>OX453251.1:8187278-9420374 GCA_949709985.1 Luffia ferchaultella
ATTATATATATATAGAGAGAGGGATCTCCACACAAAAATCCTTAAATTTTTTTAGTTACTTTTTTTATAACTCCTACTAATTTGAATCCTTTATGAGTACATTTGTTTCCTCGTAAATTTTAAATAAATTAAATTACTTTTACTACAATTAGTTTCTTACGATAAAACTTAAACTTTATTACTACCATTTACATTTAAGGTGAAGACGTTTTAATGCGGGGGGTATTTTTTGGAATGATTGCGTACTGGTTTTAGTACTCCATTAATGAAACGAGATCTGCGGATGTGTCGGCCGTCTTCCAACGTTAATTTTATAATTATGAGAACGATGATTCGATTGTTTAATTCGTTTGCGGCCATTTTATATCGTATCCGTTTAATATTTTGAACTCATTCTGAATAATTTTACGTCAAATTAAAGTACACTATCAAAGCTACAGCAATTTGTAAGTGGACTTTAAATTCGAACACCATAATATAAAAATACGCAATCACCACAACCTCGTTTTATTAATCTTTGTAGTTAGTAAACCGCTTTGAAGTTTCGATTCCTTTCACTGCTTAAATCGATGAGCATGAAAGTTATCATAACAACCATACGAAATCTGCTAACATACAAACTTAAGCAATCATAGGCTCTATAAAATTAGATACAAACAATTCGAACGTACATCGAATACGATTCTGAATCTCGAACGAGACGAGAAACTAGAAAGTGGTTTGGACGATTCTTTGCACAATAGCATAATGATAGTCTAAAATAACAGTCCATGCAAATGTCCGGACACATACGGCCATGGGGCATGTGTAATGGCTGGCCGGCGCTCGGGCCGTGGACCAGCCTAAAATAATACCCGTAATAAACACAAATCGCTAGACGAAATTACAATAACGCAACGCGTGAATTTGTTCCGAAAACACTCCGTAATCGCTGGACCTTTTGATCTCTGACTGTTGGTGTAGAATCAAACCTCTGCTCTCGTGAGTCGGAAAAAAACCGACGCCGCAATACGCAAAAGGGGTGAAACGTAACAATAACGTTTTATGGGTAATTTTTCTTTAGATATTGTTAGGAAAACTGCGTCGGGCAAAAGAAAGCCTTCGTAAGTGCGCCGGCTAAAAGCAATTAAGGAATTTATTTGGGCATTTTGAAATATCGCACCGTATTAAAATGTTTTATTAGTTCAAATCAAGTGTACTAATTCAAAAAATCCTATTATTTTATTAAAGAAGCAAAACGTAGAAAAAATGGGAGTTACCCAAACAGCTTTGCTGGATAAATTCCGTGGACCGATATTTTACTGGAATTATTTAAAATATTAATTTTGGTCAAGAATAACAAATTTATTGAGTAAATACTTGCTATTGGTGGCGTACATCTTATTAAGAATAAAAATAAAATAATCAATTCAAATAATTACTTAATTAAAACTAATAGAGTTTTCTACCGGAAATGTGTATTCATGATTTTTTACTTAAATGTAATGTTACTTCAAATATAATAAAATTGAAAATGAAATTCCGGTACGTATATGCAATTCTAGTTCCATGGTAATCGAGCACGTGTAGTGTCGTTTTATACGGCGACAATAATTTAGTTGCTGCATATTGCGTTCAAACCGCTCCGCAATTTAAGACCTATGCAATAAGGGGTCTGCATTGTCTGTGCTGAGCTGTGGCTCGTGTTACACGCATGTGCCTCGTTTTATACTTCGTTTAATCTAGTTTTAATGCTTAAAAGCTCTTTGACGTCGAATTTCTAAGAACGACCTCAATGGACCTCCCAAGAATTTGAATATTCTAAAATTAAGATAATGCGACGTAAATCAAATAAGTATTGATTATTTCTTGTTGTAACGTACAATTTATAGATTTTATTTTATTTAAATGTACAATCACTTTTTTTCCGTACTAACATGGAAATTGGTACTTAGTCCTCTGTAATATATAGGCTATAAAAGTTTTTTGCAAATATCCACATAATTAATAATAATATAATAATACATAGGACTTCCCACACAGTGCCATCTAGTCCCAAAGTAAGCAAGTATTATGCTTGTGTTATAGGTTACTAGACAGCTGATATACATACTTCAATATTCTTTATAATATATGTTTACATATATAAATATTCTTTTTTTTACAAAGACACCACATACGTATAACAACCAAGACCCGGTATCAGTATCAATATTCATCATATAAATACTGACCCGACCTGGGATTCAAACCCGGGACCTCCAGCTTCGTAGACAGGGCTGCTACCCACTAGGCTAAGCGGTCGTCATTAATAATTATATTATTATAATTATGAAAGTAACCTAAATTGTATGTAACTATAGAAATTGTGTACTAATAGAATGGAACGATAACGGTGTAAATTCGGACATTGAAACCGATAGACGGATGGATTTTTTTACAAAAAATAAAAACCGACTTCAAAATTTTTAACTTAGTAATTGAAAATTGTAGATATTTTTACTTTTAAACAAGAGTGAGAGATGTTAAAATGGGCGCCATCGGGCGAAATCGCAGTGTCAAGTCTTTCTATATTGTGTTCTATATTTGTTATAATTGTAAATATATCATTGTTGTAATTATTAATACCTGGTAAGTAGCCATTTAAAGTGTCATGAGTTAGCACCGACTTCATAAACTATATATGTCGCCCATTAATGCTCTGTTCATTAAATTAAAAATATTATTTTTGACTTTAAAATTTAAGTTTTTGAAATCGTTTTATTTTTATTATTTTTTTTTGTCAGTTTTTAGTTATAAGTCACTGCAATTTATTTGTATTTAGTATGAATTGGATTTCTAAACGCGCTGTTCGAATGGAACGGCACCGTTTCGAGAAAACTGTCGACAAATCGCAGAATTATAATAATAATACACAAGACTTCTCACGCAGTGCGATCTAGTCCCAAAGTAAGCAACTATTATGCTTGTGTTATGGGTTACTAGACAACTGATATACATACTTAAATATTTTTTTATAATAAATACATATAGGTATAAATAATTTACACTTAGACACGGAACGAAATAAACATGTTCATGCAAACAAATGTTTGTAATCCCGAGCGGTAATCGAACCCGCGACCTTCGGCTCCTTAGTTAAGGCCTCTAACCACTTGACCATTCCCCTAAGTCTTAAATGTTGAAGAGTGCTTTAGCTTCCATCGTCAGCTTAGCAGCATGTGATCTTGAGTCGAAGACGCAAATACCTGAATAACTAAAGAATAGAGTTCAAGCACACAATACGTGTGTATAAAATTTGAGGGTATCCTTCGATTTTCCTGGCATTCTATTATCAGATCCTGAATTGGTGACAATGGGACCACCTCGGTAGTATAATAAAAAATAAATAATAAGATAAGTTTATTTACTTTAACATTTATGTACATTTGTATACAATGGCCAGAAGCATCCATCCCAGGAAGCATGTGAAATGCTTCTAGTAAAAGGTACTGCTCTCCCAAGAAATAACATTTATTTTTGTACACAGAGTAGATAATAGATAGTATCCTGTCAAACAAAAAAAAATTCCAATTCGCTCCACAATTAACGAAGATATTGGCGAACATACATAAGAAAAACATACAGACGAGCATAGAAACACAGGAGTGTTAAATACAAGCTGTAAAAATATATTCTCCGTGAAAGACATTTATCAAAATTGTATATTTTACACTACATGGCTCATTGGCTAGAAAACATACAAAATAAATTATGAAACGAATATATAGATATTTGAAAATCAAATAATTAGAAAGATCCAACGTAATATATGTGCTAACATCCTTATGGATTATCGTGAGTAGAAATCTGGTCCAACACAAAACGGCATAAAATTAAGGCATCTCGCAGGTTGAAGTGTTCGCCTAACAAAATAGTCAACATAGCAATAAAATAAATAACCTTTCCCTCGGTAACGCACATCGTATTTAGATAAAACCACTGAAGTTGGTCCGGTCTCGACTTTAGCAAAGCGAAAAACTCCTTCGAGACAGTCATTAGGTGCGGAGGTAATGCGCGCTCGTTCCGTGGCCGAGTGCTCTACGCGATCTGTCCATAACTCCGTTGCTAAGAGGATTGCGTCTACGTAAGGATATCGCAACAAATTGACTGTAATTTGGTTCTTTTTTTTTTCGTCCCACGGTTAAATCTCGATATGTGGTGAGGAATCTAACAATCCGTGGTTTAAAGCTCACGAATGCAAACCCAAGATAGTCGGCTAGAAAATTGCATATTCCGATGCGATCCGTACGTCGGGCTATAAGGTTTTTCATAAATCTCCGCGTTAACCGTGGAAGGAAATTTTAGTTTTACGATCTTAGGAAGTGTATGATTTTACGACGTTATCCATAAAATTAACGTTTCCTGAATCTACGCGGTCGGTATATAAAAATAGATTTTTCTTTTCGTTTTATACTTTGTTTTGAAAATCAATATTAACAAACTTTAAGCGACCATAAAATCTGTACTATAACAAACAGCCATATATATATCCGACCGATCAAGTATATGCCTAAAATACATTAAATTAGGATACCGTAGGTATATTAGCAAAATAATATACACCTATGTTTGTGATAGTTGTTTGCAAAGGGCTTCTAATTACATTTAGACTTCGGGTCGTTATTCTGACTGACCGATCGGGCGAGTGCCGAGTGGTTAGAGTCCTTAAGTATAGAACCGAAGGTCGCGGTTTCGATTCCCGCCCGGGACAAATATTTGTGTGCATGGAGATATCTTTTGTTCCGTGTCTGGGAGTAAAATATTTGTTTATTAATATGTTATGAAGAATATTCAATTATGTGTATAAATTGCCTATTAACCTATAAAACAAGCATATTACACGCTTATTTTGGGACTAGATGGCACTGTGTAGGAAGTTCCACGAATTGTATTGTTGTTCTGACTAAAAGTTGTCAAAATTACAAATGGAGGCGTGGATATGAGAAAACCGATAAATTTCCTCGTGCCTACGGTGTATCAGTAAAAATATATGAAATATTTGGACGGATGTAAACAAGGTAACTTTGAAAACCAAATATAAACAACTTCAATAGCAATAGTTAACAGGTATTTAAAGGCACGCCCTGACTGTCGTTCACTTTTCAAAGCCTTCTTGCCTTAGTTCCCCTGATAATTTCGCTGGCGGAAATTAAACGTTGCGGCGCGGGCATAACGGGAAACTTAAATGAAAAGTGTTGGCTCTCGGCTTCTACATTTCGTGATGAATTTCTTTACTCGGTGATTATCTTGTAATCTCGTTGAACGACGCTTCCGAACAACCCTTTTGAGGGGTACTTTTAAATAGGACAAACTTTTCACTAAGTCCCTTTTCGTTCCGAATATAATTACTTGGAACATTTTTACAGTATGAAAAAAACTCTCCAATTTCGTATTTTTTTATGTACGAAAATTGTACTTAATGTTAACTATTATTATTAAGATCTAAACCAAAAAAAATTATGATATGGTGACAAGGGGTGGGAGAATTTTCGGGTTCTTAACTTGTTACATATTACCTTGTTTTCAGTTTTATTGTGATTTTATAAAAAAATGATGCAAATGAATCAACTAAAGTACCTACCACTTATATTTTGACACTCGCAAGTAAATCAAAATTTCTAGTGTAGGTATGGTGTAAGTACTTCTCGTTGACCAATCCTTAAGTCTGTGATTTATAGTTCTATCATTTTTGTTTTTAATGTAAAACTGTTGATGAATATTCTACTGGGCTTGCACTGGTTATCATTTTGTGATGCGATAAAAGTATTAATTTGAGTCACGTTTAAGAGGATGAACTGTCTCCTATAGCACAGGTTCTTACCAGGCGCGGGCTTTCCTTGAAAGCCAAAAAGCCATGCATGTCTAAAATTTTCCGACAACAATAAAGTAATACACAGAAATGAGAGTGAGAAGAAGTGATAGTATTTGAATTTCAAACGCCGCGCTATTCTATGCGCCTATCACGACACGAATCGACACGTGACCAAGTGACCTCGACTGAGTTGGTCGGACGACCGACCCGACGAAGTTCATGCGTAAGCCAGAATTAGATGTCTTTTATGTTTGTCTTTTTCTTACACGTAGTGATGATTGGCATCCATCCCATTCACGTTTCTGTCGTATTTCATTGATATGTATCGAAATTTCATACGTCTCATAAGCCAGGCTTGCAAAGTGAAGGTCGCACGTATTATTAATATTATTATTATAGTTTACAGTTACAAGTTTACAAGTTAGTTTACATCAAACTGTCTCAAGTTTGATGTAAACTAACTTCATTATTGTTTTCAAATGCATTCATTGCGATTTGTTGTGTTTTATGTTTTATAGTTGTATTAAAGTAACAGTGAATTAGGTGAAGTAAAAGTGTAAAATACCGAAATGGAAATCTTGGAGGATTTCAATGGACTGAAAGAAATGTATTTTATATATTTTATTTTACAGACACGGGCTGATGATGATGATGTCGTGTTGGCGTAACCATGCTTTTTACCCATCGCACGCTACTGGTTCTTACCTAGTTCAGGAGAGAGATCCCAAATTTATATGTTATAAAGTTTTATTATGTAATTATAGAATACTATGAGTCTTGAAAATTGGTGCAAACTTGTAGTTTGTAAACATACTTGTTCTTTTCTTGTTACACACTTCATCATCATCATCATCATCAGTCCGTGTCTCTTCACTGCAGTATATAGGCCTCTCCTAAGACTCGCCACCACACACGGCCCCCCGCCTTCCGCATCCAATTACCCCCGGTATGGTGCTTTAGGTCATCAGTCCACCTGGCCGGGGGGCGTCCAACGCTTCGCTTACATACTTGCGTACGTACATACGGGCGTACATACTAACTTCCAAATAAATATTATTATTATTATTTTCACATAAAAAAACAATTTTTAATATTTACATTGACATGCGTTTTGTGCTATCTGGCGATGAGTAGCTATAAATACGTTATACAACAGTACACACGGAACCGCCAGGACGCGAAGGTATACCTTATTACTCGCGTCGACGAGTAATTGGTTTTCATTTTAAAGAAGTTTAATTGCTACCAAAGCAGCCCCGGTTCGTTTTATTCTTGGCTAGCATGCGTTCCATGGCATAGTATGTAATAATTAGTTTTTGAAACTTGTGTATATATAGGTATTTTTGACAATTAATATATGTAATATAATATATAATATATATTCTCCATTTGCTTGTTATATACTAGTATACATGTGGTGGATGTAGCAAAATGATGTAAATAATGGTACAAAATGTGAAAAGTCGCGTTTATTGTAGCGGCATTGAACAGCGCTGATTGAATTTTTTAAATTCTTACTTATATTTTATACCGAAAATAGTTTACAGTCGTTTCCATGCGTTTGCTAGAATACGTAACAATCCATCAAGACGTCAGACCATGACGTACGTATGTATGCGTATGTGTACTTTGAAGTCACCAATCTGAGCTGATGGGCGAACGCGTAGGACGAGTACATTTGGTCACTAGTCCCTTTATTCGTCCACTTTCAATTATTATTAGAATCAGTCGTCATACATTTACTGGATTTCGACCAAAATTATATCAAGCTGGAACATTTAGAAATTTATTTAGGAATTTACTACTATCCACAAATTAGTAGTAACTGCGTGTAGACTTTTCTATTTGATCTATATATTTAAAACTCTTTTCCATCTCTTAATCTTATTTTATAGTAGAAAAAAGTTTAATTTTTTGACTAAAGTTAATAATACCTAACACACTGCCATATAGTCCCAAACTAGACAGACCCTGTGCAATAGACACTAGATGACTAGTATACAAAATGTATATACTTCATATAGATATATTCATTTAACAAATATTTGTCCCGGACGGGAATCGAACTCGGGATCCTTGGCTATGCAACGCACTCGACCAATCGATTAGTCAAGTTAGTTAATCAGTTATTTTTACTAAGTAACACAATTTAGTTCAATATATCCAAAGTCATTGCACGAAATTTCACACACGTGTAGTTACACATGCTGCTGAGCATTGCTGTGCGGTCTAAGTTATTAAAGGGCGCTGTGAGTAATTGCCAACGTCGCAACGACACAATAAACTTTGCAAAGCACTATGCTTATAATAAATTTTAGTTTTATATCTTTGATAAGTCGAGGGTCAAGTTACTTTATGCGTCGCATAGCCCTTATGGATGGCTGTGTACATAAACCGAGATTTAATAGAGAAATCAGTAAAAATATAGATGAATCGAAACAGTAATCTAGATTAAAAACATGTTCGTTTTTAACCTCGGAGTTTAAAAAATTACTAGATGTAATAAAATTAATAAAAACATGTCACAAGCGACCGACCGCAAGATTTAATTAAAGAACTTACGAAAAACTTATTTTGTTCTGAGCTTTGATGTCGAATTTAAGTACCGAAAAACTTATTTAAAAACGTGCATTTTAAAACGAGCTTGCTCCGATAATAAAGTAAAATAAAGGTCTTTTGCCATAAGTAATATTTAATCATATTAACATGGTAAATTAAGTAATTCAATTGAAAACTTGTATTATTTCCTCGATATAAAATATCTGGCCAAGTTGTTTTGTATTAATAAACTTTATAAAATACTAAATAATAATCTGTAACCTATACCATGTACACTTAACAAAGTACGTTCTCAATTTCATGATACAACACGCAGCTACAAAGTAAAAACGTATTACAGCAGACGAAACCTTAAATAACGGCTAGTATGTGATAGTAGATATAGTTAGAATAATCGATCTGGATTGTTGAGAATTCGGTTGTCATAATTCAAAGAAAATTCAAATTCGTTTCACACCGAGAGGTCGACATTGTATAATAAATGATGTAAAATACTTCTGGATAATTCGACGGGCGTCTGCCTTCAATAACACAATTATCGATTTGGCAAGCTTTAATGAGATTGTTACTTTAATACAATTTCGAATCTGTCTCTGCTTATAATAGTTAATTTGATTTTTGATTAAATTTTACACAGATATGTAATGTAGTGGTTCTAATGTGTAAAACATCGATTTCAGATTTTATATTTAATGAAGTTTTAAATGATTAAAATGATATACATAAAAATTCTTTAATAAACTATACTTATTTAAAATTAAAAACTCAGGATTTTTTTGTTAAGTATCATAGATCACATGTTGTTTATAGATAACATAAAAATATATACTTAACGACATAATAAATCGTATACTAAAGTGTATTAATTTCAAAACAAAACTTTTTAAAAACGAGCGTTTATTATAAAAACACTGGACTTAAAAAAACTTAATAATTATCTGAGTTTAATTGATTTACATTTAAATCTTTTTGAAATATATCCATTAAAATAATGAATGTACAATATTGGAAGCTGGAGACTTTATTTCAAATTGAACATTTCAAAGTATAAAGTATTAGATATGTAGTGATCACGTTCTTGACGCCTCAGCTTTGAAATATATATGTAATTAAATATCACCTCTTAAGGGGAGAGGTTTTTCATACAAAAGAAAGGGTCTAATCCTCACTGTATTTCTGTATCAATATTTACAAAAGAAATATATGTAATAGAAAAATTACTATCACAGGGCGGTAGGTACGTTTTTTTTTTTAATGTTTTGTTTAGTTGTTTTAGAATTAATTCAAACATTATTTCCGTCAGTTCTTTGTTTTTGAAAATAATGAGCACTAAATTCGATATAAATGCAAATTAAAAAAAAAAACGTACCTACCGCCCTAGAGCCGTCGTTTCTTATCGACCCTGCAAATTTTGGTTCCCATTCATAAACATTTTAGGGGTAGAAACAGTCACGGACCGCAAGCTGTTTCGACGGGTATTTTATAGTATTTTTGGGAATTTATTCTTGTCATCTCTGTCACTAGGAATAGGTCTGGAAAAAGGGATTGAAACGGAGAAAGCGATGCTAATTCGAAGCCGCGGATTGAAAGGTTATCCCCTTAATAGCTATACTTTTAAGTTATAGTGCTGTGTTTGTTAATTAAAATCTTGTACTTAGAAAGCTTTTTTAAACATATTTTATTTTAGGTTTTTAGTATCAGAATTTGGTCGTATTGGTCGTAATACCTAAACTTAACCGCATTTATGTGTTTAACTAGCGACCGCCCGCAGCTTCGCTTGCGTAGACTACAAATTCCTGTTATAGGTACTATTAACGTTCGAGATGGTTTATACATAGTTTTTGCTGGAACCAATTTTGGTTACACCCATTCAAACTTTCAATCTTCATTCCCCTTCCACCCTTTAAAAAAACCGATACAATTTTTGAAAGAAAGAAAGAAAATTTTTCATCTCCCGTTTCCCACCCTTAAAAGGTGGAAATCTAAAAACTCTGAAACACGTCATTATTTAAGTCCCTCCATTCCCATCCTTAAGTTGAAATTTCTAAAAAAGCTTTTCTTCATGTTCACGTTATAAAATAAACCTATGTTCCAAATTTAAGCTTCCTATGCTTAGTAGTTTTGGCTGTACGTTGATAGATCAGTGTGGACAAACGACAGACAGATAGACGGACAAACAAACACAAAAAGTAGCTTATGACACTCTTGACAACCTTCTTTCACGTCTGCAAAGTTTCATTAAAATATGTTCAGCCGTATTGGAAATTAGCGCGAATAGATAAAATTCAATTGAATAGACACATAGACGTACAGACAAACAGACGGACAAAAAGTAGCTAATCTCAAATCTCTTGACAACCTTCTTTCCCGTCTGCAAAGTTTCCTTAAAATCTGTTTAGCCGTTTTGGAGATTAGCTCAAATAGACAGGTACAGACAGACAGACGGACAAAAAGTAACATTTGTTAGTTTTGATGACATTTTTTTCATACTTGTGATGTTTCATTAAAATCGGTTTAGACAGATGGACATACAAACAGACACACAAAAAGTTGGCTACATCCTTTCCATATGTGTAAAGTTTCATCAAAATCGTTTAAGCCGTTTTGCCCGAAGCCGATTTGCTCGAATAGACAGACAGTTCATCTTCATATATATAGCCTATATAACCGTCCGCTAGATTCAGGCTATCAAAGGCAAAAAGAATTTTCCAAATCCGACTGGTAGTTTCAGAGATTAGCGCATTCAAACAAACTCTTCAGCTTTATAATAAGCATTTCTTTATATAGATTAATAGATTATAAAATAATACTGAAAACCGTATCAAAGTCTATTGCGTGGTTTGGAAGTAAAAAGTTAACGAACAGAGACAGACAGCGAATTTATTTTCTCCCGCTATAGTTTTCATATTTCGATAAAAACTGCTAACATAATAATTGAAATTGTGTGGTGTAAAGGGCAATTATAATATGCATGAAATGCTTAAGACAACTAACGTATTTAATTTGATAAGGATTAATATTACGTTTAAAAAACATCTTCGCAAATAGTACATTATGTTAGAACAAATTTGATTGTCATAAAAAAGGTTATAGTAAGTTAACCTTAAAAGATACACATATGCCGTCGCGGACTTTTAGTTAGAACTTTTAAAGGGGAACAATTCCGTAATACATGGTTTTTGGTTGACATCAACCGTTTACGCAGCGCGCGCGAAAGAAGCTCCCAAAAGGAATAATTTTTCCCGTTTTTGCAACATTTTTCATTGATGCTCCATTCCTATTGGTCGTAGCGTGATGTAGTATAGCCTATAGCCTTCCTCGATAAATGTACTATCCAACACAATAATCACTTTTCAATTTGAACCAGTAGTTCCTGAGTTTTGCGCGTTCAAACAAACAAACAAACAAACAAACAAACAAACAAACAAACTCTTCAGCTTTATAATATTAGTATAGATGCCCAGAGGTTAATACGTTAGTGGCAAGCTCGTAACTAATGTTCTATGAAAAGTACTAGTGGAGACAAATCTAACGAGCCCAAACTTAATGGGGTTACTAATGGCTGTTGATAGGTTCCGTTATCCACATTCCAATTCCATCATCACGCTTTCAGGCCTTCGTCACCATGTACAGTGCTCGTGAAGACGAGTCTAAGGAGTCCAAACTATGGGAGTTAGCTAGTAGCTATTAAAAAATTCTGTTGTCCACCTTCCAGGTCCATCATCAGATCAGCTCGTTGGTACCTTAATTATTAAATATCATCTAAATTGTCTATATCTATATTATTTTAAACTTGCTTTGTTTTACAGTTGAGGAAATGATCCTGCTTGTATGATCAAGGAGTCGTGATTGCCCAAAGCGCAACGGACCTGTCTCAAATTTATAAGGCCATAGGGCCCTGGTTCGGATCCGGGCGTGTACCAATGAGTTTTTCCTGACTTAAGTACATAACTATCACTGACTCCGTGTCTCGGAGAGCACGTTAAGCAGTCGGTCCCGGGCGCTGTCAATAGATGGCGGTCGGTACAATCTACAACCCGCAGTGGGGCAGCGTGATAGATTTAAGGTCCACGCCCTTCATTCCGGGGGAGGCCTAAGCCCCTGCAGAGAGGTAAAAATGAGCTGATGAAGTGAAGTGAAGTATGATCAAGATCTGGTCACCAGAATATATCATTTTCATCGATACTTCAGATGTATGCAATATTTCAGCTTCCTAGGTTAAGAGAAAATGTCCGAGAAATTAATAATGCATTTTTAAATGTTTGAAACATACAAACGGTCGGAATCATACAGAGGCTTGTATAAATAAATTGATATGTTTTATGAACGATTCCACTTGAAACGTCTTTTTAAATTATATTTTGCGAAGAAAACTCTTATTGGAAATCATTACCGATAAATACAGGTGGATCTTCGCCTTTTGAATTTCCCGATAAAGGCAAACGATTGTCAAAAATTGTTCGGTTTGATAAATTCGGTGAATTCTCGCTTTTTTATTGTTTCCTATTTTTCAGTACAAATGTTTTATCAAATACATCTAAAAATAGCTTATGATAGACTTTGTATCGGAAATAAAAGAAAAAATATATATATAAGGTATTATTATAATAATACTATATATATATATTAATATATATATTATAATAAGGTATATTATTATAATAAGGTTCAAATTTGCTTGCCAGTACAGGAATCATGTATTAAATAATTTTAATTTTGGAAAAAAATTTTTAAATAAATGTTACCTTTATATGTGACATGAACTTGACAAAATATAATATTAGGAGATTTATAGCAGAATCATGGAAATGGAGTTTTCCATATTTGAAAACGATCGAAAACAAGCCATATGTCGTCATTTTCATTTCGTCATATTACATATGAATTACAATGTAATTTCAGTTTTTTTTTTTTTTTTTGGTACAATTTGACATGTGCGTCACACTAAATTCTACTTCACAGTATTAATCTTAACCACAAAGGGCGTATATTTGGTTGATGGCGTAATTTTTTGCTCATATTTTTGTGGTCAAAATGAGGTACATCCATGATTAGGAGTGATAAAATATTTACATAAACTTAATATAGGGTTTTTATAAATTGTAAATATAAATTAAATAAAAATATAAATATAAATTTATAAGGCTCCATAGGGCCATGGTTCGAATCCGGGCGTGTACCAATGAGTTTTTCTGATTTAAGTACACAACTAAAACTGACTCCGAGCTTCGGAGGGCACGTTAAGCAGTCGGTCCCGGACGCTGTCAGTAGATGGAGGTCGTTACAGTCCCCAACCCGCAGTGGAGCAGCGTGGTGGATGTAAGCTCCAAGCCCCCCTCCTCACCCTGGGGGAGGCCTAAGCCCCTGCAGTGGGGTAAAAATGGGCTGATGAAGTGAAGTGAAGTGAATAATATAGGGTTTTGCGAAGCGGCCATAATTATTGATTTTTTTTTATTGGCTGACAACAGTGAAATTGCAATTAGTCTTTATAGTAAACTCTTCTAAACCCTTCATAACAAACAAAAATATTTTTGAGATGTTTTTATTGTGGATATATGTGGTTTGAACACAATTTTCCTGACAATATATTTCGTGTAAGTACAGACATAACTCTGTTATAATTTTACATAAAATGTAAGTCTAATTGGTAAATACTCAGCAGGTGATTCGGGAAACGTGAAATGTATTTCATTTCTCGAGTCCAAATTGAAGAATTAACCGTAACTAACTACCAGAAGACATCCAAATCTAACTAAACCGTTCTAACTGCCATAGAATTCTGTAGCTGCAAAAAAGCATAAACTCTGTCGTAGGAATGTGAAAGGTCGCTAACTGTCATTATTGTGTTTCCTACATACAACTTGAAGTGGACGTTCACAAACGTAAAATTTTCGTCACAAACACCAGTTACAGGTACCAGAAGTAGCTAGTGAACCGCGTCAGCGCATTGTGGAATAACACCAGACAATAGACAATGGATGAGTGACCTTAACCCAAAAAACAATGTATCGTGAAAATATTATAGACCTTATTTTTATTATATTATGTCTATCAAGCTTAAGTAGTTGTGTTTAATAATATAATTAAATAAATGTATATAAAGTTGTAGAACAACTAATATAAAATTTCGAAGCCCACCTCACCTGTTTCACCTTCACCTTTCGAAAATGGCGGCAACTATTAGACAAATTTATGTGTCTTTTTATGTATAAGTATTTTATTTATTAATTCATAGAGTACCTCTTTTATTGGTTTACGCAAGGTAACTTATCTACATGCATTTAATTTAAGTACTTTAATTATTCATTAGCTTAATTGCGTTGGTACATACGTCTACATATTTCAATAATCATTTCATATGGATCCCTGTTAATAAAGTTTCTTTCTCAAATACAGAGTTAAATAACGCTTTACTAGAACAGGTTATATGCAGAAGAATTTTTTTAGCAAGAATGTTTTTTAAAAATCTGTATTAAAATTTCGGAAAGTCATGAATATCTACGGAATCGATCAGATGCGTTTTTTTAACGTTTTTCTCGATATCTAGTTTTGATAGTTAACCGCTTTTTTTCTTATGACGGAACCGTCGAAGCGTGTTCTCGGCCCGCGATGACACTGCTGCTCTGTGATTAATTGTCGCAACGATTGAAGTGCTGTGCCCCCCACTGGCAGGCGAAATGGAATATTGTGGCCCGACCTTTTAATAACAGAAAACTAATTTATATACGTTGAGATGTATACAGTTAGCTCTAAACGTAGCTCCGTATTGGACAGTATTGGTAATTACGAGATAATTAATATAAAAAATAAACTTGTTAAAAGAGATGATTTAACACTTTAGCGCTTATTGGTTATATTTTAAATTGTCAATTTTTGTTGCGTCGAATCATATTTATAATTGTTTATTTATTGCGACGTTTCGACAATTATTGATTTTCTAATACGCGCTATTTCATTTAGTTACGCATACATCAAAAACAGCTGGATATCCGATAAATAAAATCATAATCAAAAGACACGTCCATTTTTATTGCATTTCAATAATTAAAAACAAGTTAGCGTCACAGCGAAATACCGTAAACTTATATAAACTCACGAGACATCCCGTATAATATCGTCTTTCTAGATATTGTTTATGGTGCAGGTGAGTATAAATTAGTTCAGTTTAACAGAAACCCGCTCTTCAGGGGTCCAAGGAACAGGTTAATTTTATTCGTTTTTTTTTCACGTTGCGGTCGGAATGAGACGAGAGTCCTTGACTCAACGAGGTGTAACTAAATGGTCAAATTTGTAACGAATCGATGTCCGGTCAATCGTGGTCTACGATCCACCTGCTTTTGACGAACTGCTTGCGTAGTTAAAAAATAACTGACGATCAATTAACATGCACCTATATATATTATATCGTTGGAATATACTGTTGAGTGATTCAATAATAACAAACACACGTGCTTATAGTTTTCTACTGTGACTCAACGTACAAGTATATGAGTGCATCTATTACCGTTCCGTTAGTTTTTGTATAAATAACATTATGTCCTATCCTATTCAAAGTCATTTGTTACCTCTATTTTAAATTAAACAAGTTACGTTTAGATACGTATGTTTGTATGTATGTATGTATGTATGTATGTATGTATGTATGTAAGTATGAATGTATGTATGTATGTATGTATGTATGTATGTATGTATGTATGTATGTATGTATGTATGTATGTATATATATATGTATGTAAGTATGTATGTATGTATGTATGTATGTATGTATGTATGTATGTATGTATGTATGTATGTATGTATGTATGTATGTATGTATGTATGTATGTATGTATGTATGTATGTATGTATGTATGTATGTATGTATGTAAGTAATATATTTATTCATAAAAAGTTACACTTTCACTCAAACCATGCCCCGCAAAACTGCTTACGCCGTTTGACTGCAGGTAACTCGCTTTATATAAACAAAGCTTTTAAATTATTAAATAAGGTTATATTAATGCAATTAATTTACGTAAATGGTTACAACGTATTTAACAATTGTTTTTTTAATAAACTTTTAAATTTAGCAAGTGTAGGCTCACGTCACGTGTACAGCTGCATTAAAAAGTAAAGCGAAAATATAAGGGAATGCTATTATTAATACTGTTGCTGTCTAAATAAGTACCTATTCGTTATAACTGTACAAATGTTAATGTAAATTCAGCTTTTTTTTTAAAATAATTATCAATTAACTCTCTGCGTACAGGGTACTAAAAAACGAATCGACTAGAAGCCCTCTTGTGCGTTTATTGTCTAACTACTTATACTCTAGCTAGCTGGTGCAATGTGACGAGTTTTAGTCCGAGTTTCAGCGCGCAAGGTTCCCGTACGCCATTATTCACCTCACGAAATCCCTGCGTGCCGGTCTTCAACCCCGCAAAATTTCGTAATGTAACTTCGATACTGTGAAGTGACATTTATGACTATCGAAACCAAATGCTGTTGTCAAATTAATTTACTGTATGGTACAAGGTTAATATCAATTTGCAATTACATTATCATCAAAAATCCATTGTTTAAATTTATCAGACTCACAGACGGCCTGTTACAATTTAAGATATGGGTAGACAGTTAATCAACGGTTAAACACTGGTAAACCACAAATAAGATTAGACGCCCCGTTAAATTGTAACCGACAGTTAAAATTTTAACATCGCATAGTGAAATCGGTACTAGTCCTTCTCTAATTAGATCACTTGTCAATATACAGTCAATTGGCTATTGGGGTATACATTTTCATAAACACCCATCGGTCGAGTGGTTAGAAACTGAAGAATCAAAGATCGCGGGTTCGATTCCCGTCCGAAACAAATGTTTGTGTGCATAAATGTGTATATTTATTCCGTGCCTGGGTGTAAAATGAAGAGACAGACTGTTTGTACTTTGGGACTAGATGGTATTGTGTGAGATGTTATAAGTATTGTTATTTAATATCTAAACATTTTTCTTGTAAGTAATTTTGTTGTGTATTTGAAGTGACTATATGCTATATTTTACTCTTCGTTAGTAAATTGAATTGTAATAATATTTATAAATTATATTCATATCAAATCTTGTACTGAAAATTAACAAATCAAATGTAATAAGTTGGTACTTAAGTATGAATAATAATAAAAAAAATACTGTTTCTTTTTCACAATGTGTTAATTTTAATTTTCTCCGTGGCCCAAGAAGAGCAATCACACCACGAAAACAAATATGCTGTGCCACGAACAAGTTTTGTTTCGAGAAAGTTATCAAGTAATCGGTGTTATTGATGTACGAGCTACTGTCTGTGGCATGATTTATAGTTAGCTTCCGCCTAGGACACCATTCCTATATGATGATTTTCAATCACATTCGACGCTTCGTTAGCTCGTATCTCGGATTTGGATCACAGAGTCGAAATACAATGGAGAAGGTAGTAATTGTAGTTGCCTAGACGCGATATATTTATTTGTATGGTATTACCATATTTATATATAGATGATAAGTTAGCGAATAAAAATTATTTAAAAGAAAAAAAAAACAAAAAAATCGATGAGTTTTCCATCGGAATGACGATTGTGTATGGCGAATGTTGTCTCTGTTCGGCGAATGGCCAGTAGCGTCACAGTAACGAGAACAGTAATTTAGGTCAAACAAGGTCGATGACCGTCTTATGAATCTTATGAAATCTGTAGTTATGTATAAGCTATTTTTTCTAATTAGATAATGCAAATTAATATTTATAGTAATAAAATTTGTTTAAGTTCTGGGTTCATTCAAGTCATTTCCAAGGTTATTTTGCATCTCAACACTCTAAAGCAAAATATTCAGTAGATAAACAACGTCCAATGTTTATCAATTATGGCTGTAAATCTGACTATTCCAACAATTAGCTTATATTTCTCCTCTTTAATAAATTTGCTCCGGCTTTGTTGACAACACTCTACTCCTCTTCGACTGTCAAATAAGCCTTGTACATTAGAAGGTTAAAACGCTCTAGCGCTTTACATACAATCGCATCAAATTTGTCTAATAATGGTATAGTGTCGTTAGTGTCGACATAAATGATAAGTACTATAGATACTATAGAAATTAAAGTATCCAAGTTTTTTCAGGGAAAGATAAAGTCGTGGTTTAAATGTTTTACACTTTATGTTCTTTCATATAATTTTAAATGTTCTTTCTATTTTGAATCTGTATGTTTGTACTAGATCCGAAAACTGCTACGTTACGTACACGAACACATGCAATTTCAATTGTATTGCAAATCCAAGGGAATCACGTGACAGCACAATAGTAACTGGGTACAAACCATAATACGGTCCAAATACAGGTTCCAGTAAAGATTAATTAATTGCACATATTCCAAGATTATTAATTCGTATGGTATGCAACCTTAAAAACATATAATAATAATAATAATAATAACACACACAATCACAACAACGTCTAGGTCCCAAACTAAGCATTAGCTTGTATTTTGGGTACCAAGCGAAGACACCACATACATATAACAACCAAGACCCGGTGCCAGTATTAATATTCATCATATAAATACTGACCCGACCTGGGATTCGAACCCGGGACCTCCAGCTTCGCAGGCAGGGTCGTTGCCCACTAGGCTAAGCGGTCGTCAATAAAACAGTACGATTTACAATACGGTCTCAATACAATCTAAATTTACACCTTAATTATTAATTGTGTTTTATCTTTTATTCGATGTTCATTTTTCAAGCCCGGTCATTCTGTACTCGATCGTTGGTATCAAAAAAGGCCGTACCATATCAATATCGGTACAAACAAACACGTGTAAATAAATTGTTTATACTGGCCGCGTCTCGGACGGCGCGATCAATCAGTAATTCACGTCGCGTTATCAATCACACGACTGATGATTGATGAAATATTTCTTTGGTAGCCAGATAACTTGTCCGCTTTTGTGCTTAATTAAGACACTACGTTCACCGAGTTCCGATCGTACTTTCTGCCTTTTTATATTGATTGCCCCTATTTTTACACGTGAAGCGCAACGATGTATTACATTTTTTATACCATAAAAGCTTGCAAGTCTAATAACAGTAGATAGAAAATTGTACAAACGTGTTCATTCTATACATAAAGTGCCAGCATCCTATGAAGCTTCTACTGAAAAAAAACCAGTAATATATTTTGTTTAATTAAAAAACCAAAATAATTACCTAAAACTGAAAATAAAAGACAATCTCTTATTGAATAAAATAGACAATCAATAAATTACACTTTCATATAAATATGATTTGATTGTTATAAGGTATTGCAGACGAGAACAAATCGATTACCAAAATATGTATGGTTGTAGTTTTTTAGTAAAAATGTATTTACAATTAAATGTTTAAACTTTAATGTTTCATACAATGTTTATACCGTACAGTTATTTGTATGTAGGTACGCCCGCTCGTCACGGTCAGGTCGTCGGTTGTCCGCGGACAAAGGAAACGGATCAAATCAAACCGTAGGCTATTGTGCGGACGTATCGACTACTCACTATTTGTGTTCAAATTCTTCAGCGACATTCCATCAGAGTGCGTTTTGTACCACTCGTCCGTCCGTCAGCAGATCGTACCTTCACTGAATATTACAGACGCGTGCATGAGTACAGTTTAACACAAAAAAAAATTATCGTGAACTAAGAATTATATCGAGAGTATAAAAAATTGTATATAAAAATCAAAATTAATACAATTAACACAAATTAATACATTCAAGTGAAGTCGTGATAGCCCAGAGCGCAACGAACCTGTCTCAAATTTATAAGGCCCCATAGGGCCATGGTTCGAATCCAGGCGTGTACCAATGAGTTTTTCTGACTTAAGTACACAATATCACTGACACCGTGCTTCGGAGGGCACGTTAAGCAGTCGGTCCCGGACGCTGTCAATAGATGGCGGTCGTTACAGTTCCCAACCCGCAGTGGAGCAGCGTGGTGGACTTAAGCTCCAAGCCCCCCTCCTCACCCTGGGGGAGGCCTAAGCCCCTGCAGTGGGGTAAAAATGGGCTGATGATGATGATGATGATGAATACATTCAAGTTTTACACACTGTTGTTTGCTATTGATTTATGTTATTTTAAATACAAACAAAACTACATCATATATCTCTAATAAAATAGATTTTATAGTCTTTTGATTTTAAGGATACTTATATATACGAAATAAATGCAAAGTAAAATATAGAACACCACAAGAATTTCTCGTCTAATTAGGCTGACAGACAGCTGGGCAAATATTACCTGGTGTAAGTGGTGCATGCGGTCAAACTTAGCCCGAGAGGCTGCTAACAAGACGTGGACTTAGCCTAAGTTTCACCTGCTAGGCTTATCCCTGGGAAGTATATTAGTTATTCCACTGCCTCAACAGTTCGCGTTGTGTATAAGTACTTGTAAACGTATTTCCTTCGTTGGACTAATATTCGTTAATATATTAACACATTATAATTCATTAGACGAAGACCCACCCAAATAATTTGACTACACCTAAAGCGAGCAGTTTTAATTGCTCAAGAAAATAATATCTTATTGTAATACATTGTAGTACTATTCTTGTTAAATATGTTATACGGTTATTATATTGACGACCGCTTAGCCTAGTGGGTAGCGACCCTGCCTACGAAGCTGGTGGTTCCGGGTTCGAATACCAGGTCGAGTCAGTATTCATATGACGAATATTGATGCTGGTACCGGGTCCAAGACCTATATCCAATACACAAGCTAATGCTTAGTTTAGGGCCTAGACGTTGTTGTGATGTATAAGTTATTATTGTTATTATAAACTGTATTAGAACTATTGTGTGTATAAGAGCATTAGTGAGTAATTTAAAATATTAAAAATATACTCATTGTTAAGGAAAGATACTTAATTACTAATTTTAATTTTAGAGCCTGCTGTATAAGTTGAAAAATAAGCCCATCAATCATATACTTTATCTAAAACCACCTTGTGAAATTTAGGTGTATATGTAAAAAATCTGTTTCAGAATCTGTTCATCCAGTATACTTACAGAAAACAATGTATTGGTTAATGGCGTAACTAAATAAACTTAGAGTAAATAAATTTGACAGCAGCGTTTGATTTTAATAGAGTCAGAAAGTCACTTCACAGTATCGAAACTGTCAAACGCAATTTCACGCAAAGATCTCGCGGACTGAAACCGGACTGAAACTCGCTATTTCGCCAAATGGTTACACTAGTTCACTAGAGTATGAGTGGTTAGACGGTAAGCGCAGAAGATAACTTCTAGTCAATTCGCACTTTTATCTAAATAAATGTATATCTACTGTCAAGTGCAATATCAAACGAAGAATCACGTATAAACACCAATTGGTCGCCATTACACAAAAATAAATTACCTATGTACAAAATATATTTAAAATAAAAGACAAATAAAGTTATCAATCATTATTGTTTAAGATATAACCACATTTTTATTTGTAATCTAAAATTTGAAATATGAATATTTCTCAAATATAACCAAAGAAAGCAAGCGTCTCATAAATGCCGTGATACAAAACGTTCTCATTCCAACCAACTCAAATTCATTACCAAGAAACACTGATAAAATTCACTCCGGATTCCAGCGAAGATTTGGTAAACAAAACAAGTTAAATGAATTCAACGCAAATACGAAATTGCAGACAGTGGTTAGTTCGGAGCTCGGCCGTGTATGGCGAGGCTAAAGTTTTATCTTTAGATCCCAGGGTTTGCGTTTTCCACTAGATTTTCCTTAAAACTTTTTAATTATAACTTATTTCATTGTATCTAACTCATTTTCGTCTCAATGTAAAAGAATTATCTCGTTGCAATAGCACGGTTAAACACAGAGTATATATATAAGTAGTTTTGAACTGAATGCCGGCATTTGTCATTTTAAGTGTGTAAAACGATAATCCTTTCTTTGCATTAGTTTTGTCGGCGGTTTCGTTTTTGACATTTTAACTTAACTCTTTCACAATAGGTCTTAACAGAGAAAGTTGCCTTTTCGAATTGAAAACCTCTGACCAATTTATCTAGCGACCACACAGTTTGTTTGAATAATACATATGACGTTAGAATTGTTCCTGCGACGTCATCTGGACAGTTGAACTTATTGCGCTGTTTTCCTCAGTAAAAAAACCAAAGCTAAAACTATAGGAAAATATTCAGGTAAGGTCACTACATGAAATTAAATTGTAATCCTCATGAATCAATAAAAATATTATGACTTTATTTAGTCTAAGATAACGCAATGAGTAAGCAATCTTCTGTCCACTTGACGTCACAGTAACAGACGTAAATTTTTGGTTAAAAACACTAAGAAAATTGAATACTTATTTTTTTATTTAAATGGGAAGGTATAAATTGGTCAATATTTTCAGAAAAAAATATAAAAAATATTTTTGCGAGCCTATTGTCTAAAAGTTGAAATAATCTCAGGCTTTGGGTAGGTAATTTTTTATATATTTATGGGTTCAAAGAAATCATGTATAATAAAATAAATCATGTAATTGATTGCAACTTATAAAATTACACTCAACGCAGTTACACGCATCACCATTGTAACTATATCATGAGAAAACAAGAAAACATTCAGTGTCAGCGCAAAACATTTGCCGTAAATCGGTGAGTGAGTGCGAGAAATCCGATATAACGCGCGTCCACGAGATCCCGCTGCGAGTCGGTAATTTGCCTGCCGGGGAGCCATCGCTGGTATCACGCTGCGGCCAAGGTTCTTAGTGCAACTACACGACAGAGCATGCCCAGTAAAACGCATTTACTCATTACGGAAAATTTATAGGGAAAACTTTGAGGATACGGAAAACATTTGACTTCGCGTGAACTTAATTCGATTTGTCAACAGCTCCAATTGCCTAAATAATATCATTCCATTGCAACTATATTTTTATGCATCTCGTTACACTTAATATAGTTTCTTAAGTACATTTTTGTGTCTATTTAATTTGTTAAAAAAATCGAGTACCTAATTTTCGAGTCATTAGCCAACAAACAATGAAGAGATTACAATACCTACTACAGGTTATAGGTACCTACGTATAAAATTCTACTGTACTATTAGAACGCTTATCAATTTCATATTGTCCAATTCATTTCATTTCATTTCATTCATTCAATGAATTCAATCGTGTCGTGATAGCCCGAGCGCAGCGAACCTGTTTCAAAAAAATAAGGCCATGTGGCCGTGGTTCGAATCTGAGCGTGTACTAATGAGTTTTTTCTAACTTAAGCATCCTAACTATCACTGACTCCGTGCCTCGGAGAGCACGTTAAGCAGTCGGTCCTGGTTGTTAGCAATAGATGGCGGTTGTTACAATCAGCCAATCCGCATCGGAGCAGCTAGGTAGATTTAAGCTGCAAGCTCGCTCATCTTGAGAGGAGGCTTAAGCCCCTGCAGTGGGGTATAAAAAAGGGCTGATGGAATGGAAAAAAGAAACTGTAAAATTCATTACTTTGAAATATAATTATATGACACAAAATAATATTTTTTGTATGTATAAAACTGTAGTGTAAAGGGCCCCTCAACATCACCGCGAGCGCGTTGAAAAGGTCTTACGTGTGCCTATTAGCAGCACGTTAGATCAGAGGCTAAATAATTGCTTCGTGTCGAAGGAACCGTAAGTATCTTTTTGGAATAAAACATGCTACTCAAGGCGAATACACTGTGAATATATTCAATTACTTATTTCTTATTTTTCTTTTATATATATAGATATAATACTTATAGTAGTAACTACCGAGTAATTAGTAAGAACTACACGCTTTTACGTATACAAATTATCTGTCCATTTTACTTACATATTAGGCCAGGCGCGCGGAACCAAAAATAGTTATGAGTTTATGACATCTGAATTGTTGACAGATGATAGTACTTACAAAGCTTATGCACGTGCTTACTGTCTGTCGGCTGAATATAGAATTCGTTGAGATAATGAACCCTTTCGATAATTTAGAAATTAAATATAACTTAAAAAACTGTTTTTTTAAACCTCATCTTTTGAAATTTATTTGTTTTCACATAATCAAAGAGTGTGTATTAATCAATTAACCGTATGTTGTCATTCGACGCTTCAGCAACGTTGCAAGTATATTCTTGTTTACTTTTTAATAATATTACTACTTTGCACAAAAACTCAGACTTTAGAAACTCTCGACTATCTTTGCTCATGACCTCCCGACTACTTGATCCCATTCGGATTCATAAGCACCTTCCAAAATAGCCACTTATTTCCATTGGCCACCACTGAAACGGTAAAAAAAATCCCGCAGACTCAACGCAAAATTGTAACTTGTAAGTCATGAATTTTAAAATGTTTTGCTAGACAGAGTAATCCGCCAATATATGTTAAATTTATTTTTTCAAGAAAGAGATAGAGATAAACTTTTAATAGCTACTAAGCTGCATACTCTTCAACCAAATATAATTTTGTTTATATATTTTGTTATCTTGTAAAATCAATTTTTATATACTTTCTATATAAACATTGTTTTTACAAGAATATTAGTCAAATACACTGTTCTATGTTCTAGATAGAATATACTTTAATGGATTAACTGGTGAATTCGATTTTTACAAACCTACAATTTAACACTAGAGAGAAATAAACAATAAAAGGGATTATTTCATAAATTTAGTTTCTAACTTGTCATCCACAAATTCCCACCCCCACGTTGACAATAAACTTCTTTTTCTAAAATAAAATAAGAAAAGTTTCACATAATTGGCACAAAAGATGCGATATCACTAAAAAGCACGTTGAACAGTATTAGTTTTTTTTAAATGATTAATATTTCTCTCTCAATTTTTTTTTATCTCGCCTTAACTCAACACGGGTTCCTTTTTTATTTTTTTAGTCAAAAGTGGAATTTGGAACAAAAATCTATAGAGCTCTATATAGAAACAGTCAATGTCCTGCATTAATTCCTATAGTCCAAAAACAATAATACATGAATGATCGGGGGCGCTAACATGTTAACCATGTTGTTACATTAAATAATACATCATTAATTATTACCAATCTTAATGATGTCAGCAACTTATTACATTCCTAATTATTCCTAATTACCTGTAAGCAAAATAGACGTACAAGGAAATCATTTTATTATAATAACTGGATATCTTCACAGGTGATAAGTAATTATTAAGAGTGTTTTATATCTACGTAAAAACTACACAACATGTCGTTCTGTTTATGCTATTATTTTAGTTTGTCCACTCTACAGCTTTTCGCGACCGTTCTCTTTTTTAAATGGGAGCTTTTTTTATTAAACTTTATGAACAACGCTTATAGTGATAATGTTTGCTACCTGAGCTTGGGGCTTGGGTGCCTTCGCACGTGAAATATTGCGGGCCGTCCCTGTCACATGCCCGGCTTATAAACTCAACAAAAAACTAAACGAAAAGGATACGAAGTATACGAATACCGACGAGAGGAACTGGGACGCAAAATTATCGCGGTACCCAAAAAGCATTCTTAATTGTCTTGATTAGATTTCAAGGATATTAATTTTGTGATTCACGTATTCTGTCAAGGTTCATAAATCGTGATTCGGTACGGCGAGACCTTTGAATGAAATTGTAATTTTTCGATGAATGCAATGTTTACGCTGTGCGGGAGCTTAGAGCTTTTTATTCAGACCACCAGAAGCCGTGCCTGTCAACAATAGCAATAAATACGATAAGAAGGAAGTGTTCGCACCCCTGTTTGATATAAAAGGATGTTTACTTTGACACCGCTGTGTTCGGCTCACGATTTTTGTTAAATAATTTGAGATATTAAGCACTTTAAAAAAATTTACTATTAAAGTTTCGTATATTTGTCTATTGCGTAGGTACTTCTTCAACGTAAATAAAAAGCTTACTGATATATGTATTTGATAAGTCATGTGACATTTTTGAGCGAATTTAAATAGGATATTATTTTACCTAATAATTTAAAAGTGAAAACGAATGGCTGCAATATTTCTTATGTAATTTACGTTTTGATGTAAATACATGAATACATACTTCCATGAATTTCACCAAGAAAGGTATTTTCATGACGGATCGATTCAAGCATTGGAAAAAGTAATAACTTCGAAGACGGGTAATAAGTGAGACAGTATCGCCTTGAGCGTATATTGCGAAAACGATTGATCATTATTCATTTGAGAGCTGACAGATTGTGAAGTGAAACACTTCGGTGTAATAAGTTTAACGCGCGAGGCGTCTCTGTGATAGATGTTTGGAGAAATAACAAAATGTTAACACGTGTTTCGGGGATACGATTAAGCTCATAATTACGTCAACGCGTTGCTCTTTTTACGACTGGGGGCTGACTACCATGTCTTATAAACAATCGCTACATCACTGACAGATCTGCGTCCAATATTTTTAGCTGATTAACGTCACATTATCTCAAATTCTGCCTGTTAGGATTTTTTTTAATTAGATCATAATTTTACTTTGTGTTTTTTTTTTTTAAATTGAATATTTTATTTTTATTTAAGATTTTTTTAAATTAATAATTTTAATATTTGACAGATTATGGCTCATCGGGAACAAACAAAATTTTATTACAAGATAGTTATATTATATATGCGTCATTGATGTTTTAACCTACGAGTGTCTCCGTGAATTGTCAAATATTCTCGAGCTGCTGTGTTAAGATTGTAGGCAATTTTAATTGAAGTAAATAACAATCTAAGTAGCCGGTTATTTACTTTTTTGCGTCAACTACCAAGTGTCTATCTAAAGCGACAAAAGAATAACACGGATGCCAGTGAGGCATCTGTCTTTTCATAGTCAACTTAACTAAAAGGATTAAAATGATATCTTCCGTCGTCTGACAGCGAGTGTGGTCTTTGAAGCGTGAACACCAAGGTCTTTTGTTAAACCATTTACGAAATCTTTTACCTTAAGCCTTTAATACCTTTATGTAATAGTTGCTTTTTAATTTTAGTATTAGGGAAAGAAAAGATCTATTTTAATCCTGGCCTTTTGTAAAGAAAACTAATATTTTATGCTGCGGCAAAAGGGGTAGTAACGATTAATCCGATTTCAGCGTTAATGTGATTTTGTGAATAATAACGAATACCTTATGTATGTTTTGACATGAAATATTCCTACTTAAATATATACCCTATGATTTTGTTTGTCGGCTGAAACATTGGGTACAGGTACATTTAAATTTACGAAACGATACCATCTAATGCCTTTTCTGAATCCTATAGGTCTAATAATGTATTCGTGAGAATTAATATTCTGTTAATCGGTCATACATTTCGTAACTTGAGATAAATTAATCATTAAACAAAACAAGTCTGATTGATAATCTTTCTTTAATCAATGCAATTATTTTTTCACTTAGTAATTGAGTTGGTTACAAAATTATAAAATTAAGTGTCAAACTATCTATTTTAAATTGTATTCTTATATTAAAAATGTCTAACTAATATTATTTTTTTTATTTACGATTACGAAATAAATAACGAAGTCAACATAAAATATATTAATAATTACAGACAGATTTAACGTTTATATTGTGAATATCGAATGTAAAAATTTGACCAAACTTTCGTTTGCCAGCTGATGCGTGCTTTCATTCAAAGTTTGTGGTTTGGGATACGCAGCGATCTCGTAAAGCTCCGAGAAAAAAAATAATTTATTGTAATAAGTCCTCGTGAACATTCGCCACCGCTCGGTTCAGGCCCCGTCCCCCACCAGCGAAACTATACAGTCGGTCGCACTCCCGCTTGCGTCAGTTGACTTTTCCGCAGCGCTGCGGTACGGTTGTGTCGGTTCGCGTCGCAACGGGATAAACATTCCCGTCTGAATCTCGCTAAACACTTCGTAATTTTCGTCTTCAAAAATACGTGGACGTATATTACTAATATATAAAACGTCATTTCAGTTCAATATAATTAAAAGTTGTTAACAATTAAAACTGTTTATGTGATTTACGCGTCTAGGGATGCGCCCTAAATTGTTGTTGGACCGTGAAGTTAAAATAAAACGCAATGAGTGCATCCTTATAACAAGGACGATTCGTTAAATCAAACTAGAAATAGACTATAAATTGATGGATTCTACGCATCCGGCAGGGGGACGCGTCGCACGCACTCGGACGGGAAAAACATGACACTCAGCTCACTGTGTCTTGTTTTCTTTCTTCCTTGATGTTGGATATCCCTCACGATGGCTCTTCAAGAAACTTCACCGATGAAACAGATCTTGAGCCAAATTTTGTTTTGGTTCGTCATCGGAATCAATGTGGCCGATCAAAGCTCAGTACCTCTGAAATACGAAGCTCCAGACGACTGTCAGTGGTGGTTGAGAGGTCCCAACGGTTCTCATGAGGTTTCGCTAACGTGCAAATTGAGAACTATTAACAGTGAATTCGATACGACGAACTTCAGCGTGATCCCTTCAGAGCACACGACATCTTTGAGAATAGAATGCAACGAAGAAATTATGTCAAAAAGCTCATTAGATGACCGGAGTTTCGCACATTTGATAAAACTACGTGAACTTGTTTTAGATAACTGTAAAATTGGAAGATGGCCGCCCGGCGTTCTTTCCGGTTTAAGAGATCTCCGAAATTTAACGATTCGGACTAAAAACACCGA
Organism: Luffia ferchaultella; assembly: GCA_949709985.1. Taxonomy (NCBI): domain Eukaryota; kingdom Metazoa; phylum Arthropoda; class Insecta; order Lepidoptera; family Psychidae; genus Luffia; species Luffia ferchaultella. Next base: position 8,216,312 of record OX453251.1, read on the forward strand.
GTGGGCAGCGATGAGTTTAGAGATAGCCTCAGAAAGCTTCACACCTATTAGACAGTTGGAAAGACTAGATCTTAGTTTCAACAACATTTGGTCATTTCCCGAGAAGTTATTTTGCCCGTTGACCAATTTAGTGTATTTAAATGTGTCATCTAATCGCCTACAAGATGTGAGTGACTTGGGCTTTAGAGAAAAAGCTGTTCATCAAGCTCTTATCAGTGAACAAGATGGGCCAGATCCTTCGATGCCATCTCTGTCGCACTCTTCTTGTTCGTTAGATATCGAAATTTTAGACGCGTCGTATAATCATTTTGTTTTGATGCCTGAAAATGGTTTTATGGCGCTAAGGAGATTGAAAGAACTACATATTCATGACAATGAAATATCTATGGTGGCCGACAGAGCATTATCTGACTTGAAACTGTTACAAATAATTGACCTTTCCAACAACAAAATCGTCGCTCTTCCTCAAGATTTATTCAAAGATTGTAGACCAGCTATTAAAGAAATATACTTGCAGAATAATTCCATAAGTGTGCTTTCACCCAGCTTGTTTGCAAATTTAGACCAGTTACTGGCGCTTGATTTATCTAATAACCATTTAACAAGTAACTGGATTAATGAGAATACTTTCACTGGTCTAATTAGAATGGTTTTATTGAATTTATCAAATAACAGGTTGACAAAACTAGATCCGAAAATATTTAAAGATTTATATACACTACAAATTTTAAATGTACAACATAACATGCTAGACAGTATAGCTGCTGATACGTTTTCACCTATGAACAATTTGCATACTTTAATATTATCATATAACAAAATCACGCAGCTTGACGCATATGCTTTGAACGGACTGTACGTGTTATCATTGTTATCAGTAGATAATAACCATTTAGAAGAAGTGCACCCCGAGGCTTTTAGAAATACGTCGTCCCTACAGGACCTAAATCTAAATGGAAATCGCATCAAAAAAGTTCCGATAGCATTGAGAAACATGCGTTTGTTAAGAACACTTGATCTCGGAGAAAATCTAATTACATCATTAGAAGAGCCAGGTTTCGTCGGATTGCATAATGTTTACGGATTACGTCTCATAGGCAACAAAATAGAAAATATAAGCAAAGATGTATTTTCAGATTTACCGTCTCTTCAGATATTGAATTTGGCTAGAAATAAGTTAAAACACATCGATATGAGTGCTTTCGAAACATTAACGAATTTACAAGCTATACGTTTAGATGCGAATCAACTCACAGATGTGCAGGGTCTATTCGTAAATATCCCATCTTTATTGTGGTTGAACGTATCAGATAACCAAATAGAATGGTTTGACTACACCGTTATACCACCGGGACTTCAATGGTTGGATCTACACAGTAACAACATCAAAGAATTGGGAAACAACTATCGTTTAGACAAGGAGTTACGGCTGCAAACCTTAGATGCCAGCTTCAACAAAATGACAAAAATACTCACGTATTCTGTACCCAGCAGTGTCGAGTTACTGTTTCTGAATGATAATCAAATTACACAAGTTGAGGCACAAACTTTTGTCGGGAAAACCAATTTAACGAGAGTCGATTTGTATGCAAATCAAATTACAAGTATGGATCTGAATGCCCTTCGTCTTACTCCAGTGGACCCTGGTCGCCCTTTGCCTGAATTTTATATCGGCGGAAATCCTTTTCAATGCGATTGTACTATGGAGTGGTTGCAGCGAATTAATAAGCTCGATCATCTAAGACAACATCCCAGAGTGATGGACTTAGAAAGTATATATTGTAAATTACTCTACAATCGAGAAAGGACTTATATACCGTTAATCGAAGCTGAATCGTCCCAGTTTCTGTGTACATACAAAACTCACTGTTTTACTTTGTGCCAGTGTTGTGATTTTGACGCGTGTGACTGTGAGATGACTTGTCCCTCAAACTGTACATGTTACCACGACCAGCCGTGGTCGGCCAATATTGTGGACTGCTCGGCAGCTGGTTACTTAGAAATACCCAGTGGCATACCTATGGACGCTACCGAACTTTATTTAGACGGTAATAATTTTGGTGGTTTGTCAAGTCATACGTTTATTGGACGTAAAAATTTAAAAATATTATATGCAAATAACTCTAATATAGACGCTTTGTATAATAATACTTTTAGTGGACTAAAGCGGTTAACTGTTTTACATTTAGAAAAAAACAATATTAAAGAGTTGCTAGGGTTTGAATTGTCCCCTCTAGAAAATTTGCGAGAATTGCATCTGCAAGACAACAAAATACATTACATCGATAATCGCACTTTCATCGAGCTCAGGCATTTAGAGGTGCTGCGCCTAGAAGGAAATAACATTTATGGATTTGCCGTGTGGCAATTTACGGCAAATCCGTATTTGGTAGAGATAAGTCTCTCTCGCAATCCTTGGTCGTGCGACTGTCAGTACATACACAAATTCAGAAATTGGTTTAAAAACAACCTCGGAAAAGTTGAAGACGTTGATAAAATAACTTGCATTTTTGATAATATTACAAACGCGGTGGGGCCCTTAATGTCTGACTTTAACTCAACTATATGTACCAGTCACGTGGGCGGCAGTTCATCAATAATTGAAAATCAAGTTATCAACGACTACTTACCTCTGCTCCTAATCTCGCTATGTGTATTTGTATTAAGCTCAGCGTTGATCTGTGGTATATTTTACTACAGAAGGGAACTTCGTGTGTGGATATTTTACCACTGTGGAATGCGAATGTGCTATAAAAACACGACATTCGACGACGAACAAGATAAAGATCGCCTTTTCGACGCGTATATAAGTTACAGCGTGAAAGACGAGGCGTTCGTCGCGCAAATGCTAGCGCCTGGCCTAGAATCCACCGATCCCAGTTTCCGGCTGTGCCTGCACTATCGCGATTTTAACGCCTCACCCTACGTTGCCGACACGATAATAGAGGCCGTCGAGTCGTCGAAGCGAACGATAATAGTACTATCTAAGAACTTTATCAACAACGAATGGTGCCGTTTCGAGTTCAAAACGGCGTTGCACGAAGTGCTGAAAGAGAGACGAAGAAGACTGATAATAATACTACTGGGCGAGGTGCCCAACAGAGATATCGATCCGGAGCTGCGACTTTACTTGAAGGCGAACAAGTGTATATCGTGGGGGGACAGGCAGTTCTGGCAAAAGTTGAGGTTTGCGATGCCGGACTTAAGAAAGTGTCAGTATCACCGTTCGACGGTGAACATCTACGCTTCGGTATCGCCGGTGGGAGCAGGCCGTGCACCAGCACCGCCGCCACCACCGCCAGGCAAGCTGCCGCCGCTGCTGGGCGATGCGCTGGGCCTAGCCGCGCGCCGTGAGCCGCACGCTCACCGCGCCCATCCGCCACCTCACCCCCATCTCTGGGCGTAGCGTATGCTCCAACGCAGGTAAAAGCCCGACACGCTTATCCGCTATAGTCCAATTAAAACGTGATAACTCTAGACTAAGAACGAATGCATTTAATTTATTATTTGTACATAATTAAAATATTTCACAATAATTAGATTATATACTTTACAAATAACTTCCTGATTTCTGCGATAGTAATTTAAATCAAACGCGTCGATGTAAATATATTTTTTATCTCTCTGTTATGAATTAGTTGATCGATGAAAAGGATAAAATTATAACATACCAAAGTTAAATATTATGTGTAAAAACGTGACTATAAAATTAATTGTTACATAATGTAATATCGAGGAGACTGTAAATATTACGACATTTGTATATTTCTGTATATTTGAGAAAATTATGAAATATAAGAAATACACTCATTTTTCAATTTATTTGCTTTTTCATTTCCCATTTTCCTGAATGAGTTCGTTTAATACGGACAATCCTTCAATATTTTTTTTTATTTTATTTTAAAAGTTCATAGCTTTTTTATATCCTTTGTTTTACACATAATCAGTAAAAACAAATTTGTATTTCAATGAACACAAGCACCAATAAAACTTACTTTCAACGCCTTAAATAAAACACTATAAATATCTCAACATAATAATAAATTAATGAAATGTAGATATATGTATTCATGCAAATTTATAAAAAAATTAAACAAATTTTTACCATAACCTTAAATTCAAATTAAGTCAAAACCTCTTGGTATGTATGTACTAGAATAATAAACCTTATTTTATCTGAATGAAAAGCTTTATCAACATGAAAGTGCAAAGTTAGGCAGCTAAACTTATTCAATATTCAAACATGTTCAAAATTGAAAGTCACTTTAGGAAGTTAGCAAGAAGCGTTTCACCGATATGTACGAGTATGCGGTAGATGCAGTTCGACAGTGCACTTTAAATCGAAACGATTGCATTACTACCAATTCATCGAGCGAAGCGACATATTATTGATTATATTATTTAATTTTATTTATATGGCATTGGCTATGATCGAATAAATGTTGGTCTATGAACAGTATTTCCCAAATTTAACTGAACAAAGTATTATCAAATTAGTTTTCATTCTTCTTTATTGCTTCTTGTTTTCTAGGTACCTTAGAATCTGATTGAATTACCAAAAATCGCGATATCGTAGTTTTTCGAGGTCAAATAAACAGGCATAAATGAAACTTTATAATATATAGAGGATATTAACGACAGTGATAAGCACAAGAATATTACTTTAATAGTCTGTAAATAAAAAGGTACGACACAGTCTACTATTTTATAGTTTTCACAAAATTTTGTAGAAATTCATCTACATATTTTCTAAAGATTTAATCACACAGTCTTGACGTTTCCCCCAGATCGGACATTTATAGAGGTCAAAATAATTAATTCAATCCCATAAGGAGCGATTCCAAACTGTAGCCCTTTATTTTACTATATACCATTTATATTGGATGATTTTTCCATTGGTAGATTTAAATATTTTGTGAAAATATAAAATGCATGTTTTTTCTTTTAGTACCACTCACTACCAAAAGATTGAGATATGCCGCCACAAAGTTATCTTGTCACCGTGGGCAACCGTCGGTCGGTGGCCGCCAGCTGAATATTCTTTCCCGCTGCCACCCAGGATCGCCCTTTATTGTGGCGAATGTTTGACTTAATAGCCATTCTGTCTCCATAATTCTTTGGGAAAAATCTTTTAATGTGAAAATTTTACCTAAATATTTCTTTTTAAATGTAGATTTTAGACTCTTTAGACAATATCTAATACTTGGAAACTGACAAAAAAAACTTCCTGTGTCGCTGTGTGTGATAGAAAAGGCAGTAAGGGAACTTTATGAGAATGCGCGCGTCGACCAAATTGACGCCATCAAAGAAGGGTCTAAATTTAAGAAATCAAAAACCGACTACAACCGCTTATTACGATTGTCGAATGTCGTCGATGAAGCAAAAGAATATGTAAGAGTCCTACTACAGAGCTCTGTCAATCTCGCTCCCAATTTTTTTTTTTAAACATATTAATATTTATTATAAATGTCGCGCTTAACTAAGGGCATCTTATTTTTTTTTTTAATTATTTATATGGTTTCAGGACTAGAACGCCATTATTCTACCTAGTATTCGTCAAATAAATCCAGAAAATAGATAATAAATAATTGCAATTAAAAAAACGGCCATGTGCGCGTCCGACTCACGCACCAAGAGTTCCGTACCACCACACAATAGATGTATTTATGTTAGGTAATTACCAAAACAAAAAAAATTAAATCTCAAAATGTTTTTTTATGTGATATCACTATAAATTAAATATTTTCGGCTTTTTCCTTTTTTGTTGTGAAATCTTGATGTTTGCCAAATTTCACAATTCTAGATCAACAGAAAGTACCGTATAGGTTTTGATTTATTTGCGAGTTTCAAAATATGCTCCATAAATAGCTGTATTTCTCTTATTGCATTGATTTAGAAGCTTGTTTTTTTATAGCTTTAAAGGACCACATACCATAGTACTTGATATTTCTACGTGTTCCTGAGAAACAGACAGACAATCTTGACAGACAGATAGACAGACGTACATAAAAGTGATGATATAAGAGTTCTTTTTCCTTTTGAGGTACGGAACCCTAAAGACACATAAAAAGTGTCTATTTTATATCGAAAATCCTAATTTATTAAAATCCACCAAATTCACGAACGTCTAAGCGCAATGTACAAAGCAATTGCCGTCCTAAAATTAAAATTACCCAAAATATCAAATAATAAAATTTTGGTAAAAGTAAAGTTGTGTTCTATATTCAAAATAAATAAAATATTGCGTCTGTATTCAAATCACTTCCAAAATTCGAATATTTTTTGATACGAGTTCCGTAGTTGCACTAACGCTGTGCTGTGTTTGGAGGAAACATGACAAATTAATGTATCACGCTTTTTTTGGTTAAGTCGTTTTTGCTCCGGAAATCTTTATTAGCAAAATTAACGAATATCTAGGCGAGCCACTAATCTCAAATTGATTAGAAGCCCTCTTCTGCGTTTACCGTATAACCACTCAACTCTAGCTAGCCGGGGTAAAATAGCGAGTTTCAGTCCACGAAGTCCCCGCGCGCCGCGCTTCACCCCCGCAAAATTGCGTTTGACGTGACATTTATGACTATTAAAACCGAACGCTGCTGTCAAATTTATTTAATCGATGCTCAATAATGAAGAATTACAGGCTATGGTGGAAACTGATCCTTAATAATCTACTTCAGGATCACCAGCAGGGCTTGTTGCTGATATAACCACAACATCAACCGATTTCGCCAAATCGGCCAAATTAAAAAACAACTTTCTGTTGAACAATTGGGATTGTTCAACAGATCTTCACTATTATTGCTTCTCTGTAACCCAAAATCCTCATACACAAGAAAGCGTTTCAACGCACGTAACGCAACGCACTTAGAAATTAATCGTCACCCTCTCTCTGTACTCTTCAAATGGTAATGGATAGTCTTGAGTATCGACTTACTGACTACTACTTGACTAGATTACCATTTTTTCCGCAATTCATACAACTTTCTCCATGGAAAATTAGTTAGTTCCCGAGAAGCAATAAAAATCGCCTTTACGAAGTTTATTGAGGCCTGCTCTCAGAATTCTATTGTCAATTAATACATTGACTGACCAATTGACCGAGTGGTTAGAGACCTTAACTGCGGAGCCAAGGGTCGCGGGTTCGATTCCCGCCCAGGACAAATATTTGTGTGCATGAACATATTTATTTCGTTCCTAGTCTGGGTTTATAATATTTATATATGTATATATTAGTTTAAAAAAAAGATTATTTAAGTATGTATATCAGTTGTCTAGTCTAGAAACAAACGTCATTCTATTTATTAAGTTTTCGTCATTAATAATGTAGCAAAAAAAATTTGGATAGTGATTTTCATAACAGTTTTGCGTGTCAATACATGAAGTGTGTTTTTTGATTGTTGTCGTGTTTACTGTCTTAGATTTTTTAGATTAAAATCTGTATATAAAGTGAATCAACTTAAAGTTATTTTAGAATAGATTGTTGATAAATTATCTTTCAACGATCTCGAGTTTATCCTATTTTAGTGCACCGAAACGAGTGTAGGAACTACTTAATCGGAGTGAATCATTCGGAAATTTTAAACTGTTAATAAAATATATCTAATAATTGAGCTTAAATTGTGCAATATGTTTGGATGCGGAGATACTACCAGTGGTGGATAATATAGCATAAAGCATTATTTAAAACGCGTTATTTAAGCCCAACGGATTTAGCATATTATATTGGTTGACTCTTGGTGCTATTAAATATCGCGACGCGATCCCGCAGTCCCGCCTTACCGATAGAGCGATGCGATCAGCACAACGAAATACGTTCTACAACAAACGCGATTGCGCGCTGATTAGCAATTTAGCATTAGCATGGTATTAGCGCAGCTGTCGGTCGACAGCATGTGACCGCCGCCCAATGCAACGAACGATTCTCGCGCTAAGCATTCCCGCGTGTTATGCTAAAGCATAGCATAATAATAAACATGCTAAAATAATATAGTTTATAGTCTGAAGCATGTTTTTTAAATATAGCTGATTTTTACACTATTGGATACTACTATAAGAATAAATGTATCAAAGGCCATTCGCGTATTAACATCAGAAGTACGTAATTAGGTTAATACTTATTATAACATAACACTATGATTATAATTATATAAAGTAATCCCTTTTCAAAAATCTTTTATAACGTGAAACTATGCAAAACACCGTAAGAACTTCACAATGCAAGAAGCCTCGACTCCGCCATTTGTCACACTATTGAGTTCACATTATCTGCCAAATGGGAATCGGAATTTGCGCATTTTTCTCAACAATATCCAGTCGGGGACACACTGAACACTCATGAAAATGCTATTATCTGGCTGCGGACAAATCAAAACGAAATCAACATCGGTTACTTTTGTCGTTCTCGCCCTTATCAAACCGGGGAGACGGGTCAGCGTGGAAATAATGGGAAAACTTGTTTTCCCGGCTTTTACGACTCCAAATGTATACGCAGATAAAATTATTACATGGATACGGTAAGGGATTTAATGTTCCAAGATAAGGAGAATTAATATGTTTGTATTTTGTGCTGACCTTTATGCTATTATGAGTTAAATATACTTACTACTCGTGTACCATTTAGGTTGGTTCGTACGACATAAATACATATATAAATAAATCAATAGGATATAATAACTTATTTCATTCTTATCTTATCTAATTATCAATGCCCTTTACTTATTTTTTTTTTATATTAATGGATGAAAACAACATGGATGCCATAATTTTTTTTTTTGATGTACAACATATACTATATAATTATGTGTGTTATATTTACGTGAAGTATACTCGACGTAATACGTGTATATAACTGGTGATATACTGACTGACGGATTGACCGCGTAGTTAGAGACCCCAACTGCGGAGCCAAGGGTCGCGGGTTCGATTCCCGCCCGAGGCAAATATTGGTGTGCATGAACATATCTATTTGTTCCGTGTTTAGATGTAAAATATCTGTACATATATATATTATAAAGAATATTTAAATATGTATATCAGCTATCTGGTACCTACAATACAAGCTTCCCTTAGTTTAGGACTAGATGGCGCTGTGGGAATGTCCCAGGTATTATTATTATTATTTGGTATATAAAAGAGATAATAATATAATTATTAATTATTATTACTTTTTATTTGTATTAAATTACTAAATAAAACACGGGTCTTGTCCACAAAAGCATCGTTTCATGTAATTGTTGTTGATTTGAAATTTAATATTTTCCCAGTGTTTCCAACTCAAACATGATTACTCGGTGCGATGAACGGGTTAATGGAATTAGTTGTGGGATTTCCCAACTTTATTTACAAAGCGGATTCCAACCGAAGACCATATAGAGTTTAAGTTAAACTCTACGTAACACATATATCATAAAAAAACATATGTTTTATGTAATAGCCGAATAAAAACTTTTAAAAAAATATACGTAAACAATCGGTGCATAACCGTATTAGGCACACAAAATTTTGTACGTAGACATTAAAATTAAAATTTCATCATCATTAAAAGAAATATAATATCTACTATTCTATATATGCATACACTTTTTGAGACTAATATAAATTCCACTAGACACTATTTTTGATTTAGTGTGATTTGTTTTATGTAACTTATCATAACTATTAGATTATTGAAAATGTATTGAGAGCATTTCCAGTTGTTTAACCTTTTGGCAACAAAAGTTAGAAAGGAGTCAAAATGCTCGTAGCATGTATTTACACCTGCCTAAAAGCTTCCGTGTTGGTGTAATACTTGAGGCGTGATTAAACAACAGATGATCATCACACTTTTTAAGTTTCCTTATTCAAAGGCTTAAAAACAGCCTTCGTAAATTCATTCAAATATCCGTCTATATTCACCTCAGCTAATTTTTAGGATAATAATAACCAGAAATGTGAAATCTAATAATAAAATAATTACCTCATATAAAATTATATTTGTTATATATATAACTTATGTAATTATATAATATATATTTTATATTACATTGTTGAACGAACTGGGAAATTTTAAAACTTTAGAAACTACTTTTCAAGTATGTTTCTAAACTCTACATAACGTTTTGTCTTATCATTTTAAAATTTCCTGTTTCACTTATTTCGTACTTATTGAAGATCAATAGGCCTTTAAGCAGCCTGATGATGATGAAAAAGTCGTATTAAAGAAACATCTACTTCAGCGCCCTCTAACGGTTTATGACTGGATACTAATTTAAGAACTTGCTATGAGGTGATTACTTATGCAATGCAAAAACCCGTATCAGAATCAGCTTTGCTGTGTTAAAAATACATTTATGGCAACACCCATTGGTAGTTTATAACAATTAAACCTATCTAAAAACTTGCACTGAGGCGATACCAATGTAATGCAAAAAACCGTATCAAAATCAGCTTACCTGTTTCAAAGAAATAGATTCATCGCAGTATCTCCTGGTGATTCATAATTCTCTGATAACTTGCTCTTAGGTCAAACCTTATACAACGCAATAAATCGCACATGTTATTAAAAAACTTCTATGCTACTGCCTATGCAGCTTCCCTTGGATATCTGTAACTGTTAAATTTGTCTAAGAATTTGCTCTGGGGTGATATCTCCTATGTAATGCAATAAATCACATTAAAATGGGCCAATTCACTTATTAAGAAATACAATTACTGCAGTGCCCCCTGGTGGCCTACAACCATGTAAAATATAGGTATAGATGTATTAACTCTGAAAGTCCACCTTTTTCGGAAATACTATTTCAGAGTTTCTAAAGTAAAAATATCAAAAACGTTATTATATAAAAAAAACATGTCCCAAACTTGTACAAAATTTGTGAATACCATATCACCGAGGACATTTGAGAAAATTAAGGAAAACCATGACAAACGTATAAGCACGTACCTACTTCGTTTTAAACGTTTTTAAAATAGTTTACTCAAGTCTATAAGATAGAAACAGAAACAACTGCTCATTATAGATAATAGATATAAATATTATATCTAGTGAAATAAGATCACTAACGCCAGATAACAGTAAAGTATTGAACCATCAACATCTGAATACAAATCTCACTTTACCCGTTTCATGTTAATAGTAAGGATAAGTTACAAGATTCACACAAAAATTATAGATATTCGATATACAATTGCTACGAATTTAAATTAATTTTAATATCACACATTCAATATAAAATGAACAGATTTCAAATCACTAAAAACAAATACAGAGAATAATAGCGTCTGCGAATCAACAGTTTAAGGAGCGAAGGAAATTTTCGAATTTCCGAACAGACGCTCTCGCAAGTAAGACTTCGCGGAAAAAGCATTAGTCTTGTTCGTGGAACCGATAGCGAGAGCGGATGCGGAGAACAAAACGTTCCCCAAATAATGGCATTTTAAGAAATGTCGACCAAAATCGACAACACAAAGACGTTCGGGAATACTTGCGTAAAACTAGAATTTGTAAATACGAAATAAACACCGTGTGTAATCTGTTACGTTTTCGATAGAAAAATACACATAGATGCATCTTACGAATCTATGCAGGTCATGTCGTCTATGGGTGAATTTATTTGTTATATTTAATAAACAAGTGGTAAATATCGAAATGAAATCAATGCCAGAAGCCGTCAATACCAATAAATTAACTGAACGATCTTCAAGTTCCAGGCCAGGTCCTTTAGTCAATTTACATTCGTTTACAATCGGAACTGACAACTGATTAGTAAACGTAGAGCGGGATAATCGGTGACGCCCAGACGCTCGAAATCAAAAATTCATAGCTTTAATTATAAAAAATATTTTATATATTTGAACCAAAATACTCTGGTTCTATATGATCACCGAAATATTTCACTTGTTCAATGACTCGTCAATAATAATGTATTGAAACCAGCCGTATGCTTCAAAAACAATTCAAAGTGACAAAGAAAATAAATTTAACTGTACAGAAAGGAAAATATCCCTGAAGAATTGAAAAAACATAAATTTCAAAATCTCAAATAAAACAGTTGTTTTTAATCGGTTATACTATATAAAGCAGTAAAAATCATAAGTTAAAAGAAATCCATTCAAAATATTATAATTATAATAATATCTGGAACTTCTTACACAGCGCCATCTAGTCCCAAAGTAAGCAAGTATTACGCTTGTATATGAGTACTAGACAACTGGTATACATACTTCAATATTCTTTATAATATATATACGTACATATATAGATACTTTTTACACCAAAACACGGAACAAATAGCATGTTCATGCACACAAATATTTGATCCGGGCGGGAATCGAACCCGCGACCCTTGGCTTCGCAGTTAAGGTCTCTAACCACTCCTACAATCGGTCGATATTGCTAATCTTTCAGTTTAAAAATTAGTTTTTATCTGTGTTTCGTTTGGCTCTGTAGCTCTCCATTTAATAATTATTCAGAAATAGTATCTATTAAAAAATATAAGTACCTATACGATTGGTCCTAAATTCAATATATTAATTAAATTTCATCTTGTATTATCCAAGCATTGTAATAAAAAATATCTGTAAAAAAACCTTATTAAACAAGTTACTATTTAAAAAATATTGTATTGAAATTAAAAAATATTCATCAGCGTTTAAATATTAAAAGTATGGCTATTAAATTTTGAGTACACTTCACTCTTAGATATTAGAAAAAAACAAGATACCGCGTCGTATCGTAAGCACAGAAAGTGTGAACTGGCATGGAGCCGGCATACGTCATAATTATCGTCTCTTTTTTTCGCTTTTATATAGTTGTTCGGAGAGAAAAACTGAGAAAGATTATGACGCATAAAAGTAGTAATGACGTATGGTCTGTCGATCGTTTCAAACCATAAGACGCAGTATACTGTTAATTCAGTTTATCTTAGAGTTTACTCCATTTAAATTAAATATAATAATGCTATTTCTTTCGAATTCGTTTCGTTTCATTTACATTGTTACCGTAGCTGTATATCTATCAAATTCTAAACCTGAATCGACTTCGGCCACCCTCGGTGTCTTCGGGAATCTCCGGAGAGTGGTTTATAGTATTTTATATTGTACACAAAGTCGTTCATAAGTACTTGAAACCTTCATGTTTTTAAATTAAACGAATTATTTTATTATTCCTGGATCATACAAGATGGCATTTTAAAAACGCAATTGATACAATAGAACTTATACAATACACACGACCTAGTGATTATATGGTGCCTGCATAACTTGAGTCAACTGGACACATGATTCGCGAACCGAGTCCAATTACGGTGATAACGCATCTTTAATCGAAGTTCCTATTCAAAATCAAACGATTTACACACGCGATTGAGAGTCCGTTCCGATAACGTTTCGATACTAATTTGTAAATCGAGTTGTCTTCAAAACGATTACTGTCATTGGAAAAAAAATTCCTGAGTATCTCTTTAAAAATAATTACTTTTCTGGACTGAAATGATATTGAAATGCAATATTATAAATAATCTAAATACATATCAATTGGCTTGTAATGCCGTAAATTTTACAAAAGAACCATCTGGTGGAAAATGCCATGTGGCGTGACAAAGGACGCACGCGCAATTTAATAGGAGCAAAATTCTGAAAGCTCCGGGGTCCCTTTGAAAACCGACCTCTGAATATACAAGCTTCGACAGAAAAAAAGCACACATTGTCATCCGATAATCCTTTACAGGCACTCCAGAGATGTCACTGCGAGAGATCAGCTTTCGTCTAAGCAACGGTATTGAGTTTGCGTAACTCAATATAAAACGGGTTTACGGATCCGACGATCGAATTCACACTATAACACCTAAGCTTGAAGATCTAATTTTGGATATACATTGTAGACTACGGTATGTGAACCACAGACCGCAAATAAGAACAATCCTTGTCGAGGACAAAAGCATCCCAGATTACGTATCATCCCCTTAATCACATGCACCGGTACACTCGAAAAAATGTTTGCTAGACGAATAGAAAATAACGACAGTCGAATTGTATGGCACGATCGTGTTTCTATTTTTAGTTGTACAAATTTATTTTACATGCGTTCACATTTATCTTCCACGTCGGACCCCTTTAGGGTTATACTCGAGAGTATTTTAACGAGACCTTATTAATTGCGAACGACTGGCACAATGTATTTATAACTTTTTGCTTCCGTACCAAAATAATGCAAAAGATATCCAATAAAGAGATATCGTTCACAGCTTGTTCATTTGTCCGTCTGTCTGTTGACTGTAACTTCTGTGCAAATAGTCTCAGAAAGTCAAAGTCGGCATGTATTTCTTGCAAAGTTATTGATACCTATATCAAAAAAAAAAATCGACAGACTTCGCACTTCTCGCAACTATCGGAGGACTTTGAAAATAAACATCAAAAATAAAAAACTTATGACACATTTTTGTCAAACAATTTTATTAAATTTTTCGAAAAATCGGTTGTCTGTAAAGTCGGTTTACTGACGATAGTTGAACGTGACAACGTCATAAGAAAATTAGAATCAGAATAGTTGCATTTTTCAAAAGAAATTTTAATTTTATTTGCTTGATAGATATTTTGTATGGATATAGAGAAGGAGATAAATGGAAATTACAATTGAATTAATCAAGTCACATTTATTTGTACACATAAATACAATTATGTCAATTTTTTTTACAATGTACATAGTTTTCACAAGTATGAATGTGCGTTGAGTAATTGTTTTACAACTTTTATTTACAACTTTTAAACATGTGAGATATTTATTTAACATTTGTGTTTTAATTTTTTGAAATCATAGCTACGCTCGATAATTATTTCGATCGAATAGTAAAACCATTAATTTTTTACTCATCGTGAAATACTTTTGTTAACTTATTGTTATAGTTTTGTTAATTATAGCATAACCTACAATCGCTGCACTAGTGGACCGATGCTACTTATTTTAATGATGAAAGCACGATTATTCGACAATATATCACTGAACATATATTTAATATCGAAAGAATCGCTATTGCTATAATATTGCTATAAACAATTGACACCACATTCACTTCACTTTTCACTGCACTTCATACTTGACGAAAACATGTAAATGTATTATTGTATAGAAGCTGGCCACGCGGACGCATCGCTCACTCAAGTAGGAGAGAGATAGATGTCGAACGCTGCCGAACGCGGAGGCCGATTGTGCCTCTTTGTCGCTCGTTCCACGCTCTCGCTTGCACTTCAAGCCTTAATTGGAACGCCTCAGAGCGAGGTAACGCCGCATGAGTCATGTTTTTTCGTGCGTGCAGCCGGCCCCCTCGAATTATAAGACGTTATCACGTCAAAAAGTTATGTATATACCAATTTTCAAAAATTTGGTATCACACGATGCCCCGCGAGCTCCTGAATCTTTCGACACTACTGCCCTTCGTCTAACTTTATAACTTTCTGAAATATAGCCGAATCTCTCTCTCCGGGGTAACTGATCTGATAATTATTCAATGAAAAGGGCACCTGCCCAGCCCAGTTTTACCCTCGTTACCATCATAAATTTCGAAAATATAGCCGAATTACACTCTCCCATGAAAACGATTTAATAAACATTTCCAATGTTAAAAAGTACAAAACAACTTTACTTAAAATTTTTCATTGGAAGATGTTGTTAGCAAGCTCTCTGATTGAAGAAAATTTAAACTATCACACACTACCTAGAAACAATTAAAACCTGTACAATATTGATACAATTCCAAAACTATTTAAAAGTATGCATGCCTTCGTTATCATAATAAAACGAATTAGTGTTAACTAAATTTTTAAATGTTTAACTAGCCCTAACTATTTTCTACAATAACTATACAGCTAGGTATAGCTCCATTATTGTAAAAAAACAGGCCAATTGCGAGTCGGAATCGCATAGAAGAGTTCCGTACCATCGTACAATATGAAACAAAATCACGTTTGTTGTATGGGGGCCTTTAATTTAATTATTTATTTTCAAATGGAACATATAACTAAATATTCTGTGAGTATTTCAAGCGGCTACCTGTTGCCGTTATCAATATAGAGCAAAAACAAGCAAAAAAATCACGTTTTTGTATGGGAGCCCCCTTTAATATTTATTTTATTCTGTTTTTTTTTAGTATTTTTTGTTATAGCGGCAACAAAAAACACATCTTCTGTGTAAATTTCAACTGTCTAACTATCACGGTTCATGAGATACAGCCTGGTGACAGACAGACAGACAGTCTTAGTTATAGGGTCCCGTTTTTTACCATTTAGGTAAGGAACCCTAAAAACACGTTTCTTGTATAGAGACCCCCTTTAATTTACCTTCATTTTTTTATTATTTTTTGTTATAGCGGGTATAGTGGTACACATTCCATGAAAATTTCAAGTGTAAGCCATCATCACACAACTACCAATCACCAAATACGTCGAAAAAAACACGAACGGTTCAGATGATACAATCCTATGACGAACAAGCGGACGAACAAACGGACGAACGGACAGTGGAGTTTTAGTAATAGAGTTTCCGTTGGAACCCTTTGGGTACAGATTCATAAAAACTATTATAACGACAAAGACTAGATAATTTGGGCCGTTTTGGAATCTCCCAGCAACTGTAAATTATTATTATTATTTGTTAAAGTGTATCACGACACATTTCTGAGATGTTTCTATCTGCTAGTAGGGTTATACATATAAATACATTGTGCCAGATTGACTGGTTAGTTGAGTGGTCGGAGGCGCAGACTGCCGTCCCAAAGGTCGCTGGTTCGATTTTCGCCCGGGACACATATTTGTGTTTATGAAGATGTGTATTTATTCTGTGTCTGGGTGTGAAATATCTGCATATGTATATATTATAAAAATTATATTTAAGTATGTATATCAGTTGTCTAGTACCCATAGTACAGGCTATGCCTAGTTTAGAACAACGGCCACTGTGTGTGAGACGTCTCAGATTTTATTATTATATCGAACGAAAAAACACGGAATTTAAAAATATTACAATACTTTTACGTCATTATCGCTACATAGTCCTAAGCGTGCTAACGTGATTCGCACTTTACGATGTAAATTAAAAAATGATCACAACTAACTAAACCTTGCGCTAAATACATCAAAGCTCAATTAACTAATAAAAACGTAAAATAAAATCTGAAACGAAACGTTTTATCTATTTTAAAATTCACAAGCGGCATACGAAATATCGCCAGAATTAGTTGTCAAAATGTGAAAACTTCGACCGGACCGACAATTAAACTTTCGTTTTATAGAGGCGCGGGCTAAATTCGTAGAGTTCGAAGAATGTTGTTTGTTGTAGTCTTTGGTAAATGCAATATATCTTACCACTAATTTGTTTGTGGATCCAGCAGCTAGTCCACTAATTTTAATTAAAATAAATAAATTAAAATGTTAGTTTGTTTTAGAAGTCCTTTTCGAGGTTAAGACAAACGGTATTGTGATTCTGAAATAATTGATTTTTACATATTATAGATGTCGTGGCAATATATTAGAATTGATCACTTAATGATGTGTTCGATTTTACAATGTTCATTTTCTGGGTGGCTCGTCGCTCCGCTCCGCTTCCCTTCTCGCATTAATATAAAGAAAACTTGATCTAACCTAATCTATCAATTTAGAAACGGTGGACCATCAACCTATCTTTGCCGGAACGCGAATAAATCCGAAAGCGAACATATCATGAAATGATTAATTCTAAAATCTGCGAATACGTTCTGAAATAATCAATTCTATAAACTGGCCGCGCCATAGATATTTCATCTATAAATCAAATATTTATCTGCACTATTATCAGAAAGAGGAAGAGATCGTTTATTAACTTTTCGGGATTAATCTCTACAAATACTGCACTAAATGATTTTAAACTCCCTTACGTGTTATGAATGGCTTCGCATTTGACGGAGACTACTATTTAATAAGGCTTCACTTACACTAAATTATGGTTTTTATACAATTACCAATATCTTCATACAAAATGAAATGTCAAGGCAAGGTCGGGTTTGAGGTCGGGATCAGGATAGACATCGGAACCGAGAACATAATTAAACTGGGCTCGACATCAGAATTATAAACGGTAATGCGTTTGGGATTGGGAGCGGTATCGGCATCAAATCCTAGACTGGAATCGGAATGGCAGTTTGGATTGAAATCAGAATTGGGATCGGATTCGGAATCAGAAATCTATCACGTCCACGCGAGCAAACATAATACATATACAAACACTCTCCATAAAAATTTTATTCAAGTATCTCTTGTAGATATCGAACGATTCATATACAATTTATAGAAACAAAACACTTAGGTATTAAGTTTATTAGGTGTAACAAAATAAAATCGAGCACATTTGTGATTTATTCAGAATAAAATTGCATACAAAATGTTCAAATGCTAGTACTAGAAGGGTTTCGTTCTCTCAGAGATATGGCATTAATTTAATTTACATTTCGTGGGGAATGCCGAGTTGCCGCTTAGCGTCAGAATTTCGGGCGCGCAGTAAATAGCTCCGTCGAGAGACCGTCATTATAGTGGGTTCATTTCGTGTTTCCTAACATTAGTGTTGGATGTCGCTTCGTCTCTTTCCCATGATAAATCGCAGAAAACTATAACGTTAGAGGTATTTATTTGATCACTCCCGTGTTTTTACGCTAATTGAATGGTAATTTTTTTTATTGATACTTTAACTTTTGTCTGTGACTTTGTCCACGTAGTACGAGGCTAGTAGCTTTGGTGTAATGATTATGAATACATGAGAATGGTATATATTTATTATGTAAGGCCGTGCCCAGAGGCGCGTTTTACGCGCGTATCGAGTCGCGCGATTCCAAAACTTTCAACTCAGATACTAGTGGTCTATATATTCCCTTCAAAAGCAGTCGTAGTTTTGCCGCTCACGCCGGAATCGCTTGTAAAACACCAAAACACTCACGGGTTCTGCGTGCGAGTCGAGATACTATTAGCAATCGTCAATTATACATTAAATATGGAATACCATCTTAATTCCATATTATCGTCATCTTTCCAACAATGGAATATCCATTGTTGCGTCCAATAGTCGCGCAAATTCGCAGCGTGTGGACGATGAAGCAGGATAATTTCGATACTGAATACAGGAGTGTAAAATATCTATTTTGAACACAGCCGCAATTCGAATCGTGCTACTCGATATGCGCGTAAAACGCCCTTCTACGCACGGCATTAGGTTAATTAGGTCTTGTGTGTAGTAGTGACTACGCAACGGGACTCAATTGATTGGAAAACTAATAATAAGTATCATTTTGGTTGGATTAATATGATAATATGAGATAAAACTTTCAATCCTCATATCACCCCTTAGGGCTTGAATTATCACAGACGCTTCTATAAGGTTGCCTAAAGGGAACATTTGTACAAAATTTTCCGTTTCCTGACTTCCCGATTCGGGTAATGCGTTGATGCGTGTATGCCGATCAGTCACTTAATTTCTTCATTTATACCTAAAAATGCACAATATTTTGTCTTAATAGTAAATTTTTACACAAGGAGTGAAATGGACCTATTTAGGCACGAGATGGTTTGGCGCACGAGCGTAGCGAGGGTGCTATTAGTTCGAGTGCCTAAATAGGTCTTACACCCTCGGTAAACATTTTGTTTTTCATTACGAATATGAGTAAAGTAAAAAAAACTCATAAAATCCATTTCTGAATCTGACGAACTCATTTTATATAAGTAACTGTATATGTAAATAATTAGCACTCGTCAAAATAACTGAAGATCGAATTGCCAATTTCTCGCCTAATTTATGTTTCTTTTACTGTGGCATTCTACCAGCCCAGCCAGTATTTTTTATCATTGATGATGGTAAATATTTAGCTCAAGTCTATGTAAATTAAATAGTAATTTATTTAAAAGTAAAATATAAGTATAAAGTCATATTACAAAATTGTTGATAATATTCTTTTATTACAATTTTACGCCGCGATTTAACAGAGTTGCAGTATAAAAGTTGGTACATGGCTTGCATATTTTTTTTTAATTTTTTTTATTTGACAGCATGGAAAATCGTTTCTCAGGAACAAAAAGTACTACTTTCATCCCTCTGATCAGGTAACTTCAAGCGTACTTTCCGAGTATGAGTAATGAAAAATACTATTATTGCAATAATCATACGTACACTATCCAATAGATATATTTTTGTTTCATGTCAAAATATTCAGATTTTTAGCAATGAGAGTAATTTACATGTAACAATAAACGTCCATAATAATAAGCCAGCTGAAAAAAAAGAGGCAATGAAAAGATCAAGAAATCATATTTGTTTATCATGGCATGTACATTGTGGCAAGACATGGAAGTCACTTCTTGAAATATTAGTAACTGTACGAGGACGTGTATATATAATTTGGTAAAACAAAATATACGTAAAAATCTGTGAAAATATATAGGATGAGGTTTTAATGACCAACCAAATTTTAATGTAATGACCTTTGATAAAAATCCGTTGGCCGTCCCGTTTCTTTTTAATATCGTTCAATAGGAAAATATTCAGTTAAGACTACATAAACCTTTCCTAAAACTACCAATATTACTAGTCACCGTTCACGAGTGCGCCAGTGCACGTGCACGCTCCCCGACCACATGCCCCATGCCCCGCCCTTTCGTATGTAAGTAGAAGGTAGCAAAATTTTGTTAAAAATATCTAGGATATAATTATTGATTATGAATATTTGACCTATATTTTTAGTTACGTATTTACGTTATTTACGTAATAACATCTAGAAAATTTTTGGCTGGTGACTAAAATCTCATCCTGTATAAAAGTGCGACTTCTTTTCTAACCAAAGTACAATAATAAACGACCCTTTCATGATAAATTGTGCGTACTTTAATATAAACATTTCGTAGCTTTATAGGTTTAAATATTATCCAATTTAGAATTTGTAAAACCATGTAATACTCAATTAGTGTCATTAAAAACCTATATATTGAATCACCATCATCATCATCAGCCCATTTTTACCCCACTGCAGGGGTTTAGGCCTCCCCCAGGGTGAGGAGGGGGGGGGGCTTGGAGCTTAAGTCCACCACGCTGCTCCACTGCGGGTTGGGAACTGTAACGACCGCCATCTATTGACAGCGTCCGGGACCGACTGCTTAACGTGCCCTCCGAAGCACGGTGTCAGTGATATATATTGAATGAGACATGAAAATTAAAATTGAGTAAGGACAATAAAACTGTGATATTACCTCGAAAAGGTAAAACGTCACAATCATAATATAAAGAAAGGGATAGCTTACCTAATTTACATGGGCACTTTAAATAAAAAACCTCTCAGCTTTATTACTTACCTTGCGGCATATGTAAAGCAAATGTGAGGCTAAATATATTTTTCTTTTGGGTAGAAACGTGTGTTCCCTTCGTAACTTTTTATTCACGAGCAAATCTTTGTGATAAGACTGTACTACGGGATTGTTCACTTTGTGAACTTTAAGACAAAGTCCATTTTCCTTTACACTCATTCATACATAGGTTGTTTCGACAGAATTCTCTCTAGGAGCAAGCAAAATACAGAGACCCAAAAGGATTACTATGCTTGTATTTAATCATAACATACTAAGGGTTAATAGCTGTGTCCTTTTCATAAACAAACTTATGTACAAACACGTCCTGAAGTGTTTCGTTTTGTAAAATATACGCGATAACAAACCGAAGTTGAATCATATGTATTAATAAAAAATACCCTAAATAATATAATTTAATTATTTATTCTTTAAAAGTATTCGATCCCTACATTATATTACCATCTCATTGTAAAAGGTATCGCTATCACCTAAGGGTTCAGTGCGATGATGCACTTTAACACTTTTTTATGCGGAGTTTAAAATCCGCAGGATCCTATGGCAATTGTTTTTTCTCAGGCTTAACCTTTGTGTTGCATTCACTAAGATTACACTTCACAGACCCCTCGAATCTTATTGACAGACGTTCTGAAGTACTTCGCTTTTTATATTCGAGGGTTCAGTTGTTCTGACGCTTTCCAGAAAACTTCCTATCTACCTAGATATTCGAAGCAAATTCGTAGTTCGAGCTAAAAATCATCGGGGTTTCAGGTGGACGCTAAATAGTCGCTTTTTACAAGCTTTACGGTCAGCCGTCTATTACAGCCAAAATCTTTGATTATTTAAGTTAAATTTTATCAAGCATCAATACGTTCAAAATAAAGGTACTAAAATTGTAAAAAATAATGTCCTGTTTAAATAAAAACACACTGAATAAACTAAAAGTATAAACATCTGAATTTATAAGGTTCTGTATACAGAAGGTAAAAGACGCTTATAGTTTTATTCTGTCCGTTGGTTTGTCTATCTGTTCGTCTGTCACAGCCATTTTATTTGCACACTATTGGCAATATATAGATTTTGGAAAATAACAGTTGTCTATGAACCGTTATACAACGAAGAAATCATATAAAAAAATAACAATCTGGTGTAGGTCGCTGTACCGATCGGTCATACACAGGAATCGAAAAAAAATCTGTGCAAAATAACCCGTAGGATACCTATAAATAGGTTTTTAATAACTATATAGAGGTTTGTAATTGACGCATTGTAGAAATGTTAAGTTGGAAATCGTTACAGGCAGCGTTGAAGACTTGAGGTGTAAAGTATACCGTATATAAGATAGGTACGGGAAATAAGGCCGAGTCGCGGTTAGTCGCTTTTTAAATAATAAAGTAGAAAGCGAAAAAGGTTTCCCTTATAACAGCCCTGTTAGAAAAAAACTTCAGCCGTCGTCGTTGAAACTTAATGATTTTAGTACTACTTTTATTAGATCTAACTAGCCCAGAAGGCCTGAAGAAAGTTTTATCAACTCTTCCAAGATAATTCAATTATACTATGTAAATAGGGTATCAAAGTAAATATTTGACGTTGTTTAGTTTCGGTAGAAATTCTGAGAAACACGGTACGTAGAAAAACTTTCGTACAAAAAATACAAAAAATTATGTTAGATATCTATTAATAATTCTATTATAACTGAGCACTTCACAAACATCACCTTGAGTAGACAGAGGAAAAGCTTTCTCCATTACCGCCCTTTATATTCATGGGCGCTTGTTAGGGCCCTATGAAATCTTGTCTCACTTAAACAGGCCTAATTCCCTTAGCAGGCCTAAAGGATATATTATATGGTTTAGATAACCCGTAGTCAGCTGTTCGGAGCGTACCGAGTGCCAATAATTGACTATCAAAGTTGATATATAGATTTCTCGGGGGCTGCCCTGACTGCGCTAGTTGGATGAGTTATTGCTGGGTTGACTCCCACGGGGAAAGTCTATTGGGTACTACGGCGTGGTCCGGATAACGCTGTATCTGTATGCAACATCACTAAAACGCAACACGCATAACTTATCGATAAAAAAAATTAAATAAAATCATAAATTATTTTACATCTTAATATTACATCTTAACTTATAAAGAGATAATATATTAGTTTAATTGTTTGATGGCCTTTTTGTCACAACGTGACGGTGGTGCAACGAATCGACGTATTTTTTACAAGAAGATAGTGGAAAGGACAGAGAGAAGCATGAGCTAAAGTTTAAATTATCAAAGGTGCCCGCATGGATTCAAAACTATTGAAATTGAAAACAAATCTTTGAGTCTTTTCCCGCAGAACGGAAAAATCAAATTGTAGTGAAATTATAATCGTACGTATGTTCATGAAGGCTGAGCCGTGTGTAAAAGCTACAAATTAATAAATAGGAAAAAAACATTAATTTACTTATAAATACATAGATTTTTTTCGTCTTTCGAGTGTTTGTTAATTATACTAGTATAATTGTGTCTTCTATATTTTGCTATGTACGTATATTTGCTTTTAACAATACCATATGAGAGCAACACAATTGGTATCGTAAACAATGGTATGATTCCTAATTAAGTATTGAAAATCCGACCGTAATTTACAATTTAGGCGGTTCCGCTTGAGTAGGGTTATGAAATTTTAATTAAAGTTTGTACCCCTTGCGATTCGATGCCAGCGTTTTGTGCGTAATGGAATCTCCGTAAAGTTAGTTATGGTACTGAGCTTGTTACGCCTTCTGTAAAGATCAATATACCTACTCAGCAATTTTTTCCTTTTCTTTAAAATATCACAACATACATCATATCAGTACATTATGTTTTACTGCAGGGACTTAGGTCTACCCTCGAGATGAGGGTGCTTGGAGCTTAATCCACCACGCTGCTCCAGTGTACGTTGGTGGATTTTAACGACTGATGATAGCAACCGAGACCGATGCCTTAACGTGCTCTCCGAAACACGGCACAGCATACAGACAGCATACATAAAAATCGTTTATTACAGACTAGCTTTTGCTAGTCAAACGTAATGCCCTTTTTTACGTAACTAGGCATACGTTTTTCTATTCCTGTACATATAGCCGTATCATTTGTTATGGATCACATTCTAAGTTCTGCCACAGATTAATATAATAGTGGTCTACTCCTATTTCATCACAAGTCAAATTTTCTTTATTATTTACTTTGAATCTTGTTTAGTATTGTATCTCATGGGAAACTTGAATGAGGATAATCAACTGCCTATTTATTAACCGTGTCCCTATAAAATTAAATGTCTCCGTACGAAAAATGACGCCATTTCACGCGTGAAGCTTTGATTGTCTAATGTCTGGATGTACCTTCACAATACTATGTCAACAAAAATGACAGACCAACTTTTACATACTTTGTGTGTGTGACTCAACAGACCACATAGTTTCGCTACGGCATAGTAACCATGTACAAACCGTCTCTCTGTGTGGAATTATAACCGAACGGTAAGGTGATATTGTCATCTACGTTTTTTGATGCCGACTATCTATCCAGATACTATACAGTCAAAGGTGTAATTATAGAACAAACAGAGACACAAACTCATTTTCGAACGAACACATCCAGGCAGACAGGGTTGAATAAGCTCCTAAGTATGCTTTATAAAGTTGTTGACATTATGCGTCGATTTTTATTTCATATTGATCGGCTATTCCTGTACGATATTACGTCAAGTCGTGAAAGGCAAAAGTAGGCCGAAGTGTATTTAGAAATTTATTATCACGTTGTTAGTTTTATACCCTTTGTCGGACTCGAGAGTCATCGACCGGTTCGGCGGCGTATGGAAACGAAAATAGGCGTATGTGAGACTCATTTTTGAGACGGTGCTGACATCTGCCTCGTCATTAGGGCAACCGACGCCGAGCCAGATTAAAAAATACCCCGGGCCGACAAACAGTCATTAATTTTAGTTTGTCATACAGTTCTAATTTGTAGAATTTACTGCGCCGCACGCTAATGGCTGCGTTTCCGGCAACATATCACTATTATATTGGAATACGTTGGTTTTTTGTCATATGAAAATCTTTGTTATGGAATCTGTGAACTGATTTATGCGTTATTTAACAGCAATAATGGTCCGGACGCCTAATGAAATAGCTTTAAATTGTGTTAAAATTATTTATGGTCCCGATAATGTTGGATGCGCTGCAAGTGTTTGATCTTTTCGGCCGTTTGTTGCTACAATATACTACACCTAGTGTTTCCATACGAATGCATTATTACGATTTTAAATATATATGCTCTAACTATAATTGCGGTTGTCAATTATAGTATAGTTGTCAATTATAGTATGTCAATTATGATATATCAATACCATGGACGTTCATAGAGATACAGTGTTGTAACAACAAAAAAAATGTGAACAAAAAAATGAAATCCTTATTTCGTAACTCGTACAACTACAATTATCTGTGTTTGGGGTCTCCTTTTAAGTAAAAGATACCTGTTCCAGGAGTAGGTACTCCGCAACAAAAAAATATGTCACTATACACCAGTTGTGGTTTTGAAATATTTCCTGCGAAATATATTTTTTGTGACCCACATGAAAATTCGTGTTGGAAAAGAGAATAAAGATTCTAGAATTACTTTTCATGTAATTCAACAAAATATTTGTTAAAAAAATTTTGATGACGTATGTATGGTCTGTCTATTTTATGAGTTTGTAATTTTGCTCATGTTTTGCTCATGGTCATGTTTTGGAACATGAGACTCTCCATTTTGATAATTATACTATCTAAGACTAATATATATGCAAGTTACAATTGCATACTTTCAAATTGAATATATAGATACACATTTAACCGTATTTCTTAGCCTATTAATCGAACCTTTTTGACTGGAATTATCGCAATCACTTAGTGATTAAACACTGTTTTAACAGCTTTTTACAGTATTTATTTTCTCTCGGTGAGTTGGCAACATTTCCGAAAGTTCCAAATTCTATGTTAAATGGATTGCTAAAGTACCTACTTATGGACTAAATTTGAGTTCGACTCGTCAAATGGTTAGGACGTGATCGATTTACAAACATTCAATACACGATTCTCGTTATCCAGTTTTTAATTGTAAATAATAATAAATACAAATTCTTTGATAAGTATAATCTTTACAATTTAGCTTAAGTTAACAGTAATATGATAAGTAGTAAAATTAACACAGAAAAACTTAAATCAAATAAATGTTGACCCTGACCCTTAAACTAATAAAAAATGTACTCTAAGGGCCAGTTTCTACCTAAATTATTTAAATATGTAATTAATAAATATATTATTAATAAATAAATAAAAATTTAAAAATAATAATAATATTAAATTAAATTTAAATATTAAATAATTTATTTAAATATTAATTTATATTTCTCATATTATAAGATAAATAATATTTACTTTCAGGTTTGCGTACTTCAATAATTAAAAAACGGAACTCTTATGGGTGTTAGAGAATGAGATATATTATAAATTATTCTATATATCAGATATAGATTACGTCACATTAACGCCTAAAGAATAAGCGCTATGCCGATGCGACGACAACGACACATTCTGATTCTAATGTCAACAATACCGATCACTAGATATTGTGTTTCGTGTACATTTTTCAGTATATTTTTTCATGTATTGTCTCATTGTTTGTAAAATTTAGAATTTGCATATGAAAAACAAAATTGAAGTATTAGAAATATTGTAATGTAATGAATTTCGTAATTGTATTACCAAAATATTTTTCAAATATCAGACAGCTACAGCAGCAACAGCAGAGGTTTCTTCACTTCACTTCATCAGCCCATTTTTACTCCACTGCAGGGGCTTGAGCCTCCCCAGGGTGAAGGGGCTTGAAGCTTAAATCCACCACGCTACAGCTAGGTTTAATTTCAATTTAAAATTACCTATGTATTGTATATCAGATGGTAATATCGAATTATTCGAATTCGTTACATCACAATCGAATGCGTTCAAAAGTGTTACACATAACAACGTACTAATCAATGAAATAAACATCTACGAATTCTATTAAAAATTTTATATTGAACGAGAAGAAAATTTACATAGAAAACTCGAATTAGACACCTGGACCGTTAAACGTGTGAAGTAACTTTATGTGCGATCATAAATACCGAATAATACTTGTATTCCCTCAGCTTCAACAGCCGTGGGTCAACTTTAATTATCACGTACACGACGAATGTCGTTGCGCTTATCTGGCATGCCCCCAACCGCCTTATAGGCTAAGAGCTGCCTGCCATTGCTAAGGTTTTTGTTAGCCTGGTTTCTCGACTATGGTGACATTAATATTTTTTGGCTTTAAGTAGTTTTTTAAGGTTCTATAGCCAAATGGAAAATAACGTAAACTATATAAATAATTTCGCCTTATCCGTCTATTTTAACAATTTTCCTCAAAGAATATTAGCTCTATATAGATGAAATTTGGAAGGTAGATGTAATACCTATAAACCTTTATACAATGATGTCAAAAATTACAAGTTTTTTTTTCGTTTAGATCGTCATACGTTACTGAGGAACGAGAAAAATATTCCGACGCATATTAACGTATTTGATACCTATAAATGGGTCTTTAAAATGGCATTTGTATTTGAAAAATACTTTTTATTTTGAATAGTTGTAGAGATGTGCCCTCATCAACTCCTAAAAAGTGTGCTTTTGCCCGTTTACCTACTCCACTATAAAAGCGAAAAACTAAAAAAAAAATACACGAGTAGATACAACATAAAATACACTTTCCGGGAAAATTGGTATGTATAAGATATACTGAGTAAGTAGTTTTTTGTTTGAATTTTAAATTTGAATGTTCATCCCGAATGCGGAACCCTACATTACGCGTGGTTCAATACGCATTTGGCAAACCTATATAGTTTCGAGCTTAGAATATCTTAATTTTGTCGCAAGCTCTTAGCCTATTAGCGCTTGAGGCCATATCTCAACTACCAAAACAATACTTACATATAAATAATGGTATCGATGCTTCAGATCGTTAGACAAGTCCAAATAAATCTCCACACAAACCATTATTTTAGTTCAATTTAAATAGTGGAATCGTTTTTCGTGTTTTACTATGAGTTAAAATTGGTTCGGAATCTATGTTTGGATCAGTAATTGAGAAAAATTAAAAAAAAATTCTTTTGGTATCAATAGTTTCTGTTAAAGTCATGTGTTTTGTTGCCTTATTCAGTAAATTTGTATAGTTAGTCTGGAGAATAGCAAGTTGTATTAACTGGTAAAATTTTGAAAACTACTAAATGACAGATTTATGAATTTGCGTAGAATGGTAATATGTATAATAATGAGATTGTAGAAAGTGATTCATCATCATCAGCCCATTTTACCCCACTGCAAGGGCTTAGGCCTCCCCCAAAGTGAGGACGGGGTTTGGAGCTTAAATCCACTACGCTACTACACTGCGGGTTGGGGATAGTAACGACCGCCATCTATTGACAGCGTCCGGGACCGACTGCTTAACGTGCTCTCCGAGGTACGGAGTCAGTGAAAGTTAATGTACTGTAATGTAATGTAATGTAGTTAATGTATGTAGAAAATGATTGGGGATAAGATATTGTAAACAGTTGATACAATGCTTTAGGGTCATGATATAGTTAGTCCTTCAAATAAATACAGTTCTGCAGTTTTTGCAGAAAAAAGATGCGTCAATTGACAGACAAAGCGAGTGGAAAATTAGTTCATTTCGGGTACTTACACAGTATTGTCAAATAGTATTTTTTTGTGAAGTAGTTTGTCAATTTCAATAATATTTTTGCTCTACAGAAGAATATTATTCCTGCTATATGCTATGTGGTATATGATATAAAATGGGCTCCAGAGATTCACTTACAAATCAATTCAAAGAAATAAATATTAATGCAGCACACAGTATATTTGTGAAAATATATTATATGTTAATAGAAATAATTCCATAAAAAAAAAATAGAGTTATACACGATATTACCACTAGGAATAAACACACATAACTCGCAGTACTCACTACAAGGCTTTATAAAATAAATAACTTACCGACGCGACGACGTGTAGATATTGAATTGCTCTAAAAAGTAGGTTGAGCAGAAAAAAAAGCTGTCAAGTGTTCCTCTTACCAAGTGGATTTTATACTATTTTTTGATATGCATTTTCACACATGAATATAAATAAGTTAAAATACCAGTACGGTACCCTAGAGCGGGAGTGCGTCTCGCACTTGACTATTACTATAACTACCTATTCCAGTGAATTCTAAAATTTGATCCACAAATGCAACTTTAAAGTTCGTTGAAAGTACAAAACTCACTTTTATGAGGCGCTCGTGTGATAACTATGCGCTGGACGCATTTCAAACTTCACTAGTGTCCTACATTAGGTACGGAATTGCAACTTTAATGCGTTTTAGTAAAAGCTACCATCTGGGAACAATACTTGCTTCAATTTGATAACTGTCCAATTCTGGAGCGCTTTTTTAATATTTTTTGTCCTTATCTTTCATTGTGACACTTAGGTCTGGAAGAAAGAGACAAAGGATATTTTAAACTAGCTAGCACTAAATAAAGGTTTCTGAATTGGACAGTTATTATATTATATCGAAACAAGATCATGAAAATGACATGCAGGTCAACGACTTTGGCGCGAGCAAGAACAAGTCCTATCCCAGCAATTCCGAGCAGGCCCAATTGACAAAATGATTCCGAAAAGGCCCGCTTCCAATGACGGGTCTAGATGTCCGAAAAAAAATTTTATGAGTCGCCGACGTATACGCAGCTCAATGCAATATGTCTGAGTTTGCTAACGTTCTTTAATTTACATGTTAATCATATTGTAATTAATGTGCATGCGAACAATAGATTCTAACCAATTACTCGTCCGCGAATAACCACGCTCGAGTCAGAGCCCAAACAAACTTGATGACTGGTTTGAGGTTTGGTTTAGCAAGTGGTCAATAACAATAACAATAAATAATTTAAAGCCATTAAAACCTTTCTTACATACTTACAACTATTTATTACTAAATTATTTAAAAAAAGTGAGTTTGAAATTATAGTGCCAAACGAAATCGACTCACCCTAGCGCTTACCAGTCACGGCCAAATTCAGTGGTGTAAAAATTTGCTATATTTTAAAAACCTACTTCAGACTATAAGCTATATTATTTTAGCATGTTTATTTATATGCTATGCTTTAGCATAACCCGCGGGACTGCTTAGCGCGAGAATATCTACCACGACTGTGTACGTTGTACAACGTGTTTCGTTCGTTGCGTTGGGCGGCGGCCACATGCTGTCGGTCGACCGACAGTTGCGCTAATGCCATGCTAATGCTAAATTTGCTAATCAGTCAGCGCGCAATCGCGTTCGCTATAGGACGTGTTTCGTTGTGCTGATCGCATCGCTCTATCGGTAAGGCGTGACTGCGGAATCGCGTCGCGTTATTTAATAGCACCAAGAGTCAACCAATATCATATGCTCAATCCGTTGGGCTTAAATAACGCGTTATAAATAATGCTTTATGCTATATTATCCACCACTGGACTCAAATTCGACCAGTTAGTGTTCTGACAATCTTGAATTTCGTAAACTAAACAATTCATTATTCTCAAATTTTTTAACCAAAGTCCGTTATTTTCTTTTTCGACAGAATGGGCAATTGCAAGAAACTTATTTGATTTTTTTTGTTTAAGATCGGTATTTACGTTGTTATATCATTTGGAAAATTCTTATAGCGTGACGTCACAGGGTGGAATTATGAGGTCTGCCATTGCCGTTGCATATTTATGAAAATAATTTCACTCTCTAAGTGTTGGCTATCGTCATGATCGTTCATGGAACTAATAATGACAGTCGATGTCATGACAGCCAACTCTTTGAGAGTGACATTATTATTATGAATATGCAACGGCAATGGCTGGCTTATAGTTCCACTTTGTTGCGTCACGCTATAAGAATTTCCCAAATGATATAACTAAGTAAATACCGATCTTAAACAAAAAAAATGAAATTAGTTTCTCAAAATTGCCTATTCTTTCGAAAAATTAAATAACGGACTTTTGTTCAAAAAAATTTGGGAGTGGTCAATTATTTTTTGTTCTAAACACTTCATGGTGTGTTTTCCGCATACTCGTCTGTTTTTTATCAACTTCCTTTAAAAACTATTCAATAACGCGCATAGTTTTTTTATAAATAGTTGGAATTGGAATAGTCGGCAAATGGAATTTGCATTCTCCAATGCGAACTCTATTTTGTCACTGGTTTTCTTAGAGCGGTGCTGTACTATGTCTAACAATATATCAAGACGGAGGAGGAAAATTTAGCGCGATCCTCTGGGACCAAATAAGGATTAGCCTTTCGCGTGTGTTGGTTTAAGGGAACGAAACGTGTATATGTACATTTTACTTCGTTAATTGAGACGAACGTAATCCTAACATTCTACCGTTTTTTAATCTCTACACGCAGCTCCGTTTGTGTGGACGTGTGTTATGTCTTTCTCCATTTCCTTTTAAATTTTACTTCTTCAATTTTACACCAAATACTATTAAAACTGACATTTTGCTAGTATTTTGTATTCCATGGAAGCTTTAAAACCATGATAAATAGTACCTAATACATTTTAACTAAAATACCTACAAAATAAAGGAATATTATATGACCAGATAAAATATCATCTATTCTAAGTGACCTAAACAAAGCCTCTGACAGAACTTTGAAAAGGTACTTTTACTTTTTCTTGGAGAGATTTCTGTAAAATAATAATATTTTTTTCATACAATCTTTTATATTTTTTTATTTCTCTTTAGCTAAGGTTTATTTTTATAAATCACAGTAGCAGGTGTAAAATTTAAAAGCATATCTTGTAAGCGTATGGCTTTAACGACATATCTTACGTACACTGTTCATCAGACCTAACATATTATTAATTGTAGTAAATTTTATTACTAATATATTAAAATTACCAAAATTATTTAAAAACTTTATTGCAATCTTATTCACCTACAAGTAGGTATAAACTTTAACTAGTCTAATGTATGATCGTATGACTTGAGACAAATTTCAACTTCAATAGGACAATTGTCGCAAAATTTACTCATTTTTAATTTATGCATAACGTAATCTCGGGGCAAGTAAGCACTGTGGAACTTTAAATACATGTAACCTTTCTTTTTTGGCAACACACGTGTTATTCAGTTGTTTAAGTACATAAACAAAAGTATTCCAACATCAAATGTCGTAATATGTAATTCAGACATAATACTTATATTTTACAAGTAAAACCCGTTTTCCAGTTTTATTATCGTCACTTCATTGTATGCAATTTACGTATGGAGCTTTCGTTCTAATGCGATTAAAACGACCACAGTAATAATAAACATTTTATGGCGGCGTTACACATTGTTGAAGTCTCTTCTATCCGACACACAATGTTACAAAAACAAACAGTAGGTATCTTGATTCTACATATAAGGCGAACGCAACTCACATACGTAAATTTATCTTATTGTTACATTGGCCATAAATTATCATATTGCGGGCTTCCCAATCAAAATATTCATTTTCTATAAACTTGTCCTTTCCAAATTTTCCAGATGTTAGGTATCACCAATAGATCTCATTACGTAAATATAAATATAGATCAAATATTCATAATCAATAATTTTATCCTAAATATTTTTTAAGAAAATTTGGCTACCTTCTACTTACATAGAGCGAAAAGGCGGGGCATGGGGCATGTGGACGGGGCGCGTGCTCGTGCACTGGTGCCCTCGTGAATGATGACTAGTGTATTGGTAGTTTTGGGAAAGGTTTACGTATTTTTAACTGATTTTTTTCCTATTGAACGATACTAAAAAGAAACAAGACGGCCAACGGATTTTTATCAAAGGTTAAATCAAATATTAAAATTTGGCTGGTCAATAAAACCTCAACCTATATATTAAAAGCACTATTTATAGCGAAAGCTAGCGCGAGCAGTTTACTGTCACATATGCATTTATATGTGCATAACGGAAATAATGCACATCTCTTGTATCGTCTAAAGTAGTCTATTGGTTGGAGACGACGATTGTAGACCCAAAAAACATATCTAATTGATCCGTGTTTAGGTGTATAAATATTAATATAAGTATACGTTATAAAGATATTTAAGTACATAATGAAATTGAAATCAAGTATATGTTACAACAAGTTTAAAAAGTATATCAAATGTTTGGTATCCACAATACAAGCTCTCTGTAGTTTGGGACTAGATAACATATAATGCATATGTGTTAGTAAATTGCTCGCACCAGCTTTCATTGGACTACCTAGATTGCATTTTTTAAAATGAGTATTAACGCCATACATATGAGAATATTATGAAAGTATGAAAAAATATTTTTTATACATTTTTGAGCATTCTAATCGTATGTCCATTAAAATAACTATACTCTTGTTGTGAAAAAATTCATCCGTTTTTCTATGCATCCGAAGGACAAATTAGTTTTGATTATATAATTAGTTCATGCATATGCATGAGAGGTTTGCATCAGTAAAAGTCACCATTATTATATAATTATTGTATTGAGAAACTTACAGTTTAATCTTAAATAAGCAACGTAATAACAGTTAATTCTACGACAATATCATTTAGGCATCCTACTCGTATAAGTTCTTCAAATCCGGGCGTGTACCAATGAGTTTTTCTGACTTAAGTACACAATATCACTGACACCGTGCTTCGGAGGGCACGTTAAGCAGTCGGTCCCGGACGCTGTCAATAGATAGCGGTCGTTACAGTTCCCAACCCGCAGTGGAGCAACGTGGTGGACTTAAGCTCCAAGCCTCCCTCCTCACCCTGGGGGAGGCCTAAGCCCCTGCAGTGGAGTAAAAATGGGCTGATGATGATGATGATGACTCGTATAAGTAACGTGATATAATAAATTAGACGCCTTTTGACAGTAGCGCTGGTAGCGCCGCGCGACGTACTTATATAAATTTGTATATTTTTATACGAAGTCTGACTACTGATCCCTACACTGTGTCAAAGTCTCTCCTATCGTACCAGTTACTACTGCAGGCTGACTCGTTGGAGGCTAATTAACCCTATTTTATTGGGGTATATCGTAGATCATCCATTAGTCGGGATAATGTGTACGCGTAGGTAGATATCGCATATCCTATATGTGGTACTAATGCAATAATAGTTGATGATTTCTGAATTTCGTGCTATATGAATGACTAGTAATGTGTATGAAAAAGCTTATTAAGTTTTAACTTAGTCTTTAAAGTTTATTTCTGAATGTATTCATATATATTTTTTAAATAAATTCAATAATTATTTATATTCATATATAATGGTTTCCGCTTTTATCAGACTAATAGATGTCCCGTGGAAATATATTTCAGACGTCAAACTTTAAAAACATTAACGTGGCTTTAAAATTTTAATTTCAAATTAAATCCCGTTAGTTACCGATCCCGATTCCGGTCTTCTTTATTTTTCGTTATACACGATGAAGATAATTTTTAAAATAAAACAAAAACACAAGGACTAATATTGAAAAAAAAATTAAATAGCGCCATCTATTTACTCTTTAATAAACTAACGTTATATTAAAATATTTTTTTTAAAGTTTTCGTTTGCGTTTCCCTTCCTGGTCATGTCTATTTTACGCCATTAGCAATTGACCATTCCCACATTTTTGAACTTAAGTTCTTTTTTTTTACGAAATAATAGGCAATTTGTGTTAGTTGTCATGACAATTGATGATATGACAGCTAACACTAAGAGTGGCATATTTTCCTATGAACATGCAACAGCAATGGCTGACCTCATAATTCCACCTCGTGACATCACGCTATAAGAATTTTCAGAATGATATAACTACATAACTACCGATCTAAATAAAATAAAAAATAATCAAATTAGTTTGTCTATATATTTTGGAAAAAAAAAACGGACTTTAGTTCAAACATTTGGGAATGGTCAATTGAGATAATCTTCAAAATTATGGCTTAATTTTATTATTGCTTTTGATGAAGTGTGAAGGGAGATTTGACGTGCCACTGATGGTCTGGCGTGCAAATAAAAATACACTATAAATAATATATAGTGATATTTTGTACAAATATATTTTTTGATTTCTGTATTTTAATTTGATTAACCGAAATCGATTACAATTCTATTTAAATGGAAATATATTAAAATTTTCGCTCGAAAACTAGCTCCCCGGCATTCTGGTATAAAAATAATGAAAGTGAACTTTTAACTGTGCAGGTATTTAAAAAAAACGTAAAGAAATGAAACTTTTGCTTTCTTTCGTGCACAAAAGCCTAGTCGGCCCGTCGTCGAACCCCTGTGAGTACTTGGAGTTATTTATGATGATGTTGATAGTAAACGAAAGCCGAAATTGAACGGAATTTGCATACAAGGGACGCGTAAGGTGAAACAACGTCGACTCAGCAGGCAACCGTTGTTCAATATTTTACAACAGTCCATTCTCAACACAATACGCGCCTTTGTGATAAGCCCGAAATGTAATCTTGTTTTCGTTTTGTCTCTACGGTTCATATGAATCACGAAATGTCTTTCTAATGACTCAATTCACTCGTGAGTCATAATCCTTGTAGTTAATCATTGTGGTGATAGTATACCTAAGTAGGTCATTGCAGATGTACCTAAACCAAGATAGACCTACGCGGCTACGGCGCGGCGGCGTGTAATCTTGTTATAAAGTTGCCTGAGATTAAGTTACTACGAAGGCCTACTTAAGTACATAAGTCTATGTATTCGAAAACAAGCGGAGTTACTCTCAGTTTAGATAAAGATATGTTTAAAATTTAGCGAGTAAGGTAATTAAAACAATAAAAGTTATTTAAACAAATAAGTCAAGTGTAAGTAAAAGTATAGTACCTATTACTATACTTTTATTTACATCTGATTTTTTTAATAAAATTCATCTGATTGTGAAATGATATTTAATTAATGATATATTGCTAATAATATTAAAATCATGTACATTAAGGTCCTGTTATTACCTCAGATATAATAATCATTTTTAAAGGTATACGATAGCATTATTTCATTTTTGCTTATTTGTTTTTAAATGCAATCAAGTAATGTAGATTAACAGCAATCAACTACTGAAATTAATAATTCAATTAGACCTCACACGAAAAAAAAAAGTTCTGAGCGCGGGCGCCGCGTACGCCAAAACCTTGCCAGCTATGCTCAATTCTTGTAAGACCTCTGGCTTGAATAAAAAGTTTAAAATGCTAACATTGCGTCGAAAAATATTAATACAGCATGGTTACTACGTCATACATAAATACTGCACCTGTGAAAGGTGTGTCGGCGTTACAGCGGGGAGGGGTATCCCGCCACTGGTGACTGATCGACGTAATTGTTAGTCGTCCGCGCATCCCCATGAAAATTCAATTACTTTGTGGCCCCATATCTCAGTATATTAGTACCTATTGATTGGGAGGTACTAAACGGAAAAACAGATATTTCATTTTTTCACCAAAGATCATAATTTCAATTGGCAGGTAATAAAGAAATTATTTGGTATATGTCATTATTATCGTTTATTTTAAACATTCTGTTAAAATATCACATGAAATGTAATTTCATATTTTTTTTGGCTTTCCCAGTATAAATTTTACATGTACCTCACATTAAATTCTATTTTACAGCGCTATGTCAAAACATCAAGTGGCGTATATTTGTCTATGGCGTATATTGTTTTGCTGACATTTTTGTGGTCAGGACGCGGTATCTTTATGTACATCCATGGTGGCGTTTACAATGTGTTGTTTTGCAAAACCCTGTTTTTTCGCCTTTCGGTCAAACGAAAGTCACACGAGTTTTTTAAAAATTACACGGTGCAGAAATGGCCGCGAAGCTCGCTTATTGTCGGTTCGCCCCATTACGTCACGGGGTACACGTAGCAGTCATATCCGAAATTCCGGGACAGCGATATTAATATTTATCGGCCGGCAGAACACTTTCCCTGTCCGGTGTTGTGCTATAAATAGTTTTTATTTTACGACGTATACGGGCACCCGTTAAATACCGTAACGCGCCATGGCCTTAACAAGCGAGTTTCATGGCGCAATCCCGCGGCCTGTGCGAGGATATCTTTGTCGTTTTACGGGTACATTAGTCGGCCGTTTGGGGAGCCAGCCGTTTGCATGATACTTTAACGTTGGAAAAAATGTTCATTGTACTCAAATTATATAGCCACAATTTTTTTATGTTTTTATATCAACTTTCCTGCGAGTTCGTTCGTGTGGTTTTCACACACACAACTCGAACACACTTCGTTCGTCGTTCGTACGT
Organism: Luffia ferchaultella; assembly: GCA_949709985.1. Taxonomy (NCBI): domain Eukaryota; kingdom Metazoa; phylum Arthropoda; class Insecta; order Lepidoptera; family Psychidae; genus Luffia; species Luffia ferchaultella. Next base: position 8,253,996 of record OX453251.1, read on the forward strand.
GCACAATTCGTATTATATAATCACTACATATAAAATAAAGTCCCCCGCCGCGTCTGTCCGTCTGTCTGTCTGTCTGAACGCCATAAACTCAAAAACTACCAAACGGATTGGCATATTATTGACACCAATGAACGGAGTGATTCAAGAGTAAGGTTTATGTGTACTTTATTAATGTTTTGTGGAAATTAGATAAAATATGACAATTATTGTTGACGAAGTCGGAAAAAAATCAAGCCGGCTGGGAGCTTTCATCGAAAACACTGCCTACACCGTTTGAGATATAACAAAATAATGTATGGAGGAATTGTGTCTCTTTTATAGAACCAATGAAAAGTACGGTATGGCATATGTCTATATTTTATGGATAGGTTACTATACCTATTTTTATGTTAAAAAAGGGTGTCATATGATGAGGTAATTGGAAAGCAATTTATACAGATACAGTATTCATTCTTATCAAATTAAATACGTTAAATCTTTAACATTTCATGCACATTATGATTGCCTTTTCCACTATACAATTTAAATTAATATCTCAGGAGCTATCGCGAAATAAGAAAATGGTGCGCTGCGCCGCCACGAGTCGCGTCGTCCAGTACGCGACACGCGTGGCTGCAGTTATTAATGTTGTACACAAAGAAATATTGTAGTTTGTTTTTATGTATTTATTCTTTACTTTTTCAAATATTTATGAGTGGAAAATAAAATACTGTAAAAATACTCCAAGTAGGATGAACTTACGTCACATTTAAATCTAATTAAATCCAATACAAAACCTTACTTATATTCTATTATAAGTAAGGTTTTGTATTATTGGCTTATATGCTATTTTACCCGTGCGAAGCCGGGACAGGTCGCTAGTTTTTAATATTTGTACATACTCATGCATAATTCTTACATCATAAATTTTTTTTTTGCACATCTGATTAATTTTTGTGGTTTCTTTTAATACCCTGCGTCTTAATATTAGTGTGATTGACAATGTATAGGTAGGGCAGCCGCTGTATTTATATTAAGATCATCTAATCTGTTTTAATGTTTATATACTAAAGAACTCTAAATAATAGAGTAGAGAATAATAATATACGACAGGATGTCCACCGGTTAGATTATCCCGGCTGGCTTCTGTTTTTATATCACACCTTCCCACTCATATACCCTGTAGATGTGCTTATTATATAAATCTATGATAACAATGAAATTTTGTTATCATAAGTGTTTCGGAGAATCTTGGCTTATAAAGCTACAAAGAAATGAATATAGAAAAAGAATTGAATTTCTAAAAGACTAATTAATTTATCGAAACAGTGGATTTTCCGACATAACATTTCATATACAAACGTCATTTTCTATATTAAAGCAATATATGTGTATATAATCAATGAAACACATACTCGATGTACAATAACTATTTCTATTTTTCTTACGCTGTAGTGCATAATAACATTTAAAGGTCGATTTAAATGAATAGGTGATTGTGCAGAATCGAATAGCGAATAAATTTAGAAAGGCTCGTAACGAAAACATAAGTTCAACCCGCGTCAAAGGTTTATGCAAAGGGCCTCGTCCATTGACAAAAGCAGATCTTTTCGAAAACGTGCCTTAATGCTGCGACATTATACGAAAAACGATTTTGTGTGAATACAATTTACCGGGCCCGTTCCGTTAGTACACCGGACTTATCTTTACGCACATTTTTATGTATTCCGGCCGACAATATTATCGTTCAGTAGTTAAAGGGCTTTTTTTTAATGCGCCGCCCAGCGTCAACGTTATCTGCGGCAGTATATAAAGTAATTTTGGGTGACTTATAGCACTTTTCGCATGTTTCATGACGGTCGTAAAAAAAAAAAATTTTTAACAAACAAACGAGATAGAACGGCGACTTCGTAACACCTACTTTTTTTTATGAGTGCACAACTTGAAAGTTTCACGATAACTTTCTTTCTTTTACAATCACGATGTCGTAAAAGGTACTTTTAAATTAGTTCTTGGGTGTAAAGTACGATTTTTTTAAATTTATACGCCGCCTATTTTACGCCCACAGACAAAAATTATTAACGTGATAAATATTTTTAATTAAGTCATTATTTACGTCGAACCGACTTTATGGCGTTCGCTTATTAAAAGCTGTGAACGTAAGCCAATTAGAAAAATTGAGAATTATATTCTTACTCACACAGAATTTTATAAAAACCTCCAACTGCCTATACTTGTTAGGTGTTGGAATAGATCGTTTAAAAAAAACGTATTTATCTTTTCGCGCTAAAATTGTTAGGGCAATTTGTTTAAATTACTTTCTTATGCTAATACAGCGCAGGACGTGAATACGTTTTCTTTGAGAAAATAAGAAGCGGGTGAGGAGCGAAGATTTTCGTATTTTAGAACAACCTGCCTTGGCTCGTCTAAAACGGTGCATGTGATTTAAGCCTGTTTATGTTGTAAGTATGGAAAAACCAGATATGGGGAGCTGTTACCTGCATTACGTCGTAAATAATCTTCTCGGTGTGGTAAATAAATAAGTACTGGGCAGTTCGTGCCAGAACCGTATCTGATCCTGTGAAGGCCCCGGGATATAGAAAATGTGCGGCAGGTTCTTCTGACATGCCTACAAAGAATTGTTAGCTGCAAAGTATTTATACGTATAATCAGAGTAGAGCAAAATTAAAGGCAGCATCCAGATAATGACACATCGATCGAGAATCGTTTGGAATGCGTGAAAAACTTAGCTTTTATACACAAAGCGTGTATATTTAAATGAGAAAATATGTTCGGTATTGGTTTGTTATGTTGTGTCTTGTGTATGTAATAATAATAATAATAATAATAACACACACAATCACAACAACGTCTAGGTCCCAAACAAAGCATTAGCTTGTATTTTGGGTACCAAGCAAAGACACCACATACATATAACAACCAAGACCCGGTGCCAGTATTAATATTCATCATATAAATACTGACCCGACCTGGGATTCGAACCCGGGACCTCCAGCTTCGCAGGCAGGGTCGCTGCCCACTAGGCTAAGCGGTCGTCAATGTATATATGTATATGCGTGTATGTATATGTCGTGATAGTTGAGTGGTAACGAGCCCTTCTCTTGTTTAGGAAGCCGTAGCATAGGAATCCCAGGGCATGTACCAATGATTTTTTTTAACTTATTTACATAACTATCCATCCATCAACCAGCACTAGAGAAGCGTGGTGGATTAAGCTCCAAGCCCCCTCATACCAAGGCGAGGCCTAAGCCGCTGCAGTGAAACATTAATAGGCTGATGGTATGGTCAAGTATATAGTATTGGTTTGTTACTTGATCATTATGAAACTAATGATTTTTTTTATTGACCAACTGTAAAAATAAAGAAAAAATACTTATACAATGCAAATACGAAGTTACTTTCGTTATCAAACAAAACTTTATGTCAACATGAGGCGAACGCGAATTTGCGGCGGCATAGCACCCTCGTTCACACCCGCTGACACCTAAAATTTGCTAATGTGACGCTACCCGACGCTATGTTCGGACCGGCCATAAAGTCCCGCTCTATATTTACATAGAGTTTAATTTGAAATTTACAGGTGTTAGGTACGATGCAAATGGAACAACAACAGCACATAGGCACATAAAAAATAATTGCTTATTCCCAGTCGTCACCACTAGCTTTGTTCCCACTGGCGACAAATGGGAAAAAAATTCCCATATGTTGCCAGTTGTGACGAATGGGATAAAACCAATTCCAATTGTAACAGTGTATGCCTAGCAACGTCGGAGCAAAAAACAACTGCATCTTATTCTATTAGGTTATCTTCATTAGTTTACATAAAAGGAAGACTTGGGGACAGAAAAACGTGTTGAATATTTTCTTTTTCAATAAAAGCATTATTGATGTGAAAACTTCTTTAGCTTCGTCGTGATTTGAAAGTCGATGAAACGAAAAAGCGACAGTAAAAAGAGACAGACATAAATTCATAAGATTTAACGTAGGAGAAAATGAGATAGGGTGCATTATACAGTGTTTCTCATGTTCGTGGTACTCTTTGTGCTCTGCTTCATACCCACTCCACTCGTATTTACCAAGGCATAGTGGAAGTTTGCTTGGGCCTCAGCGTTGTACGTGTGTTAATACGTGTTTGTGAGCGCATGCGTAGTACGAAGCTTGAGAAAAGGCATCACAACATCCGTGGTGTTTTGTATACGTGTACATACTCGTGTGTCATTTATCTAAAATGTAAGCTCTGAGTCTGAATAAATCTATGTAATATATACGAATAAAATGTAAAATTATTATCTAACTTTGTATCACTATGATCATTACTAAAACCTACAATTATCTTCTTCCCGAAATTTTACATTCGTCACATCATTTTGAAACCAAAATTTTTGAAGGTTAAACTTTTACTAGGTACGTGTGAATTGCACATATGTTTTTCTTTTGAGGTACGAATCCCTAATTACATTTTTTTTATTTTTAAACTCTATTTTATTTTATTCCTTTTCAGTAGTGACAACGAACAGTAACATTTCTAATAAATAATATAATCTTCTTCACTTCATCAACCCATTTTTACCCCACTGCAGGGGCTTAGGCCTCCCCCAGGGTGAGGAGGGGGCTTGGAGCTTAAATCCACCACGCTGCTCCACTGCGGGTTGGGGACTGTAACGACCGCCATCTACTGACAGCGTCCGGGACCAACTGCTTAACGTGCTCTCCGAAGCACGGAGTCAGTGATAGTTATGTACTTAAGTCATGGCCCTATGGGGCCTTATAAATTTGAGATAGGTTCGTTGCGCTTTGGGCTATCACGATACTAATATAATAACTAATATAATAATATTTATTTTAATATTCTACTTCGTTCTAACACGTACGCACCCTTTTAAGGCAGTTAATTAAAAAAAAAAAACTCATCGATGTTTTTTGTCACAATAAGCGACATCAATCATCACTGACGCGTCCCAAACCGTTTTCAATTATGTTTGTCTATTGAGTTTCTTTCCCGTATTCTATTCTGTTAATGAAACAGAGACGCCCACGTCACGTCGTCTCTAGTTACAATCGTGATTCTAAATGGTCCCATGTCCGGTTAATGAGCTAGACTGACAGACAGACCGACTTAATCATACCTGGGATTAAGCCACCCAATTTCATAAACGCGTACGAAGGTCATATTATATGTTGTACCAGTTGCAATTTTTTTCGGCTTACAAAGACAAGCCGGATAATATTATACCCGTGCAATACGTGATATTCATACATAATAATAATAGGGATTCAGGTATGAAGTTGCCGTTCCAGCTACTATGCCATCTGGAATGAAAATAAAAAGTGTAAGGTGGAAGTTTTAAATTCTGAAGTTTTTTTTCCAATAAAAGAAATCGTTTCTTAAATTCAAATTCAACAAAAGAATCTGAAGATTGCTTTTCAATTATGTTTTCAAAAAAACGTCTGCGAATATGAATATTTTTTGTGAAAAAAAAAATTTTTTTTTTGAGTAATTTCTTTGATTGATTTTTCGTTTTTCATACGATAATTTAATACTTCAACCTCTAAATATTAAAATTGTGGATATAATAAAAATATCCATAGATAAAAAAATGGATATAAGAATAGTGTCGGTATATATGTTTGATCATTTATAAACGAATATTTACTAAGGAAATTACATAATATAATTTTGTAGTTTGTATACGACGGTCTATATTTTATGAGGAGGAAACTTGGCCTCTGGATTCGTTTCAGGACCATCTCGGCACGTTTGTAAACGTAGTAGTCCATCCATTAATAGTCAAAACTAATGTTCATTATGGGGATTCATTACTTTACGTTTATTACAATTATAAGTATTAAGTAATTAAATTAAATCAACTTAAACATTCGTGAGCGACTCACGCCACCACTGACAGCGCAGCACGTACGAGCTGCGATCTGCGACAAGACTTGTTGGGGCTTGTTGACCAGCTAGTACCACCTTGAGATACACACGCCAAGTATTTTTATTACGTGATCAAAGAAACAGTACATAAAACTAGGAAAGATATTTTCGACTCTTTTTTTCGAATTCAATAGCTCGGTTAGAGCTATTGAAACTAATTCGAAAACTGTTTAGTACCAGAAAGTGAACGCGATCTAATCTTAAGTTGTTATTGAGAGAGCCGTGCTACGGGGCAATGCATCACCTCGGCTTCCGTTGCAGTCGATCTTGATGTCTTTCCGAACGCGCCCTCCCACGTGCTTGCCTACATAGTTGCGGAACTGCTTTGGACAGGTTATATGAAATTTATTATCGAAGTAAATCTCGTGTATCACAATAACCAACTGTATCCGAAATTAAACAAAAAATGAGTAGGTCCTTGGCCTCAACATATTGATTTAATTTCTATGTTAATTTTACTTTACTATTTTTAATCTCAACGAATATAAATTACGCTTTAAATATGATACACTTAATTTTTTCAAACTTATTTATTACTACTATTTTAAGGCATAAACACCATATAAGCGTCCGAATTGAGATACAACACTAAAGCTTACATTATCCATACAGTTCTAATGCTTTAAGCTCTTCGCTTACAAGCGTGATATCTCATGTTTGGATTGACGTCTCGCGCCGATAACGCCTAGCTGCTGTTCATTTAACACCTACGTCGACTACCGAAAACGAAATATACTATAAGTGTTTTTCTTTTCAACGTCCATCTATCATTCGTTTATGTATGCCTGGTACTATTGAATTCGGACGCTTCTTGAATAGCGTTGCTCTGCTGATTATAAGTGTGGGTATGGTGTTCTATCTAAATTTATGTGTGTGTGTAGTTTGTATAACAACGATCTATTTTTCTATTTTCGTTTGTCTACTTGCGTGAATGGATCAAGCAACAATGATGCTTGATGCCATAGAGTAAATAAATTTTACAGCAGCGTTTGGTTTTATTAGAGTCAGAAATGTCACTTCACAGTATCGAAACTGTAAAACGCAATTTCGCGGGGGTGATGCCTTACGCTCGGAGACCTCGCGGACTGAAACCGGACTGAATCTTGCCAAAGATACACCAGCTAACTAGAAGACGAGTGGTTAGACGGTAAGCGTAGAAGAGTGCTTCTAGACAATTCCTACTTCTATGCTTGATGCTGACTTCAGAAACGTCGCATAAAAACAAATTTATAGGAGTCCAAAAATATTAACAAAAAAGTTGAAACATCGAATAAAAATCAACCAACCTCTTTGTTTAAAATGTGTGGCAGTAAAAGTCTGTTTGTCTGTGTTAGTTTGAAATTGATCCACCCAATTTAAAATAATAGACAGCAGATAGATTACTTTAACACGCTTAAAAAAATGTGTCTCGTGACACTCTTATTTAATGTTTGAACTTCGAAACGACGACGATTGTATAACGCTATCGGTTTCAATATGTACGTCGTGGTACGTCGCTTACCGCTACAGAATATCGCTCATATAAGATAATAGATAATTTAGATAACACGAAAAGGCCATTTCGGTGCGCATATTACTGCATATTAGTCACATCCACGTCGCGCCTCTTTCGCGTAGGAAACAGTTTTATCTTCCTGTGAGTGGGTACGCGTTTTACGTTTCCTCTATAGGTTTCGAATCGATGCCAATATGAGGTCGCCGGCCCGGCCGATGTTGGAGTATATGTGCCATTTGGCAACGCACCCATTTGGCCTCGCCCCTTGAAGTATAAGAGACAACGAGACTGATTTAACAACAAAATATGGTAACGGGATATGACAGGATGACACTAAAACTCGAATGAACTTATTTCATGGAAAGTAGGTAAGTCTGAGGTCCTGGTAACATGGAATTTCTACTCTTTCGAGCTAACCATGGTTTGGGATGTTTGTTTAAAAGTACAAACTCCGAAAAGAATTTAATAAAAGAGCTACCAAAGCAATAAAAGCATCGTGTATGCTTCCCGTTTGCAGTAACCCGTTAGATGTAAAAATCAGGTACAAGGAATGCAGCAAATAATGTGCAGGAATAGAGTTTTATATTATACTAGCGGTCGTACACGGCTTCGCCCGGGTGGACTACGAAAACATTCCTCTTCCCGTTCCACGCATTAGTACATTGCACCCGTGCGAAGTCGGGGTGAGTTGCTAGTCCAACCATATAGTATCATTACACTATGGTATCGTCGTCATCATCCAAACAAAGAAATTCTCCGGCGCGTCTAGCAACAAATTTGTTTGCCATAAAAATGGTTAGTAAGTAGGTTAGTAAGTCAACCTTAAAAGATACACATATGCTGTTGCAAACTTTTGGTTAGAACTTTTAAAGGGGAACGATTCCGTAATACATGATTTTTGCTTAACATCAACCGTTTACGCAGCGCGCGAAACGGAAGCTCTTAAAAGGAATAATTTTTCCCATTTTTGCAATGTTTTTCATTGATGCTCCACTCCTATTGGTCCTAGCGTGATGTAATAATAGCCTATAGCCTTCTTCGATAAATGGACTATCCAACACAAAAAGAATTTCTCACTTCGAACCAGTAGTTCCTGAGATTTGCGCGTTCAAACAAACAAACTCTTAAGTTTTATAATATAATATATATAAGTATAGATATTGTAAAGTTGCTGGAATATTAAAGTTTAAAGAAATATACTTACGAATTTTCAAGATTTTTTTTATTTCATTCATTAATTTATTTATTTTTTATATCTGAAATGGAAAAGACACTTTGTTATCAAAATAAAATTACCTGCCTGAATATTTTTATTAGAACTAAAATTAAATTATAAAATTCAAAATTTCTCAAATATCTAACGATTATTTTTTTTTTTCACGTCGACAATGACATACCTTATATATTAGTAACGGTAAATCTGAGCTCTCTAACGAAGTAAGTCTTAGTTGGCCAAATTCATGCTTGGATGGGCACTGTGAGAGGCATACTCTCATTTTTCTCGATTCGGTCCGACGTGTGTATGTATACATATTATACGAACGTAGCATCGGGTTTAGTGACATTCGGCTTCATTGGTTTTGAATGTGTCGCTTCTCTTTCACAGCCTACATTTTACGCAGATAAGCAAATGAATTGGAAGGCTTTAGGCCGGTTGCGATATGTTCTCTTTATCGCGCTCTAAATGTCTCTATATAAAAATATTTGAATGATACGATGGAAACATTGCGATCACTCGAAAGTGTTTAGAAAAAGGTTAAGTAAATAATTTACTGCAATAATAATTGTTAATTTAATAGTTTTTTTGTGAAATATAAACTTAATAATTGTAATAAAAATATTACTTTTATAGACGTGTTTTAATTTTAAATAAACAAGTATCTTAAAAGATGGATATTATTTTGCGTAGGTATACGTCGGTGACTTTCCTGTTAGAACTAGGATAGTTTTTGTAAATGAAAAATATATGCAAAACACTAATGAAATATAAAAAACCGGCCAAGTGCGAGTCGGAATCGCGCATCGAGGGTTCCGTACAAACCTGTAGGTAATAAGTAAAAGTAAGTTTGATTTTGTTACAGCTTAAAGGTATTATAGACTTGAGTATTTGATATGAATTTCAGCTTGATATCCTCCACGCGTTCCTGAGAAAAAGGGTCTTGACAGACAGATAGATAGACAGACCGACGGACAACAAAGTGAACCTATAAGGTTTTCGTTTTTTTTCTTTTGAGGTTCGGAACCTTAAAAAATACGTTTTTTTATTGGTTTCGTTACTAAAAGAAACACTGTTTCAGTTTTTACATAACAAATAATATATTATAATGACATTATAAAGCTCACGTTTTGAAAGAATCCATTACGGTACACTAATAAAAGATATCTTAAGGTTTGCGGGGTAAAAGTAAAGGGATTATGAGATATTTGGCATCAAGCCCCCGCTTTTATTCAAAAAGTCCGTGGAGTGAAAAATTAATTAGAATTTAAGCCTTTCAACGTTCCTTGCTCCGTCCCGATGAAATAAAAGGGTCTCACTCGTTCCTCACATCCCGCTGAACAACTAAAGATCACCCGCCTTAGATAATTGGATAGTCCTATGCAATATGTAAACACGTACATGTTCTGAAGTAGATAAACGTAACGAAAATATATATATATTGAAAATATTTGTAACTAAAATCGAAGTCAAAATTCCCATAGTATTTGAATGCGCGAAAAATTACATTGTTTACTTAAAATCTATGTGATATACATAAAAATATTTAAATAAAAAAAAGTTTTGCGTTTTATTCATCAGAGGTTATAGGAACCATTTGAGGAGTATTATATTAAATAATTTTTTTGTTAAATTTAATTTCGATATAACTTTATAAAACATGATTTCCGTTAAAAACAATATATGGAGCAACTCATACTGTCATGGTCTTCTAGTCCCACTGAGAAGAGTGTTCTTGGAATATTATACACGTCAGCATAATTACGTTACAGTATAGAATAGAGTGTCGTGATAGCCCAGAGCGCAACGAGCCTGTCTCAAATTTGGCCCCATCGGGCCATGGTTCGAATCCGGGCGTGTACCAATGAGTTTGTCTGACTTAAGTACACAATATCACTGACACCGTGCTTCGGAGGGCACGTTAAGCAGTCGGTCCCGGACGCTGTCAATAGATGGCGGTCGTTACAGTTCCCAACCCGCAGTGGAGCAGCGTGGTGGACTCAAGCTCCAAGCCCCCCTCCTCACCTTGGGGGAGTCCTAAGCCCCTGCAGTGGGGTAAAAATGGGCTGATGATGATGATGATGATGATGATAGAACAAAGAACCATAAAGTATCTATATCTTGGCATCTTCTGACGTCTCGATCATCCATTCCTCTATTGATAGTAAATCATCATATATTTAAAGATCACTTTTCTCAATGCCCAAATTAGGCTACCAGAGGATACCAGTGGATACCAGAAAACTGTCCTATATATATATTTAAATATCTTCATGAAACTCTTATATATAGATATTTTACATCCAGAGTATCAACAAATAGACATGTTTATAGTCAAGAATTTATTGCAGTTTTAAGTATAAATATCAAAAACATAATTTAGATAGTTTTATGGGATTAAATACATTTAGAAATTAGAAGTGATTTCTGAATACATTTCGCATAAACCATCCACTTTATCGTGAGTACAATAATTGCATTCAAAATCAAAGATGTACGCGGAGATAGGGCGAGGGCATTTCACTAATTAAGCCTGAACATGCTCTGGGCACAATGAGGACGCAGAGACGATCTTTGATAAGAGATTGGGTACTCTGACTTCGAGATAATACTTAGTTAAGCTGTACGTACCTTCACACCTTATTAAGTCGGAAGCTGCAAGCGTTACGTTCACATATTTTGTGCTCTTTTCGTTCAGGTAAGGCGAAACTTGGAGGAAATTCTATTAAGAACGTCTAGCGAGGAGTTTAATAGTGGAGTCTTTCTACGTTGAATATAGAATTTGACAGTATTATTAAATTAAATTGTAATTAGTTTTATTCAGTACTAAAGTTTTACAAGTTTAAATTAATATTTTTATTAACACAAAGTACCTATTCAGATAGGTTACATTAATATACATTGAGATAAATTTCCGTATAGTCGCTGCATAATGGTAAAAATATATTTCTTCGTTGTTGTGTGTGAGCTCCTACAGGTTTATATTACAAATTGTATTGAAATATGTTTTGTTAAAATATAATATACTTCTTTAAATTACCTGTGCCGTGTGTGGCGGTATTCAGAATAAGAAATATACAATTAGATAATAGGTAGGTATTAACAAATTCAACTTGAAGCTCTGAAGTCTGTAGGCATACTAGTTTCGGAAGGAAACAAAAGCAAACATTTTTAGAAATCGTAAATTTTGTAACATTTTTTCACGAGGCCATTTATCGGACTTTCGCTTTTGTGTATCGTATCAGCCCATTATGTTCCACTTCAGAGGCTTAGGCCTCCCTTCGAGATGAGGGTACTTAGAGCTTAATCCACCACGCTGCTCCGGTGCGGGTCGATGGTTTCACTTTTATGTAATATCCTTATACAAATTAAAGTTAACATCGGACATGCATCGAAAACATAATAAAAGACGAGACTTTGTCCCCTTCATTTAACACAGAGACGTAAGATCTCGCGTCAGCGTTTATTAACTCTGAGTACTCAATTAAATCCGGAGACGAGTGGCGTGGGCGCCGCAAACGTACGTATGCAGACTTGGTATTGCTTGTATCATCGCATTTGAGTTTCGCAAGTCTCGACTACGGTTTACAGTAATCGGATGTGTTATAGGATTACATTAATTATTAACCACGAAACGTATTTTAGATATTTAAAGAAGGACATATCGTGTTTTTTGAGTACATACTCGTATTTATTAAAAAGTAAGAGAAAATTCTTATGTGTATAAATTTTTAAAAACTAACTAAAATTTTCAAATTATTATAAAGTATTAAATTGTCTATTTTGTTCCGAATAATTTAACAAATAAATTGATATAAAACTACAAGTTCTCGGTAATTTAGAGCTTTAAGAGATCTGGAAACCAGTGTAGTACGCATTAGTCTCTAGTAATATTTTTTTAAATATTCACATTCAGAAAAGTAAGTATTCTATTTTTTTTTTGTTTGTACTTTAGGTATATGAATTTAATTTGTACAAGATAGACGTAAGGTGACCACGTGACCATTCATATACCGCATTGAATTTCGCCCTTTTGTCTTTCTACAATTATCGTTTTTCATAGGTTCGATTTCGATCCATTTACAATTGCACTCGAAATATCTGGAACAACCCAGTCTCATTTATTACAACTGCTCTATGGTAAACAATTCGAAATTCAAACTGTAATGTCAAGCACAAATTAGTATGATTTCCAGAAACAAAAAAATTATATGAATTATTATCTTCTTCACTTCACTTCATCAGCCGATTTTTACCCCACTCAGGGGCTTAGGCACCCGCCAGGGTGAGGGGGCTTGGAGTTTTAATCCACCACGCTGCTCCACTGCGGGTTGGGGATTGTAACGACCGCCATCTATTGACAGCACCCGGGATCGACTGCTTAACGTGCTCTCCGAGGCACGGAGTCAGTGATAGTTAATGTACTTAAGTCAGACAAAACTCATTGGTACACGCCCGGATTCGAACCATGGCCCTATGGCCTTATGAATTTGAGACAGTTTCGTTGCGCTTTGGGCCATCACGACACGACACAATGAATCATTATCTATTGATACATAAAAATTATAACCAATCGTGATCTCCAATCTATACTACACTTTGCTATAAAAAATGATTTCCATATATTATAGTTATTTGAAAATAGACGCTTCCGATCCACCGAAACAAAAATACTAATACCGCATTTAATAAAAATGATTGCATCGCTTCCGTCCTTTTGGAAAGCGAAACACGGAATGTGAATTTTTTAACAAAAGGAAAACGTAAGCTTTTTACTATTAAAACAGGCCTTCAACCCTTTTAAATTCACTCCTTTGAGTCTGCGAAAAACTTGAACGAAAAAGTCGAGCGGTATAAACGCTCGATTTAACCCTCGCGGTAATCGTAACACAAACAATGGGGCAGCGAAATAATGCTGAATTCCGGCGGACAAATTAGGCGACCTTTTGGGGCACTGTTTAAAATAACCAAAAGGGAAAATTGTTGTTTTTCTTCAATGCATGAACATACTTACAACATTGCTATTTTACTTTCACTTCTGCAGCAACGCTATTGATAATTAGTGCGAGAAGGATGTGAATAGTTACTAATGAGTATTATTTTTACTGGTTACCGCCGCGTGACCACATCTCATGTTGTGATAATTGTCGCGCCATGCGTTCTGCAGGCATTTTTAGTAAAAAACAATTATAAATAAACCCTAACAACCAAATTTGTTTGTGTGGTTAGACACATAATGTCTATTATTTGCAGTCAAATTATTTTCCCGCTTAGGATTTACAGTGGTTAACACTATAGTTAGTTTACTTCATGATTTCATTTCAAGCGAATGAGAAAAATCCTTTTTGCCTAAGTATGTGTCAGATATGTTGAGTTGGCGTGAAATCGGTGACATTCAATTCTATCGGATGGTACAGAACCCCTTCGTGCGTGGGTTCATTTCGCGCTTAGCTGTTCTTTTAAGAATAAATGTCTGTGGGGTATCTTAAACGTTATTTCAAAATTTAATGATGTTTTCGTTTCTCATTACATGCAAAAGATCTTCGTTCATTTTCCGTTTCTCCCTAATATACATATTTATACATTTAGTAGGTAATAAAGTTATACGTAGTATAATTTTAATGATGCAAATAATATTTTTGATATTCCCTCGACTTTAAAATTTAACTTTCTATACCGATAAAACGTTACGAGTACGAAAGTCCCAGCCAGTCCATCTGATATTAATTTCTAACAATCGTAAAAGTTACACCCACGTTCCCCTAAAAATTATTGCCATTTTCTCTCGGAAGTACTCTTTCCCTGGGTTTTATCTATCCCGTTTTGTCTGAAAAGCACCCGGGGATGGCTCGTAATAGTAATAAAGCAATAACACTTTAGGCTTACTTTATTGTATTCGGAACACACCTTGCGAATCGAACTTTCCAAAGTTACTATCTGATATAGATGTTTTTGTAGTATGCTCTATTCACGTATTGTTTTTGGTAAATTATCGATATTCATTTTTAGGGGTCTATTGTCTAAAACGGTCTATTCTGTTGTAGTGTGTATTACTATATATTACTATAAGTACATCACTTTTAGTAATATAAATTTTCTAGACTCGCTCGCTTCTTGCCTTCATTTTCTAATCCAGCATATAGATCTCTTAACATATATGACATATAATATAATAGTAATATAATATTACAATATTAATACCTGTGACATCCCACACAGAGCCATATAGTCCCAAACTAAGCAAAGCTTGTATTATGGGTGCCAGACAACTGATATACATACTTAAATATTTTTTTTATAATATACACATATACAGAAATTTTACACCCAGCCACGGAACTAATAGACTATAATAATATTTACTACCAATAGACATATTTGTCCCGGGCGGGAATCGAACCCGCGACCCTTGGCTCCGCAGTCAGAGTCTCTATATAACCACTTGGCCAATCGGTCAGTCAAACACAATACAATACATAAATAAACATAATACAATGTACAGTTTTATATATTTATTGTACATATTGTATAAACGATATATTGTCGATATTCTAGTATCCGTTTATTAAAATGTAACGAATTTTCGACAACTCCCTACATATATTTTGAAACGGCTCCCTAATGGTAGCTACGCGTAACAAACAATAGGATTTCGCAAATGGAATTCTCATGTATTGGTTTTTTTGTGTCGATATTATATTTGTATTCAGTATAATTTTTGTTTGAAGACATTGTATGTAGATAAAACAACGGCTGCGTAGTAGAAATTTTTATCTATATTTGTCTTGAAGTTGGCCGTCTATTTTATATACACGGCGACGTTGTCAGAGCAGATAAATTTGTTTTCTTATTTGAATTTGCATCAAAGATATCCACATGTTGACAGATTATCTACATATATCAAATCTGTCTATAGAATCTGTCAATCTGTCTGTATATAAAATCGAAATACCTTTCATACACTCATAATCACACCGAACCGAAACCGCTGAAGTAATAATAATAATAGTAATAAATAAGGCCCACGTTTAGACATTACATTTGTTTTGTGACATAGGCTTCCATTAAGAAAGGATTTTCCTAGATTTCACCTCTAAGAGGGTAAGTTTGTATCAAAATCTGTAATTTTTAAGTTAAATTCATGTTAATTCGTATGTAGCCTCTAAGTTAGGAAGTAAATATTATGTCGAGTTTGAAAAAATTTCATAAATTTATCCTTAAAGGAGCTAAATAGGGGTGAACATTTATATATTACTTCTGTCAATTTTGCAGTTAAATGTATGGAAATTAGTATTTGATGTTTGGGTGAAAAAGTTAATATATTGAGATTAAAGATTTTTGAGAATTTAACCCTTAAGGGAGTAAAATAGGGAATGAAAGTTTGTAATTGAATTCGGTCGTTCTTAAAGTTAAAACGAAGAAATTAATGAATTGGCTTTAATGGTCAGAAATTAAAAAGTTCACGTTTCAAGGTTTATGGAAATTCAACCCTTAAGGGGGTAAAATAAGGGATAAAAATTTGTACGGGAATACCATCATTTTCAAGGGTAAAACAAACCCTGACAAATAGGTTGCGGGTTTGATTCCTGTTAGGGATAAATATTTATATGCTTGCATTAACATATATATTTGTCTATTTACTCCGTGTCTGGGTGTAAAATATTTGTAAGTATATGTAAGTATGACGGATACTTAATTCATTTTGACTTTCAATAATTGTGTGTAAACATCTTATATTGAATAAAATAATTTTGATTTTATATTACAAAGATTCCGTCCGTTGTCGTAATAGCCCAAAGCGTAACGAACCTGTCTCAAATTTATAAGGCCCCATAGGGCCATGGTTCGAATCCGGGCGTGTACCAATGAGTTTTTCTGACTTAAGTACATAACTATCACTGACTCCGTGCTTCGGAGAGCACGTTAAGCAGCCCACTGCTTAACGTGCTCTCCGGGACCCATCCCGGACGCCGTCAATAGATGACTGTCGTTACAGTCCCCAACCCGCAGTGGAGCAGCGTGGTGGATTTAAGCTCCAAGCCCCCCTCCTCACCCTTGGGGAGGCCTAAGCCCCTGCCGTGGGGTAAAAATGGGCTGATGAAGTGAAGTGATGATTACAAAGATATTTAAATATGCAAGCTCTGCCTTATTTAGGATTAGATGACAATACCTATGCCAGATGTCCCAAATATTGTTATTATAATCTAAAGAAAGACGAGTAAAATATGTCATTACCGAAAGGGCGATGTACCCTTCATTTCCGAATATCTTACTGCATTGTAACAAATAGTCTGGGGTCGTAGATGGTATAGGGTTCGTAATAACTACGTCACGATCTGGAACAACATTGTGGTGTCGGACAAAAATTCTTTACTTGACTGCCTAGCGGGCTGTCGTCGTCTGTTCTGAGCGAGAGCATTCGTCCAGCAGCGGCCATACTTGTAAATTAATACAGCACCGAAGTAGCGCGCGCCGGCTTCAAACCAGAATGCTCAAGTCTTCTCGAATTTAAGAGTTTAGGTGAGACGCTGCCTATCTAATACGGCTATTTAATAATAGATGGAGCCACCATAAAAAGAAATGCTTTTACATTATTTTATGATCACTTTTTACGTTTCAGTTGATAAAACATTACATGCGACTATAAAATGTATTTCTCTTTAATTTTTTGAACTGACATTATTAATTATTTCTACAGTTTCGAAGCGTTTGTACAAAAACCTACAGATTAAGAATAAGGTTTTTGGACAAACGCTTCCAAACTATTGCAAGAACCATTATAGAAATTAACCGAAAAAAACCTTGTTTTCTACGATTTTTAGGTTTTTCTACAAACGCTTCAAACCTGTTAAAACAATCTAAAAAATCAGTTAAACATTAAAGGAAAATATTTTTATAGTCGCATGTTATGTTTTAGCAACTGTAACGTAGAAATGTAATTATGGAAAAATAAAAATCATTTCTTTGTGTGATTGCTCCATCTATTATTAAATAACCGTACTAGACAGGCGTCGTCTTTCTTTAAGTTGACAACATGATTATTTGATAAACCAAAAACAATCTCACTTCTTACACCTCGTTTCCACCAAGTATAATACACTGTATTAAACTGTCATATCCATACCGTATCACTGTATCATACAGTGATACGGTATGGTAATTTATAAACTGGGACCTAAAGTATCACTTAGAGAAAAATTTAAGGAAATTAATATAATGACATTGCCATCTCAATATATATTTGAAAACTGTGATCGGCATAATGTTAATACAAGAAACAAAGATAAACTTGCTAATCATGTCAGCCGCCTCAATAAAATCACGAAATCTTTTAAAGGGCAATGTATACGCTTTTACAATAAGATCCCAGCTGACATTCAAGATCTACCCTTTAATAAGTTTAAAACTACACTAAAACGAAAGCTTTATGCAAAAGCTTATTATAAAGTATCAGACTACTTAGATGATAAAAATCCATGGGTGTAAGCCGCTCACCTATCAGTTTGTTTCAATAATATTATTCTTTAAGCACATACTGTTAAATTTTTTTTTTATAATTTTGCTAAAAAGAGCGTCCCTCAGTTTCTTGCGCATTCTTCTGAGAGGAACCAGCATTTTTGAATGCGCCTTTGTGGTCACGTTCTTCCACAAAGTAATAAAATTCACTCTTATGACGTATTTCAAGATTATATTACATAACTACGAAATAAAGATATTTTGATTTGATTTGATTAGTGTATTATACTTGGTGGAAACGAGGTGTTATTTGCTTGTTTTGTACCTGAGTGTATAGTTTTATTTGAATTTTATGAGAAAATGAACTGTGTAGATTATATATACTCAATGTTATTACTTTCTATCAAAAACTATAAAACCAAATATTTAAATAGAATCACACGAAATAATAAAATAGTCTGACATTGCCGTCGGCATATAGTCAGAGAAACATTTGTTCAACATTGTTATTAAAGGCGATTCTATTGTTTTGTTTTACTATGTTTTTTCTTTATTATGAGTGCAAACAGAAGGCAATCCTCTCTTGCTTATAATTTCATACACATCAATGTCTTTTTTTTTAAGGTCCATAGACAAATCAATATTATAAACCGACCGCTGCTGTTAACAAAAATAATATAAGTCTATTCGCGTCAGAGAACGCCATAACTAAGAAGAAGAAGAAGAAGCCTATTCGCGGCTTAGCAGTACGGACTATAGTCATATAAAAGCACACGTTCACTACATAGAGTGTACAGTGATTTACTTGAACAAACAAAAAAACTTAATTTACATGCAAAGAATTTTTTAATTGAGACACGCACGGAGATAAAAGATTAAACAATACTGTATCATAAAACTTAAGTTTAGCAGACACGGAACCCGTTTAGATTGTTTTGGTTATTTTTTTCCTAACGACGAGCATCGTTCGCCACCAAACACTAAACAATAACCAAGCAATACCGAGACCAATTTGACTCCCCGAATCATTGTGGCGTATTTCCATCGCGGCGTGATTGCGTGAGGTTGTATCACAGAGTCGGTTATTTTTATTTGTGAGCCGTAACAAGTCGACAACGAGCCGCCCGAGACAATAAAGCATCTTTTGAGTCTGATGAGACGAAAGTAATGATTATTGCCCACGGTCGCTGCCCCGCCGCGGCTTCTGGCTTACCGAGGTGCGGTTGTAATTTGGAATGTATTTTATAATATGTACTTACATACAGTTAGGAATACCCTATACTAGCTTTACCCCAGGCTCCACCCGCTTGAACTATATTATGTTCAAGCGCGTGTGTTTATATATTTACCCTTTTCCCCTGACTTCTTCTACTTCATAAGATCTACTCTCACTACCACTACCACCATCTCACCATCATTTCACTACTCCAAAGTTTGTTCGACGTTCATTTCGAATTTTTGCAGTTTTATTTTTTATGTTAATATTCGTCCTTTCAACTGTCTCCATGCAAAAAATTGCTCAAAAGTGAAGAAAAGGCAAATTAAGAATAGAATAGAATCAATCACACTACTTTGTCTCTTGTAACTTTAAAACCATTGATCCATTTCTTTTTAATCAAAAACAACTTTTAGTTACTACTTACGTAAATAGTTCATAATAACCAATGTCTGAAATGATCAAATATATGGTTACGAATAAGTTTATACGCCAGAAATCACTTCAAAGCAAGTAAAGCCGGAATTTTAGCCTGTTCCCGAAATAAAAACTACCGCTTCTTTTTCTAGGGCAATCTACTTAATAAATAAAAACTTCGAAACTCTGGTTTTATAGATAAATTCTCTACAAAACAATGTAATATTTATTTTTTTCTTTTTCTAATGTCTAATTGTTCCTGTTTTTGTTTACTAATTTTTTTTTAAATAAAAGCTCTTTTATTTTTTTTTTATTAGCATTTACGATTTTATTATGTACGGAAATTCAATTTTTTGATGGCTTATTCTCGATAGTAATATACTACGCAAAAAAAAAATTATTTGCAGCTTAATAAAATTATTAAACCTACCTTAACTATTCGCATATGTGACATATAACCAACCTTGCAATATTAATACAATTATAAAGTGATGTTAATGCAGTAGATCAATAACAAGCAGGATAATCTAATATTTAAAGTTATGGAGCAAGGTGAAGGCCACTTACTACCTGTAGCGGCGTTGATTAGTATTGGAGCGACCGACTGGACTTAATGGCGGCGAGAATATTATGCTTTATTATTTTAATCGTCATCGACACGAGTAACGATAGCAGAAAAAACAATAATATTAAATAAAATAACTTACCAAATATTCCTACGCGACAGACACTTTCTAAAGTGCCCAGAGGGGTTGTCACAGGCTCGATGTCGTCGCCGAAACTTTGTTATCAAACTTACTTTGTTTTACTAATCGTTGCTAAACTAACCTTAAGATTTGACTTTAGAACTTGAATTCATTAAGAAGTTTAATAAGCGAAAAACATAATTATAATTTAAATCTTTAACTCATTCCTTTTAAGTATATTTGCTTGTATAGACAAGAATGGTGCTTATTACTAATTCAACAAAAAAATCTCATTTTCTCTCATCTTTGTACTTGCTTTTTACATGCCAATGATATTTTTTTTTCAATTTTATGAAAGGATTTATTAAAAGAGAATTTAAATTAGACAGACATTGTTACAAGTAGCACGAAAAAATAATTTTATAAAATAGAGAGACACCTAGTCATATAATTTTAAAAATGGTCATTTAACGAAATTACGAATTAAACACGAATCTGTAGCATCAGTAGAGACTATAAATACAAAATGAATGTAAATAAATAGTGTCTAAATTGCACACTTTACTATATACTAAATTAATATGGATAATGTTCTAATCTCGCTATGAAAAACACGACTAATTTCCACATATTCAATCATCGTTAGACACTTTTTGTACACAAAATATATTAAATTGTACATCATTTTGCAGACAATTTACGGAGCATCACTTCTGAGGCATTTTTAGGTCGATTCGATTCATCGCACAATTTTTTTTTATTAAATAAATAATTCTAAAGAACGGACTCTGTCAATTATGTTGTATGAAACTTTGGAGACACGATAACTTTCGAAAAACACTATGAAACAGCCTATTTTCTTTTTTTAATGGATTCTTATTTTTCTGTAGAAAACCTTCCGACAAAACATCATTTATACTTCCGTAGTTTTATAAAGATTAAGAATTAAAAAATAAAAAAAATCTCCCATAATTTAAAAAAGCATATAACCGTTTTTGATATATTTTTTTTTACATTTTATCTAAATATTGCAGTTGCATTATATCAAATATCGTTTTTAATTGTTACATCTAAAATTATTATTTGATAATTTGAATTTTGCATTGCGGTTGCAGCTTTATTACCCTTACTCGATTGTGACGTCCAAAATACGATTATTTTTTTTTAATTTACACTCACACCGTACCAAGAGTACGTTGACATCAAAAGTAACAGATGATTGCGTTACATAAGTCATCATCATTGGGCCGTACGTGGATACCGGCGCGTCTGTCTGTCTTTCGAGTACGGTAAAGAATAAAAATATATGTTGTTACGCCGCGTTAAACAATGATGTGACGGATTGGTACTAGGAGTCGACGTTATAGGCGCAAATTACCGTTAGCAGTTCATAGGTTTTTTTTTTTTAAACGTTTATTTATCGGACGACCGCTTAGCCTAGTGGGCAGCGACCCTGCCTGCGAAGCTGGAGGTCCCGGGTTCGAATCCCAGGTCGGGTCAGTATTTATATGATGAATATTAATACTGGCACCGGGTCTTGGTTGTTATATGTATGTGGTGTCTTCGCTTGGTACCCAAAATACAAGCTAATGCTTAGTTTGGGACCTAGACGTTGTTGTGATTGTGTGTGTTATTATTATTATTATATATATATTTTATTCTATACGCGTCAAATAAAACTACTTAAGATGTTTATTAAGTGTATTTACACATTGAAAGCAAAAACAATCTCTAGTTTTATTTTTCTTTAATTTTCCGTAGTCTTTTTCTTTTCTTTTATTTGTATTATTCGTGCATGTCATATAATGCATGTTATTTGCTATACTAACCATTAATTGGGTCAGTAACTTTATAACGTTTTTAAATTGTGCAATGTGTTTCGTCTGTTGATGAGTTATTGATCTAGGTTCTACACATTAACCCATTTGGGTTAGATCCAAGGTCACGATACATTTGAATGACAGAGACATTGATTGATAACGATTGATGAAAAGTTAATAGGTTAAATTATTAAATAATCAATATATCAGTCAGCACAGATTTGTCGTATATGTACGAATGGTTGTGTTATTGATGTGTATCAATCACACAAAATGCAATAAGTTTTAAAATTCTATGGATTTGGGGGCTAATCTATTATTTAAATCTATTATTTAATCGTATTTTTAAGTAAAATAAAATCGCCTATAGCTAAAAGAAAACTATAAATTGCAACAGCATTTACCTGGAACCCAACATAGCGCTCAATGATTACAGAAACCTTTACTTTGCCGGATAAAACTCTGGATTCCCCTTTTTTGCATCTTTATTACATGCAATTTGAGAACTTAAAGATCGGTACCTTACCACGCAACATGGTTCTGGTGCTATTTAACATACATTATAATATATTATTAAAATAAAAATGTATTTCTTATTGATTTGATGCGGTATTTACGACTTGAGAATTTTAGAGTTTATTGAAAAAAAGTATTCACTCTTCAACGTATTTTTCGAAAACTCTTAAGCGTTTCTACATTGCTTATTTTTTTTTAATCTCATTCCAATACTAGGCAATCGATTAATCTGTCAGTGACCGGAACAACAAAAACGTATTTTATTTTTCCTTCTATATCTTCGAACACAAAAGGTATTGAACCGCACGCGAAGCTATTCATAAACGGGCAACATTGTAAATTCTATTACACTCAAAATCGTAAAAATGTCACTAAACAAAAAAGATCGATCATTCTTCAAGAGAGGTCCTGGAAAGTAGTGATTCAATGTAAAAAAATAATATCAGCAATCTGACCTACTTCAGATATTTGCATTCAAGCGAAGGGAGGCAGCCATTTATCATCTTCCACGTGGTAGATATATATAGAGATCAAAACTGTGCGTCAACGTTTCCGACCACAGTGGGAGAAAATATATTTGATGGTTTTTTATAAACCTTATCCCTATACTGATATGCTAGTAACCATTATTGCGTAACTTTAAATATAATGATTAAAAAATATTGGCACACTGGCTAGTGTTTTCTTTACTTGAATGAAGTATTGAATATTTTTCCTTAAAACTAGACGTCATTCTAGTATTAACATTTTTAAATAAAAAATCTATTGTTAAAAATAATACCAGGGAAATTCCCCATAGGGTCATCTATTCCCAAAGTAAGCAAGTATTATGCTTGTACTATGGGGTACTAGACAATTTATAGACATATTTAAATATACTTTATAATGTATACAAATGTAGATACTTATACGGAACGAATAGACATTTTCAAGCACAAAAATATCTGTCCAAATATAGTTAGGTTGTTTACTTAAAAATTTAATAATAATAATATTTGGGACATCCCACACAGCGCCATCTAGTCTGAAAGTAAGCAAGTATTGTGCTTGTATTATGGGGTACTAGGTAACTGATATATGTACTTAATTTTTTTTTTTAAATATATACATATTATAGATACTTTTACACACAGGCACGGAACAAATAGACATGTTCATGCACACAAATATTTGTACCGGGCGGGAATCGAACCCGCGGCCCTCGATTCTGCAGTTAGGGTCTCTAACCACTCGGCCAACCGGTTAGTCATATGTAAAGATAATAGAATAAGACATTAGTAACTGTGTTAATTTTAACTTTTTCTCTATTTCCTCTTGCAAACTGGAATTCAATGGTAGCGTATTTTCATCAAGGTTCTATTTTTTCAATAGACGCGTTGAACTTTAATTAAAAAATATTCCACTAAAATTTCCCGAATCATCTATTATCCTGTTCCTTACTCATTATTAAGTTATATCTACAGTGTGGTAATTAATTTGTAACTTCTAAGCGCCAATAAAATTGTAGATATATTACAATTTTTTTTGCCGATTTTACTATTTGACAGCGTATCTTTGTTCATTTATACGGACTATGATTTACATCACGTTTACGACACTAAATTATTCAAATATTTTCGGAATGTCCGATCAGATAGATTCGGTCACGCAATTTATTCAATGATTTCCTTCAATTTTCATACTTCACATCTTCTTAACGTTTTCTTGTCGAGCCATCATCACCGATTATCATATTAAAACGATGTCGGAATCCTACGAGGAATATTGAATATTTTGCTTCAATTAAGGTTTAATTTATGTCGGTCATAACAGTCGCTCTAAAATCATGAACTCAGTAAGATATGTTAATAGTTTCGTAAAAGTTTTTGCATTTTAATTTGAAAGCTCTAATACGATATTATATTTTGTGTTCAAAGTCGTATCTACGATGTCATATGTGAGCAATAAATTAAATCTGAACAATGCGCGGCATCCCACGCGAGGACAAACAGACACAATAAATAATACATTGATGTCTTTTTATTAATTAATAATAAGGAGGCCACCGTTTCGATGGCCGTTATCAAAATTTTGACCAAAGAAATATTGCTTAATATTCTTGCACATCTTAATTCTTTAAATTCATATTTCTTATAACCGCCCATTGTTTATGTTGGATACGACATTCCATCCTGATATACGATGAAATGATCGGAGCCGAGGAATTTAATAATTGAGAGTATACGTCCTGGGGTTATAAAAAATAAAAATTGTATGAAGCATAGCACCCTTTGCAGCCCAAATATAACTAATATAACTCCAAATATACGTCTATGAGTATATTGTTGTTAATATTAAAATCACTTACCTCATACTTTAAAATAACTTTCTGTTATTAGGGTGAAGTGAATGGTTAGCAACCCTGACTGCGGAGTCAAGGGTCGCGAATTCGATTCCCGCTCAGGACAATTATTTGTGTGCATGAACATGTCCATTTGTTCTGTACCTGACTATAAAATATCTATATATATTGTATATTATAAAGTATATTTAAGTATATATATATCAGTTGTCTAGTATCCATAACACAAGCTTTGCTTAGTTTGGAACAAGATGGCGCTGTCTGGGATGTCCCAGGTATAATTATTACTCTAATCACATGCAAGATACACCATTCATGTGTATTGAATAACTTCACGTTGTTATTGAACCTTATAAGTATCTACACATACCAATGTATATTTAATGTCGGCACATACCATTTTCTATTCGCTGATCGGCCGATATAATGAGCGTCACGTAATCTCTATGCCATTTGCGATGCCAAGTAAATCTAGTACCAGATAATGTCGCTGTAACTACTGTGAGAGTATTCTTAAGGTCAGAAATAATAATGCAGTTAAATGAAGAAAAAATACGTGTAATTTTTTGTGTGAAGTGTTATGTTTTACATTTATGCAAAATATAACAATTAAATGTGAAAATCCAAAAACCCTGAAACTTTCATACAAATTTTCCACCCATTATATATTGCCTACATCTACGCAATCACATTTTGTTAATATTATATAGATTTTTATTAAGATCCGTCAAACCGTTCTTGAGCTATAAAAGGACATGGGAACAGACAGACAGATAGATAGAAAAACATTTAAAAAAAGGTAGAATTGAAGTCAGTAAGTCATAAAATGAATAAGTACTTATCGCAAAATTTACCAAAAATTGCATGTACAGTGACAACAGATTTATATGGTAGTATGTAGATTAGATATTAGACTTACTAGTATTCTGTCGTCGCGCTACGACACTTGCGCCTCATGTAAATATGCCAAATTCATACAATTGTTTTTGATAATATTTCTTTATAGTTTTTAAATATTTGCGTGTCTTTTGAGAAGAAATGAATAATAAAAGTTATAAATGAGCAATCTAATAAAGGAATTTGTTTGCTTTCTTTTTGTTTTTTTTTTTTTAATTTTTTTAATACTTCATTTGATAAACATAAACAAACAAAACATCTTTTAAGCATTTGTATGTCTCAGTTAAATGACAAAATAAAAAAAAATCACTTTAGGTTTACTTGGAGAAAGTCTATTGTATAATTTTAACAGCCATGAATAGATTTATAAATTTTTACAGTTAAACGATAACATATTTTACAGCTTTATCTCTTTCTTCTAGTAAACTATTGAATTCTGCTCTAGTTACGTTCAGTGTTTGTGTTCGCTTTATTGTGTTGCAGACAGAATTGTAAATCTGCTTACTAATTTAATGCGATCTATTCTTGTTAGCATTGTTAATATTGTTTGGATAATAACTTGCAAATACGATCCGTATGTTGTTAAGTCTGGCTTCGGATATTGCTGAATGCGTATACGATACGTTTGAAATCGTCTTGTTCTATCGTTTCACTGCCAAATGGATCTCTAATACCTTTCACATTTATCACCTGCTTTATGAGGATCATTAAAATGTTCACTTCCAATTTGTGACTCGGTTGGTTCATTTCAAACAAACTATCGAGTCGTTTATTTTGCAATTTAGCATGTGGAGTAATTTCCATTTTATTTTGTATACATAATTTAGGAATTTGAAAAAAAAAAAGAAATGTTTGAATGTTGATACGAGAAATCAAGATATATAATGTTGTGCGTGAAATCTGCTTAGAAGTATAAATATTGACACTGATTTATCCTTTTCGATCAATTTCCTTTCTGGTGTTCATTAAGATCCAAGTCAGTCACCTTAACAGACTTAACGTTGTGCAGGTTGCCTATTTCCACAACTTTGATAAAGCGCATGCGCCATTTAACACAAAACATCAAGGTACGGATAACGGCGTCGTCCCTGAAATAACAAATTATTATACAAAACTTGACTCGTCGCCGCTAAAAATACGACAATCAAAGGAGCTGCAGCTCACGGCGAGAGCAGATCGTTCTATTTATGTTAATGTCACGGGCGTGGAGAAGCGTTTAAATCCAGTCATTAATTATTGTCACAGCTAAGACAAAATAGATAATACATTCTCTATTTGTTGCCCTCTAACGCCTGCGCGAGCCTTTACCAAGCAAGACGAAAGAAATAACAAGGAAATAAGTAGTGTTTAGGATGAGGCCGAACAGATTGATGATAGAACTGGCCTGAAAAAACGTGTCCTTAAATTAAGGATGGATGCTCCGAGGGCATTGCCTTTAAATGAGTTTTAGGGGGGTGACGTAATGTTCACATCTGTAACAAAGGATGCAAGCGCATTAAATCTCATTTTGTCAAGTTTCATAAATTATGAGCTATTCTAATTTTATTGAGATGGAGTACGACAGCGTTACTGATGCCTTAGCTATAAAATAGTGTTTTTTTTTTGTTTCGTGGTTATTTTTGTTTACCATTATTTTATGGACATGTGCGTCTTAATTATATTGTATAATAAATATGTGTCTGTCGGATAAACAACGACTGGTGAGGTATTAATATTCAAAACAATTTTTTTTTTCTTTGAAGTTGTCATCGCTATATATACCTATATATTAACCGACCATAGGAACTGCTGATGTAAGTCCCCACTAATAAATATTTGCAGGGATTTAATACTCTCAAAATTAAATAAATTCGGTGTGTAAAGCAATTTTTTTTTGATATATCATATTAAACTATTTCAATGTTTTTACCTTGCAGCAAAAAAAAAAATTAAAGAATTTTTTCAAAAATTTCGTAGTAGGTAGGTTGTATGTATTTTTCTTAGCCAAAAGATAATCAAAAATAATCAACGATTAAACACAATCTGACGTATGATCTGACGTTTGACGCATGTTTTCATGTGTGAGGATCACAGACTACGCATATTATTATTTACGTTCACTACAAATTATTTTTAGTAATACGTATTCATGTTAAGCTGTGCATTGCCATCCTTTGACAATGACATTTTTTTCCCTATTACTTGGATACTAATATCTCACCCACAAACTGTCATAATATGAATGTAAAAAGAGGTCAAACCAAGGTCAAACAGTTACATTTGTTTTTCTTGAAATAATTACCATATTACTGTTTTAAGGGCTTCTAATAGTAAAATATGGCTAAGAAACAATTAATCGTGGAAGGTTTTGGAAACGGCTTAACCTTTTTTGTTTCTTTACGTAACGAATTCGGCGATTTTTATGAGCGTTTTATATTTTTATTACTCACTTGCATTCCTCAAAATGTGATCTTGCAGTAAAATCGCTCCTTGAAAAACCTTTCTCATTAGTACCTCTACATTTCTCGTTTGTAAATGATATCACAAGTCACTGTCGATAATTGTACAAATCAATACGAGGCGACACAATAAAAATTATTTTTAAGCTTTCAACGTGGTGTGAATAGATTTATGTGTGTAAGCTCTAATCTTTAGTACGAGTTTACTTATAATTAAATATAGCACTAGCTTCGTTCTGTGGCTTCGTTCGGGAGTTATAGATGATAATATTGTAGTTAGGTGTCATGAGTTTGGTTAGTTAGTTAATTATTAGTTAATTAGTTTATTATATTTTTTGTGTACTAACTTTACAGTCATTTTCTCCTCCTTGTGGCGTGAATTTCGAGAAATTATGCCATAGCAGATTAAATCATTTAAAGGAAAATGCTTCCTGCGAAAATCAAGTTTCTTGACTTACGCAGCAGTTCGAGCTGTGCGTTGGTATGTCAAATAGTAAGTCACTAAGTTTCTTTTTTTTGAAAGGCAATTCAAACAAACATGCCTTGAAAAGAATGTACCGTAAAAATAAAAAAATTGCACATTTTAATTAGTGAAAACTTTATTTTAATTAAAGATAAAAACTCCGCATTTTTGGAATTTAGAAAATTCGTCTAAGCCGGGATTCAAAACACTACAAGTAAGAGGAAAATGATACCTGTAATTATACATACCACCAATCGAAATTCTTTACCATTGGGATTATATAAGTGCCTTTATATAGTGTCTTAAATCAAAGGAAGATTATAGAATATAATATTAAACAAAAATATATATAAATGTAAATAGTAAATTCATAATTGAGTTAATTAATTTTATCATTCATTTAATGAATCGTTGTTTTGTGGGAAACGAATCTCATTTCGAACAACATATTATATGGACCGTCCATATATTACATCATCTGTATTTGCCTTTTTCTAAGCCTCTTTTGCCCCCAAATCATTCTATCATTACAACTTAATAAACCCCCTTAAGACTGACATTTGCCGACCGCTTAGCCTGGTGGGTAGCGACCCTGCCTATGAAGCTGGAGGTCGCGGGTTCGAATCCCAGGTCGGTTCAGTATTTATATGATGAATATTGAGACTGGTACCGGGTCTTGGTTGTTATATGAATGTGGTGTCTTCGCTTGATACCCAAAACACAAGCTAATGCTTAGTTCGGGGCTTAGACGTTGTTGTGATGTAAACGTTTTTATCATTAATTTATACAACAAAAATCTATATATTTTTCTTCATAATTTACCTCAAAACACCGTTAAGAATACGTAAAATTATATTCAAAACGCAATTTTACTTACATGGCTAATTAATACATATATGTGTTAATTTATGAGTACAATAATTTATGTTATACATAGAGTAAATAAATTTGAAAGAAAGAAAGAAAGAAATCTCACAGCAGCTTGAGCGTATTCGTATTTTTAAGGTGTTATAAAATTTGAATATTTTGCAGTCATCCCCGATTCGCGAGGATGAAGTAAATGTTGGCTTAATTCCCCCACTGTACTTATCGAATGGTGCCATAAAAATAGAAAAAGTTTTTTTTTTGTTTTTGTCGGGTCGATTCCGGTCTCAGACAAGAGACTTTTCAAAATATCACGAATGCAAAGTTTTTTATCTATAAAGTTTTTATGAAGTAAAATTTGCTATCTTTTTTATATTGACAGTGCTTTTCCCCCAGGAGCCGTTCGTTTGACTCACGCGTATAATATATAGGTAGATTATGCTCTCGTATTTCAAATAAATATTATTGAACTTTTATTGTTGCTCTTTTTAAATTTTAAGATCCTACCTTAAAAACTGAAACCAGTTATTTAATGTTAAGAATATTTTATGTATGTTAAATTTTATCTTTGTATAATAAAACCGCGATACATTTTCAATCGGATCGTATTCATTATAAGTGTAATTAAAAGACGGGAGGCCGCCATACCTCTTTATAAATTAACGGTAATCAATTAAATTGAATTTATTGTCCGCCGATAAGTTAAGCACGAATTCTTCAAACAAAAATTCGAACATGCATAGGAACTGATTTCACATTCGTTGGAACCAGTTACTTTTATAACACTCAATTGATTTAGTGTTACGAACTAGTTTATCAGATTTGTCCAGTTTTTTTTTTTTTTAAATTTATTTACTTTGCAGCCAAGGAATTTATAATTAAACTGCTTAATTAAATACGAAATAATATTTATATTTCGAGAGACACACACATTTTAGCTATAATTTACAGCTGCTTTTTATGATCATGCTAGTTAAATGTCTTGGTAATTAAACAAAAGGAAAATCGTAAAAAGATCAGTCCTGGCGAATCATCCGCCAGTTAATGACACAAAAAGTTCAGCAAAACAAACCGCACAGATGGCAATAAATCTCACCATCTACGTACATACACCTACAATCAGTACAAGCAAGTGTTATAATTAAGTGGGACTGAACCGTATCCGAGCGCAGATGTATCGGTAGAGCGAACGAAAGCAAAAAAATATATATATATAAATATTAAATTACGAAGCTGTTAAATCAGCATATTGTACGACTGATGTTGGCTGTGATTGTGTTATTAGTTAGCCGATGTTTTATATTTACGTATGATAAAAAAGTTTTCAAGTAATAAAACAGTTCCCAACGCGCAGTGGAGCAGCGTGGTGGACTTAAGCTCCAAGCCCCCCTCCTCACCTTGGGGGAGGCCTAAGCCCCTGCAGTGGGGTAAAAATGGGCTGATGATGATGATAAAAAAACTATACATAAATATTTTGCTTTGTTTGAATTTTTTTTTGACGTAATTCATCTCTTCGGATCAACAAATTCAGTGAGTCGACTTAAAAGAATTAATGTTTGGTTCCAAACATTCCAAAGGTCACATTCTAGCTTAGTTTCTTATGTATTTATTGCGCTGCTAGATGACACAAAGGACATTGTAAGAAGCTGGTCGGAGCCCGCTGTGTATAAATTATTTCCTCTCTTGCTAAGTGGTCAGTACACAATACAACAGAATGGATGTCATCTTCCTTTGTAGTGGTCGATGAATGAAACTACACTGTCGTATTTCAAACTCATACGCCATGGTTAGAATTAACATTAATTTTAACGTTTCTTCTTCTTGTTGAACTTTTTAAAGAAGTATTTTTGAAATTATACGATTTTAACTTTTTTACACAAACTTATTATGCAGTTCTAAATATTGAGCGATAAATTATTACTAAAAATAAGTTCATTATTGATTTAAAATATTTTAATTAACTTGTGTAATGTACCAAAACTAAATCAGTGAAATCATTACAATGTTTTAGATTCTACTGAAAAAAATGGAATCTCACGTGTAGCCCATTCACGGTTGCTTCGATTCATCACGCCGGATTCTTCGGTGTGCGCGACCCTCCACAGAATTTTTTTGCGCGAAACCCGCGGTAACTTTCTATGCATTTAACGCTGATTAAACTGTAAAATTACGGACACCGGGAGTCTTTGTGACAGATGCGGCAACGAATAATAACATTATACACACACAAGGCCGTGTGCCGGTATGAAGGTTGCAGTGTCAAGCGACGGGCCCTTTGTCGGATACAAAATCCACTTACAAACATAAAGCGCTCAATGGACATCTTTGGCAAATTGTAAAATATACACCTAATTACTCGCTATTGAAAACACACGGACCGTTAAGAGAATTTCCAATCTTCGGAACACATTGTGAAGCGGCCCTTGAGGCTTATGAAAACAAGTTACAAAAAAAAAAGTATAAGCATCTTCAGTGGCACGCATTACATTATTATGATAGGTGCGGAGATGATCGGAGCTATTCATTTTTATTTGGAGCATTATAATATTATTATGTGATACTTTTCTTTCGTTTTTCAAAAAGTATTTATAAATAAATGTTTCTTTTTTAAAAATCTCCGTAAAAGAAATCACGAGTTCCCTTTACAGAATGACACAAATTAAATTTCGATTAATTCGATTAGTGGAATATTCTAATGACAAAAGAAAAATTGATTTTTTTTAGGAACGAGATACTCGTACAATCCAATCAAAATAAAACAATATTTCGTTAACGCAAAAACATGCCGAGTTTTTATGTGAAGTCAATTTTCGATGTCCGTCCCAACGTGCAAAAGTATCAATTACTATATTATAACAGTCTATTATTCACGTTCTCGAGTAGTTAGTATTATGAAATATTAGCTAGTTATCGGATTCTTTGAGAACGATCGGTTTTTTCGAAGGATTTTTTGTTCGTGTTCGCTTTTATTTTTCGGTGAATTTTATGAATTATAGTGAATGGCCTCCGCCCCATTTGCGCGGCAACCCTCGATTGTTTTGTCAGCACAACACCTGGATGCAAACAGAATGCGCCGGTGTAACGGTTGCCTAGTCGAATAGTAGACATAAACAGGCGTTTCCAACGCGGCGTTTCGAAAGTCCTAAGTCTCATGATCACTTTGCGCTTTGGTTATGTTTTTAAATTGTAACTAAGGGATAATATTGTTTTATGTTTAAAAAATAATTGTAATAAATAAAATTAAGCACATTTTATTGGCTAGTAGTTTATTTATTGGTTGCTTTGTTTTTTTAAGTTGACTTAAGTAAAAAAAATATATGAACAAAAATTATGTGCATGCATCATTTTGACTAGATTTTTAAACAATTTTTTGAATTTATGTATGACGTTGACGTTAACATAATAATTGTATGTATAATTTGACAATGTGTAATCTGTTTTAAGTCGCTAAGCGTAATTTTTTTTTTAATTTTTATATGCCTGTTAAATATATTTTAAAACTGGCGATTTTTATGTATGGCGTTTTATTCGCAGCGTTTATTTTACTTTCTTATGTAGAGTTAAAGTGCGTATGAATGGAATTGTGATTTGAACCGCACTTTGATTAAATGAAAAACAATAATTAAATATTTTACTTCTCCATATACAAATACCGCGTCTGCATAAAGCTTTGTTCGACAAAACAGATGTTTTGACAAGCAATAATTAAAAAAATAAATATTTAAAAATATATTTTACATTGGTTTATTTTATTTATATCTTATTTATCATATGAACGTGTTTAACAACAAAAACATTGCCCGATCGTGTATATCAGCATTATCCATGCTTACCTCAATAAATTTAGTGACCAAATTAATTTGCTGTCATTTCAACACAAATTATCACATCTCCGTTTCTACCTTGTTGGCCGGTTGACTGTTGGTCGGCTCAAAGTATTTATCACGCCGGCTTAAACGACAAATCGGTGTCTATTTGATTGTAAAGCCGACGTTAATACCGTCTACATTAGACATAAATTGATCTCCATTCAACATTGTTGTCTTACATTCGTTATAGAGACCGAAAATGAAGAGAAAAAAAAATAACACATAATCGTGTTGAATATCTCCAGTAACGTATCCCTCGTTTCGATCTAAATTATTTATTATAATTGTGGCTATTTCCATAATTTTCTTGTTAGTCGGAATGAGGTAAATTATTGCCGGTGCTGTGTTTTAGCGGCGTCGTAAATTTGGGCCGAGGCGCGTCCAGTTTAGAGTGGA
Organism: Luffia ferchaultella; assembly: GCA_949709985.1. NCBI lineage: Eukaryota > Metazoa > Arthropoda > Insecta > Lepidoptera > Psychidae > Luffia > Luffia ferchaultella. Next base: position 8,288,021 of record OX453251.1, read on the forward strand.
CGATACTTTTTTAATTGAATCTCGGATCGTTATGTTTGGTCGGAATGCGTCCGTAAATTCGGCGGCCGCGTTGATTGGTGGCTTTGACACAACTACTGTTTTTGATCGTGTCGTAACATAGTTTTTTTAAAACGGATTTCGGTCGCGATGCGTATAAATTTGTACGTCGGATGAATATTTTTTCTGTTTTAATTCGACGACGACGTATCGTCGTCGATCGTTTTGTTTCATATTATTGGTGATGAATAAATTATATAAATAAATTATTGTTAAACAGTTAAGAATCAAAATTCTAACAAATTAAAATATTAGAATAACTAAAACACGTAAGTTTCAAAAATATTGATTATTTTGTTACATCGCCTAACGAGCTTTTCCAATTTTACGGACTATCAAATACGTCAAGAGATTATTTATTATCTAATTGGTTAAGAAACATATTGATCAAAATCGAAGATAACATCGCTCTAAGCATTTTCTAAAATTTTATAACAAATGTTTCCAACTATAACAAATTAAAAACAACCACATATTTTTTTCACACCTTTTTTCTAATAAATAAACAGGTTATTATGTTCCACCCACGCTCTTGTAGTCAAAATGAAATAGTATCGGACACTCGATTAACATTTTGTTATTCCAGTTAATCACTATCGATACCTTGACATAGTATTTTAACAGTAAAAAATGTTGTATAAACGTAATGGTGGTGAGGTAATTTTTTTTTCTTTGTTTCTCTATCCACACCTATTAAAATGTTGTCAAGTCTTCCGGTACAAACATTAGCATTTGATCATACGCTATTATGATATTAGTGTTTTGGCGAATCGTTTGCCTATTTTAATGGACTAGAATTATCGAACCGGACAGTCAGATAAAAGTGTCAGTTAAGTCGTAAGCAGATATGACCCGACTTAAGTTGATATGAGCTGTGTCGTCTATACGGCCGTAATGATTTTAATGTGATAACGATTATAGCTAGTGAGAGAAAAAACAATGTAGATTCTGTGAGAAATGTATTGAGGTTGATGAGCACTCTTTTTATGTTTCATATTATCAATTTGTTTTTTAATAACCTGGTAATTTTTGCTCGGTGCTCGGTGTTTCCTTGATGGATAAAATCAGAAACACTTAAATCCGTCAAAGAACTAAAGTTTGTTGACATAGCCGAAGCGATCAGCAAGCTGAAGTGGCAATGGGCCGGTCACATTTGCCATAGAACTGATAACCGATGGTGTAGACGAGTTCTCGAATGGAGGCCACGTACCGGAAAACGAAGCGTTGGACGCCCCCCAGCCAGGTGGACAGATGACCTGAAGTACCATATCGGGGGTAGTTGGATGCGAAAGGCGGAGGACCGTGTGTGGTGGCGAGCCTTGGCAGAGGCCGCAGTGTAGAGACTATTCTGCAGTGTAGAGACACGGGCTGACGATGATGATGATGATGATGACCTTGCTTGTGATTTGCAAATACAATGCTTATTGGTTCATGTACGTGGAAACCAACTTCAGAAGCCCTCCGATAGGAAGAGCCAATTTGATCGCTGACACCTCTATAGTTAAAACAATCTTAAAAACATTAAATAATACGAAACTAGTCGAAATTTGAAGTTTGTAGTTGTGACTTCCATCACAGTTTGATGAATTCAGATCGATAATTATCTCTTAAGCATAAAGTCTAAGAAGAAACATATCCTACTGAACATTTACATTTGACGTACTACTCATTCTCAGTTAGTCATTGCCACGGAAGCGAAAACAAAATTTCGTAATCTTCATTTTCTGTGAACGTAATATGTAGAACATTATCACATCTAAACCGCTAATTACAATGAAACTAAACACTTCTTCTTTTATGTGGTAATAAAATACCATCTATAAGGAGTCATATTAATTTAAATATTTAGTTTTAGAAGTATTCCAATAGTAACAATATTTATAAACCAACGGGGAGACTCACCGTGCTGGCGTGTAGCAAATTACAATAATCACACTCATTCCACCTCATTAAGTATATTCGGAATTTTTCTATTTTCTTGGGGACGCTGTCACGCACATGAAATGTTATTCGGAAGTAATTTCACGAAATTGTTTCTTTTATTTAACGATAATGAACTATTTCTATGTATGAACGCAATCGCTATAAACGTTTTAGATTAGTATTATGACTATATTAATTATTAAATATTAATTAATTTTGAAAATTTTATCGTTTATAAATTTTTCAAATCGATATGATAAAATGTAAAAACTAAAAATTTTAGAACGAAACAGCATATAAGTACTCAAGGAATATTAAACACGAAAACGTACAATACGTTTAAAATAAAACCAAACTTACAGTTATCTAAACTTATTAGACAACTGATATACATACTTAAATATTCTTTTATAATATGTATATAAATGATTTACGCCCAGACACGGAATGAAATAAAATGTTCATGCACACAAATATTTGTCCCGGGCGGGAATCGAACCCGCAACCTTTGGCTCTGCAGTTAGGATCTCTAACCACTCGGCCCTTTGGTCAGTCAGAATTCGTTTAGGCGTAGGTACTACGATTTTCTGAAAGGTGTAGTTACATACCTTAATTCTTTAATCTATATACATCACGATAATTTCGATTTCACTGAATCGTGCTTTTTTTCATTAAAAAAACATCTGAAAGCTTTGCTATTTGACGAGCTTTTATTCTTGAATAAATAGAAATTCCAGTTTGTGTAATATGTACTGTGAAATTTTATTTTTGTGAATGATAAACTAAGAACCAAGAACAGGCTCCTCAAAGAGATGAAAAAAATAGCAAACACATATGAATGAGTATATTACATGTCTCTTTTATGTCTAATCAATTGGAGGGGAAGTCAAATTTTTAGTGATGTACCCCAAAAGTAATACCGAACCTTTATAAGATTACTATAACGTTCGTTTGTAGATGACAGCGATTTCGTTTTTAATGGTGACCATTCGAAGTTTAAATTTCGAAATCGTCGTCGAAAATTCGAGACAGATTAGATTACCTATTAGATTACCTAGTTAATTTAACATTTTAAATTGTATCGTTACATTTTATCAAATTTTTATGATTTTATTTCATGAGAATCTTTTTTTTTCAACCAGAATTTTCACATATGCGTCACAATAAATTAGACTTTACGGTGCTATGCCTAAACATCATGTAGCGTATTTTAGTCTGTAGTGTAAATTTTTTGCTCAAGTTTTTGTAGTCACACGGTATCTGGATGCACATCTATGTCTATAAACAGTTTTTGTACCGCTGATCTATTTTTGAAACCTCCCTCTAAAACATTATGTGTTTTGTTAGTTACTATAAATCTTTTTCTGATCTATATCATGAGATCTTTTAATTATCATCATCAGCCCATTTTACCCCACTGCAGGGGCTTAGGCCTCCCCCAGGGTGAGGAGGGGGTTTGGAGCTTAAATCCATCACGCTACTCCACTGCGGGTTGGGGATTGTAACGACCGCCATCTATTGACAGCGTCCGGGACCGACTGCTTAACGTGCTCTCCGAGGCACGGAGTCAGTGATAGTTAATGTACTTAAGTCAGAAAAACTCATTGGTGCACGCCCGGATTCGAACCATGGCCTTATGGCCTTATAAATTTGAGACAGGTTCATTGCGCTCTGGGCTATCATGACACTTTTAATACCTTTAATATATATCTAATAGTAGATACATATTATATTTAAATGTGTTAATTACATCAAAATCGGTTAATCAGTTCTTAAGTTATAAGCATATAAATAAAAATATAAATAAGTAAACAAGAAAAAAAAAATAGGTTTATGTACTTTAGAGCCAGGGATGACTGATTAGTAAATTGCAATTCTGTCAAAAGCATCGTTTACATACTGCCATCACACCGTTACAGTGCAATAATAGAATATATTCCTTAACAAAAACGTATCTCTATAGGTACATGCTTTTGAAATGGAATTAGCTATAAAACCTTAAAAGACGCGATCCTTCAGAATCGACCGCACAGCGTATTGCATAACTGCATGCAACTTGAATCGACGCGACCCCTAGGCGATGGAAGTTCTTGCATAGACACGACCGTTCCAAATATAGGACCCCGGTACGCCCCGTCACGGACATATAACGGCTGGCTCTCGTCGCAACGTACCTTGGCAAATCATGAACTACCTTAGTGTCTTCATGATATGTTATTAACGATCGACTGAGGTTTTACTAGTATCTCGAAATTTATTTTATTGTATTACCATTGTAGTATAGGTTAGGTGTGCGGTGTGATTAAACTTTATTAATTAATCAATGAACGCGTTTGCTTTTAATATATATTTGAAAAGATTGGCGATATAAACTATAAATCATTCAATTGGTTATAACTGTTCGCTTCGCTGTCGATAAATTTTACATTGTAATTTTCTTGTATTTGTTTTTTAGTGACGGAAGCGAAAGGCTGAGTTCTTTTTTGCCTCTCAGATAGGTACATTAAAAGTCGATGGCTATAAATTTTTGATCTAAAATTTTTTTCTCGAATCTATCGAGACGACGACGCCGTTAAACTCAAACTTATCATTTCTGCTACGCTGGCGGTGCTCATGACAGGTAAAAAGAGTAACTTGAAAACGTTTTTCTTGAGATATTGCCAAAAATAAACTAAGTATATTGGAAAAACATGTTACTTACTCCAAGAGGTTTATTTTGCTTCGCATTGACAGCTTATCTAAAGTGCACCGCTAGATTTAGGGGACGAAATCCAACTAGTGCTGTGACGTTTAATCGAGTATAGCAACCATCGACTGCATGACATGTTTTTATTCTTATTTAAGTACATCCCTACAAGGTTAATAATAATGGTCTCATATTTCACATTGAAATATAGTATGAATTTTAAATGAATGCAATGATAATTATCTTCATTAAAAGTATACGTATACCAGCCGTACTAGAATTCAGCAGGATTTAGCTACAAGTTAATATTTGAGAATCATATTTTCGGAGGGGCGTAACGAACCATCATAAGGGTTGCGGCGCTAATATCCGCAGTGTTCCATGCGGCGGGCCACGTTTTATTTTCATATCACGGACGGGCAGCCGCGACCCGACATTCAGACGTATCGTATCCGCGGACTGTTTAGGAATTACATCGCCTCATCCCTATTGCGGACCCTTGGCTGCCCGTTTTCCACGTTGATCGCGAAGCTTAAATAAAAAAGTTCTTACAGTATACCATCATTGTGTGAAGTCGAATAATGGCATTCACTCACTCATACACGTGAAAACGTGTGTCAATGAATCACGTGTTGTTTACATGATCTATTTTAGCTATTGGTACCACTAGTTGCCCAGTAACTCCAGTAAATATGTAGTTTCATATAGAGACTAATAATTATAGTACTGAGTAGTAAGGCTTCATACAAAGTCATGAAATGTGGCTCAGGCATACCACAGAACTCGTAAACGATTGTGCGCATAAAATATTTCTGTCTTTAGATATAGGGTATAATTTGGCTTGTATATTTATTCAGAAGTTTCATACAATGAAGCCAAAATCTATCTACATTAGAATTTGCGTTTAGGTAAACAGCAAGACTGTGCATGAGAGAAATTTTTCTGCGTGCAAACTGTTCCTACTATACCATTTTATTACACTGTGAAGATACCGCTCGAGGCCTACGTCGGGGGAAATTTACCGAAAAATATGGGAAGCATTTTATGAAGTGAGCTGTTGTAGGAACGTTCCGATAGATACAACTAGCTATCCGGGTCCGTAATAAGCGGTAGAGTTATATTGTTTGCAGTTTTATGGTTAATATCCGGCTTTTAGTGCTTCACAGTAACGTATGTTGTGATTTATTTGCTAGGGTGATATTTTAGTATTATCGCCCCGTGTTCTACGTTTTGTAGACTATTTTATTTGTTAACTTTGTTATTTAAAAGTTCGAGTTAAGTTATTTAAAAAATTTGACAACTGAAAACGATGATTTGTTTTCGTCTGAAGGATACCTTATGGATGAATAGACTAACAATACCCTTGGCTTTTAAGATTCATTGCATCAGCTCTTTCAGAGAAAAAAAAACATGTACAAGAAATAAAACCAAAAAACGTCACAAATTCTCTCTTTTCGATTTGTCTCCCATGAAAATAATATCACAAAACGGAATTTATTTTTGTATTTGTATTAACTCGGGAAGATCATTCCAATGTTCCCGCGTCACAACTTCAGAGATCTCGTTGACAACAACATGATACGTGATTAATTTTTTTAGACGTTCAAAAGCCAACCGCTTTGAGTCGACTTTTTCAGCGAAAATATTTTTCTATTTGTGTTTCATATTTTTCTACGACATCATTTTTATTTTATAATGTATTCGATGACGACGTTTTGTCTCAAATATCATGAAACCCGTGTACTTAAGTGTACAAAAATGGTGAATAACGTTTAATTTTTCTCGTATAAGTAATGGATGAAATCTTAAGAGTCGTATTAAAAAAACCCGTGCGTGTCAACTCCGACGCGCGATAGGAGTTTACTCGAATGATTCGATTTTAGTAATTTATATATCAGACAACTTACTAATTTCACTACGAAACGACGTTTTCTATATTTGTTGTTTATATTATATGGTTCATAATATACAGAAATTTCAAATTCCTACTTAGTTTAGAGATAGACCCCGTAAATCATTTTATTCCGATCCCCTCCACTTTCTACCCGCTGTCGGGCCTTTCACAGCTAGTACGCTTATACCTGCCCCCTCTTTCTTCGCTCCGCCGTTACCCCCGCCAAGACGCACTTAACGCTTCAACGCTCGCTTTCTCGATTTTACTCTCCATAAAATTTCGATACCGGGCCCCTTATATCGTTTCTTAAAGAGTAAACTCCAAAAAAACAATTTCAAAAATTGTTTGTCATAATATAAAATATTTTTATTTTGTAATTAGGTAACATAACCATGAAATACGTTACAAGAGTGAATTTATTACTTTGTGGGAAAACGCCCCCCCCCCCCCCAAAAGCGCCTTTAAAAAATTAATACTCAAAAAAAAATCTCAAGTTTTTCAGAAAAATACGCAAGAAACTGAGAAACTGAGAGACGCTCTTTCTTAAAAAGTGGACAAACAATTGTTTTACCAATAAGTGCTGGAATATTAATATAATGTTGGCACACGACACGAAGTGCGTGCCAACGGTGCTATGACTCACATTCCAACCGTTCAAACTGCGATGCAGAAGCAACCTAAAACCTGTGTTTAAGCTGCTTCTATTATCATGCATCTACCTATATGATGCATATATTGTGAAACTTTTCAAACCCGTCCTGCACGCTACCTGATATCCCTTTTATAGGTGGGGTCTAACTTTGCTAGGTGCGATGACAAATGAAAAAAATCAGCCATGTGCGAGTCCAACTCACGCTCGAAGGATACTGTACTGTTTTATAGCATACAAAGCTATGGATCCCGGGTTCGAATCCCATGTCGGGTCAGTATTTATATGATGAATATTTATAATAGAATAGTTTTCGCTTGGTACCCAAAGCACAAGCTAATGCTTAGTTTGGAGCCTCGACGTTATTGTGGATGTATACGTTAAAAAAATAACCATCCTATGTTTATAGCTACTCTCCGCCAGAGGGCACGTATACCCATATATGAAGCTACAATTTATTTAAAAAGATTAAGGTAATACGACTACAAAATAACTATGTTCGGATTTTTTCCTTTACTTGTACTGTTAAGACCTTACGTCTCGTCAAATTTCACAATTCTAGGTCAACGGGAAACATCCATATAGATTTTGATTTACTTGCTAATCTAAAAATATGTGACACAATAGGGTATTCGATTAATATTAAATATATTATATTTATTAAGAAAATATAAAAATAGATTTAATACGATAACAAAAATTATAATCAAAATTATATTCCGTTGAAAAAAATGGAAATTATAAGCTTAAATAATTATAAGCTAACTCGAAAGAATCAACCTCTATGCCAGCTAGAAGACGTCCTCAAAAGGTAAGTAACCATGGGATCAGCGAAGCACATACGCAAAAGTACTACTAAGGTAAAAAAAGGTTTCTAACTTGTGTAACAAAACAGATGATGATCTCACAGCTTTCAAGCTGTAATGACAATTGCTTCAGATAATTAGTTTTGGCAATATCAATCATTATTTTATGTTTTCCAGCACTTTAAAAAATCAATAAATGCATGAAAATTATGAATCATCGAACTTGAATAAATTGGTTCAGAGCGATCCTACAACTTTTGTGCTATATTAACTAACTATTGCTTCAAGTCGCTACTTCTAACAATACGTACTTACAACCTTTTTTTTGTTGGCCGGCACTTTCAGAAAAGGCCCAAAAAATTACATCCTATAACATTATTTTATATATCGTGACGTCACACATAAGTGTGGTTAATAATAATTTATTTTAAAAACATCTTTTACTGTTATGATATAAAACTAGTTCATATTAAATTATTTAAAAAAAATAGTGGCCTAGAAGAATGATTTTCTCATAGTTCTAAGGGACTGTTCCTAAGTTTTGATATTAAATTTAAATTGAGATTAAATTCAAATTCAACTTGATATCTTCACTGGTTTCTGAGAAACGGGGTTTTGACAGACAGACAGACAGAAGTACAGACAGACACACAAACAGAAGGACAACGAAATTATCCCATAAGGTACAAAAAAATATAGTTTTTGGAACGCTCGATACCTAAATTAATTACTTAATTAAATTGTACTTGTAACAAATTTAATATAGAAAGGTGGTATGCGAGGTTTACTGAAAGTTAATAATTTTAATAGACAGATGGAGAGACAACCATCATAACAAGGATTCAAAGATTCTTATGTATGAAGTTCTATAAAAAAATGTTTACTTTTTAACAAGGGACAGACAATAACGCCGGCATACGTGCGGTAATCGGGCCCGTCGGCGACGCGACGCCTTAGTTCGATAACCTCGTATAGCAATTACATTTTAACATTGCGCGCCGCGGCTTCTTTTATCTTATTGTATTGCGCCACGCGAGCTTGCTTTGTCATTGTCTTTGTTACATTGCAAAGTTCCTTTAATGCCTAACAGTATAATGTGAGATCTCAGAGATATCAATGGCACTAGGTCAAGGCCACAAAGCACATCTGTCAATAATTACAGCAAAATATGCTATGAGATGTCATGATATTTTTCATTCTATGTGCTTGACTTATAGCTAACGAAAAGCCTGACGTTAAGTGTAAAATATTTTTATTTTGTTCGTTTTATTCTGTAACCTACATAGTACTTTATTTTGACTGATAAATAATGGTCGATTACAACAAAATTTCTAACAGTATCTATCTTTAACGTACGAAAATCACTACGCTTATTATAGTATAGATTACGATTTTCTATACATTTGTCACTCTTATCTATATCGACTTGATCTTTGCTGGATAATCTTCGACTGGAGTACCTACTATCGCGCACGCGATACACCAAAATTTGTTACGGCAGGCGACCGACAATGACGGCGCGCGTCTTACAACGAAAATCAAAAAACTAGCCGTGGCCCATTGTGGCGACAAATGGAGGCGCTATAATGAAGCTTTGTGCTTATTAATTCATATTACACGCTCTGAGCGCGCACTCGACGCGACAAAAGCTCCGCCGGCCAGACTGTCCGCTGCTTTCAATAGGTCGCGGCGAACTGAATGACTGATATAATAAATCACTGTTCATCCTTCGTGATATACATAAAGGTTTTGTCGCTTCCTCTCGGCCGCGTTATTTGTTGCGACGCAATTTATCTTTAGATACGAGGTGCGCATCAATGAGCGAGGTTACCCGTTCAAGGGATGGCTGTGGAGTTTGTATGTACTCTGTTATAACTTAAGTTTAATAAGATTTCTGCGTTTAGGTATTAAATATTGCTTCAGATGTAAAGATCAAATTAAAAGCCATCGAGAAAATTATGTACATACACAATCTCCATCATAGCATTAGTTTTGTCTGGGAGGTTATATTCTAATATCATAAAAAAGATGACCATTAAATAGCAAAGTATGTCCATGATATCATGGCACTATTATTCCACTCAAAAGTGTATATGTTTTTCAGCTGCGTTACAATTTCAAAAATAAAAATCTTAACTTGGCTATAATTCTAGTATATTAATTTGACATAAAATACGTACACAAGCTATTATTGTTTTAATTACATTTTGGGCATACTTTTATAGCTTTATGGAGTACCACGATATCGAAAATAAGAAATAATCTTCATAATTCACGTTATGTAGTCCACGGTGAAGTCAAAATGATTTCAAAGAGAAAGAGTTCGTTTACAGTTTATCTACACACTGTGATGATACTAACTGGCATCGTTTAGTCCAATTATAACATATTCTCTATGGTTCCGTCATTATCTCTTTTTATTATTGTTACAATTTTAACGGTAAATGTTTTTTGCAGTCATCTCCCAATCTAATATAATAAATAAGGTCAACGGAAAAATCTTCTCTAATTTTCTCATATTCAAGAGCTATCGATGCCATCGATACCCTCGTCAGTTGTCCATTCGGAAATAGATCTCTTTTTGTGTACGCACATAAAATATTTCAGTGAAACTGTCTGAGCTGATGCGTACGGGCGGAAAGTGGTTTCTCTCATGTTAACTCTTTTGTCTTTGACGTTTTCATCCGTCACAGCGGGTACTTATTTGTCAGGAGCGACGCGTAGGCACTCAAGGCATTGAAGCAGATATACTGTCCTCTTTTGTGTTCATCTCGTTACGTATTCAAAAATTATACGTCTACTTGTTTAAAAAATAAAAGTAATGCATTGTAACATGTGTGTTTCTTTATGAAAATGTGTATTGATTTTGAAACTAAGCATTTACATTTATAGAGAGTTTGCTGTTATTGAAAAAAAAAATACGAAAGAAACTTTCTTTCGTTTAGTATTAACATTACAAAAATTTTAAATAAAACACACAATAATTTCTTTTCATTCAAGAATTTTTCTTTGATTGTATTTTATTCAGTCTCCCCTTCTGAAAAGTATAAATTGGATTTCTCTATGAATCAGTTTGACGACCGCTTAGTCTAGTGGGTAGCGACCCTGCCTGCGAAGTTGGAGGTCCCGGGTTCGAATCCCAGGTCGAGTCAGTATATATGATGAATATTAATATACTGGCACCGGATCTTGGTTGTTATATGTATATGGTGTCTTCGCTTGGTACCCAAAATACAAACTAATACTTAGTTTGGGACCTAGACGTTGTTGTGATTGTGTGTGTTATAAAAAAATATATATATAAAAAATATAAGTTATGGTAACCCTTATTGAAAATTTTGCGAGTAAATTATGCACTTTGTTAGCTTAGACGCGTGCAACATTTTTAAGTATTACTTGTTGCAATAAAACTGTTAGTAGAAATCTCGTGTTATCACGCGATGCTTCTTACAGCGACAGATAAATAAGTCATCATGCACACGGGAGCATTACTAGACATATTTTTCATTGTAATCTACGGCCGAATCGGCGGCCTATCTTACTCACTCCAGAACGGGCGTCGCCCAACATAAATCAAGAATTTCGTGGCACCGATAAGGGCTTACCGGAATTAACCATTCTAGGTGGTATTCCGTGGCAGTAATAAAATGATAAATGACTTATCTTCTTGTTCCTCATTACCATAACATGACAAGTCCATTAACTGGCCGACACATGTACGTCCAGAGGCCGGCGAAATTCGGTAAAATGTATTCCTTGTTATATTATTATTCACTACGTCAGATTGGGTTAGACGGCTTACTGGAGACGTAAGCGCCGAGTCATCCTTGGAAAATTTGTTATTCTTGCTGCGGTCGGTTGATTTTCGATTCGTAGATAAGCAAGGGACCTTACTAAACTGTAATACATAGCGCACATTTCCCAGCCACGGTCCTATGAATACAAAATCAAATCTGTAATTGACAATTGAATTATCCACTCGGGACTGCTTTCCTTTTAGGTCCAAAGGGAGAAACGGCTCTACTGCTCGAGCTCTCACTCTACTTTATATCATTCTGTCCAACTGTCTGTCTGTCCGTATGTCACGGGTATCTGATCGATCGGTCGAGTGGTTTGAAACCCTAGCTGCAGAACTATAAGTCGCGGGATCCATTCTCGCCCGGGACAGGTATTTGTGGGCATGAAATTTTCTATTTGGACCGTGTCTGAATGCAAAGTATTATTTTTTTAATTATTTATTCATTGAATAATAAGCATACAATACAACAACATACTACAATCCCTGCAAAACTGTTACAACAGTTTGAATGCAGGAAGAATATGTATATGTATGTATCATAAAAAAAAAAAGTCTGCATATCAGTAATCTAGTACCCATAATACAGGATCTGCTTGTTTTGGGACTAAATGGCCGTGTGTCAGATGTCTCGGGTATTATCTATAGCTCGTAAACGGAATATAGTGAGTTATAATAAAATTGAGAAGTATTATATATTAGCTATTATTATTATATTACCTTGCCCTGAATTCGCACGGGTAGTAGAGCATATAAGCCGTAATTTTAATTTTAATTTTTTGTTTCTTTTTAATGTATGAGATATTCCCACGTGAAAAAAATATTTTCCTGGTAATTTTAATATTTTACATAATATATCTAATTTTCAAATGTTTTAGGCCTGAAAACAATTTAATTTAATTTCTGGTTCAATATTCGGTTCACTGTGTAGAACTTATCGACTATAGAGTAGGTACAGTACAAATATAAATCTTAATCTTTATTAGTTTTAAAAATGAAGAAATGTGTGCCGGTACAGTAGTTAATTTAAACAGTTTTTGTTACGTGGTCTATCTCAAAATACTAAACTAATTGAAATCGTGGATCTCCTATGCGTTAATGAACCTATGCGCTGTACAGTATGGATACCATCATTTGTTTGTCCGAAATTTAGCGTGTTGTACTGATTGTTTTCCTGAACTTTAGACAACAAGTGCAAGAAAAAATGTCATACATCAAAAAAATGAATAAAGTAATTAATTTCCAGTCTCGTCAACCCTGTACAGCGCACGCGTAACAGGCAGTGACTGCTTACACGCTTATTTGAGACTTACCAAAAATATGTGCTAATAATCCACGGTTTTGTAAATGTCACTAGGAACGATGGATGATTCATTCATAGTAATATAATATTCATTCATAGAAATAATAAGTAGTATTAAAAATTGATTTTCTCGAAAACGGCTACAAATAAAAATATAATTTCTTCAGCGAAATTATCATTGAACACTAACAGATTTTAATCACAACAGAACTCTGGACGGTCGGTATCCAAACTATACTGAAAACCTCGATTCATTATGTAGTATGTAATTTTGTCAATTATGCTGTGACTAAAACAAACAATTTTTTTTTCACGGGTTGCTGCGCTGGCTATGTTCGGAAACAAATATGTAAATACATGATACAGTTATATTATATGGTCGTACTAAACCCTCGATGCGAGAGTCCAAATCGCACTTGACGTTTCCTATCCTTTATTTGTCACAACAATTCAAAAATATTTCTCATAAAAATCAATTATTCGTTACGTAGTTCCACAAGTGTTAAATATTCATGTAATAACTTTAGGTAAGTAACAAAAAAACTTGCAGAAACATTCGCTCTACGAGACCATAATTTTATAATGTATAATTTCGGTAATTACCGACATGGAAGCGTTGGCCAATTTATTTTTTCTCTCATTTTTCGAATCGAACATTTCGTTCAATCCTTTTACGCTTTAATTGTAAGGTGGACACAATAAAGCAATTTGTTCGTCGAGCGTTAACCGAAGTCTCTAGCCTGTTATCGCCACGATACATCGTGTTCCGGCCGCTCTCATTTGAATAAAATAATAATTTGATCCGGTAATGATAGCCCGACATCGGCTAATGAGAATCAAGCCAGTTGAACTTTACTCGTTCGAATCAATCTTTTTTTTTATCGACGCTAATAATATAATCGAAAAGTTCTTTTGTGAAATAAATTAGATTGGAGCTGATGTGAAAAAAAAAACACTAGCGAGCAACTTATTGCTGTTATCGGAATAGCCAAATTTCACCTAATAAGATTTTTTGTATGGAATTGCGAACGCAACAAAAAATATAATAGGTAAGCGATTACTCAAATTAAATTAGTTACAGGTGCTCATTGGATATTAAGATTTGAGATAAACGAGATGAATTAGCACTTATTCAGAAAAAAAATCTTTTAAATAACTTTAGTGACTGATAAAAATTTTAGTATCTACTTTATATTCAGATCGAAAATGATAGCATGTTTGTCATGAAGATTATTTCAACTCCGGCTATAGAGGCCATTTCACCTGCAGTCACTAAGAGTCTTCTATAGTGCATACTGCGATAATCGAAGCACACGTCTCGAGTTACAGCCGCTGCTCGAGGCCATAAATAACTGGATCCATTGAAAATTAGTATATAATAGAATAACATAAATGTCCCATTGCTTCACCATCACAGACATCACAACATGCATCACAAACCATAAAACACCAAACACCATAAAATAACGACTGGTACTCCATGCCTTGGTAAATAATTTTGTTTCTTCAGACTACCACTACCACTGTCATCTGGCACTGATGAAGGTATGAATGATGTAGCGGACCAGTTGACCAGAAGCGGATTAGTAACTATAACCGTGGGTCCTGAACCTATTGCTCCATTACTCTTAAACCTAATGCGGACAAAGCTGCAGCAATTCACTAGGGTACAACATGAACAGGACTAGGCAAAGTGCAGAAAAGTCACGACTACTTTTCCTAAATAGGATGCTCGTCTGGCACGTAAGTTGCTTCGACTGAAAAAGCCAACTACGTCTGGTAGCTGGACTTCTGATTGGTCACGGCTCGTTTAGAAAATATCTTTTTATCATAGATAATCCTCGTTGTACGGCCTGCATGGAGGCTGAAGAAACGGTTTCCTAGTTGTTTTTAATATGCGTCGATGTGGCTCCTACCGGGCAAATTACCTCGGGTCTACTGAACACATCGAGAAAAAAAAATCTGCTAGGTTTTAAAGTGAAGCTGGAGTGTCAGGAGCATGTCGAGTTGCAGAAAAAAAAGCCCGACACAAGTACAGTCGCATGTCTGGGTTATCTGTCATTGTCATATGCTGTAATTATTTGTTTCACTTGTACATAAACTTATATGGTTAGAAATTCAACTTGTTTAAATACCTACTTCACTGTTATTAGGCTACCACTTTTTATTTTTGTAGTAAATTTCAGATACGTATACCAAACAGTTTCGGAGAAAATCGTGTATGAAAAAGGAACATACATCAAGGCGATCCCGTGAGTGTTCGGTTTGCCGCTACGTGAACATTAAAAAAATCACTTTGTTTCGTTACTCTGTTATAACATGATGAAAGAACAAATAAACAAGCCAGTAAACAAGCAAGCAAGCAAACTTATTAATCATCAACAACTAGCGACCTGCCCCGGCTTCTCACGGGTAGCGGAGCTAATTATGCCTACCTTGCTCCCAGTCAGCTTGACTTTTTCCAACGTCAGACTCCAAAAATTATCGTCATATTTCAACCAGTTTACACAAAATATTAATTAATAGCGACCCGCCCCGGCTCCGCACGGGTGCAATGCTGATACTAAATACTACGAAATGTCTTTATATAAAATTTATATAAATTATACATCCCTAAGAGATAGTATTTAAAGTACTTAACTGGATAAGGATTAATGCTGTTTTGCTTAAAATCGCTACGTAAATAATCATTTATTTCGCAAAAAAAGTAAAGGATAAAAAATGGTTATTGTGGGTTATCCCTAAGAGGTAGACATATACCATCACCGACTTTTTGTAAACCTTTTTAAGGTGTGCAATACTGTACTACATTATTTTGATCTACTTCGTAGGGTTCAGCCACCTTTTGCAATGTAAGCGTTGTGTGAAATGTGTTTATTTACGACATCACATTAGAAACCTCTAATATTATCAGTGTTTCTCTACTATATTATGCAGGTTATATACATATAAACCTTCCTCTTGAATCACTCTATCTACTAAAAAAACCCGAATCAAAATCCGTGGCGTAGTTTTAAAGACCTAAGCATACATAGGGACTAACACCGTGAAGCGACTTTATTTTATAATATGTAGTGATCATGCGACCATGAGGCCATGGAACCATACGACCAGCGACCATGCGTCTATGCGACCATTTGATCATGCGATTATGCCACCATGCGACCATGTGAACATGTGGAAGAAGGGAGGAAAAAAGCGAAACCGAGGAGGGATGATGAAAAAATCAGTACATATTATAACAGAGAGACAGAAGCAAGAGTTAGATGAGAGTAAAATTATGAGAAGGCATGAGAACAGTGGTGAAAGCGGAAAATGACTATAAGAGCGTAACGTCTGTCTGCGCAGGCGAAGCCGCGGGTGAAAGTTGATGTACGTATTTAATGAACGTTCTTCGAATATATAGAGCCTGTTAAGAAAAGCAATATATAAACAAAAGCAGCTTCTGTCCACTCTACACAGAGTAATTTTCCTGGTTTACTTATTTGACTAATTAAATATAATTTTTATATTTATGTTTGTAATTAAGTTGCGGCAATATAAATTAT
The DNA here is from genome assembly GCA_949709985.1 of Luffia ferchaultella. Classification (NCBI taxonomy): domain Eukaryota; kingdom Metazoa; phylum Arthropoda; class Insecta; order Lepidoptera; family Psychidae; genus Luffia; species Luffia ferchaultella. The sequence continues at coordinate 8,304,683 of OX453251.1, forward strand.
ATGACGTAATTAAATGTGAATTATCGCGTGCCAATTCAAAGTTAACAGCTCTAGCCGCATAAAGGAATAAAATAGTGATATTTTCCACAAGGGCTTCGCTAATCCTATGGTAATCCTTAAACATTGTTGGTAGGCGTAATTTGAAATTATCCTCTTTATTGCGGAGTCCATAACGGCGGCGTGGCATAGCACTCGTCGGCCGCTCTATCAGCACGCGCTGGATCATAAAGGCTCGCTTTGTGAACCCGTATATCTCTGTTAGCGGAGAATTTTTTGCTGTTTGTTTTCACGCAACAGCCGCACATTAGGCGTTATCCGCGGCATACCGGGCCAGCTTCGTTCATTTATTGTATTATAAATTTGTGGGAGGGGCGATCGCCTCGCCATGCTATGCCACCGACCTTCCCACTTCGCCGCGAACAAGACGGCGATACGTCGCGCTTAACCTCCGATAAATAACGCGAACGAGAGAGACGGAAACGCGTAATTTGAACGCTGCGCGCGTACTAGGATAGAAAAATAGGGGCCTATTTAAGGCTTCCCCTCATTAATAAGCTATTAGATTACACTCTCCGTATCGACCGATTGGTAGCCTACGATAAATCCCGATAGCGGCCCCCCACTGCCGATCCTGACCCGGTGCGCGCTAGAGATTCAAAGGCGCTTTTAAAAAGCGGCCAAAACAAAACGAAGCCGCTCGAAAGGGACCCCCGTTCTAATTCTCTTTGCGATCTCCGATTTCAATTGCTCCTTGAGATATGTGAATGAAGGGAGGGATTGTACACGACCGCGGGGCGTGTGCAGTCGGGTAAATACGGCGACACAATTCGGCATTCGCGCCACCCTATTAATGAGAGTGCCGCCCGAGAGGCCATGCCGGTATCAGACCGACAGATCGGATTGACAAAAACTACAGAAGAATGTCCACCATAGAGTCGGACTAGTTTTACGAGCGGCTCTGTTATTGAACGTTTGAAATAAGTTTATACCTACACCAACCAACCCGATCCCTTTTTACAGATGTCATTCATTAGATCCATGGAGATCTACGGTTAAGCAACGAAACCCTTTTCGACCAAACGCACACAAATAAACACAATCTCTCTTTTTACATCTCGTAGTGTTCGTGTATTTTTCTGGTTATTCTTGTCCCCTCTTTAGAGGTGCTTTTTTCGATAGATACCGATCATTTTTTGTACGACCATTATTACGGTGTATTGTGCGAAGCTTTAGCTCCGATAAGATCTCTGATATGTCACCCGGGTCTACTGTATTTTTTATGAGTTTTAAAAGAAGGAGTAAGCTTTTTGTTACTTATGTTAATAAAAAACGGTGTGAAACGAATGCATTTTTTTAAAAGGCCGATGATATGTCGTGGATTGTAATAAAAAATTATATAATTGACGCTTTTATGGCGTTAAAGCGATGACGCTCGTAGCGCAACATAACGTCTCGCGTACACCTACATTAATCTACAACGTTAATCATCGCTGCGTGGGCAGAAAATTGTATGCGTTAATAAAAATGGTAATAAAGTATATTATTTCGTTCGAATATAAAAACTTAAATAGAGAAATATACACTTAGTAGCATTTACGTATACGACAGATGTTTAGCTAAAAATATTATCTAATAAAAGATCCCCTTAGGCAATCTCGCGCTACAACTTGCAACCGTCACTTTGGCCATCAATCACTTCAGATTACCCCACTAATCGATGCTTTCGCGAGAGTAGCCAAAAATGTGCATATTCAGCATCGGAACCAGATACCTAAATATTGAGTTTACTAGTGCAGAAATTCATGCAGTCGCGCTGAATCATTCGCACCCGAGAATTTTTCTTTCCAGTAGAAGTCAAAATGACTATCATATCCCAGACAATAGGGAGAAACAATGTCGTCACTGACCGAACATCTTTGCGAGAAAAATTAAGCTTTCAGGAAAATAATGGATGGCATCCACGTTATGTGACTGGCGTTTCTTTTTGGCTTTTGTTTATTTTAGTATTTTTATTTTATTCCAACTGAAGTATTAACACAGTTCAAGACGATTTTGTGACATTTAGAAACATCAATTCAGAAAACATGTGAATGTGGATTCGTTTCATATATATCCAGTGCTTCTTCGGAAAGCGCGATATAGTATTATGGCTATCAATTAATTCAGTAATTAATCAATATTATTAATTGTATTAAATTTATCTATAGACTTCCTGGGGAGCAGGTCACTCTGCTATGCTCTATAAATTGACATAAACCTAACGCAGCTTACATATTTTCTAGAAATGCTAAACTACAAAATTAAAAATAATAAATAAATAGTATAAAATTGTTGAAATGAAATAAGATTTTTTGGATGACTAGTCACTCCATTACGCTTCATTCCTTACATTGAAATAAATATATATAACTAACTGAAGGTAAGAGCGAAATTTCATATACAAAAAAAACGACATTTCACGAGCAGCTTGGTTGATTTCAAAATTATTCCGGACCTACACGGTGACCTACAATAGATATTTAAAAAAAATTATTTCTTTATTGGTGTTAATATTGCTATTGAGGAATGGCGAAAATGTGCAAGCCGAACAACACTAGTTTATAATTCAACGACTTAAGTATTCGTGAAACTTTATATTAGTAGCGCAGCAGTCAACTGATTATCAACACGTTCAGACAGATTTTTTTTAATAAAACGTAAAATTATCAAAATTGAGTTATTTTATTATTACGAACGCTACTTCCGGTTGTGCACCATTACATACACAGCAAGCCCTTCACACCATTATTTCGAAAATAACATTATTTTACAGCTAACCATTCCGCTAATATATATTCATTTTCATAAAAATTTTATGTCACTGCCAATTTGCTTATTACCTTCCTATAAAGGATACAATTTGACCTTCGCGTTGTTAGCACTCAACTCGTGCGTCACAGACTAACGTTGAGAAGTAAGCCACTTTTATATTCGAAGATTCGATCATCCTACTCTCAAAAATCTAGCAGTCAAATTGAAATAGTGCCATTTGTTTTTCACCGTACTTTCTGGCGAAATATTCATGTTTCCGAAAATAGCCTTTTTTTAAAAAACAACGACGCTGAATTCTATTACCTATTTTCATAATTATTTTAATACTTCATAATTTTACTTAATTTTATTTCAGAACATACGCCAATTACATTTGAAAAAGCTCCCGCCGAATAATTGCTATTAAAAAACCCCAAAGTCAATTACGTTAACGAAATTTTCTAATTTTCCCTTTCGCTTTGAAAGTTTCGAAGAAATTAAATTCATTTTACGGAGCACCTGGCTTTGCCGTAAAAACAGTGATAAACTTCAATCGTTTGAAATATGGCCGACATAAAAAGCCGATAGTCTTGAAATATCATTTAACTCGGATGTTATTGTTTTCCTTTTGTGCCCCTCTGATATTCACGTTTTTATCGAAAACCGATGTTACGAACGCAATAAAATTACGTTTGTTAAAAATATATAACACGAAATGTGCACCATTAAGGACATTCGTACACGCGGTGTGTTTGGAGAGATAAATTGTTAACGACCCCTTTTATTACGTGATAAGCGTTTATTTAGGTATTGAGAAATAAACTCGACATTAGCAAAGACATGTCTCACGAATATCATAATTTTTTTTTGTGTGTGATTCCATTAGTATCTTCTCTTTCATATAACGGGTTGGGGAGGAAGTCTTTTAAATGTTTTCAGACAAGTACAAGGCCTTTTTTCCATAGCTTATTTACATTCAACTAAATTATATATGTACCATTTTGTTCGGAAACTTGTGGCCATTTTGTAGGCAGTGACATGATTCGGTTACTGTAAAAACTTTTAAGTTTGTTATTTAAAAAATGCGGCAAATAGTTTTGACAGTCTTCTCTTGGTGTTAACGTTACACTACCCAAAACAATTCTTAAGAGAACGAAACAAATGGAAATCTGAGGGCTCAAAGTTAAAACTATGTGGTAGATGCATTAGCACTTTCCAGCCAAACTCTCTTAGTTTTCCCGAGTGGCTAAACATGTGTGTGGTCTGGCGTTGTCATGATGAAAGACTTTTCTGTAGATCAATTTCGGCCAAATTTTTCTTAATTTCATGCTTTAGTTTTATGTTGGCAGTAAATATATCGAAGGTTCATAATGTACGATATCCTTCCAATCCCACCAAATACTCGACGTACTTTATTAAACGTCATCATTACGTTTAATATACAATCACAAAATAGTACGCAGTTCGTTAGGTTTCTTGTAATGAGCTAGCATGACACCACAACCAAACATCGAGCTTTTTTGTGTACCCAGACTTTTCAAACGTATCAAAATTGTTTCATAGTCAATGTCTTAACTTGAATGTCGTAACTACTAATATGCCGATCTTGCTCCACTTTTTCAGATCAATTTTAAAACTGCAGCTGCAACTATAACAATGCTTTAACATTACAATTTCCAGATTGAAAATGCTTAAACCAAACTTTGTGCTACTCTTATTGGCACTACATTAGATCCATAAACGGCACAAATTTCTTTCGCAGATTATATCTCATTTTTTCTTTTTCTGTAATAAAATTTCAAAATAATAACCAATTTCTTCGTTATATTAATTCATTTTCTTGGACAGAAAAACAGCTGAATAATGGAGGGAAACAGTTTTTATTTTGTTAATTTTTTTTAATGTCGCCTTTGCATACTGGTATTATAACCAGCCAGTTACAATCAGCACAATCAATGAGATTGGATTACGACTTCATACAAATAACATACGAGAAGACTTTTTCCCCAACCTAATATAAATGATCTGCCGGAATATACGAGTTTCTTTTTCGAGAACAAAGAGATTAAAATGTATATTTGTACTAAAGAGCTCACTCTATATGAACAATTCAGCCAACGAGTTGCACTTACTAGTTCAGTCCTTCTATTTCGAAAAGTGTAAAGACACGCGCAAACGTTTCATTAAGGCGTATAGACGCTTAGTTTTGTAGACGTCTATTACGTGTACACTACTGAAAATTCATTTTTTATGTAACAAAATATAGTTTGGAATATAAAAATTACCGTTTTCCATTTGCTATAAGACGAAATGTAACTAGGAATTATACCAAACTATATTTATTTAAACAAAATAATTACCCAAATTCTCTACGAATTTCTGCAATCTGATGGGGAAATAGTGAATGCCTGCAATTAAATTCTGGTGAGCAGGTCTCAAAAAATTACGCAAAGACGATCTTAATTGCTTCTCGCGAACTACCTTTTTTCCATGAAGAAATTTGTGTCCGAATTGCGGAAAAATCGTAAATATAATGCTATGAAAGTAAAATGCCTTGCATTTTATGTGTTTCTCTAAAACGGTTGGACAAATTTAAATGCAGTTTTTCACATTACATAGGTATCAGCTCACATCAGGTTTTCAGATCAGTTTACCGTTATAAGCTTCCAAGAACGCTGCAATAGATATGTTTATTCAAAAGGGTTTTCTATTATTATAGTTACCTGGTTGTAAACACTCTTCTGTTGCGCACAGGCCTATTACTCATTTAAAAATAAAATAAACAAAAAATTAAAATAAACAACTTTTAAAATTTCTGGCGATTAAATTGTAAAGTTAAAAGTAGTACGAATATCGGCTGACTCTCATTTCCGTCACCCCCAATTCAGACTACAACCAACACTCCGTCCTTCGTCTACGTTCCCTTTGGTGTATCGGGACTTGTCCTTTTCAGACATTGCGTCTGGCTAAAGGTTGAACATATTGATTGACTGAAATAAGAAAAGATGTTAAAAAGGTGACCCTATAGAGTTAAATAATTAAATGACTATACCGTTTAGTAATCAGTGAAGAAACTTACGGATGTCGATCCATACCTACACGTGCGGTAGATTCAAGGATATATGTCCTTTTCTTATTATTATTAAATACTAGACGCAAGGGCTGTGGGATAAATAAATCCCATCATTTAGATACGAACTTGCGTCAATCTTACGAAATGTTTCCGTAATGAGGACAAGCTTCTTCTGCGAAACAGAATAAAAGCGTAAAGTCGACTTTTGGCGTTACGCCCAACCCAACTGGAATATGGCGGCAGCTGCCGATTGCGCGTCTAGATTGTACAAAATTTAATCCTCGTCGCAGTGCCATATTGAATTTCTTAACGTGAACGCTTCATTGAAAGTGTGTGTTTTTTTTCGGAATACCGTTTTCGTTGAAAACCATTTTAATTTCCCTGTCAATATCAGAACTAGTGATGCCCAAATTCAGTCTTGGTCTTGCAGTCTTGGTCTTGTTCTTGCGTTTTTGCAAGACCAAGACCAAGAACAAGACCGCGTATTTTTAGCAAGACCAAGACCAAGACTGACCGTGCAAGACTTGAGCAAGAACAAGACATAGCCTGCAAGACTCTTGCGTCTTGCAGCTAGGACTTAGCGCTATTTCACTGAAGTATTGTTCTTTAAAATACAGTCAAGTTATTGTAATTAATTTGTTTTTTTACATGTTTTAGCAAATGTAAGCTTATAAATCATAAATGTTTATTAAGAAACAGTTACTTCCATGGAAAACGACATATAGGTCAGTTGATTTTTCGAATTTCTTATCAAATCTTCAGTTATTTATTAATCTGCTTGATCTTTACTATGGCTATGTTAATTCAAGCTCACAATGTTCCAATTATAATACGTTTTTCTAAGATTTAAAGTAAACTTTAATAAATAGTAATAGACTAATAGGTAATTGCAAGACTTGCAAGACTCTTGCTGCAAGACCAAGACCAAGACCAAGACTGGGAGCGCAAGACCAAGACCAAGACCAAGACCAGGTGTATTGGCGCAAGACCAAGACCAAGACTGGCTAAGTCTCGTCTTGTTCTTGCATTTGGGCATCACTAATCAGAACGTTTCCATTCTCCGAATTTACTGCTCCTGTCGTAGAAAAATTCGGCACTGTAGTGTTTTATCGTGTTTCATAATTTTTTTGAAATATAATACCTTAAATGTTTTAAATTGTTTTTCTTCGTGGTTTTTCCGTTAACGTAATTCCCTAGAGAGAAGCTGTTCACCGAAACACGGGAATTCCTTGTCTAAGGTTCTAGGTGCTTCACGTACTGGCATAAATCTAGTGTTTATATTATAGTGATCCAAATACAACCAATATGTCGAGTCCAGAGAACTTAGATTCATTATGTGATCAGATTAACCGCCGACAATACGGTAGTGACTAAATATTAAAAATAGTATACCTATTTATCAAGAAAATATAAAAATAAACTTTATACAATAACAAACATATACAAAATTATATTCGATTGAAAAGTATGAAACTTATAAGCTATTAAAAGTTTATCTCTGTCACTAAAAAAAAAGTTTTACTTTATTTTAAATGGCTTGACCTAATTCTAATTAAATATTCCTAATTCTAACTTGACCTAATTCTAATTAATTAATTAATCCTAATTAATTCTTGAACTAATTCGATTTAAGTTTAATTCATTGCATATTGATTGATTGACGTGATTTATCTACTCCACCGCAATTTCACTACTTTATTTCAGAATTTATTAAACCCCGCTGTATAGAAAATCGCAAAATCGAAATTAAACTTTTTTTCGCGTTACTTTACTTTTGATATTGATTAAGTAGTTTTTTATTTTTAAACAAACAATCAATAGTGAGGGTCAATACTGAACTAAACTGAATTACTATAGTGATTTTTAGTTATAAAAACCAATTACACGCCAAGTTATTTCGCTCTTAACCGATTTTTTTTTTATCGAACTGTCCTTGTGTGTCGCCAACGATGAGCTTCCTACCGGACTTCTCGAGTTACACGGTGGCTCTTTGTCGCGCCGGATAACTCGAATACCTCAAAAATGGAGCGTTATTTATTCGTATCGGTTTACGTTTTGAGAAAAATTTCGACACGAATCTCCACAAATTGTACTTTGTTTGAAGGTGTGGTGTGGAGGCGTGTCGCGTGTTAAACCAAACAAGTCGAAACTCAACTCTATAATCACCGAGTGACTGGTGAGCTCACAATCGAAAAGATTATAAGGTATTCTAGTACCGAATGAATAAAATATGTTACGTGAAATAATTGATACCTTGTAATTGATGCGTGTGTAAATAATAAAATCTAATAAAAAGATTGCGCCTTCGGGTTCCTCCGTATATTAGATTTAATCAATAGAAGAAATGCTATAATTAAAATTACCTTTTGGTGCCATCTATGGAGCAAACCGAAAGACGTACAGATAATTTTAAGAAAATTATAGACATATTTTGAATATCATAGCTCATTCTACCCTTATTTCACATTAATAATTAACATAAATAAATAAAATATTAACACACAATTGTTTAATTGTTACCATCTAACTCATCGTTTCAAATATAATTATACTTATAATACATGGGATATCCCACACAGCGTCATCTAGTCCCAGAGTAAGCAAGTATTATGCTTGTGTTAAGGGTTACTAGACAACTGATAAAAAATCTAATATATGAAACGATTTCTTCAATAAACTGCACCTCTTTAACCTTTACTATCAATGATATCTGAAGTTAATATTATTTCATTTTCATGGCTCAATTCTTCGCACTCCACTCGAACCTCTTTTAAAAGCTTCCAATAAAGTCGAACGAAAAAGAAATTAGCTAAGGATCATCTCACTCATCCGTATTATTACACTCGAACGATATTCCTCGAGAAAGGCAGCCGTTCGCTGAGACAACATGCATCTTAAAATAATATTTACTCAGTGAGATACAATAAAAGTGTGTAAATACGGTAAGTAATTATTCTAAAGGTAACATATTTATTTAGGACCCGGGGAATTGAAGTGTCTTCGGGCATGCCTTACCTCGAGGTATACATACCAATGATTTTCGTATGAGAACAATCATGGTTGCACCCACTCGCTGCTCGGTAAATAGTCGAAAGACAATATTTCTAAGATGTGTATAGGATTATATTTATTGTGGTCTGCCGACCGAATCCGGCGGCAAAGTAAAAGCTCTCCAAAATACAAAGGTTTTGATACTGCCTACGTAATATTATTTTAGATGGACTCATTACGGGAAATCTCTATATGTTCGTAACTTTCGTTTATGTGATAGTGTCTAAGGTCTAAGTACAGAAATTTTCATTTACTTATTCTTTCATATTTTACACGTATGGGGTCGTTGATACATTATGTCACACACTTTCAAAGTTTTTTTTGAACTTCCCCTCGTCCTTGCCACAAGTGTAGACACATTAGTGCTTACGATCTTGTCCCCGTGTTGTATTGTTTTTCATTTAGCAATTTTAGATACTTAATACAGCTCTACTTGCAATATATACTTTAAAAATATTTTTAAATTAAGTGAAATTTTAAACTAGAGCTTATTTCGCTCACAGTAACATTTTGTTGAATTAAAATTAATTCCTTTGTAAGCTCTTGACCTAATTTATGCTTTTAAGGTATTAAAAATTTGAAAATATCAGTAATATAATCGTTATTAGCCTCAAAATTTCGTCAATTTCAAGTAATTTTCAACTCAAGTTAAATCGAACATTACCATAGAATTAAATAATTATTAAGTATACATATTGATTTTCAAGAAGCATATTTTGTGTAAAGGAGGTTTAGAATTACATAAATTTTTATTTTAATATACGTATAAGTTTTGTTAATAACAGTTTTTCTGGAAGGTGTAGAAACATGTGTATTTTATGAAGTCATTAATGCTCCTCCTATCCCGTTTTGTTAATACATTTTGGGGACCTTCTCTTTCTTTGCATTTGATGTACCTTATTAGCGGATAACCCTAAATCTGCACGTTTCAGAATCTCATAAATCCTATTTCTTAATTTTCCATACGTTGATACACGTTTATATAGAACATGCAAAAATACTGAAATATAGACCGAGGTTCGTACAAATGGGAAGAAGGAATGGAATAACGTGAAAAAAAAAAATTATTAAAACTTTCTTTATTCTATCCCGGAGCGTTGCCTCGGAATCCTTTTCGGTAACTTTTCTTAATATAACTACTCCGGCGAATCCCGTGACATAAGAAAGAACGAAAGAGAAAATAGAAAAATGAAATGAGAACTCACATAAACCCGGACGTGTTTGTTTCCAAATTTGCTTTGGGATAGTGACGCGAGTGAAACTTTGAAGGCTTTCAGTACGTACCCGTTTACAATACAAACGTTTCTGTTTTCCTTATACCTACCATACTGACGAGTACAAATTATATGAAGCTTATTTTTTTTCTTTGATTATCCCTTTAGGAACTTTACTTTAGGCACTGAACGGGTTATCTCGAATTTGCCTCGGACGCTTTTTGCAGTCTCGAGTTATATAATATGGGACTTAAAACTTTTAGATTTTCAATCAGATTTTTGGATTTATTCTGCTATAAAATTAAAGTAGTAATTTAAAATCCACGCGACCGTGACGGAATGAATCTCTCGCCAGCTGCTTCGAAGGCACATATTTCACGATTCACATATTATCTAATAAAACTTTAATTTACATAAAAGTCAATACATTTTTCGTACAACTATAAAACCAACAATTGTTTTACATATCTGATTTATTTAATTTCGAAGACTTATCTAAATAAGATATCATCTAGGATGAAGAAAATATTCCAACACGAAAAGGAAACCCTTCACAACGTTCTACATATAAATGCAATTTAGAGTCAAGTTACATAAATAAAATATTCTAAGAACATCCCCTGGTAATTTTTGCGTTTTCATTTTCGCCAAAAGCGTTCCGGGAAAATCGAGTTTGGTAGCCGCAGCCTCGCATCTGTATGGAACAGGTCGATCGCACCGAAACACGCGACAAGAGATTGAAGCGACCGTTTCGAAGCTGAAAAGTTATAACTGCCAAAGGGAGCAGCTTTATAGCGCCACTCGACAATAAACTTTATTATGCACACAAAAAGTTCAATTTATTTTAGTATTATAATACTCGTTAGTCTGTCTAGACGTGTTTAAATCCAATCTAGCCTGTTAGGAAGTGGACACCAGATGTTGTGGTTCACGAATTTCTGTGGCAGTGGAGTAAGTAAGCTTTAGGGATTGTTTGGGTGCTCAGTCAGATGTTCCTTTCTCGCTTGTATTTTTTATATTAGAATTTAATGAACTTAATTATTTGTTAATCTAAAATATATTTCTTTTTTACATGTCTTGTCTGATCAACGATACATTGGAATCAAAGGTGCGTATGTTGTGTTGCAACATTTCTATTTTTTTTCTTCTATTTTTTCAATAAATCTGTATTTTTTGGAACACTGTAGCACTATTCATATTGACATCAGTAGGAACAATATCTATATAGTTCAGATGAAAATAACTGCGGCCATACTCTGGTAAATTAACGCAACGCCGAATGAGTGCCGAATACGCGTCATTTCAAAAATCCGTACCCTCGCCCATAATCCGAGCGACCGGATTTTTGAAACGGAACGTATTCGGCGCTACTTTGGTGTCGTGTTAAAAGTTAGAGTTGGACCACTGTTTAATTATTCGCACAACTATGTATTTATTTTGTATTCCATTCCATCAGCCCTTTTTTATACCCCACTGCAGGGGCGTAGGCCCCTCAAGATGAGAGGACTTGAAGCTTGAATGCACCACGCTGCTCTAATGCGGGTTGGCGGATTGTGACGACCGTCATCTATAGACAGCAACTGAGACCGACTGTTTAACGTGCTCTCCGAGGCACGCAGTCAGTGACAGTTAATATACATAAGTCAGAAAAAACTCATTGATACATGCCCGGATTCGAACCTCGACCACTTGGCCTTATATATTTGAAACAGGTTCGTTGCGGCTCGGGGTATCACGACACGCTGTATGTATGTGTTTATTTGTTAATATTCTTTAACAGTTATAAAAATAAAAGACTCTCAAATGCTTTTTAAATTTCAATAGTAAGATTAATTCATTGATACGTATATATTTGGAATTATATAAATTTTCTTGTAATTAAAACCGTGTCTAAATACAAATAATTTTTTTTCTGTAGTTGAATCCTTTAATATTTTTTTCTAACAAATTTAAAATAATACTATAAAAAAAACTATATTCAATTATAAATATTTAAATAATATCTTTAGTAATAATACTTTAAAAGATGTATTAATTGATACAACATTTCATGAAGTAAATGTAATATTTCAAAGCCTAAAATTAAACTAAACTTTACTTATTACCTTTAGAGTGACACCAGTTTTCCCATAAATTGTAAAATTTATGTCCTTTGATTGACCCAAGGGTAGCAATATAACTTCTTTATTAAAAGTTTAAAAAGCAAATTACATCGCTGTGCTCTCTTTGTGACACTCGAAGTATTGTCGCCCTAAAAAAACCAATATAACCCCAGGTACCCAACCCACCAATTACGGCGTATTGTCGAAAAAACCGATCCCGGAGACATTTCGAGCTCGGATGTCATTCGTGTACTTAAAACCTTTTGTATGGACGCCCTCTGTCACATATCCTTTTCATTGTGATTTTATTTTCAATAGCTCCGCAGCTATTGAGTGATTTTTTTACGTTGTTCTTTCGTAGCAACAAATTACACCTGCCAGCGTTCGCTAGAACTTTGTACTAGAACTTAAATAAACGGTACGTTATGCTGCTATTTTATTACACGAAGGTTGTGCCTACGATTTGTATTACGACTTCATTGCACGGCATCTCGTTAGAGAAGTTCAAGACTAGACTTTAAGGTCTCCAAAACTTGATTGTTTGCTGTTTCTCTGTAGACGAACATGACTTCCGTACAAGCTGTCAACAATAACTTAATTGGAGTGCGACTCTGGCGTTACGTAACTATACTATTTAATCACGTGACATTATATTTAATTTAATTTAGATGAAGACATACATTGAATTAAGAGAGACTGAGTACGGTTGTAACAATGTACATGTACCTACGATACAACGGCCGCAACAGTGAAATTAATGCAGCGCCTAAGGAACGCTTCTTCACTTCATCAGCCCATTTTTACTCCACTGCAGGGGCTTAGGCCTCCCCCGGGGTGAGGGGGGCTGGGAGCTTAAATCCACCACGCTGCTCCACTACGGGTTGGAGATTGTAACGACCGCCATCTATTGACAGCGTCCGGGACCGACTGCTTAACGTGCTCTCTGAGGCACGGAGTCAGTGATATTTAAGTATTTAAGTCAGAAAAACTCATTGGTACACGCCCGAATTCAAACCATGGCCCTATGGCCTTCTAGATTTGAGACAGGTTCGTTGCGCTTTAGGCCATCACGACACAAGGAACGCTGCAATATTAAAAATCCGTTGCAGTTTCAAACTGTAGTTTTAGCGATCAGATTCGTGTGTGTAGGTGAATAAATAATTTTTATGAATCGATACTCTTAAGTTTTCAAAGTTGTCTGGTCTTTAAACAAAGTTTAGGCTTTGAAGGACAACTTGTAAATTCAAATTTGTAACTTATATAATTTGTCTTTGACCAACTTTGACCAAAAGATCTTTTCATACAGGAATCTACATACATAACTTAGACATTTATTTTACAGAACCACTAAGAACGAAAGTTGGAGTCTTCGAGGGTATTTGTCGTAAAAATTAATTTCCATGACTTTGTCCGCGCAAAAACATATTTAAAATCAATTTAAATTTTTTTTTTTTTTTATACTTGGTTGTAATTGATTGCATATTTACTAAATAAAAAGTATTGCCTGAAAGTTATAACAGTGCACACAGACCTCTCAGTGCCTATGAACTACCTGTTTAAGCGGGATGTAAAAGTCGTGAAGGGTCCGGTCCGTGGTCCCACCGATTTAACCTACAGATAGGACTACGGTATAACACTATGTACCCGTATAGTCCTACTGGACCTAAACCTAAACATATAATGATTTTAAACGTGTTCGTCTTCGAAGTGAATTTTATTTTAAATGGATATAAAAATGTTAAATTTAATTATATACTTATTAAAAATTCAGAAATATATCAGTATTATAAATCGCCCATAGTCCGGTATACCACGGGTACATAGTGATATAACGTGGTCCCAGTAGGTCAAATTGGTGGCACCAGGGTCCCTTCACGGTAAAAATTTTAGTCTTGGACTTTTTAAAAGAAAACTTGTGTTTTTCTTCGGCCTTAAAGTTACTTTTATTGAAAATTACATTAAAATAGATTCAGTAGTTTCTGACCTCGATCCAAAACAAAAAGTAAATAAATTTGACAGCGACGTTAAGTTTTAATAGAGTCAGAAATGGTACTTCACAGTATCGAAAATGTCAAACGTAATTTAACGGGGGTGAAGGCCGACGGGCGGGGACCTCGGGGACTGCAACTGGAACTGAACCTCGCCATCTTGTACCAACTAGCTAGAGTATGAGTGGTTAGACGGTAAACGCAGAAGACGGCTTCTAGTAAATTCGTAATTTTATGACCCAAATAAACAAACAAACTCATAAATTTACCTCATGCGATTTTACCTAAAAGTATAATATTACTAATTCAGTAGTTTTATGTGTGAATTCAAAGTCGGCCAACCGTGGTCGAGATATTTAGCAAACCGCAGGGTAAATCAATTCCCTATTCAGTTTGTAACTTGTAATTTTGTTTAAAAAATGAACGCACCAGCTCTGAACAAACCATAATTAGTGCGTGATTAACGTTCCTAATCATTTTATTTGTACTGAAGCGTCAAATTAAAGCTTTGAATTATACATTATTAACCTTTAATAATTTATGGAAATTATATAACGTTCTGACCGGCACAACGTTTACGTCTAAAGTCGGCTTTGTTCTTGCATAAACTCTGTTAGACTGGATTTTTCTAATTTTCAATATTCTCATTTCGCGTATTGTATTATTTTGCAAATTACACAATTTATGTTATCTCATTTAATTTCAGATATTTTATAACATATAAACTGACTATCGTTTGTACTTCCTCTTCACTTGCTTCCCTGCAACAATTTCATTTTTAAAAAATATAGTCATGTTACCTGTTTTAATTAACAATATCAGTTATTTTTAAATCAAATTGTATTTGTCTTCGTAATTTTACAACTGACATGTGTAAATATAATATAATTATTGATAATAAATGATAAAATTACAAGAATTTTTGCTTATCTAATCTAAATCTAAATCTAAAAGGCAAAGTTTAGTACTGACCCAAACTTTAATTACTTGTTTAAAAACAAAAAAATAAAAAAAGTTATGCCACAATACTGACCTTTAATTTCAATTTTGTAACTTTCTATTCAACGAGGTTTGATAAACTCTGAAAAAAAGTAACGAAATTGTGATGGAATAGAGCAAACATCAAATAGACGCAACGAAATAAATCCACATAGAATTAGTAGCCATACTTTATCATAGATCGCATTATCTACCTACCGATACTACAAGAGCTGTTGTCTTGAATAAATCTTTGATTATTTAAATTTTAACAAAAATTTTAAGTTTTCAAACAGTTGATGTGTATTATTTCGTGAAAATACGTATATCGCTTGAAATAAAGACATTCGAATACAACTGTCGTAATATATAAAGATGGCGCCACATATCTATACGTTTTAATATGCCATGATATCTCAAATACGGCGCTTTAAAAAAAATATATTATTATATTTGAAATTTACAAAAAAAAAGGCGATATTTTGAATGATATATGTTTCAATTTGAGGTAACTTATATTCACGTGATAATAACTTGACAATCTATAGTAAGTACGCCGCTTTCCTATCTTTTATCTTACATATTCCCTGTTCATACCCTATCCCTTTTTTCTTTTTTCGAAGATGCTAGTAATTTCAGTTACTACAGATTTTTTAATTCGCCTCTAAATGTCGACATTCCGACAGTTTTAACTGCATAAGATTTTGAGAACTGATGGAAGAAGTAACAAACAAACAAATTTTCATTTTATATTATTGCAGATAGAAATAGTGAAATAAATATACGTAATAACTTTCAAATTTATCTAAATTGAAAATTCTGTTTGAAACATATTACACATTCCAATTCCATTAAAACTACGCAGTAAATTCCTCACGTTGCCTATACGCATTAATTTGATGAAATTTTCCTATGAACATGGCCATGCTTATATTTTGCTGCTTAACATCTATATACCTACCTATTAATTATATAGAATATTGTGAATAATTGTAAATAATTATGAAGTTGGAAAGTAATACTGATAAAAGCACAGGTTCTGCGTCTGTAAAACACACGATATGTCCTTCACAAGTGTATTTCAGTTAAATACATGCAGTGATTTCAACAAATAAAAAGCACGTGTCAATTTGATTTGCAGTGGCAACTTACTTATTCTTTTTCTGTCTATCTGAAATATTATTTGATCTCAGAAATTGTGAACTGAGCCAGTTTTTATATGCAAAAATTAGAACGTTAGAGCTATTTCTAAAAAAAAAATCCGCTCGAACTGATCTATAAAAGTATTAAGAACTGACAAGAAGCCTTCTTCTGTGTTTAATATCTATGACCACTCATACTCTAGCTAGCTAGTACAAGATGGCAAGTTTCAATCCGCGAGGTCCCCACGCGCCGGTCTTCACTCCCGCGAAATTGCGTTTGAAATTTTCGATGCTGTGAAGTGACATTTATGATTCTCTATTTATGATTTAGTATTTTTTTAGTAGGTAATATGTTAGTGCAAAATCTCACAAACAGACACGTGTCTTTTTTATGTGTTAGTAAGATACCTCCCTATGGTATACAGTAAAACGGGATTATGCCTTCGTACATTCAACATATGCATATCAATGTCGACTACCATTTATATGGAATGTATTTACGCATTCACAATGGCGGCTTCACAGTTCACATGTCGGACTCGTCCGTCACTAATTAAAAAAAAAGACTGACGAATAAAACAGGCGATTTTTATCGTTCGCCGAACGGCTTAACATAGAGGCACCACCGGGGGCGTTAACTATGAGCTACCTACTTCCTTTTCACACTTGCGACGACATCCGAGGTCAAATTTACTATCTCACTCTGACGCTAGCTACTGTTCATTCCGAGGAATCTGTCCGTAATTGTTTATAATTACAATACATTAATATTTAAAAGAATATACCCTATTTAATTTCAAGTTCAGATAAAGTAAATGAGCGTGTGAGAAGCAGATAGGTTATCTTCATTTAATTTAGATACGCCCGTTGCCTAGGTGCCATAAATCCATGCTCGATGCCCGTCGCTGACAGCCTATTCATTTGAACATTACTGGTTTCTCGTAGATAAGTTTTTATGGTACTAATAATTGCTGGTCCGCTCTTCGACGACGCGTGATAATTACGATAACGTTAGGTTATTTACATTGTTACGTGACCGCTTGTCCAGTGTTTGCTTTGTAAGCATTGGTTCGAATCCGAAATTTATTATTTTTCATGTTTTATAAACGATGTTAGACGTGTTCGAACGGGAAGTACGAATTAAAAATGAAATATAGTGGTGCTCGAAAACGTTTAAGTGCTATGAAGTTTTCGAGCTCTCAGCTTTATTATGTACCATACTAAATTATTTTATTATTTTTACAATCGAATAACGGCTTAAAGTGAAACTTTAAGCTATCTAGCTCCACTCGACACCTTCTTCTGTTATTGATTGAAGATCTTTTTCCTTTATCACTTTAAAACGAAGTCGTTTCTTAATTTCTTTCTCGGTGTCCTATAATAATTTCACTCTTATCGAAATTTTTGCGACAAAATTAGTTTTCTTATTTTATTACATTTGATATCAAGATCTCAGATATCCAGTCAAATTAATTTTAATGTCACGTAGGTAGGTAAATGGGTAGAAATAAATTATGCGATATTGGAAAACTTTTAATCGAAATCAAACAACCCTGCAGTTGCAGTTCCCTTCAAAGGAATATTTCCATGAATATTGCCTATAATTTACATTTAATATATGTACGGAATACACTAAGGATAGACACCAAAAGCTCGCACCAGTAGGTTCTAACACATCGTGGTAATAACATGCAAGCTCTTCATTAATATGCATAAAGCAAGGATGGATGCTCCACAGCTAACTATCGCCAATAGGGAGCAAGAGTTGAGTAATTTTAGATGGAAACTTCGTAATGAATTCAAGATCCTCGCAGATGAAACATTATATATAGGTTATCTATACAAAAGACATTACTATAGCATTACATTAATAAGCTTCAAACAAGAATTACGTCGTCTAGCTGTATTATTAAACTGTAGCCTTTAGTTTACTAGCAACAGCTTCATTTTTTTAGTATAAATTATTGAATTATCGTTTGCTCCAAAACATCTCGCCCACTCTGTAGACGTCAGACCAGATTCTGCTAAGAAATTTAAATCATTCTTTTCGAAAGCTTCATTAGTTATTAGACTGTGACAGGTCGACCGTTTAGAAGTTCTGGTCTATAAAATAATTTAATTTAAAGGAAAACATTCATTTCATTGATACCCAACACCGAACGTAGATCTAGCATTTGAGACATTTAAAAGATTACAAACAACATTTCGTAGATATATCTCTATCTTGTGTGTGTGTAAAATTTAAAAATAAAGCAGCTTTCTTGCATAATAATAAAATAAAATAGATATGGATCTGTTGACAGCATATATTTCGTATTAATATAGTTAAATAACAAGAAACTAACGATTCTTATCTCTTTCGAGGTATTTTAACGTAGTTATAGTAGGTATTGAATATGAAATAACTAATCACGATGCGAAACTCGGAATCAAATAACACACGAGTTAGAGATCTGTAATCGCTTCGGGCGCTTGTTTGTTCTGTTTCTAAACTATTATTATGGCACGGCTGGTTAACTTTTTCAATCCTGCGCTTTAAGGTTTCAAATTAAAAGGAAGAGTCGACGGCCGAACGTCTGCCCACGGAGCCGTGGCCATACCGCGGTCTACAGTTATTAACGATTCCGGTACCGAAAATATTTCATTTCCACGTTAGCATTAAACCAGTTTTTATACCCTCCGTCAATCTATGTGGATGTGTCGATGTGCTTCTGATAACTAAGATTGTGTTACTTCGGGTGTGCCCTTTTTCTTTAAGCTTCTACTACTACGTTAAAAGCTAAAGCGTATAGATTTTCGTACAGAGTTTGCATGCATGACGTTTTTTATTAAATTTTAGTTTTAGTACCACCAGTCGAATTGATTTAAGAAAAATTGTGAAGGAATTCTAATTTTCTACATAAAAACTGATCGTTTTCTAGTTATGAAGTTTATGCTTTATTGCGGGAACACAAAAACTCTCACGAAAAATGCCTTTTTTAATTTTTTAATATTTCCTCATGAGCCTAGCTGGCCGAATAGGTACTAAGATGATTCGTGATCTGTATGCTTGATGAACTTGCAACCATTGATATATTATTACACAGATACTGTTGCACATGGTTTGTTAATTTTTAGAGTTATGTGACGAATCGTTGTATAACTCCGTAGTTATTTCATATTCTATTGGTACCTTTCACAACCTTTGTTTTTGTTGGAATGAAATTTGGCCAATGCCTAGCTATGGTGACAATTCATCTATATAAAGTGATGTATATCCAACCCTGTGACCTATACTTGTGAAAGAAATGCGAACGTGGCTCAACTTCCGTCTGAAACTCGTTTAACAGACAAATATCCAACATTTTATCATATTTCGTCACAGTTTCTTTTGATTTCTTTTGGCTAGGTAGCAGTTCGGTGGAGTGTGGTGCCAGCTCCTTATCGCATGCCCACTTGTGAAAATGCTAAGCGATGCGAAAGCTTCGATGGATTATCAACAGAAAAAGTTTTATATAGAAAAGCATGATTTACTTGGGCCGTTTTTATTCAAAATCCTTTCAGAAAGCTGAAAAAATTTTTTGGTATTGGATTAGACATAACATAAACGTTAAATATACACGAATTCAAACTGGTAACTGTAGATTTGATTTTGCTTTCAAAATTACGCAATATGAGCGTTTCATATGAACGCTAACGATATATGAAAATTAAAAAATATTTTTAATAAATGTTGCATGCGACTACGCATTTTATTTATTA
Organism: Luffia ferchaultella; assembly: GCA_949709985.1. Lineage (NCBI taxonomy): Eukaryota > Metazoa > Arthropoda > Insecta > Lepidoptera > Psychidae > Luffia > Luffia ferchaultella. The sequence continues at coordinate 8,324,762 of OX453251.1, forward strand.
TTATTATTTAACAACGTAATTATTTTCTTTATATTTTCGTATGTTTAAATGTGACAAACTCTTAAAATTTTTGACAGTAGTCTTTGATTTTGTTCCAAAAAAAGAAGAAAGTTAAAATTATTAAAATGATTAGGCCTTGCAATTTCTTTATTATATGTATCAGTGTGTTAAAGTTGCATAACAGTACAAACAAAAAGATTAGTTACGATATTTCATTGATTGTATTTTTCCTTGTGTCGGCTACCATCAAGAACAGTCCGTATCAAACCGTCCAAAGTTATTTCACTTTTCGTTTTTGTTCCACCATATACGTATGGCGTCGTTAGCCGAACCGCGCCGGCGCGTCGAGGGCGCGCAATTACGTAATTACGTGTTAGGAGATCTGTTTTTATCACGTCCACCCTTGTCTATCGGAAGATAATTGACCTCTTGTTTTGGCCACAATTCTTCGTCATTATATTGGGTTTTAGTTTTTTGTTATTAATAAAAAAACTTCGGTCAGGAACGCCATATGTTGTGACTTAATACAGAGCTTGTATCGCTGAAGCAATATAGGATCCAATTCTAACCTCTGTGAGGCTAAATAGGTCAGATGTTATATCGTAAAAAATAACGATAAAACTAATACCTGGGACATCCCATACAGAGCCATCTTGTCCCAAACTAAGCATAGCTTGTATTATGGGTACCAGACAACTGATGTACATACTTAAATATTCTTTATTATAATATATATAAATATTTTACACCAAGACGTGGAACAAATAGACATGTTCATGCACACAAATATTTAAATTGCCTAAATATTCGACAATCTCAAATACTTTTTTTAGTATGAAATTGAATTTATTAAAATTTTTCTTTGTCTTTATTTTGTTCTTGCCAGTCAGTCTAACTGCTAAAATACAATTTATGAGAGTAAACGTATAGTTTTATCTACATATCTTATACTGTTTCTGCATCAAATGTCGATGGGGCGATATAATTGAAACCCAATATCAATGGAGATTTTGCTTGGGATTCAATTAAAAATGTAATATCATAAGAAGAAAAATAATTTTAATGAATTTTATGGGTAGTAATAAAAATGATACGAATGATATCAAATTACGATCGTAAAATCAGAGAATGAAGGTTGTAAACTTTAAAATTGTCTTTGATGTAAAATGTCTATACGTGTAAAACTAGTGGCCTATCTCGCTCGCCATTAGGATTCAACTTTAAAAATTACATTCCTTTTAAATATTTATTTATTATATAAATACAGCAACAGTTAACAAACTTAGAAATTGGTAAATATATAAATATACAAAATACAATAGAGGCGAGTCTGTTGACCTTAATAGCTATATACGGCATTGTAAAATAATACATAGGTAGTAATAATCAAGTAACAAACACAAAAACGACCAAAATATTTAAAAAGAAAGAAAACATTTATAATTTTAAGACAAAATTATATAAACGGCATTTGTTCGTTAAATTGTGATGAATTATACAGTTTTATCACGATTAAAGCTTTCTCAGTTCTTGAAAAAAAAAAAATGTTGAATTTGATATTTTTTAGTTGTATACAGTTTAATTTCAATTTCAGAGCATCAATATAATGTAATTTTTTTTTTTTTAATTATCGTATCATGCCTTTGAAAATGATGCACCACATAATAGGTTCGAAGAAAAAAATAATTTGCGCTGCCGACCTAACAACCACAGTAACAAAAATAAAAAATAAATATTACGAATAACATTTTTTTTTTGCTTAATACGATTCCAATTATAACTAATTTAGTGAAATGTTTTATGTGTGCCTATTACCACTTTTTGCCGGTGGAATGGACTCCCTACAGTTATAAGACGCGCGCAATCTATAACAGCATTCAAGGGAATGGTGAGAATTCATTTACTATGCCCTCCTTAGCTTATCTGATTGTGTGGCGTGTATATGTTCAATATTTAGATGTTATAAGAAGTTTTAAGTGTCATATTTGTGTATTGTTCTGATATATATTGTTTTGGTATAGATATATGTATCTTATTTAAGTAGCTTAATTTATTCTATCAGATAACATAACATACGTATACATCACAACAACGTCTAGGCCCTAAACTAAGCATTAGCTTGTGTTTTGGGTACCAAGCAAAAACACCACATACATATAACGACCAAGACCCGATATCAGTATTAATATTCATTATATAAATACTGACCCAACCTAGGATTCGAACCCGGGACCTCCAGTTTCGCAGGCAGGGTCACTACCCACTAGGCTAAACGGTCGTCATTTAGTTCATCATCATCATTAGCCCATTTTACCCCACTGCAGGGGCTTAGGCCTCCCCCGGGGAGAGGAGGGGGGTTTGGAGCTTAAATCCACCACGCTACTCAACTGCGGGTTGGGGATTGTAACGACCGCCATTTATTGACAGCGTCCGGGACCGACTGCTTAACGTGATCTCCGAGGCACGGAGTCAGTGATAGTTAATGTACTTAAGGCATAAAAACTCATTGGTACACGCCCGGATTCGAACCATGGCCCTATGGCCTTATAAATTTGAGACAGGTTCGTTGCGCTCACGGCTATCACGACACTTAATCATTTAGTTAGTACATCATAACTATTTTTATTTTCTCAAGCTTCTACCAATCCATCCAAAGGCTGTTTAGAAGAAATTGCTTTTAGCGATAAGACCGCCCATTGCACCAAACTTAGTTATAAGTGATATGTTATTTATTCTTGTTATAATTACTTTTGGTGTACAATAAAGAATATTATTAATATTACCACTTTTCAAATTTCATAGAATCGTTTGAAACTTTAAGCATCAAAATCGATCAAGTACCTCATGAGATATCGAGCAATGAACATTTTAAGTAAAACAGCCGCTACTATTCGTCATTTTGCATTTTCGTACAACAATATTTTTATTGACACTCATAAGATCTCAAGGAAAGTATCCATCAAATAGAAAAAAGAAACGTACATTAAAAAATCGGTTGAACAATATATCCTACTTTGATCACAGTCGGACAAAAATTAGAAAAAGATATTATCATAGCGTAAGTTACGAGGACTCAGTTCGAATTAGCGGAGAGTCAAATAAAATACTTACCTTTATCACTGGCTATTGGAATGCGTTCGGAATAAACTTGAGATACAGAAACTTGTAGCTGCATTGGGTATATCGGGTTTATTTTGGGACTATTTAACGGTATTCTAGCCAGATCATCGTCTGATAAACCATTACGTTCAATATAAGTTTACCTTCCGATCAGTTGGAAGCAGAATACAGGCTCACATGGGCACAAATAAAAAAAAAATAGATTAAAAAAATGTGATTTGCCCATTATACGTATCCTAAAATTATGCTTGTGAATCGGTAGTGAGGTGTACAACGCGCTCAATAAGTGTAGAACTCTTTCGTCAAGCTCGCATCGAGACCCACGGTTTGACCCGTCGGGAGTATTTCGTTATTCAGTAATAATAAATGAAAAAGAAATAAATTGGATTAATGAATAACAAAACAAAAACATATTAAGATTGAGATACTTAAAGACAATTTTGTAATTAAATTAATAATAGTGTGAATTTACATATATAATAATTATCATCTGAAAAATAAAAAGAATATGTCCTAAGTCCAATTTAAATTTATATGTGCGGTTCAATGTTAACCACTAACATAACCTTGTTTTTATCTGTCATTTTATTGACGTATCATATTTTTTACCATTTGCATGACGCCATTTTCGCTACGACCTCTTCGACTAAATGTCACCTTAACCATTCCTAATCTGAAAACAATTAAAAATCTCAAAAATTCCATTTTACCAATTCGACTTCGTTAATCGTTTTGCTTGTAACCTAACTATAAAAAATTCAACATTATCACAAATTGAGTATCTAGCCAGACAGGATGAAATTTTCGCTAATTCAGTTTGGGGAGCACGAGGTAATTTCGGTGTCCATATGGTGAGCACGCCTGTCGGGTCAATAACATAAGCATCCTGTCAGTGGGACGGGCCACTTTGCTCACCGCTGACCCACTCGCGTCCGTTATTATTTATATAGAGGCATTCACACTGCATAAGACGTTTCAGTTGTATGTTTAAAAATGTGGGTACCTAACATTTATCTACCGAACATGTAAAACGGGTGTTATATTATGTATCAAGAAACCGAATGTCTCTCTCTATATCTATATTTTATATTGAAACTCCTTATTTCTGGGTTGGTTAGCATGTTACTGACAAAATGAGATGGTTTAGTTAAATCTGTACAAATAATAATACTGTTACGAAATCGTGTTTGTATGTAACATTTTTCTTTTAAATTGCGATTGTTGAATAAAAAGTTATCGATGTAGATATCAAAAAACCATTTTTTTCTTTTTGGAATTTTGTCTGTGTACGCATCACGCAAAAATCACAAGATGTATTTTGATGAAATTCAACGTAAAGACAATTTAGTACCTGGGTCAACATACAGGATACTTTTTACTGGCAAATATGGCAAATATTATGTATAGCTAAGCTACTTAGCACAGTCTTTACATACACACTTCTTTCTATTCATTGATATTTATCAGGCGTTTCATGGAGGCTCCGTTAAATTACTAGTACGATTTTGAACAATGTATTTTGTCGTAAGGCAAATAAAGCAAAATATGAAGAAATTTGATCATTTATTTCATAAAAATCATGTTTCTAGCCTAACCGGACGATATCAATGGTACGAAAAATAGTAGTACCTAGGACATCCCACACAGCGCCATCTAGTTTCAAGCTAAGCAAAGATTGTATTATGCGTACTTGACAACCGATATACATACTTAAATAATCTTTATAATACATTTTTATATATATATATTTTACACCCAGACACGAAACAAATAGACATGCTAATGCCCACAAATTTATTTCGGGCGGGAATCGAACCCGCGACCTTTGTCTCCGCAGTAACGGTATCTAACCACTCGACGAATCGGTCAGTAATTATCTATTATTAGTTGAGCAATGACAATATTTTCAGAAATAAAATATGTTTATTTAACATCTTTAATCTTCGTTGGCGTCATTTACTTAAATCTGACTGCCTAAATGTGGTCAAGTGTGCCAATTTTTTTTTTCGGAGGACCGGACGTTCTAGAGCTTTCGAGTTTGTGCACGTAACAATTTACACAAATTACTAGAGTTCATAGGCAGGCCAATTACCTAATTGAATTGTTTAGGTTAAGAGTCTAAAAAAACAATATTATAATTTATTATTTCGATATTCTAAAACTATAAATATAATATGCGCTTGCTTTATAAAAATATTAAACTTGTTGCCTGTAAATAACAAACATTCGTTAATATAACAGCTCTATATATTTCAACAGTAACAGTCCAACCCATTAAAGTTGGTCCAATCAAAAGATCATTTTTTATAATATAACTTGTACACCGTCGTTACCATAAACATTATACTGGCGGTAATTCAATGGAAATAAATCAACTTATAACTCAACAACCTGATAGATCCGGCGTTATTTTGGTACAGCTTTAGAGCTTAAATTATTAAGTAGGAATATTAATATAATATTTATCGTACTAATACAAAAAATTATATGTTTCTTACATTCTACTAATGTATAATTTTCTAAATATTGATTAAATGATAATGGAAAATATAGGTAATAATAATGACAAATGTAAGTTTCATGACAAATTACGAAGGAAAATAGTTAAAATAACATTATACTAGAATCATTTAACACAGAAGGACGCCCATCTTCTATACAAACGTTGGCCAGGAAAAAAATTATAGGTACTTTGAATTTAGTGCATGTGGTTTGATTTGTATAGGTACATTAAGCCTTATGATATATGATAAATATACATATATTTTATTAAAGCTGGAAATTGAACGGCATCATACCTATGAAAGTTTAAATAAATGCAACTTCTCTATACAATGATAAAGAGATAATAACGAGTTAGAATTTCGGTTTGTTCAAAATAGCACATATAGAATGACTTCTGACATCATTTTAAAAATAAAAATTCTATACATCGTGCAAACAACTTTTTAAAAGCAAATAAGTAATATACTACAACGTGATACTGGCAAAACTTTCTCAAACACAACATAGTTGCCAAAGATAAAAGAAGAAATGTTAAAACTTATCAAAACTATACTGTGGTCACAATTTGTCTGTCATGTGACCTGAATGACCGTGAATGACAGTCACAAATATCAATGATGACAGCACTAAAAATGTTTATGCCATTATCGAAGATGTTTAATCCCCAAGAAACTTATTTTCAGAAATTAAATTTTTTTTAGTAAAACTAAACTGAAAAAAAAACGTTCATAATACGATGTTCAACTATTTTATCAATTTTTGGTAATAATTATAAGTCTGCTAACAAAAACAATAGTTTCATAATTAAAAGTCCTTTTTAAAGTATACTTGTGTAATATTAATATTATTTTTTTTAAATACGTGCTTAAGTTAAATATATTTCATTAATTATTATCCAGAAAAAAACCTTTCTTTTTTTCGTATTCGGTTCAGAATTGCGTGCGATGAGAAAATTCTCATAAATAGTAATATCGCAAATGGATGCATTCATTACAAACTGTTATAAATGACATATAGATGCGTTAAAATTACAACTTGAACATTATTTTCAATAGTCAATTTCTATTATTAACGTACTTTTAGAAAAACAATAAAGTAGCTATAAAATGCTGCTTTACAAAGAGTATCAACTTTTATGTTTCTCATCTCAAGTACTTTTCCTAGCCCAGGATAGAAATTATCCTTTAAATTTTAATTTATTCACCGTTATCTTCGTCATAGTCGAAGATCCGAATTGACAACGACATTCACCCATCTGTTTCAACGATGAAAGTTTTTTATCAAATTTAGTACGTAAAAAATACATCGCGAATAGGTTGGCTAAAAAATTCCTGGCAAGGCTATGATTAAAAATCAATTTTATAATAATATTAAATTTTTGATTAATAATAGCCTTGCCAGGAATTTTTTAGCCAACCCATTCGCGATGTATTTTCTACGTAGGTATTAAATTTTATAAGAAAAAAATTTCATCGTTGAAACAGATGGGTTAAGGTCGTTGTTAATTTGAATTCGAATCCTCTACTATCAATCATAATTATTAGAAACCGACTAAGAAAATCCTTTTTATTTTTGTTTGAAAGGTTGTCCTAAGTATTATAATTATCATTATTCTTAATTTATTGTGTTTTATTAACGGTATTTATAATTGAGAAAGGAGTAGAAATTTTTAACAGAGATTCAACAACAAATCGTCTCCCCCCAGGGCAGAACAAAACATGAAATATTTTAATTTTTTCTCAATAAATTCACATGCTTTACGTACGCATTAATAAGAGGTATATAGTTTACGAAGTCAGTGCAAAGTCATTAACTTTGTAATGTGTTTTATATTTATTACATTTGTAAATACTATATTATTGTTATAACATAACATACGTATATATCACAACAACGTCTAGGCCCCAAACTAAGCATTAGCTTGTGTTTTGGGTACCAAGCGAGACAAAACATACATATAACAACCAAGACCCGATACCAGTATTAATATTCATCATATAAATACTGACCCGACCTGGGATTCGAACCCGGGACCTCCAGCTTCGTAGGCAGGGTCGCTACCTACTAGGCTAAGCGGTCGTCATTATAATTCTTTTTACCAGGTAAGTACCCATTTAAAGTATCTGAGTTGTGATACCGAATTTGTAAATTACATTCCGCTTATTAATGTAATAGTCATAATTTAATTTTTAGTTTAAATTTTGTAAATAAGATCTTATATTTTTTATTGTCAAATTTTATTTTTCAATATTAAGTGAGTCAGGGCCTTTGAAGGAAACTGTCAACAATTCGCAGTATTATCTCTTAACTCTCAAATGTTAAGGAGTCCTGTATCTTCCATCATCAACTTAGCAGCATGAGATCATGACTCTCAGATGCAAATACCTGAATTGTAAACATTAATTTAAAAAAAAAAAAACATTTTTACGAACATAGAAAGTTGACTCTTGTCTGTTTTTTGGCACAAAAAAAAATTTTAAACTCTCTTTTTTAATATTTTTTATTTACTTAAGAAATTTTTGTTTATCAAAGAAATATTAATATATTATAATGCGAACAGTTTGGATAATAAAGCTGTCAAAAGCACTTTACCAATTAAGTGCAAAAAAAGCTAAAAATGTCAAACAGTAAACATGATGCAAAATAGTATGCTCGTATTTACCGTTTTTCTAAATTTTTATTTGTCATCAAATATATTTAGAAATTAATTAAATTAAAATTAAATATATAAGACGAATGACTTTTGAATGCGCTGTTTAAGAAAAAAAAATCTAACAACATCTTCCATCTTAATCTTCAAGAAAAATCTTAATCGCCAATAGCAGTGGCGTCGTTCTATCGAAGAATATTTTATCAAAGGGAAACATTTAATTCTATTGTTAGGTGAATAATGCTCATTTTATGCAAAGTTATAAGGTTGCAATTTGAATATTCACATCAATGTCATTGATAAATATTCAACAAGGTCTTAAAGCTGAGTATATTAATACTATGAAACAACACCTAACCAAACAATCGGTTAAATCGAACAAAAGTTTTGACGGAAATTTTAATAACACATAGTAGGATGAGTACCTAATATTGATTATACTTCTGAATATTAATTTTAACACATTACCACAAAAATTTAGTATTTATAGGTAAAAATGATGTGTCATATATTTATACTGGTATACTATTAAGTGGCCGCTTATACATCACAACATCTAGGCCCCAAACTATGCATTAGCTTGTGTTTTGGATACCAAGCGAAGACACCACATACATATAACAACCAAGACCTGGAACCAGTATCAATATTGTAGCGTATAAATACTGACCCGAACTGGGATTCGAACAGAGACCTCCAGTTTAATAGGCAGGCTCGCTACCCACTAGGCTAAGCGGTCGTCATATATTATAAGTACCGACTACGCTTATTTTAAGTCTAGTAAGGACCGACTTTCTGCTTACTAAATTCGAAATCTAAATTATTATTAAAGTAGCGTAACGCTTGTTTATTATAATATGCCTACGATTATAAACTAAATGTGGCTTGTGGATTTAAAGGTAAATCGAACAGTTGGGTGATATATTATTCTACGTTTTTTGACGCCAAATATCTATCTAGACATGTAAATACTTGAAGTTTAAAGACAATATACTACCATATTTTTAAGAGACGAATCAAAATATATCTCCCGTTGCAGGTACTATAATTTTCAGTACATTGAATGCTCGCTGAGCGTCAGTAATGAACTTTTATGTGGCTCCCGGACGGTCTTTTAGAGGCGTCTCTTTTTCATAGCGAGCTTTTGAAACTAAAACGGGCAGTTTATTAGAAAATTTCGCCAGTAAAAGATAATTTATATCCAAGTACTAAATAATAATAGTGTTATTAAACGTGCTTCTCCGATATCACGAAAAATTAAATAAATCAGTTTTAACTATGCCTTTATAGTTTGGAATATACTTACACATATTTATGTTTAGCAAAAGATGTTGGCTATAAAATTTAAGTTATTATTTAAACTGATAAAAATAAATAAACTACTAAAAAGTGCAAAACAAGTTTTCCACCACACCTTACCGTTTTCGCACCAAGTATCTAGGTTTTTTTGAGTTTCTCTTTGATTTATACGTTTAGCGATCTATATATGTAAGTTACTGTGCGATCTTGATTCACGGTAGAAAACTTATTAAAATAAATGTAAAATAAGTACTTCTACAGCGACCCATGACGATCGATCGATCGATCCACCAATCGATTTTTTTTCGTATTTTTTTTGTATGTCCTGTATGTCATATAAGTTCAAAATGAGTTATGTGTGATTTTATGTTGCTCATGCCACATTTGCAAGCCTAAAATGTATGCATGCTTGTCGGTTAACGCCTTCGCTAAGTCTTTATTTTTGACACGAATCAAAATTTGCGTAGTCGATTTATGATCACTTAAAATCTAATCTCATGCAAAAGAGTTGATTTTTTTAGTTTCGTCAGATAACACCTTTGTCCACTCACTTCTTATTATTATATATCGATCCCCCACTGCAAACTTTCTGATTAGGAGGTATTCCACTCTGCTTGACTTGTGCCACTTTCACTATACAAATTCTTTAGTTATTTAGTAGGTATATATGTTTTACTGTTTTTGAGTAAATATAATAAAATAAATATTTATTATTTATTTTATTCTCATTTGTACCACAACTCATAGGTAACAGTGTACTGCTGCATAAAGTGCACATTTCGGTGGCGCTTGCGTTTTTCGACTGTCCTATTGTATGTTAATGTCGAAATATATAGCCCATTACAGTGTCGGTAGTTCGAAATCAATGCCACATATAGGGGATATTTTTCACGTATTTTTATCGTATTATTATTATTAATTACGTATAATATTTTAGAAATATCAAAATTTTGTCAATGTCCCGCTAAAGCATTCCAAATAAAAAAAACTAAAAGAGCATGTTTTGTTAATTAATTACCTTAACAAACGTTTAAGAATCGTTAACATAAATTAACTAAAAATCGGCTTATTTCCTTCGAGATACTTGGTAGATAATTCGGAAAGGCAGTTCAGAAAGTTCAAGAGAGTGCCAATAACTCTGGATCTCCACTCGCCGCTAATCCTCAGCTATAAATCTGCCCGGGTGCCTCTGAAACGCATAAAAATCTCGTTTCATTTGCCGCAGGAGATAATGATACAATTGCAAATTATACTAGCGGGCCGCCCGGGGCTCCACGTTACCCCGCAACGGCTCTGTTTATCTTTAATCACCCTTTACTTTTTCCCTGTTTTACCCCTTCCCAGTCCGTTCGCCCTGTCCAATATTGCTGTAGGATAGCAATACTTTAAGGTTATTTCAGAAAATCCGCGTACAAAGAAAATTTTTGATTTGTTCGGTTTGCTCATACAATTGCCACATCCTTTCTAATCTAACTTCTATTGCTTGCATGAACAACATTATTGAAATTTAAAATAAAGTATTTTTTAATAAAATTTATCCGTATTACTTGCACAAAAAACGGAGTTACTCTGATAATGTGGTACATAAAAACTTAAATGCTTTCTCTAAGGTGGGTGATGGCCACAACTTAAATACAAGACAAGCATATGTTATCAATTCCCAGGTTCAGACTTTCAAAGGTTAATAATCATTTCATGGGAAATCGTATCCATTTTTATAATAAAATTCCAAAAGATATTTTAGAGTTAAATTCTAATCAATTTATAAAGCGAGTTAAAATCCAACTCATGAAGAAAGCTTACTATTTATTGTATTACCGAATATTTAAATGATAAGTGCGCATGACCATTATTGTAATACTTCTAATCATATTAAATAAAAAGAACAACATCAGAAACACACATATTTAAATAAAATGAAAAAGAATTTTTGTCGGTTTTTTCTTTTTCTATATAATTTTTCAAATCCGTGTACCTAATCAATTCATTTTGACTTTCAATAAGTGTATGTTAACATCTTGTCTTGAATAAAAACTTTTGATTTTTGACACAAAATATTTAATTCTAGCGAAACATTTGACCGTAGAAAATATTCGAAATACTTCCTCGTTCTGGTGCTCTCAGATGGCCACCCGCCGCTCTAACCATCGGAATTATGCGGTGTCACGCCGCAGGATTCTTTAACCCCTCCTGCCTAACTCATGATTTTGCTTATCCGGTGTCGGGATCTCGAAATTTAAATGCGATTTTGGTGGACTTAAAGTAAGATTACGCGTTTCCGTGTACTCGCGAAATTCAAGTCCTTTCTAGTATAAACAGCAAATAAACAGGTTATATTATAAACATTCAAAGGATATTCCACTTGGACTGAGAACTAAAAAATCTAATGTACTTCAATCAAATGGACAGAGACGATATTGTCGTGAGTGCGTGTCAATCAGTATTTACTATCACTGTTACCATACCAAGTTTTTAAAAAATTGTTTGACTAGCCTCTTACTAGTACATATTTGTTTAAATAAAGTATAATGGAAAATATTTTTTTTACTATTTCATTTTTAAACATCTAATTTGCTTGATGTTCTTTGATTAAGTACTTAACTAAAACAATGTCTAAAACTTATTTATTGCATGTATTTTGCACCATCTTTTGATATTTATGAATAACATTTACACGTCGGAATATCAATAGATAAAGCTAATATGGTTACAATCATGAACCTAGGGATACGCGGACGTAGCAACGCAAACTAAATTCCGAAGCACCCTTAGTAAGTCAGCATGCTATACTTGAACATGCTTATAACATAGTAAGTCTATCGACCGCCATCGCACTACAAAATTTCACTCATACATACTCACGCAGCCACCATTGCAGTGCTTCATTGGTTGTTCAGTGAGTCTAGAGTTTTTATTACGTCTATGGATACAATTATTATAATTTGACAGGTACGTCATGTTCCATTGGGCGTAGCCTAATGTTCCAAGTCTATATATTCTCATAGATGTGTAGCATTAATGTGCAGCAAACATTGTTTCTTTTCATAGTTTATAGTGGCTGGTCCACAAAAAAAAATATCGTATGTTTAGGATAGCCGTTTGGTACAGATGTACCTACTTTGAGTTAAAATAATAATTATGACCGCTAGTTCTTAAAAATGTTTTTTCTTACTTATGACGAAAAATATTGAAACTCAATGAACTGTCCGACTTTTCAATAAAGAAATATTTTCTTTTTAATTTTAAGAAAATATTAATTTTTAAAATTACATTTCGACGTCATATATGATGATAACGAGACATTTAGGTAGTGGATGTTTTACAGAAGTTTATTCAGCCGTTTTCTACTCAGAGCAGCCCAAACTTGGTAGGTTTTTGAGGTTTTTAGAAAACAAGTTATTAAAGGTAATGATGTAGTATATTTTAGTATATATAGAACCGGCTCATGAGGCCCTTTCATTTGATACCCCACACGATAGGACCCACAAAAAAATTCACATCCCAAACAAGAAATTGATGATGTCATAACTCGGAGGATTAATGAGGAATAACTTTTTAAAAACAAGCAGTAATTTTTTTTTTATTTATAAAAGGAGAAAAAACAAAACATAATCTAAAAAAAACGATATACAGAAAACACACTTATATACTAGTTACTTAAACTATGCTCCTTAAACTTTTCTCAGGAGTCAAAGTAATGCGCTTAAACAATAAAATGACAATAACCATTATCTTTATGATCAATTAAATACTGTTAGGCATTAAATTTTGTAACCTAAACTATATGTGTGCCAAATGGTTATCCAGCAGATCGATTTGCATTTTGCGATCCATATGGTTTTTTTATGGCATAATTGAGATTACCTATAACCCCTCTACGCCATAAATATGTCTATGAAAGTTAATCTTTGAACTTCATTATAATTAAAATTTTAAAACCAATTTAGTGACTTTTGGTTTAGTAACAAACAGTTAACAATTTTATTGTTGCATATTTATAAAGTCACTCACTTATCAGCTGAACATTCACACAATTTATTTTAAATTAATTTTATTTTATAACAATTAGTTATAATACAACTAAAATATTTTAAACTAAAATATTTTAAATAAAATCAATTTATCAATGTACTTTCAAAACCTGATGCTGAATTAAGATTAATCACTTACTTATCAATCAAAAACTTATGTGTTAACGAGACAACCCACGAGAAAAAGTCTCAATACGTGGTGCTTCACAACAATATCTTACTAAAACGTACAAGTAGATGACTAGAGATAAAAACAGAAGTTACCTTATGTACCTAACGTAATGATAAGAAAGAAATACTTAAAGCGAGTAATAATTTGCAGGTATTAAAACTTCAATAAAGTTCTGTCAGTCGTCAAAGTTAGCGGTTAGTACCGCGTGTTATAAAATGTTAATGGAACCATTGAAAAATGCAATAACTCAGCCGCTATTATTTAATTTTCAGTGGTGCCCGTATGCGCGACATTTGGACGACATGCCGTGGCATAGAATATTTCATAAAGCTGTCCACAGAAATAAAATAACTTTTGATATCCGGATATTTTAATACTTTGGGTATATTTTCTGTGTTAAAATTTGTTTTTAACAGTTTAGCTATAAATACTTATTTCCAATTAAAATGAAATTTCAGAGTTGATTCCAAGTAAAAAATTATACACAAATAAATGACATAGCCGTTTTTCTTTTATCATGCTAATACTTAAAATTATTTTGGGTCCGAGAAATGTGCTATACACACCTTTTTCCACCTAGTATAAATTTTTAAGTGAATTCCCCTACAACACTTCACCCCGAAGATGCATATCACATAAACTTATTTTGCCGTTAGGTTACTATAATTTTACACAAGTTAACCAAACTGTCCTTACTTCAACCTGACATTCTTTGACACTTATCGCGTTGCCACCGATTACGTGGTCGAATATCTCTTTTGTTACTGGCGTGTAATTAAACCGTAATGCACTGCACTCCCCAATTTACATGTTATATTAATTTAAATTAGTGTCTCACTCGATGGCGAACTCGGCGACGCGTGAATTACGGGACCCAATTGAAAATATTAATAAACGAGAACATTATCCGTTCGTTGCACGTTAATTTATAATGCCTCTGTGGTTAACGACTGAGATGAAATTGTTTTTTATTATTTTACATTAAAATTTAATTGACTGTTATAAATTTATGAATGATATAAAGTTACTATTGTACAAATCGTTTATGGGCCTCTGTGATATACTTTGGAACTGTGCCATTTGGTTTCAAAACTCTGTCGTCGTTTTGGACATGAAAACATTCAACATCGGATGACATAGTTTTTTGAAAAATATTTAACAGATTTGCACAAAATATCGATCTCTTGGATCGACACCGATTTCCCATTCAAGTCGGCAATATCGTTTTAAAAAAGTTCGTTTTCTTAGTATCAAAGTAAAGAAGTGAATTGATCACACAATCGTTAGATTTCGTTTTTAATCATATTATTATTTTTTTTTTAATATTTTTTTTTTAAATATTTTTTCAATAGCAGCTTAAATAAATAAATTGAAATAAAACGTTTCGTCCACTTCACACATGGTCTGATGTGGTTATAGAATATAAAAATAATGACAGTTGTGCATAATGTATTGAGTTAATATAAATAATGTGTCCCATTGCATAGTTACGTCAAACCGCAACCCTGTGGAGAATTGAAGAGTTTACTAAATGGTGCCATTACGAGCACATCATTTCTCTGGGGGATCGAAAATGTGACAGAAGGTAAATACTATATGGACATTACTTTTTATTGTAAACTTTGTTATACTTTCATTTATTATAGTAATACTTTTCATAAAATTATCAATTAAAACTAGTTCTAATAATATTAAAAGTCTTTTTTAAATATAAATAATATTTTATAAGCCATAATTAATGAATTTTATATTCCTCATAAAAACACTATATTTATGATTTAAATGATGACATATTCAGATATAATCAATAAAATTATTAAAATCCGAATATTCAGACTAGAATCATGTCCATACTATTTTACAATTTAATATCGAACATTTGGTTAAAGCATAAAATGAAAGCGTTTATATGACATAATCAATTCAATTATGAAACATTTACGGTGCGAAAAAAAATATGGAGTATATTTTAGTCTGTTGTGTTTATGTCGTATTTTATATTTTCATAGCTTTTATAGCACAGTCTCAAACGTTGGACCTAAAGATTTTAAATCTGGAGGTAATATTACTTGAGTGCCTTAGGAGTACACTAGAAAGGATTTTTTTTTAATTTTCGCTCCTAAAGTGGAAAAATTCTTAGCCATGTTTATAAACAAATTAAAGCACACACGAAACTGTTCTCTATAAACTTGAAACTTTACAAAGAATGGTTTTTTTTTTAAATAATAAATTCTAGATTTTTTAATTAACTTTTGCTAATCAAATATTAAAACACGGCTTTTAAATTAATATTATTTTATTTGTTAGATGATTAAATGTGTGATGTAATTACTTAGCTTATGACCATGTCTCACGAATTATGTTTATTGTTCATTTAAATGTGTTTTATTGAAGAAAACAAAAATAGTACATGAAAATGTTCATAAAAAATTTTGCTTGCTTAATAATCAGTAAAACTATGTTATCGACTAACATAGTTTTGAACCAAAAAAACATTGTCTGTTTTTCAAACTTCTTTCAAACACAATTCTATAGATTTGTGTACAGTTGTTTATATTTTACGAAATGGGATTTTTTTTAAATTTCTTATATTCTTCTTTTTTTTTAACTAAAAAACTAACCTGACGCTTTCAAAGATTTGTGAACTGTGAACAACGGACCGATATATGTGGTGTTTTATAAATTGTGGACGTTTACAGCCCAACGAAAAAGTAACATACTGACCTTGCGTTGAAATGTGCTTTTTGTGTTTGTGTCAAAATAGTATTAAATATATATGGCCTATTTACTCGTTTTCATTTGATACCCATATTGTTCTAATAACAATTTTTTTTATACACTCTTTCTTTTTTGATTCGCAGACGCTGTATTTAAATACGCTCCCTGTCACTCTCGTAATTAGGACGAATTTAACGACAACTTTTAAGTTGAAATCTATCAAGACGTTTAAGCAACAGAATGTCCCAAAGAAATTGGAATTCAAACATACATACAATAGAAGATAAAGAAGGGTTTATTTTGTATTTAGGGATGATTGAAGAGTCGATCAAAATTTATTTTCCTAAAATATCTTTCACGTACAGTCTTCGACCTTTTATGGCTTTATGATGATATAGATTAGCATTCGTGGCTTGAGACAATTACCTGTCATGATTCTAGTAACTCGTCCCGTAACCATAGTAACAGAGTTACCGCGTCCTAATTACCGGTAGCCTCTTGATGAAGATTTACGAGGGACAGACACCGCATGATGATTTAAACTGCTACTGAAACTCGGCTTTCTGGATCCGCCGCCGGTTCGGCAGATAAATTTGATTTATGAACAGCGAATTTATGTGTCCCGTGTCTGGTTTTGATCGTTCCAACGATTTCGTAACATCGAGCCGCTGGTATCTTTTCGTGTGGTGCAGCAAATGCGTTCGAAAATCCAAACAGTTTCGTTGTCGTTTACTGCGATTCCGATGATCGACGGTATCTTTAAATATCGATGACGTATCTAGTTCTCTTCCATGTGAATATACTCTGTCCGATCCTTTAAGTGTCGTGATAGCCCAGAGCACAAAGAACCTATCTTAAATTTATAAGGCCCTACAGGGCCATGGTTCCAATCCGGGCGTGTACCAATGAGTTTTTCTGACTTAAGTACACAATATCACTGACACCGTGCTTCGGAGGGCACGTTAAGCAGTCGGTCCCGGACGCTGTCAACAGATGGCGGTCGTTACAGTTCCCAACCCGCAGTGGAGCAGCGTGGTGGACTTAAGCTCCAAGCCCCCCTCCTCACCCTGGGGGAGGCCTAAGCCCCTGCAGTGGGGTGAAAATGGGCTGATGATGATGATCCTTTAACAGAATTCGCGTAGGAAAAATAACATTCCTAATCAATCTTTAATAAATTATCCTGATTATGAAAAGAACTTAGATATTGTTCCGTTATTTTTTTCACCAGCTCATTATACCCTACTGCAAGGGCTTAGGTCTCCGCCTAGGGTGAGAGGGCTTGGAGCTTAATTCACCACGCTACTCTAGTGCGAGTTGATAGATTTTAACGACTGTCATCAGTTGATAGCACATGGGACCGATAACTTAACGTGCTTTCCGAGGCATGGATCAGTGATTCAAACCACGGCCGCACGGTCTTTTGAACTTTGTACAGGTTTGCTGCGCTCAGGCTATCACGACATATACCATTTCTTGAGCTCTCCCAATCTTCAAAGATGTAGTGAATCAGTCCGACACCACATCGGTTGTGGCATCAGTTGGTGGGTCATAAACGATCCCCGAAACTGATGTTGAAACCAATATAAAGTTAGTTGAACTTGTAACGACATAGCCTTATAGAGGCGTTTAATATTAAATTACCATCTGGGCAATAAAAATTTGTAATTTAAAATTTAATTTTAAAAAACAAACTGAAAAGCTACAAGCATTTGATTATCATATAAAAATATTTGAAATCATAACACAATTCGTAAAACCACGCCACGGCAAGGGCATGTTCCGATAATCGCGACGACGACGCGGCGACGTAGACTAGAAATTCTAACAGATCACGCTATATTTCTAGTACAACAGACGCTTGAAACAAACGTACGGATGTGTGTTCCTTTACTTACCAAAACCATGACCTTCAGTTTTATCCGAAATCTAATCTGGTCCCCGATCATCGCAGTTAGGTACTCGATGATCCTTTGTCGTACTTTATTAATTGTTAATGTTTTTTAGTTTAAAATTATAGTTCTTATTTATTATCTAATATATATTATGGAGCGCACGAGAGTCCGCTTTCTTTTGAAGGAAGCTTATTTTGAGGTTTCATTAGAGTAATTTTAATAAAGAGGCATGAAACGCAACTCTACGAATAAAATGCACAAAAAAAAAATTACTAGGATAAATTTGTTTTTTCTTTATGAATCTGGGGTTTATGATATCAAAACTTGAATTGTAATCTTGTATTTTACAGTACTGGGCCTTTTTACTTTAAACCAATCACAAACGAGCATTCTGTTTGTAACGCATGCGTTAACCGCGTAAAACAGCCCGCTCCCGTCCTTAGCTCCAGCCATTATTACATTTGAAGTATCTACCTAATTTGTATAGCAAATGCATTGAAAAACGTCATATAATGCTCGTACTCAGTGAGCTGGCTATTATCTAGTCATCGGTTTATTATAAGCATTCAACTTCGCCTCGTACCTATAAACACCTCGACTATAATATGCAGACTTAATAATTATTTTATAGATAAATATAACATAACATAGATGAACGAAAAATTTTACTTAAAGCATTTCACTTCTATTTAAAAAAATATTTCTTGGAAGTATATATTTCACGTAGTAAGTTACCTGTGGTGGTCTTGAACCGTTTTCGTGACTTCGAATATCCCTTTGATAATGTGACTCCATTGTAATCGACTCCAAAGCCCCCGACCCTTCTAACGGAGTGATTTTGCAGAATAGTTTTGCAGTTCCCAAGATCTGTTTAGAACTGCTTTGACTTAAAGGGCTCGAAGTGCCTATATTGTTCGTCTTACCTTTGTCAAAGCATATATCAACTGAATGAGCAAAAATAAAAGAATCCATTTACTCGATTACGCTCCATCTTACGATATTGATGTTTGAAATACAAACCCGATATATACTGACAACCGCTTAGTCTAGTAGGTAGCAACCCTGAATACGAAGCTGGAGGTACCGGGTTCGAATTCCAGGTCGAGTCAGTATTTATATGATGAATATTGATACTGGTACCGAGTCTTGGTTGATATATGTATGTGGTGTCTTCGCTTGGTATCCAAAACACAAGCCTAATGCTTAGTTTGGGGCCTAGACGTTATTGTGATGTATATGTTATTATTATTATATTTTAAAACAAATAGCACTTAGTAAATATGGTATATTTCAGAAATTATTAGATAGCACGCCTGCCTAACTATCTTGTTCAAAATTATTTTCATTGAAATGTAACAACCAAATCATCGGTGCTCTAATAAAGGTTCTAAATTGTGTCAAAACTTGACACAATAATATTATATAAATTTAGGTGGTGAGCAAAAAATTATCTAGGATTACCTATGTAATCTTTCCAGAAGGCCCATATAAAATAGAAACTTTTAAGAATAAGCCTGTTTCTTTGCTACTCACTGAAATTGTTCGAATTTGAAAGCTTTATGTCATTTAGTTTCAGAGATAAATATAAGCTTCGGAATCTCTCATGTAATCATAAATTTATAAGGCCTATAGGGATGGCCCTATGGTTCGAATCCGGGCGTGTACCAATGAGTTTTTCTGACTTAAGTACATAACTATCACTGACTCTGTGCCTCGGAGAGCACGTTAAGCAGTAGGTCCCGGACGCTGTCAATAGATGGCGGTCGTTACGATCCCCAACCCGCAGTGGAACAGCGTGGTGGATTTAAGCTCCAAGCCCCCTATCACCCTGGGGAGGCCTAAGCCCCTGCAGTGGGGTGAAAATGGGCTGATGAAGAATCACAAAATTCATCCTTGAATTTTATAATATTAGAAACAGCTGGAAATCAGTAAAAGATAGATATATTTCTATGAGTATTATTAAAAAAACAATACTAATTAAAATAAGTGTCGGATTTGTGGTTGTATTTCGGATAAAAATTACAATAAGTTAAAAAATTAACAGCAATTAATAAAGTAGCTGTTAATTTTATAACTTCAGTTTCACATAGCATTTTTAGAATATTATGCTCTCCGTGTTTTATTGCATATTGTTATTCTACATTTAAATAAACAGACAGTATAAGAACATAACGTTAATTACCATAAATGAGCGTGTTTTGGTACATTAGTCGACGCGCGACAGAGATTAGCTCATTAAGAAAATAAGATTACCGTCATATATAATAGAAGAGAATTTACTGGAACACAAGGCGAAATATGAAACAATATTTGTTTAACGCTCGCGGATCAAATACGAGGGAGAGACGAACTGCTATGTACAACAAATAGAGGTCGAAATTAACTAGTACATTTTATCATTATTACAATATATTTAAAGCAAGGCACCGATCCACTAGTCACAGTTAAGCTTAAGCCGGTTACGGCCCTCCCTATTTTCTGATGGAGATTTATGTCAGGGGATCAAAAGTTTTCTACCCCCACGTTACGAACGACAGGTCTCTCTCTCTGTCTCGCTTCTATATGCGTTGGGTGTATACGATTGGCAGAAAAGTTCAGATACTCAAAGATCCGAAAGTATTGTATAAGGTTCCCCAACTTGTTCGAAATAAAATACAAGACGCAGTATGTTTTTTTTTTTTTAATTTCTGCGAATCGTATACGGTTGTGGACACTGATAACACTTTTACTGCATCGATAGTCAAATCACGCGTTACCGACTCCTACGTAATGGGATTTTAACAACATCGCCAGTTAAGTTTGTATTTTAAAGTCTCTACCTTGGCTTTACCTTAACGTCATAAAATGCATAGATTCTCATTTCGAATTAATTAAGTTCATAGAAAAAAATATCGAAATATTTATATTATATAATATAATTAGTCTTTTGTGTCTGCTACATTAGATTTTTTTCATAGGTAGATCATGGCAGGCTTAAAGATTTTAGAATAGATCTGGTTATCCAGGCCTATCAGTGTTCAGAAACAAAAAAGTTGTTTATTAATTTTAATTATACAAAAAAAATATTTTCGTCGGTCATTATAATAACATAACATTTACATTTTAAGTATAGTAACTGATACAAACAATTATAAATTATAAAAAGAATGGTTGATTACTCATACATCACGAAAACAAGATATTATGTTATAAAAATTGATAAATGAAATTATAAGTGTTAAATGCATAGAGCAAATAAATTTGACAACAGCGTTTAGTTTTGATAGAGCCAGAAATCTGATCACACTGATAATGTCAAATGCGATTTCTTGGGGGTGAAGACCAATGCGCGGGGACCTCACGGACTGGAACTCGCCATCTTACACCAACTTGTTAGATTATAAGTGGTTAGACGGTACACGCAGAAGAGGGCTTCTAGTCAATTCGTATTTTATGGTAAAATGCAACCTTTACATAAATGCAAGGACCAGTATGGCATACGTCAAAAGAGATAAATCCGTTAGCGCACTGAAAATCATATGCACAAATAACATTACATTAACATTTGTGAGAACGTTCTTAATACACATTTATACAAACTTCCCTTTCGTCGTCGACCCTACGTGATATTTCCATCGCAGCGTACATCCCCGCATATTTACCCGGCTTTGTTGGTGGCTATTTATTTATTTATGTGAGCTTTTTTAATGATTGGGGAGCTTTGATTCCTCTGAATTAAGGCGAAGCGTCCGTGCGCAACTCCTATTGTTTGCACAGCGTCGTCATAAAGAGTTTTATATTGGACCCGTGTATGCGGGCGTGTTCACATTATTTGTATTTAATTAAACGAAGTGTGATTGTTATTTCGTGCCACTCGCCTTAAAATTGAGAAAATTCCTTACAAAGTAACCACTATACGTATATGTATTATAAAAATATCTAAATATACATGTCAGTAAGGAATAAAATACGAATTAAATTATGCAGTTTTCAAAGAAATCCGTAGCAGTTTTGAAAATAATAAAAGATATGCATTTTAATAAAAAGAAGACGTCGCATAATTGCGATGTGACATACCAATCGATTTGCGCCTGGAAAAAGCCCATCATCATCATCATCATCAACGTCATCAGCCCATTTTACCCCACTGCAGGGGCTTAGGCCTCCTCCAGGGTCTTACTTTTACTCCACTTTCATCAGCCCATTTTACTCCACTGCGAGTTGGGGATTGTAACGACCGCCATCTGTTGACAGCGTCCGGGACCGACCGCTTAACGTGCTCTCCGAGGCACGGAGCCAGTGTTAGTTAATGTACTTAAGTCAGAAAAACTCATTGGTACACGCCCGGATTTATAAATTTGAGACAGGTTCGTTGCACTCTGGGCTATCACGACAGGAAAAAGCCCAACTGTCTTTGAAATAGATAAAAGGTTTTAAACGACAATAGACAGGCGGACAACGAACGGATCCGATACGGATAAATCCCCATAAGAAGTCAACGAAAACTTTTATAAAACTATTATCATATATAGTTTAATGCGTTATTTAGTGAAAAAGTTTTTCACTGTGAGATAAGCGTGAACGAATGAGCAAGCAAAGTACCAAACCGACATCATAAAATAAAATCACTAAAATTGCTTAGGTATATATCAAGTACAAATAACGATTACATTTTGTCTAGTTGTAACTATATACTTAACTAAATATCTTTACATATGCAAATAGACAGTGATTTGTTGAAACCAATTTTTAGCTGTGATACTCTGTCGTCAGCGAGTAAACGATTTATTACAATATGTAAGAATAGACCAAATTTCCCACAAGCAACGCCTGCGCAATACTACACAGGCATGTATCATTTAGCATTCTAACCATAAATCTTCATCAAACGATGTATTTGGAACATGTCTCCTGGAATGCTCGTTTACGTAGTATAATATCGTACGTCACAAATATTAAACTAAAGTCTACATGATACACGATGACCCAGTTTAATATAGAAAATTTAGAGCCATATAATAATGTACTAGCAGCCCTCCTCACCTTCGCTTGCTTGGGCTAAACGTTTGTATTATTGGTTTTTTCACCAGCACATTGTTTCCAAAGGAAAGACCTTTTTCTCAAGATTAATGTGTTGTTCCTCCTTTTTCGTCTATTCTTTCAGCTCTCCCTGGGTAAAATGTAGAGTCTATCTGCTGCTCCTTTATGTGCTTTGAATAGTGATTGTAACCGCGTCACCGGCTATGCCTTGTTCTATTTTCTCGTGGAATGAGATATTTTCCAGCAGAAAAAAAGTTACCGACGACAAAGAAAAATAGAAAGAAGGAGAATGTCGATTCAACTATTCTTACGTTAAATAAATAAAATCTGTAGTCTGGTGAACTGCACCATAGTCAGTAAAATATGACGGTGGTCCGGTCAACTGGACTGTTTAACTGTACC
Source organism: Luffia ferchaultella (assembly GCA_949709985.1). NCBI lineage: Eukaryota > Metazoa > Arthropoda > Insecta > Lepidoptera > Psychidae > Luffia > Luffia ferchaultella. The sequence goes on from OX453251.1 coordinate 8,348,570, forward strand.
ACGGGCAATAAACGCGTAAACTAGGAATTGGTTCTCTTGCTTTGTTACGTATGTTAGTTATGTATGCAGCTTCGATCATTGAGTCACAATTTTTTGATTCGATTTCGACATTTACAGGGGAATTCTCCCCTAAAAATGAGGCATTTTCCCGGAATAAAAAGTATCTTGTTATACTTCGTCTTTCCAACTTTTTTCGTCCAAAAAATCATTATACATAGACAAATCAAACACACTTTCGCTTCTATAATGTTAGTGAAGATAATACGAATTAAATTCAGATTTTGTACTAATAGAAAAAATCGGAATCTACTGCCCGGTAGAAAATTTTCGAGTGAACCATCGACATACTGAGATGTAAACTCACCCCAGAGAGATACATGAATACCCACATGGGGTAAAGTACCCCTCAAATTATCTGATTGACGAGTGGTTACTTACCCTAACTGCAGAACCAAGTCACGGGTTCAATTTCAGTCCAGAAAAAATATTTGTGTGCTCATGTCTATTTTTTCCGTGCTCTAGTGTAAAATATCTAGATACGATATGTATAGATTTAAAAAAAATAATTTTAGTGTGTGTATCAGCAGCCTATTACCTGTAATACAAAATCTGCCTAATTTAGGACTAGATGGCCATACGTGAGATGTCCCACTTAATATTATTACCTTCAGTAATAAGCTTATAGGTCTAGTTGCATCTGATTTATCCGTTCCGCTCAACTAAATAAAAAAATAAAATGAAAAGATCAAGTTTCTTTACAGTAATATTGAACGGTAATCTTTTAGCCCACTTTATCAATACTGAAATTAATGTTTATCTATGTAAATAATAATTCAACAGTGCTTACTAAAACGCCTTTAATTTATACATCCTCTAAATCTGCATATAGAAAAATACGACAGACCATTTAATTATGTTAGATTTTCTATTTTCTACGACGAATATTTACATAACTTGTTGCAAGAGCAAAGGGTGTAATGGAAACAGTTCGGTTTACTTGTAACTGGGCTCCAACTCAACCAATAAAGCTAGTTATGAAACCAGATAAATGTTTGAGGTCACTGACTGGGTTACCATTTTATTAAGTTTTTTAAGAATAAATAGCTCATGTGTAATAATCAATCTAATTACATAGGAAATTTAAAAAAAATCTACTTATTGTAATACAGAAATATATGTTCTTGATAGATATTCATTATTTATATTTAAATTAGCATTATTAAAAAATGCTAATTTTTTAATAATGCTTTTGTTTGTTTGTTTTTTTTTGTTTAATGCGTTTGTTTCTTCCATCACTTAATAATTTAAAATTGTAAAGGGTCTTGAAACAAGACCAAAAATGAAAAACGAATTAAAAAAATCGTATGTTTAATCACACAGCAATAATAGAAACAATAGTGTTACTATGAAAGAAAAATATTTTGTGATTGGTATGTTCTTAACTCTAGAGAAACTGGACTCCAATACTCAGTACTCTTCCACATTTCGATTAAAAAAAAAACGTAATGTAACAATCGTCGTCATATTTTTTGTAGAAATAAATTTTGTAACATTTATTTTATTTAAATAATAGTTTTTTTGTATTAAATTAATGTATAATACTAACAACAATGAAGGGTTGCTTAAGTTTTCATCGCTTCAATTAAAAAAAAATGGATTTATTATTATTATATTCACCTAAGCACTTGAATGTATACTTGATGAGAAAATAATCAAAAATTGGATGAACATTAGCTTCTCTGCAGATCTTTGGTTAGATTTTATTTAAATTATTACAGAGGGATAAAAATTTGAATTTTAATACAGAAGAGTTTAAAATGTAACAGTAAAGTGAAATCAGACCCTTGGGGTTTAACAATAGTGTAAAAATGAAATAAAAGGTAACAAACACATACAAAATTCAAAGAATAAATCATTGAAATTCATACCACAAGCCTTGACATAGACGTCTAAGACATAAGATTACACTACGCTTGTGTAATCCTCTAAGGTAGTGTCGGCGCTGTCAACCCATAATAGTCCGCATATTAACAATCAGATTATTTATTGGACTCAATAAAGCCTTCGTCATATAAAGTTGAATCGAACTTTTATTAAATACATTCCATTAGTAAAAATGGTTTGAACCTATGTAGTTCTTATTTTAATGTAATTTTGACATGAAAATTAAAACGTCTTTTGAGGGTGAATGATCCAAAGCACTTGATCAGGACACTTCAGTTTAAATTTACTGTCATAGGAGTTTGTACAAACATTAATAGAATTTATTGTAGTATTTGTCCATCTGAAATAGAAAACTCAACATTTTTAATAACTTCGTTTTGACAAACCCGCATTAATAAACTAAAGTGAAAGTACTGGCTGGTTGACTTATCAATGTTAAGTTGAAATTCATAAAATAGACAAAAGGATAGAGAAATGTATGTTAGTTTATAAAGAAGGTAGCATATCACTACATATACATCGTTTGATTCCATCTATGTATGGGTCACATCCACACAAAAACAAAGAAAGGCTACGAAAAAGACTATTAGGACTATAAAAGTACGAATTGACTAGAAGCCTTCTTCTGCGTTTACCGTCTAACCACTCATACTCTAGCTAGCTGAAGCAAGATGAAGAGTTTTATTTTGAGTTTTAGTGCGCAAGGGCAAGGTCCCCGTGCGCCGGTCTGCCATCCCGTGAAATCCCAGTATTCAACCCTTCAATGTCCCTTCGATGGTATGAATTGACATTTATGACTTTATTAATACATGATTGAAACCGAACACTGCTGTCAAGTTACTCTATGGTCAGGACTATGGAATCATGTGACAATTTGTCACAAAAAAATCGGGACGATGTGCAATTATGGCGGTGACGCCGCATCCATGTTAGGTACCCACTAAAAAAATACTTCGAATTTAAATTTCAAAAGGAGGAAAATATGGAGAACAAAATTATAACCCCGTAAGGGGTTTTCACTGAAATTACTTAATATTGAAAAAATAGACCCTATGTAATGAACTAAAGAAGCACTTATTCCAATTCCAACAAACGAAGCCTGCATAAGTGACGAGTTTTGATATACATTCCGAATATGGTCACGCCATTATCGGTTACATATATATCAATTTCTTGTATAGAATCTGAATGCAATGTCTGTAATTAATTCACGGTAACCCGTACTTGCCCAACGTCCAATACTAAGATTGTTCGCTTACCGAAATGTACCAAAAGGTTATTACAATTAATAATTCTAAAATGAAATGTGAAATGAAATATGTTTATTTGCCATCACGATCATATATTTTCCGTGACACAAGTTTATATATTCTCTTCAACTAGTTGTAACCCTAATCAAATGATGTAACCCACCAATTTTTTATTTTTATTTTTAGTTTAAATAAAAGTGTCTACAGGTCAAAAAGACAAAAGGATAGAGAGGAGAATTAAGAAGTAATAAACTTTATAATTAACAACTTGTATAAGGTGTAAATAAGTCTTCACTAATAAATATGCTGTGTTGGCCGAAATAATACAATAGCTAGTAATGGTAGGTAATGATCCTGGTAACTAAAAAATACTTTAAAACTTATTCGATATAAAGATGATAACTGTGATATGTACCTGAACACTATTGTTTTGTTAGTTTACCTGTACACCAATTTAAAAAAGAAAACGACAGACTCCATGCTCACGGCTATGTCGATTTCATCTCAATAATTGTCGTAGTGGCACGGTCGTTTGCATAAAATAATGCTCAATATCAATTCAGCCCTGGTCATACATGCTAATGTACAGTTGCGTGGAGCGAAGCCAATAAAGTTCGATACAGATCGTTACGCCATGCGTCGCCTGCATTAGAACCGTAGCGGCAGAATCAACTTCGCTGGATCATTATGCTAATTTTATTATTCAATTTTGGTTGTACTCGGTGCGGTTTGCACGAGACCCTTTTGTCGTGTTGTGCCGTCTGCACTGAAAACTAAATTACATTTTTATTATTTGAATGAAATACATTTACTTACATACGTAACATGGAAAGTAAAAGAAAATCTTAAAGTTTTTCCTGCCTCACATAATGTAGACTAAACCCTAAAATCACCTACCTCTTAATTTAATTGGCAACACCAGTACTTTTGTGAAAAATATAAAATGTCACAAAATATTACAGAAATTCCTATTTCACTTACTTTTAAAGAAATCAATTTTATCTATAAGTGATTGGTCTCATAAATGGGTTGTTTCTATACATGTTATATTTCATTTCATATACATTAAAGAATTACTTCAGGAGTCTATTTCGAGTGCTCTTTTCACAATTTTACAACAGCTGAAAGATGTTTCGTAGTTTGACGACACTGATTTCGTTTCATATAATCTCACGTCATATTTAATTTCCGTTGCGTTACTCTATTTGCCAGCATGTCTAGGTCATGTTCCGAAAGATTGTGTCAGGTGAAAGAGCATGCATTTAAGCCACGCTCGCAATGGAGTTCAGTGTCCTGCAGTGAGGGCTCTTAACATAAAAACATCTTAAAGCGATTCTGTTATTGATGTCATTTCCTCTATTCTCGTTGAATTACGAATTCCTTTCTAAACACACAAACATAAAGATGTAGGTATATATATGTTACATTATTATTTCAGCGGTATTTGTTATTCCAAGAGCTTATAAGAAACGATGAATAACTCAAACATATCTCGCGAAACCTCCAGGGAGTGTAAGCAACAAACACAGTAGCTATATATTCTAAACGAGACGGTAAGAAAGTAGCGAAATTTTGATTTGATGTAGAATTTCCGGGGAGCGAATGGTATAGTAAAATTTACGATCGTGTTTACCCTGATCCGACGTCAGTTTGTTTATCATACAAAATCGAAGGGAATCGGGACTTATGTCAGAGTTTAACGTTGGGTACAGTAAGCATACATTATTTGAACCCAGGGTCGGTACAAATAGATATTGGGTGTTAAACTTCTTTAACGAACAATTTCCTAAGTTTTCTTTCCTCGTCTAGAATATTTCTCATTCTTTTTACTACTTAAAGATGTAAAAAAATGTATTTTGTCTGTTCGTTTGTAATTTGTATAATGTAAAAGCTACATGTTAGAGTTATGGTGTAGGACGTTACTAAGAGATGTTGCCAACACTTTGTAACTGGTAAAAGCTACCATTGCTTATACAACAGAAAGCAGTATAATGAAAGACATTGGTATGCGTACTGATTACAGACACGTTCAAAGATCTAAGGCTTTGTGATATGTCGTATATATACGTAATGTTAAGACTGCAGTAGAATACCTAACTGGTCCAGAGTTGCGTTACGATGTTATGTGAAGTAATTATACTTATGCTTTACTTACGCTTTGTCCACGTCGCGAACGGATTATTTTGTTTGTATTCCTACAAAGTGGATAAAATTAATCGTATAACTGAAACTCCTTTTACGTTAATAAGCCAATAAAGTACGTTATAGCTAACTTGTTTTCTTTATTTTAATTAGTTGGAGTTTTGTTTACGGATGCGCCTTGAAATGTTCCCAAATTATTAATAAAATTTTACATTAAATTGCTAATGGTTGTTTGTTACGTTGACTAAGTTTAAATGATTTTATTTTTACAAAAGATTTGTGAAATTAAATTCACAAAATCTCAAAATGTCTGTGGTTTGGCGTTATCAGGATGAAGGACATTTATCAGGAAAAGTGAAAAGCGATTCCTCAGAAATAATAGGTCACAATATCTTTTCAGTTCCACCACCACCACATTATTCTGTATGTCAACCAGGTTTAGCCACTGTTTGTGGTTTTTGTCTGTTCTTAGACCATAATCTTTTTCGCACGTTCTTATTGTAAGAGGAATACCCCTTATCGATTTTCGAAATATTCGATTTCGATACTATTTACGAAATTTTCGCAAATAAAAGTCCAGTTGGCGATATTTCTTTACTTAAGATAACGTGCCACACAAATATTAACTTTTTCATATACCCTGCCTTTTTCAAACGACATGAAACTGTTTTTCGGGTTCTGTACCCAAAGGGTACCAACGGGAACCCTATTACTGAGGAGCCAAGGGTCGCGGGTTCAATTCCCGCCCGGGACAAATATTTGTGTGGATGAACATGTTTGTTTGTTCCGTGTATCTATAAACTTATATATTATTTAAAAAAAAAGAATATTTAAGTATGTATACCAGTTGTTTAGTACCCCATAAGATAAGCATAATACTTGCTTACTTTGGGACTAGATGGCGCTGCGTGGGATGTCCCAAATATTATTATATTATTATTACTAAGGCTCCGTTGTCTGTCCGTCCGTCCACCTGTCACAGGGATATACCATTTGAACAGTAATAGGCAGACACTAGAATTTTTTACAAAATGTGTATTACTATAAGTCGCTATAACAAAAAATGATAAAAAGTTAAAAATTGAAGGAGAAGCCCATACAAGAAACTTGTATATTTTAACGTTCTTGGTGACTGGGATGATCGCTTTTTATGAAGTATATACTGTGGTAGCCACTATTACATTATATATAATATTGAAAATAAAATATAGTTATTAATTAGTAGAGTTAAAAAAAGGGGGTTTCCATACAAGAAGCGTGTTTTTTTTATATTGTATGGCGGCACAAGGATTCCCCTGCGTGTGCAATTCCGATTCACACTTAGCTGGTTTTTCATCATACTAATTTTTTTGTCGATGTCTTAACTACTGATTGAAAAATGACATTGATTTTATCGGGAATTGGGCTCCTAGAACGAGCTGTAGTTTTAAGTTAATATTTCCAGAAATGAGACGCTTGAAACTACTTTGTACTGCACTGTTTACGCATCTGGCCTTTAAACGGCACCAAGAAAGAATTGCAGCAAAACAATGGTAACTTATGAGGCAGCACAACTCTTTAACAAATTACCATTGTTAAAAATATCGAGAGTTTTATTGTTTTTTTTTTAAAGTAAACTTTTTCATTATATTTTATATGATAATTCACTTTTACGTCAACAATATACTTAATATTAAGTATTGTTTATGAACTGTTAGATAACGTCGATGACTTGTTTTAGTAACATGTATTTGTATCTTTTTTCTTGCAAGTGCCTGTATTTTTGTCGTTAATTAGAAATAACAATTTTTAACCCACAACTTATTGAGGTTTGTTTCGTAATTTTTTTAATTAGCCTTAAAGTTTTAATTTATTGCGATTTTGTTTCCATATTTTCACATAGTAAAAACAAAATAAAAATCATAGGAACACGTTTTTCAATTTTTTTTTTTATGAAAAATGTGCTTGGAATTTTATTGAGAAGAATTACAACTTTAGACGTTCAAAATAAGAAAAGATTTCTCTCCGACTTGTTATATGGTATCTATGTATATATATGAACATAACAGCCATATACCTTGCTTTTTTTTCTAAGTGATTTTTTAAATTAACTAGGCATTTAATTTCACTACCCAATTAATTTAAAGCTAACCAAAAAAGTTTGACCGCACTAAAGTTCTGGCGCGGCCTTAAAGCCGAAATGATGATGATAAATTCACGTGTGACGTCATTACCAGGCCGAACACAGCTTTTAAACATAGTTCACTATAGCTCCTTAATCTATGCTCCATTAACAAGGACCATTTATCATAGTTTTAATAACGATTTAACCCCAACTAGATTAATATATCTTCATTTATTCCGTGTATGGACTCATCCGTTGGGAATGGATGACAGTTTTATCATTCAAATTTCTACTCATCCACTCATTCAATATCGAAACCCGCAACAAATGTTTTCATTCTTTTTGTGCATCCGCGCTTCGAGTGTAACTGTTCCAAACAGAGAAATCTCCCTTTTTGTCGCTGACTCTATTGTTAACAATTAAACGTGGAAAGATTTAATAATTTTAGATTTTTTGGGCTCTAGAAGAGAGATGCGGGGTCACTCATAATAAATAATAAGTGTCGGCGCGAACATTTTACGTTTAACAATGAAATGAATGTCAAATTTAATAGTAGGGTTGAGGCAGCTCAGTTGTGCGTCGCGCGTCGTGTGCGCCATACTTGGGGTGTACCATAATTTATTACAGTATAATATTTTGTTGCAGTCCACCGTTTATGGCGTATATTTTACGTACTTTTTTATTGTCCGTGAAGCTTCGTAGTTATATTTATCGTAATGACTGGGTCGGCTAATGCATTATTTTGTGTTTGCGCTTCACACACTCGGTTACGTACATTTTAGGTGCTTAAAATTATATTTTGTACGAATAAATATTTACTTCTTGAATAAAAGTAAATAAATTAAACAAAAAAATAATTAAATTAAATTCCGTTAAACAATAAATACACCTTGAAAAGAATTTGAACAAAAGTTGCTTCGCTGAAAGAAAACTCACGTTTTATTATTTTTTTTAATAATTTTTAAAAATGTACGAGAATTTTTCGTTGTAAAGTTTTATTTATATTTTTAAATTGTAATATTGTTTTCATAAATCGATTCTAGGCATGTGGCTACGCCGAACAGTATAAATACAAAAGTAAATTGGCTCGAGAATTAGCCTCCTGGCACATTTACGTAAATTACTGCTCTGAAATTAACAGCAGGGACACCATACAAAGGACAATCTACGATTGTTAATCGATGCAATCGAAATATTCCGAATAGCGCCATCTCCGGGGGCCTGACCCCCAAATTATTGGTTTGCCCCGAAGCGATTCGGTCGATGTAAATGTAACTAGATTCGGTAATAAGCTGTTTCGAAGCTATTCTGGGCTTACCCTCGCACCAACTAACTTAGACCGCCTGTTGACTTCATATAACAGTTTCAAATCTATTGTCGCCCTTTAAGCAAAAAGTTTTTGAAATAATTATATTAAACAAATGCAGTTATTTAGAGTGACCCAATTTCCTATAACAAAGGCTAAGCTGCAAAATATGTTAGTCCATAAAAAATAAGAATTTTTTTTGCTGTTGACCATTAAGTCTAGATCTAGATAGACAAATATTATGAAACACAGAAGAAGCCGCACGCCTTTCAGTGGAAATCTTACAATTACCTACTTGGCGCCAGGAACGTGCAACTATTAAGGGGTGTTTGGATGAACTTAGTTCAAACTTCTAGAGGGAGTAGAGTTTACCAAACAAAACAAAAAATTTCAAAAAAGATAGATAATTGATAAAAAAAATTGAAATTCAAACATATTTTTCACGATAACCGTTAATTTGCGCCATCTTCTTACTGCAAACTTTTAATTTAGTTTGATAAGGTCAACACGCTCTATAAGTTTGGATTGTGTTTAGCCGAACGGGTTGTTCTACTTTTATATATAGTTATAAACTAAATTATATAGTCGAGTCTGTTATTCGGCTGGCTATGTTAATAACAAAGTTTTTCTAAGCCGCATATTCCCTTATTATTACGAAATTTGGCAACGAACAAGATCTCACAGCCTAAAAGGAAAATTCAAAAATTGTTAATTTTCAGTTAAATAACATAGAAATTTATTTAGTAATATTAATTTAACATACTCAACTGGATGAGTCGTGACAGCTGAAAGCGCAACGAACCTGTCTCAAATTTATAAGGCCATAGGGCCATGGTTCGACTCCGGGCGTGTACCAATGAGTTTTTCTGACTTAAGTACATAACTATCACTGACTCCGTGCCTCGGAAAGCACGTTAAAAAGTCGGTCCCGGGCGCTGTCAATAGATGACGGTCTTTACAATCCCCAATCCGCAGTGGAGTAGCGTGGTGGATTTAAGCTGCGAGCCCCTCTCCGCCTGGGGGAGGCCTAAGCCCCTGCAGTGGGATAAAAATGGGCTAATGAAGAAGAAGAATCTGGCAGAGAGTAGCGATAAATAGGCGCGGGGCATACTAACACTTAGCCGGTTTTTATTGAATGAGCTATGAAAGAAAGATGTTCCAACTTACATTTAAAGAAAATTTTCTACTTCTAAGAGTGGAAAATTAGGGGAAGAATGTTGACCTAGAACTGATTTGATAATGGACTAGGCAGGCAGACGAGAGAAACTCCTCAACTGGGTACAGCAGGCTACCTCGTGTTTGGGCTCATATGATTTTGACGAAGACTTCCATCCGGGTTTTGGTTATCATCGAGAAGGCCGCGGCCACGAACACGACAAAGGCGAAATTTGGGCAGGATCAGGCAGCTACTACGTTTGGCGACGGGAATGGAGCAAGTCAGTCCAGCGGAAAAATAGTTTGTTAGTGGCGTATTTACGTCACGTCACCAGTTGAACGTTCATGGCTAAAACAATATCTTATTCACAGTTACAAACAAAACAGAAAGATAGCACACGTTTGCCAAATTGTGTATATGAGATATTTGTAATGGTGTACAACCGGCGACGTTTATGCCCATACAAAATATGTATGAGCATTACATTTCCAATGTATCTTAAATTCATTGCTAGTAAAACATAGACAGCGAACATATAAGAATCTGACAACAAGCCTAGGCTAAAATTATATATAAAATGAGTATAGAGCGCCGAAAACTTTGTCGTCAAAAATAAGATAATTGGCCTAGTTCGGTATTTCAGTGGCACTTAATAAATCGGTCAAGTAGTCCATTGTGTTTGTTGCTATTGTTGTCTGTCTTCTATTTATATTTTTTTCTCTTTTACAATGTGACCAGTTCTGTTATAACTGCAATTTATTTGCTTACAATACAATGTTTGTGGTGACAAATTCTTATGTGGATCAAGCGGGACTACTCCGTCAGTCGTTTTCTACACGCAAAGCTTATTTCTATTATGATAATCTAAAACAAAAAACTCACACAGCTAGCCCTACAAGCTAATATGCAAATAGGTTATGATCCCAGGCCGTGCACGCGTCCACAGTCGCGTCATATCCGCACGCACAGTGTCGAGCCCTTGCGTTTCATTAAATACGTTTCCGCATATCACGCGCTACGTCATTTCCGCTCTAGTGAGGGGAAACAGTCCATGTTCTATTACTGAACATTCATTTCAATTGCTACTATTACATGTTATCTGATACATTCTGATTTTAGAATTCTTGTTGGCATCGATGTATGTCGATTAATAATGTTATTACAGTTTTCTGGTCAGTGGGGGAGCCAACCTCCCCCACTGACCAGAAAACTGTCAGTTTGCAATTGCATTTGCATGCATGGATTTGGATTTGGGATTGCAAATGCAAGTGGGAATGAGACCGGAGAAGAATCAGTACAAATTATAACAGAGACTGAAGCAGGAGTTAGATGAGAGTAAAAGTGTAAGAGGGAATGAGAACAGTGGTGAAAACGTAAAACGACTACATGGGCGTTACGTCTGTCCGCACGGGTGAAACCGCGTGCGGAAGCTAGTTTATTTAATAAATTACTACAATACTCTTAGCTACATATTTCTGAGAAAATTATATATTTTGTTTAAGCAAGTAAGTCTGGTAGTTGATTAGAATCGATCATCGAGGCCGATCCAGCATTAATTGCTGGTAAGGCAATTCGCGGACAAGTAATTTGCTGTGTACCAAATTATCACATGATTTTTGGAATAGACTTCATTCGTTATTCAAACAATCTAGCAAACATGAACGGATCGGGATGAACTGCTACCACGTCAACCGCTTTCGAATGAATATTAATCTCTACCCCTTTCGCTAGAACGAAACTTGTACGGGCACGCTATATGATTGCTGGCCAACAAGCTTTGCTTTGCATTAAAATTTGTTTAGCTCACGTCATCGGATTATGTCACTTTCACCGCCGCAATACAACACATCTTAGGTTTTCGGAATGTAATATGAAATATTCTTTCGGTAAATTCATTAGTTCCCATTCATTTGCAGTTTAATAATATAAGGTACAATGAAATTTTTGTATCAATTCCAATTAGTTTGTTGGTTTCACGGCAGCAAAAATAATCTTTGCGGAATGTGTAATCGCATACTCACTCCTATAGTCTCTAAAGTGACTGAAAAGTAAATTAATAAAATCACCACAGATTCTATGATTTCGTCGTTCTCTGGTCTGTTGCCTCTTAGGATTTCTTAAAAACTGCAATGCTTTATTAAAATTGGTAGATAGGCCTCCCGTAGCCCATATACGATATCTTACAAATCTTTGACCATAATTTATTAAACCAGACATTCAATCTAGGCACGTGAGGCTTTGTTTTACTAAAACATAATAAAGCTATCTACATGAGTAATAAATAATAAGAACTTTTTTATCAAAATTATTTAACTTTGTAAGCCCTGTGCGAAATCTGATTTCTCTGTATTTTATGAAGTGTTGGTCTAATATTAAAAAAAAATTTAGAACTTTGCGAAAATACGAGTAAGTACAAACTTTTTATAGTTACAGTTATAAGGGAAAGTGCACATGTATTACATTAAAATTCAAAGTGATGTGAAATAGGTTATTCTTAAAAAAACATTATATTAACATACATTAATTAAATATTTATTTAATGATATAGATTATATAAATTAGTATTAAATAAATATTACGTTTGAAGTAAATAAATGGTATTTCATTTAATTTCATTAAAAAAGGAGTTAATATAGCAGAAAACGCATAGAACATAGAATTTATAAAGTAGAAACTGTCATAAACAACTCTATTAAATATATCAAATCCAATAAATATTATCTGATCACAATATTCATATTTAACACGATGGTAATTACTGGTTAGGTAAATTGAACTCCTACGTTAACCATTAACGTCACGAAGGGTCGATCCGATATAGTTGGAATTTTACAATAAGCTTATCTCGGCACTAAATTGTTCTAATTCAGATTTCGGAAATTGTTTAAAGTTCGGTTCCCATGCATTCGATTGCTAGGGGTATATCACACCCCGTTTTACACCCTATGTTTGGGGTTTGCGTGCGGAGATTACATTTGCCGCCGTTCCCGCCCTCAAATTTTCCGTTTATTACCTTTCTCTATTTTTATTGCTTTTATTGACTTGTTGATGAGCAGTTGATTTTACCTAACTGCGTAAATGTAGTGTAAATATAACTTTTCTATTTTTTTTTATATTTAATACTTCATGCTTTTGTAATACGTATATAAGTATGACCATGAATTTTTTTTTTTTGGGTTATTACACCAAGCGACCAAGTATCCAAGCAATGTTATATTTATGGATCCTCAAAAGACGTGCGGATTTTTTTTCAAAAATCTACTACTATAAAGTTAAATAGGGCATTTAAGAACAAAAATCTGCGATTTTTTGAGTTAAATGCATGAAATTTGGTGTGTTGTCTTTTTGTTAGAAACTAAACATATCGTGTTTCAAGAATTTTGGAAATTCAACCTTTGAATTGGAGAAATAGGGGATAAAATTTTACGGGATTTATGTCACTCTTCAAGTTAAAACTTTGAAATTTATTATTTGAATTAATAGTTTATTTATTTAATAACAAAAACCACAGCTCTTAAGAAACAAAATAACATAACTTATGAATACATCTGATAGCCAATTATGGCTTTAAATTTTTTTACTTACTCTTACTACAATTTAAGGCGACATCAACCAAGACACTTTTTTTTTTAAATAAATGAATAATCAAACCGACAACAAAAAGCATTGGTACATAAAATTTTAATAATACGGTACATAATATTGTATAAGACATGTCTCATATAATATTATATACTGTGTGTTGTGTGGAATAGGTAAATGAGGGGGTGTGTGTGTGTGTAATATATACTTAGACGACCGCTTAGCCTAGTGGGCAGCGACCCTGCCTGCGAAGCTGGAGGTCCCGGGTTCGAATCCCAGGTCGGGTCAGTATTTATATGATGAATATTAATACTGGCACCGGGTCTTGGTTGTTATATGTATGTGGTGTCTTCGCTTGGTACCCAAAATACAAGCAAATGCTTAGTTTGGGACCTAGACGTTGTTGTGATTGTGTGTGTTATTATTATTATTATTATTATTATTATACTTAATAATAATAATACATGAGACAACCCACACAGGGCCATCTAGTCTCAAAGTAAGCAAGTATTATGCTTGTGTTATGGGTTACTAGACAACTGATATACATACATAAATACTTTTTTTTTAAATAATATATGCATTGATAAAAATAATACACCCAGACCCGGAACGAAATAAACATGTTCATACACACAAATATTTGTCCCGCGCGGGAATCGAACCCACGACCGTTGGCTCCGCAGTTAGGTTCTCTAACCACTCGGCCATATATTTAGCCTCCATACCGTACATAAGGCATGTGTGAATTTATGCGACGTTCACATTAACCAATTACATTGCAATCTGTGTCTGTCATCACCAAGTGTTAAGCCTATGTTGTTGTTTATCAATTATCACTTCAAGGACCTCGCGCTTAAAGGATATTTTACTAGTGTCAACAATATCTACATTATTAAATTTGTTAATATAAGTTCGAAGTAACCTGTAAGTTTGTGCGTCCCTTACTTTTTAAAGTTAAAACTGTTAGAATTGGTATTTAACCTTCTGGTTGAAAATTAGAAAAAACACTTGTTTATGAATTTATATAAAAATTTGAAGCAAATGATGAATTTAATGAAATAATTAAAAATTTGTAATTTCACCTTTTGGTTGGAATATATAAAGTACATGTTTTAGTTTTTTGTAAAATTAATCCTCAATAAATGCTTATTAAAACGCGTAATTCACACGAGTGAAACCGCGGGTGGCCGCTAGTAAGCATTGAAATGAAATAAATACCTGTGATTAAGAATTAACATAATTTGTAATTAATATAATGCAATACACGATCTTGATGTTTAATCAGATATACGAAACTTACCTACTCAAAATCTATGAATAACACTTGCTCTTAAAGCAATTTTCGATTCGAAGCGGGTTCGATTTCTGCCCGGGACTAGTACCTATGGGGACTAGGGTGTAAAATGTTTACATATGCATGTGTGCTATGTATAAAAAAATAAGTACGTTTATAAGTATATAAGTTAACTAATAACCAAAATACTACTAATATATAGAGATTATAGATGGACGTGTGTGAGGTGGCTGAGGTATAATTATTAATAATTCTACGAAAATACGGAACAATTTTTTTTCAATTCCTAAAAACACATAAAACTAACAAACAAAGATGTACTAAAATATTTAGGTGTTACAACAAATATAATATTCGATAAATCATCATCATCATCATCAGCCCATGTCTCTCCACTGCAGGATATAGGCCTCTCCCAAAGCTCGCCACCACACACGGTCCTCCGCCTTTCGCATCCAACTATCCCCGGTATGGTGCTTCAGGTCATCTGTCCACCTGGCCGGGGGGCGTCCAACGCTTCGCTTTCCGGTATGTGGCCTCCATTCGAGAACTCGTCTACCCCATCGGTTAAATCAAAAATCAATCAAAAAAGCCAAAAACACCCTAATAATACAAATATATCACCAGTAAATAAATTTAAAATTAATCTTTACTTCGTAAGTCGGTTATAATAATATCAACAGAGTCGTAAAAGTCGAATACAAGCGGCTCAACAAATATTGGCCCATAGTATCATTTATACGATAATCAAGCATCGATACTGCTCTTAAAATTATCTCTCGACCTCTCGATCACTTTAAGCCTCCGTTTAACAGCAATAAAATACGTATTAATAATTAATAACATCTACGTGTCCATGCGCAACAAGAGACTTACGACAGTTGTGTATGAGTTCTCAATTTTCACTCGTATGAGTGTGTATTTTGATAATATGGATAGATTAGTGGCATCATATACACAGGAGTGTCGCAACGTGTAAATATTTTCTGGTAACAATGATATAGGCTTTAAGAAGGTTTCGATCGAACAGTGATTCCATTGGGTCGTAAAAGAGCTCAGCTCCGTTTTATGGGTCATAACACATTTATTGTATGATTCAAGAACGTATGAGGCGCCTTATGTTAATTGGGAAAGGCGGACCACCTGTGAGGTGGGACGATTGTGTTCGAATAACAATTACAAATTAAATGTTCTGTTCCGCTAAATGAATATAATTGTTTAGATTTTCATTTTATAAAATGCATTTTTTTTCTCATATATACGTTTCATATATTTTACAAAACTTGTTTTTCCACTTAGAATTCGATAACTGCTCCAATAAAATATGTTGCACTTACAAAATTTTGATCTAAAAAATCTTTTAATTTCTTTTTAAAAAGTTTAACTAAAATCAATACCAGCGTTAATAACAAAACGGACATTTGCGATAAATCAACAAAAGAGACAACAAAGTTAAGGAGCGCCTTATTACGAGAAACTGTATTTATTAAATCATTGTAATAATTTAATCGTTTTAATTTAATTTACCCATTTATGAATTTTTTGGGAAATAAATTTTTAAGTAATATTAATGAAAAAAAAAATGATGTTTATGGCATATTATTTCTAGTGACATAAATATATATTTTAATAAAAATAATTTTAAAAAAATTAAAAATGTACTCGCCAAAACAAATACTAGGTTATTTCAAATAAACACTAGGCGTATCGGCACGCAGCGAGTCCGAAGCTCCGGTGTGTTGTTTACTCGAACGAAACGAGTTTTTGTATGGTCAATATTGATTTTACCATACAAATGAATACATTCTGATACAATGGGGCTTCCATTTTGACCGTTGCGGTATGTTTGCTTAGATAATTCTCGCTGGGCGGCGTTCGCCACCGAGACAGTCGTCGTACCTGCTTAGAAGTTAGATATGGTCAGAGACATTAAAAGTCATGTTTATTTTAATGTTACAAACAATGATGTTCATTTGTAAATACTTTACCTACCTATCTCACTAATGGAAGGCGCACGAGGCAATTATATTATCTAGATTAATTACTTTTTTCCATTATAATAGACAGCATTTTTTTCTTTTATTTCGTATCATTGCAGTGTTCTGATAAAAACGCACAATTCGCCGATTCTAGCGACACTGCCCAAAGAACCAAACCGAAAAATTATATTGCTCATTATTATAGCGATAAGTTTATTAAGTCAAGAATATATCATAAAAAATAGGTTCATCCGTTCGGGAGCTACGATGCCACAAACAGACACACACGCAGACACGTCAAACTTATAACATGTCTTCGTTTTTGCGTCGGGGGTTAAAAACAAAGCCATGGGGAATCAGTTGATAAAAGTAGAATTTTGTATTTATTTATCGGTGATAAATACAAAATTATACGTATACATAGATACATACAGAGTTCCGTGCATCCGCGATGAAAATAAAACCTTTAATGGTTCACTCTGGTATCTGTCTTTCCGTCTGTCACAGCTTCCGAATCTACTGCGTAAAAAAGTTTAAATTCGTTACATATACAACGTTTGGTGACCCAGTTGCGGATGCCTATAGAATAAACAAACGATTGCTATTTTGGAAATAGATTTTGGTAAAAAAATTTAAAAAGGAAGCTTTTTTGTGAAGTGTATCGTATGACATATATCCACATAAGTACGAATTGACTAGAAGCCCTCATTTGCACTCAACCACTTATACTCTCGCGAGCTGGTGCAAGATGGTGAGTTTCAGTCCGCGAGGTTCCCGCGCGCCTGTCTTCACCCCCGCTAAATTACGTTTGACATTTTTGATAATATGAAGTGACATTTCTGACTCTATTAAAACCAAACGTTGCTGTCAAATTTATTTACTCTATGGACATATCAAATGAAAGTGCTTATTTACTGTGAGACACACAAGTATATTCTACTTATAACTTTCTTCACTTTATCAACCAATTTTTACCCCACTGCAGGGGCTTAGGCCTCCCTCAGGGCGACGAGGAGGGTTTGGAGCTTAAATCCACCACGCTGCTCCACTGCGGGTTGGGGATTATACCGTCTATAACCGACCGACTGCTAAACGTGCTCTCTGAAGCACGGAGTCAGTGATAGTTATGTACTCAAGTCAGAAAAAACTCATTAGTACACGCCCAGATTCGAACCATGGCCCTATAGCCTTATAGATTTGAGACACGTTCGTTGCGCTTTCAGCTGTCACGACTCATCCAGATGAGTAAGTTAAATTAATATTACTAAATAAATTATTATTGCATTTAACTGAAAATTAACGATTTTCGAATTTTCCCTTTAGGCTGTAAGACCTTGTTCGTTGCCAAATTTCGTAATAATGACCGAATATGCGCGAATGAGCGAATATCACAACCCGCAGTGGAGCAGCGTGGTGGACTTACGCTCCGAACCCCCCTCCTCACCCTGGGGGAGGCCTAAGCCCCTGCAGTGGGGTAAAAATGGGCAGATGATGATGATGATGAGCGAATATGCGGCTTATATGGCCGTATTTTTTGATTGACTTGACTTACTGCCTTGATTTTTTAACAACTCCAAGAGACCGTAGACTTTAAAAAGTAAAGAATAATATTAAAAGGTGTTTCTTTGAAAAGTGTAAAATAATCAAGTTACTGTATATTACTTTATAATTAACTTAAGATAATAAAACTTTAGAAGTTAATTAATCGTTGTGCGTGGCCCGTAGACAGCATAAGAAAACTTTGTTATTAACGTAGCCACCCGAATAATAGACTCGACTATATAATTTAGTTTATAAATTTGTAGCATAATATTATATAAAAGTAAAGTTTAGTAAAAGTAAAGTATAAAGGCTTTATAAATTTGAGACAGGTTCGTTGCGCTTTGGGCTATCACGACACTATTGTAATTTATTAATATAATATTTATAATTTAAATTAAAAAAATAAACAAAAAATTCGGAGCTAAAATTTTTGAAAAATATAAGTCATGATTTTTATCTTACGGGAAATTTTAAGCGAAAATAAAAAATAAGATATTCAAGAAAAAAACTTTTCTCAAATAGATCATATATCATGTAACATATCCAACGTAATTGCTCGTTTTAGTGGACACAAATATATATTTTATAGGTTTTATTAGAACGCATGGTTTAATATATGTTACCAAAAATTTACAAAATTTTATCATATCCGAAACTGTTGAAACTAAAATTAAAAAAAAAAATCACATAATATTTTGTAGGGTCTCACTCACTCATAGTTTACAGGAAAACATAAACGGAAATCTTGTGTCTTTGAGTTTAAGATGAAAACGATAAATTTTCGTATAGAAAAAATGCGTATAAAACGCGTTCTTTAATTTTACTGAGAGCTAATATGTTCAATTGAACTTTTCAAGCTACCATAGCGGTACCCTACTTATTCGAAAGAATCGAGTTTAACTTTACACCAAATTCGATTCAGGTAATTTGATGACTTATTGTGCGGGACCTTCTCCACGTGAGTCCCATTTACACTTGACCGATTGAAATTTTTATTAAAAGAATTATTTTATAGTAGACAACCAAAATATTTTATTTGAAAATTTTCATTCACTCTAAGAATGTTTAAGTTCATACATAAATTTTAGTGATTTTCAGATCATTTTATATTTATTTATTAATACATTTTGTTGTCTCAGATGTTTCCGATAATTCTTTATATTTTACAATTATTTATCATTAAACTATATTAAGAAAAAAAATCCCGTCCTACAAGTTGAAAATTAATAAGTTAATTTAAGTATTAATTATAGGTTTTCTCATTGAATCAAATAGCTTTTCCAAGTTTAAAATAGAAAACTCGAGTAATTACCACTCCACGTAACTTTACGAATGACTTTTGGTTTTCCGACCGAGTCACCTCGTTTTTTGTTTCTTTAAAATCTAATTTAAACTTTGAGATATAACAGTTTTATTACGTATTAATATTAAATGACAACACACACTAGTTAAATATAATATTTTTATTATAATACATCGATTACCGAGATAGTAAGATCCTATTGTTAAAGTGTTGTGTAAAGAAATGTCAAACAGGTGTCAAAATGAAAGGTTAAAGTAGTATTAATTTGTAACCTAACTACTGCCTGTTTGGGCCCAACGGCGCTGCATATGCGGAAAAAACTTTTTATTGATTTTAGCTTAAAAATAACTTACCGGTGAAAATTTATCTGATAATTTTGTTTTGTGGTTGTGATCTACTTTTATATGATTCCGCGATACAATTTATTTTACCGCTTGAATAACATACGTACCTATCACTGACGGACTATTGCCTTTATTCATCGGAAATCAAATAATACTAAAAATACCTAGGGCATCTTACACACGGCCATCTAGTCATAAACTAGGTATAGTTTGTATAATGGGTACTAGTCGACTGATATACATATTGAGATATATATTTTTTTAATAATAAATATTCACATTCTTAGAAATTTTATACCCAGAAACGGAACAAATGGCATGACGACATCATGAGCACACAAATATTTGTTCTGGGCGAGAATCGAACCTGCAAGCTTTGGTTCTGCAGTTAGGATCTCTAACCAGTCGACCAATCGGTCTACTTTGCTAAGACCGAAATACATCCAGAATTGACCTCTTTTGACATTTTTATACCTATATGTGAAGTGCGATTTTCGAACGATTTTCGTAACAATGACATGTCCTTTACTAGCCCGCCTTCTAAATATGAAAATTCCTTTGATGTTCCGAAGAAACGACAAATTCCAGAGGCGGTGAAGTGTCGCGACTGCTCTTTCTTGGCGCCCTCTGTGCGGGCATAATATTATTATTCGTGCCGGTGCGTCGTCGGCGCGGGCGGCGCGGCGCGGCGCGGCTCTGGCTATTACTCATCTTTTTCTCGCGTCGAGGGCTCGTTTTTATTGCTAGACGTGAAAAATACCAGAAATTCACCCGGTCCGCTCAAAGTGGCTGGATTAATTCAGCAGGCACTTATTTCAAATTGGATTTCGCTGGAGAGCGACTCGCGACGTTCGCGCCATTCGCCATTCCCCCCTTTAATAGTGTCCGACTTGTTCCGCACTCTATTATTGCTGTCGCTTGTCAAGGTGTTGTGTTGGAGCCTTTGTCGCTTCTATTCCTAAGATGAGTGCTTTCAAGAAAATTTTATCTTGAAGTTATTTTCTTTCTAGAAAATAAAACGCGAAATATTTCGTATAAACTTTTGTTATGTTCTAATAATAACTAGTTATTTCCCAGTAAAGAGAGATCATGATAAGGTATTTTTATAAATATGCGACGGCAATGGCTGACCTTATAATTCCATTATGTGACGTCACGCTGTAAAAATTTTTAAAATCATATAACTACGTAAATACCGATCTAAAAAAAAAAATTTAAGTAAGTTTCTTAAAATTGCATATTCTTTGGAAATAAATAATAACTGAATTGAGTTAAAACATTTGGAAATGGTCAATTCTTGCAATAATTACCTCGGATTATTTTCGTCAGTATAAACAACTTATACTACAGGACAAATACTGAAAAAAGTAAAGGAAAATGTACATTCCTTTCCAAATATATTAAAGAGTACATTATTCTCAAAATTTCAGAATAGAGCCTACAGTACAAGTTGTTCGTGTTAATGGGTACTTTCATCCCTTCCAGTTTTTGAGAGCAAACTTTTTGTTCCCTGTTTGAATATAGGTCTAATTAAATTAATTTTTTTAACAATTTTGTTTTTTATTGTTACAGTGCATCCGCGGAACGCACTGCGTACACTTGGCTGCCGGACACGAGAATAGAATTCTCATCTCCGTTCAGCCGCCGAAAAAGTTCTAACTCCACCGTCTACGAAAGCGACTGATGGTGTGATGGCTTCGACCTGCTGGAGGAAGCACTGCTCTGATACCAATACCAAGTTACCAGCACATCACGAAATCGTTTTAGCCAGTGTTAACCAAAACCTCTGCTACAGCCTGGACTGTACTATAAATATCTATCTATAATTAATGTTTCTACATTGAGTCTATTGTATTAAGTGATTTCAGTGTTGCTGTTTACGATTTAAAATTACTCATACATAAACGACCATTAGGAATTGAAACATCCGACGTTGTTGGGTACTTATATAAAAATCATAAAATTCTGTGAAATAATTTTAATTATAACTAAATCTATTAATGCTTGTACATAGTTCGCAAAGTAAAGAAGTTGGTAGTTATTGTATTTGATGAAATTATTTCTTATTAGCTCGGTCATAATATTTTCTTTTCGTTTAATAATATTTCATTGCAACCGGCAACTGGTAAAATATAATACGTAAAGAATGAGACGACTTGGGAAGCGAGCGTGACAATTTTTTATCCATAAATTCGCTAATATGTCTCACACTTCCTTCGAATACTCGAAGTATCCGAAAATGAATATTTATAATGAGGTAACGGCTGATCTCTATTCTTACATGAAGTTAAACTTAGTACAACATATCGAAACTGATTTATTAGACTGTGGACTGATTCACATTTTTTAGAATCAAACTATTGCTCTACAGCTTGCGCTAAACTCCTAACTCGCTCATTAACGCAAGCCTACTCTTGATCCTCGGATAACCATTTTCTTCAATGCCACATTACCGGCCTCGACTTCAGAGCGAACTAGAAGTTTGGCGCGAGCTGTACCTCCCAGTTCAGACCGCGCAAGTTTAATTTATTTGGTAAAACACCTATACGCGCCTGTTATTCTACATATGGGTAGATTTCTTTGGTTCGCCTTATTAACGAAAAACTTTATTATATTAACTTGAATATCAATCATATTGCTTTCATTGTTTTTAAATTTAAATTTTAAAAACCTACTATTTTCAATGTAGTATTGGATACATATATAGATAGTTATTATTAACAGTTGCTGTGATTTTAGTTTAGCTTAAATGTTTTATATTTAGAATTCTCACTTGTAAAAAGTAAGTTAACACAAATAATTACTATCCTTTGGTAATATATATTTAACATAGTATTTATTTTTATAATATAGTTAGCTCACAGGTTTCACGACACACGATATTATTATAATAAGTAATTTATCCAATTCATGTAATTGTACAAATTAATCCTAATGATATATGACGTATTTAATTATACCATTTGGAATTACGGGAAATAAGCTAATAATTGAGCAAATATATTATTAAGAATTAATCTCGTACTATCTCTTATGCTCTACTGAGGGTCGTGGTTGAGCGTAATTAAGATTATTTTTGTATTAAGTTAACTTAATTTTTTCTTCGGACTGCCAAAATGATTCCTAAGGTCACGTTTAAAGTCCGAATACTTTGCATTTTAATACTGTAAATGAATCAATAAAAACAAAGTCTATAATTTTCTTATATAAAAAAGACAATAGTTGTTTGTTTGTATGAAATTAAATACTTAATTTTTTATTGTATTTTTTTTCTTTTGTATGATAACACCCGTCCAGAAGGATTTGACTCTATTCCCATTAACTTTATATCTACTGTGTAATACCTATACTTACTAAGTTAAGTGTACTCTATATATTCCCTATGTATGTAATGCACGATTACAAAAGCGATGTATGGGTTCATCATTACATTAATGTTGATTCATTTGTATTAAATGATTTGGTAATGAAAAATTGTATTGATCAAATTGGACTTTCATTTATGCCATTTAATATAAAGCCTTGTGATGAAATAAACCTTGGTATGAATATACATTATAAATATGATTTTGTTCTCATATTTTCAAAAATTAAGGTTATGTCATATCTAGAACTACACAAAAATCTGACAGAATTGATCCTCAAGATTTTTGCTGGTATTAAATACTTAGTACTTACCGATCTATCTCATTAGTGGCGAATGAGCAAACGCGCAACACATAAATGTAGAGTCCCGTATTTACTTATTTATTTAGAAATTTATTATATGTATGGGTAAAAGCAATTTTAAAATACTAAAGAAATAATTATGAAATAAATACGCTTACTAAACTTTAGTAGGTATTAAGTTTTTTTTTTCAGATTTGTTCTTACTATACTTCAAATCTCATATTTCCTATAGTAGAAGTATTTCAATAAAAGCTTGAATTATTAGAAGCGACAATGGACAATAAAAAAATATTCGAAGATGCTGATGATGGAGAGTGGAACCTTAATTTTCAATACATTTACATAACTACGTATAAATCATTTGGCACCAAAGCTCATTCAAACTAAAAGAAATAAGCGCAATGAAAGAGACTAGTAGAATTATGGAGTTATATAATGATTGTTACGTAACTCAAAAAACAACTCACCACGTGGAAATATTGTGATGCCTCATCCATTTAATAGTTTAATATAGTCGTATAATACCGATTCGATGTTTCAAAACATTCAAAACGGTACACGAAGAAATAAATGGTTGACGTTTTCTTTATTAATAAGTACATTACATGCTTCCTTCATCACTTTCTCAAAAAGAAGTTTAGAAGATACTTGAAGTTAATTTGCCTCATCCATTTGTTCAATATTCCAATTCAGCTCTGAATTTAAAATATCTTCGTTATTAATAAATTACATTAAAATTAGAGTCATACAACAAGCTGGCTGCAAGTTCATATAAATTATATTATTTTTTCCGTATGTATATAGAGGGTTAGGTTTTCAGAGAGTAAGAAATATAACTTCGCAGTTTTGAAACTGTCAAACGGAATTTCGCGAAAATGAAGGCCGGTGCGCGAAGACCTCGCGAACTACAACCGGACTGAAACTCACCATCTTGCCAAACGGGTACGCCAACTAGCTAGAATAAGAGATCCAGAGAGAGACGGTAAGCGCAGAAGAAAGCTTCTAGTCGATTTGGACTTTTATGGATTAAACCATCATATACAAACTAATTCCCTGTTAAGGCATTGTCTACCACACGGATACCTTGTTAATCTTTACGGAGATCAGTTCGGAAAGACAAGTTTTTGTGACCGCGGAACACAAGTCCCAACTTCGGAACGAATCGATCTACGTGTTTCATGTAACAGGAGCAGAGATTCTGTGATGTAGGTCTGCGTTATTCAACGTTGTTTTATGATTAAAATATATCTACAGCGATTTTTTTTTAATATTTTTTTTTTAATTGTATTCTTCATGTATTTCTTTTTTTCGTGTATTTCGGTTTTGCACCTAAAGAGTTCCATGTTCCAAACCTGTCTTATAGATATTGTATCAGAATTATCAGACGTTCAAATTTAGAGTTCAACTATAAGATTTTCTGATGAAAATTGTGTACGTGCAATGTATACGTTAAATTACTTACTAAGATGCAACGTCGGTCAGTCGGATGAGGTTGCCTTAAGAGCTCTCCCCATTGGGCGTCGAAATTGCTAGGAATAACCTTATAACTTGGTTTCGATTCTCAGGAGAACGCGTTGACTCATTACCTAATAATTTATTGTTAGCGATTAACCAGTAGGTACCGCTTAATAAAGTAAACAACACGTACGAATAAAATGGGTATATTTAACTATAATTCATATATGCCTTATCAAATATTATACTAAAA
Source organism: Luffia ferchaultella (assembly GCA_949709985.1). Taxonomy (NCBI): domain Eukaryota; kingdom Metazoa; phylum Arthropoda; class Insecta; order Lepidoptera; family Psychidae; genus Luffia; species Luffia ferchaultella. The sequence continues at coordinate 8,373,896 of OX453251.1, forward strand.
CAGTAATACTTAATATTAGAAAGTACATATGACAACTCCAAATGCCTGTTATCTTCACAATGATCAAGCCACCACATCGCCGTACTTTAATAAATGATTGACAATGAACGACTATTGAAGAATCTTGAAAGATCATTTTCTTTTTGAGTACCTAAACGCTATTATTAATGAGCCCATAAAATTATGTGAATTCATTCACATTTTTAACACACTGTGGTTTTTGGGAGCTACTATTCAAATCCATGTCTCTTTGATGAATTCTAGATTGAAATTAAACCGAATTCAGACGGTTTATATTTGCTTTTAATTTTTGAAGAAGCATTCAATCGCATTGACAACAATGATGATAAATAAGAACAGGACGATTCAAACGTGGCGATCTAAAATAAAATAGAAATGATCTTTTTAGATTCCGAAGAACTCGAATACATAATTATTTGTTTCTGTTACTAAAATGTAAGTTTGTACAAACACGCTCCTCACGTATAATATGACAATCTTATATATTAATTCTATTATATGATTCCTAATAAATCCATAAACTTATGTTATTATGGATCTGCAATCCGATAAATTAGCAGATACAGACAGATACTACCAATGCAGTGTACCTGTCCCAAAAAACCTATAGAGCAACTGGAGAACGTTCAAAAAAATATCAAATATCAAAAAATGTCTAGGATGTCAAAAGGAAAAGATTTTATTATTGAATCAGGAGCGCAACAAGTAATTCTGGGTTATAATCCTGAGCGTAGTGAGGTATTAAAAAACACGGGAAACACAGTTTGCTCTCGTGTAATACTTGCAAATTTTTACCTCAGTAGCTAGAAAATACTATAGGTGCAAGAAAAATGATAGTAACTAGGTTGAACAATATCTGTATTTTAAAGGTTTCCAAACTAGAGTTCCACATATAGCAAGTCTCATTCTTTAATACAGAATTTCATCATCATCAGCCCGTGTCTCTCTACTGCAGGATATAGGCCTCTCCCAAGGCTCGCCACCACACACGGTCCTCCACCTTCCGCATCCAATTACCCCTGGTATGGTGCTTCAGGTCATCAGTTCACCTGGCCGGGGGGCGTCCAACACTTCGCTTCCCAATACGTGGCCTCCATCCCCACACGGCATAGAATACAGAATTTACAGGCTTACAATTATTTTTTATACCACATTTATAGTAAGTTCAGTCAGCATTAGAAATTAGTTTCTAACTAAATTTAATGGTGTTAAATAACAATCTTTGTCACTAGATTCACTCATTACACAATCTTTTTAAGCTTTCACTGAAATAAACAAAGAACTAAATTAAAGCAATAGAAAGATTATAAAAATCATAGAGTAAATAAAATTGACAGCAGCGTTTGGATGTAAATAGGAACTTAATTGAAAATTCAACTAAGTATATTAAATTTTTTACTTTATGTTTGATGTTGTTTTAACTAATTAGACCATATTTTCAAGCAGAATTATACGGTAGTATACGGAGTTTCTCAACGTTTCTTGAGGTAGGTAATGAAATTAGAAACGCCAAAACGTAGCGTTCTAAAGTCAAAACAAAATTTCTTCACTGAGTGATCAAAATTAACTTTTGCTTACTGGTTTAAAAAAAACAAGAAACGAAAAATCGATAAGCATTCGAGCCAGTTATGTGAAAAAGTTTAAACTGTGAGGACTAAAGTTTCAAAAGGCTTTAGAAAGTCTCCACAGCACCATAAAATGTTGCATCCCTTTGGTGGTCACGGTACAAACGTGTACTCCACGCGGGCGAAGCCGCAAGCGAAAAGGTACTCTTTAATAAAGTTGTAATATTATTATTAGTCTATGCAATATTATTATGCATTTTAAATAAAAAATGTATATCTAAATAATATTTTGGAGACTGCAGGCATAATGCTTTCCAATCGTAAGAGTCACGGTCACGAAGCGTATTGAAAAGTTCCACCTGAGCTTATTTGAGTTATTCGATTACCGGGTGTTCGGAAGTCCGACGGAGGTGGCATTAACGGCTGAGAGTTTGTTTGGTCACGGATCGTAACAAAACTTCGAAGCTTCCCGACGTTAAACGAGAGGAAAATTATAAAAAGTTTATCTCTTATAAAAGAAAGTTACTCGTTTAATTTACCTACTCAGTGAGAGCTCATCAATCAATCTAGACGTATCAAATTATATTATACGTTTTCAAAAAGTCCAACGAAATGTGAAAAAATTACGAAAACTCACACAATTTTCAAATTCTGTGACATAAACAATAGTGCCATGCAGATTAATAGATTACATAATAATTGATTAATAAATAACACCAAAAATATATATTAAGTCTTAACCTATGAAGTTGCCGTTTTGTATGAAATAAGTTGTAATAATAAGTAATGTAAATAAGTATTTTTTTTCGAACATCTTTATTTCTGTTATTCAAAGTAATCACCCGTGCAGTGGATGCATCTTTGCCAACGCAGTGGCGATTTTTTGATGCCCTTCTTGTAAAAATCAACGGGATGGAAGGCAACAAACTCTTCAAAGGCATTTTCTACTGTCTCTCAGGAATTGAATTTCTTTCCCCTTAAAAAGTTGTCCAAATTTTGAAGAAAGCAATAGTCGATAAGTGCAAGGTCTGGTGAGTATGACGGATGAGAGAGAACTTCCAACCCTAACTCTAGCAGCTTGGAGACGGTTTGTTGTGCAATATAGGGTCACGGGTTGTCGTGAAGGAGCAGCGAGGACGACCGATTGACCAAAGCTGGTCGCAGACGTGCAAGCTTCTACGACATTGTCTTCAGTTTTTCACAGTACACATTTGCAGTAATGCCCATGCCATTTTGTAAAAAGCTGCGATGAATCACACCGACACTAGACCACCAAATAATCCACCAACACCAAACCATCACCTTTTTAGGGGTTATTGTTCGTTTAACACATTGCTTTGGTGCTGAACCAGGATCTAACTAACTTGTTGAGCGCTTTCGATTATCGAACAGAATCCATTTTTCATCACAGGTAACAATCCGGTTCAAAATTCCTTCATTTCTGTGCAACGCGAGGCAGGTCTAGACGCGTACGTTGCGCTGGCGATCGTTAAGTTAGTGGGGTATACATCTATCAAGCTTTTTTACTTTGTCAATTCGTCGCAAATGGTCTAATGTTGTTTTGATGCTAACATCAAAAGCTGTTGCTAGTTCAGCTGTAGTTTGAGTATCATCAGCTACCACAATCGCCTTCAATTCATTATTGTTGACCAAAGTATCCGTACGACCACGAGGTTCATTATTCAAGTCATAATTCTCAGAACGGAAGCGGGCAAACCAATAACGGGTTATACGTAATTGGTTTGTTAAGTTCTTTCCGTAAACGTTGTTGATGTTATGTGCCATTTGTGCTGCATTAATGCCACGATGGGACTCATATTCCATAATTACTCGAATTTTCAAAGTGTCCACTATGACGAAAAATTTTCAAATGTAATGAAAACAAAACGCTAATCAATAAACAAAAAAACTGACCTTGTAAAATGAATTTCATGTTTTTAAAAAAAAATTAATTTGAATTTAGAATTCACAGCCAAACAAAATATTTTTTTTTAGTTGCCAGTGTACTGTAGAACGGCAACTTCGTAAGTTCAGACCAATAACTGTACATAATTAAACCAATGAGACAACAAGTCCTGTTTACCAAAAAGTTGATTTTCGTAGAATGGTATATAATTTTTAAACCTAAAATTACGTTTGAAAATTAGCTTTCTTTCTTCGCGGAATTATTTGGTAAGAAAAACCTTTTGAAATCCAATCTCTATAACGAGAATAGTTTATTTTTAAGAGAATATTAATTTATATCTATACTTATCATATAAAACTCATTCGTTTGTATGTAGGTATGTATTTGTACAGCCAAAACTCGACACCGGCTTAACAAATTTAAATAGGACTTAAAACTATTGAATAACTTACTCGCATGTCCTTGGTTTTTGCATAGATTATATCGGTATATAAAATTTATTGTTATACTTATGTATGTTCCAACGCGCAAAGCTCGAGAACGGCTTAACCGATTGATTTGATTTGATGGTCCTATTGATTTCTCTGGGTTAAGCATAGGCTAAATATAACTTCGAAAAAGAGGCAAATCGACTAATCCAACTCCGTTGGGCAGCATTCGGGAAGCTTTCTCGTTCCACCTGTCCAAATTCTTGAAGACGAAAGTCTTCAACCAGTGTGTTCTGCCGGTAATGACGTATGGTGCAGAGACGTGGTTCTTTACTCTAGGACTCGTACACAAATTTAAAGTCGCTCACCGAGTTATGGAAAGAGCCATGCTTCGTGTTCATTTGCGAGATAAGATCCGGAACGAGGACATCCGCAGAAGAACTAAAGTTACAGACATAACCCTAAGAATCAGCAAGCTGAAGTGGCAGTGGGCCGGCCACATATATCGCAGCACCGACACGCGATGGGGCAAAAGGTCTTCGAGTGGAGACTACGCACGGGAAAGCGTAGCGTTGGGCACCCCCCCGACTCGATGAACCGATGACCTGAGGAAGGTGGCGGGTCCAGGTAAGGAGGCTTAGGTTCAGCAATAGACAGACAACAGACAAAAGCTGAAATGGTGATGATAATTATATATAAAATCCGTTCATGGAAGTATATATGTTCGAACGTGCAAAATCTGCCTTATCACGATCGTAATTGGAATCACGATCGGGACCAGAGTTGGAATCGAAATTCGGTCCCAAAACGGGTTCGAGAACGAGATCAGATTTGGAACCGGGGTTAGTGATTATTGTGATAAGAACTGGAATCAGGAATTCGTTTAGAGGACCGTTGGAACAAGCTTAAACCGTAGATGTGCACAAAATTACTAAATGATTGAGCACTTAGTAAATATTAATATTATATATGCTTAAACTTTGAACATTACAGCACTATAAATGCTAAAAATTTTAGTAATTTATTGCAGGCTTTTTACGGCTGTTTTGAATAAACAAAGAAGATAAAACAGTGATAAAAATAAAAGAGTAGTAGAGGAAAGGGGCAGTAAAAATTATGACAAAAAACTTATTTGTGTATATAATACGTATCCCTTAATACGATTTGTGTTAAAGCCAAAATAAAACTGGCGTGCATTACACACGGGCAAAACTGCGGGCGGAAGCTAATACTGTATAAAAATGTCCAAAGCTCGGGAATGTACTTTTTGAGATTTTACCGCAAGCGTTGTTTGAGTTACTTAGAAGGCCTTTTCTTTATCCTTTCATTTTCGTTTGTTAATGCATCACGCAAAACCACAGATTTTCAATGAAAAACAGCTTAGTGTCCGCCTTGGAATATAAGCTTCTGTTTATCTCGGTGGAAAGTTCCAGCAGGATATAAAAAATTCGTGGTTTAAAATGAATACAAACGATCGAACTGAGCAAAGCTTCAAAACCTTAGAAGAAGTAGAAGAAGAAGTTGTAAGTTACAGTTATATGAACGCACATGTTCAATAGTAGTTATAAATAGATATAAATTGTCATAAATATTTATTAAGAAAATGTTCTTTCACTCATGTATAACTTCCGTTTATTATACAAATAAATGGAAACTAACACTGAATAATGGAGCTGTTTGAGTTATTTAAGAAACCAGTAGCGGTCGGCGCGGTAATCGATACAACAAATCAAAAACACTTCATTTACATAGTTGCGTTGCGTGAGTATTTAACGGTAGCTACCCCATCCGGGCAATATGAACGTTAGAGACCAATTCTCACGCCTAAGCAAACACCTACAACATTTCGTAAACAAAGTCCAACAATAGAAGGTAGCATGTGGATCTTCATTTCATATTGATTCGAGTGACATATCAAATGCAACCCAATGACAAGAACGATAGAGTTCATTTTATATAAATAGCAACTTCCGTAGCACTATCCAATATTAAAATTTCTGACTACCACAGACCATTATTGACTTTGCCTTCGTAAACACTAATAGGAAATTCAAAAGTGGGAACCAGTAAAGATGGAACAGTGAATATGTTAATTTTGTTACTGATATATCTTATGAGCTGTTCACGAATTTCAAAAATTAATATATGTATTCGATATAATATAGTTATTTGCACAACGAAGTTTCCGTACTACAATTTATATAATAAAAAAAATTAAAACCTTAATTATGTATATATAACATATTTGGAACAAAATCTTCGACAATTATTTATAATTCATACCATCGATCTATTAAAAGACAACAAGATTTTAACACTTGAATATATTTTAAAAAACCTCTTCACGTCATTTATTATTCACATTTATTTCCAATTTCATGATATTATATTCGCATAAAATATTATTTATCACATAAAATTCTGCGAATCCATCCATTAAAGTCGGATTATACGTTGTGAGATTCGTAATCCTGTTTCTATGTACACAGCTACGCCCACGCTAAATTCGCTGTGAATTTCATATTTTTCTTATATTAAACATGACACACAAAGAGTGTTTGGCATGTCTGTACGAGTTAATATACTTTATTAGTATATAAGTAAGTAACAAGATTTTGCACATAAAAACCTTAAGAACGGGCTGTACTCGTGCAAACACCCACACAAATGCTTTTAAATAATTGCTATAGATAGAAATTAGATTATAATTCAAAACAAATTAAGACGAAAATGCGTATTAATTTTATAAGTCGTAATCATTTATAAGCGTTTGTAAGGATGTTTCAAGTTTCTAGCAAAACAGGATTTTTCCTACTATTGGTGGCTATTCCAACATGTCACTGGATGTCTATTACACCCCCTTTTCAAAAATGTTAAAATGCTATCTACAACGCCATAGCACTCTTATCCATAGCACTTCTGTCTGTTTTCGCCAGTTAATAAAAGTATTGTTTTCATTTCAACAACAAAACATTTATGGCCAATGTTATTTGTTATTATCAAAATAGATAATATTTTATATGTCTGCACAATTTAATTTCACATAAAACAATACGGCCAAATAATACCGAGGTTTAGTCATTAAAAATGTAAAAATTCCTATAGCTGTCATTTTCTTTTGACTCTGATTTTCAAAAAAATGACACAGTACAAACAAATATGTATACACAACCCTTAAAAGGATATCATTTGAATTGGTTCAAGCAATTTTAAATGGATAATACTGTCTGAAAATTTTCTCATTCGGGCCATTCTTAAGTCGTAAAATTATAACGTCTAAATTAGATTATAACAGTTTCTTGTAAGAAGCTTGCTAATAACTAAACTATATATTCAGGTTTCGTTCGGTAAATTGTTAAAACAATAAAGACCTAACAAAATTCAAAGTACCTATGCAGTATTGAGTAGACATCAGACATGGCTTTACTTTAATATACAAAGGTTGTTCAACATAAAAAGAAAATGTGATATTTATTTCTTGGAATATAGCAAATAAATAGTGACAGGTTGTGAAGATAACTCGTTTGTAAATTTACACACAAAAAAAAAGTTTATTTTGTTTAAAAAACTTACGAAAAAAATAAACCGACTTCAAAACAAAGTTTACGATTTACCTACCGAAACAAAATTTAAAAATAATATTTGTTAATTATTTAAAAAAAAAACAGTATCAAAGAACAATATTCTAAATTATTTATACTAAATTTACCATACCTAATTAGTTTTTTTTTTAAATGACTGCCAATCAAGGCAAGTCGATGAAACTGCAGTAATGCTTTCGTTTGACGTTTTTATAATTTTAGTAGGTATTGATTGATTGCTGCATTGAATATTCGCTCATAAAACATGAACAAGTATTTTCATATATCCGACGTGATATATGAATATAGCCAATCGGAGTAGGTTTTGAACTGTTTGCGGGCCATGCGATTATTGGCTAGCTGTCTGTCTAGTAGTAGTCTGTCTAATTCAAAGGAGGATTCTGATTGAATATTTGTCGCATGGATGTACAATACTGTGCAGGGTTCGATCATTTTAATAATGAATGAATGAAATCATTTATAATCGAGTGTTAGACCCATAGTTATTTTTAATTTTTACACATTATTTATAAATGATCGTTCGTATAGGGCTTTTGTAGATTTAAATATTTCTAGAGAATTTAACCCTCAATAGAGTAAAATAGGGGATGAAATTTGATGAAGATGAAGGGGATTCTGTCATTCTTAAAGTTAAAACCATGAAATTTATTATTACGACTGTATGGTCAGATATTAAAAAATACGTATTTCTAGGTCATTTCTGATGCAGAGTTCGCCATAGTGATCCAACGCGGTAATGCCGCGAGCGTTATAGAAACCTTTGCATCGGGTTCGCCAGGGACTGGTTATTTTTAGTTTTTTAGATTGTATATATAGCCTTTATATTTGTAGATTATAATGTATAGTTTTATAAGTAGTTAATTTTAGTTTTTATTTTAATATTGATTCAAAGCATTTTCTCATAAATAACGGCTAGATTATATTATTCAAAATTATATGGGATACAAGAGGGTAAACTAAGATATGAAGATTTATCCTGGAAATCCATCATTTTCATGATAAAAATCATGGAGACTGGAATTTGTTCTTATGGTTGGAAATTAAAAAAAGATCTGTTTTAGCAATTTTATAAATTTAATGGTTACAGAGGTAAAATGTTCAAAATTGGCATTTCACTTTTTGGTAGTAAATTAAAAATGAAACGATTACTGAATCGTTTAAGTTTATGTAAAATTCGTAAATGACTCTTTATAAATGCTACTATAATCCATGCGAGCGAAGCCGCGGGTGCTCACTAGGGTTATAATACATAGGTATTTTTAAGTAAAATTTGCTGTATTAGTACCTCTACTTATTCGTAAAACATATTTAGCTTTATAAGGCCCAGCGTTGTACAATAATTTTACATTACTCGTAAAACTCAGTCGCACAATCAAGTCGAGAATTTATTTTCGTACTCTCGAACCTTTTTCGTGTTTCGGCTCCAATGGAAGCGTAGGCTGAAAATGTTTATAGGTGCATCCCTTATTGGGCGATATTAAACGGATGCTGTGAGCACCTTTTAGTCCTGCCTTATAAGCAGCACGCAGTATCAAATGGCTCAAAGAGTTATGGGTGGCCCGTGTAAAACCTATGGAATAAGTATCTTGCAGCTTTACTAACATAGTTATTGCAATGAAATAAAATACGTCTGGAATGCGTTGGATACATTTGTATTCTGAAATCGAAAGAATTTTTTTTTAAATATTTCATACAGTAACGGAATAGTTTTAGGATTTTTATTCTATATGGAGTCTAAGATAAGTGTATCAAAATTATCTTAAGAGACGGTGTTGGTGAAACTAGTGGTATTTATTTGACTTAAATTTTAATAAATTCGTAATACATTGGTAGAGTTAAATGTGCTTGAACAAATATGGGCTCAATAATCATTGTTGTATACCTGCTTCTAAAAAATGCATTGTCTTACATCACCAGCACGATTGGGAAAAAAAATTTCTAAACTAGGTTAACTTTTAGAGGTCCGTACCTCAAAAAGAAAAAGGGTTTCCTTATAGGATCACTTTGTTGTCCGACTATCTGTCTATATGTCAAGACCCCTTTTTTCGGGGAATGCTGAAAGTTGAAATTTGTAGGTATATAGGTCTCTTCGAAATGTAAAAAAAAAACAACTTCCTAAGTCATCGCAATCGAAAAATTAATGAAAATCTATGGGGTATTTTCCGTTGAAAAATCTGAAAATTGTTGATTGGTAATTTTATCAAATAAAAAAAATAGATATATTTAAATTGGCATGCGTTTTCGTGCCATCTGGCGGTGAGTGGCTATAAATACGTCATATATTTAACAGTACCCACGGAACCCTTAGGGCGCGAGAACGATTCCCTCTTAGCCGGTTTTTTAAAAAGAAAATTGTAATTTTACAAAAGTGTGCACGTACTACGAATGCACTAGGTTCTTAGATAACAAGTGAAGCTGCGAGTACGATTGCAAGGCGTGTTGCCATTAATTAGCGAACTTTAGTGTAGTAAACATAGATATATTTTCAAAAATAGAGAATTACTAGTAAACTTTATTTTAAAAAAAAGTAATGCTTAGTAATAATACGTCGTAATTGGATATCTTGATAATAATAAGGATAATATATTTCGGACATGCCACACAGCGCCATCTAGTCCCAAATTAAGCAAAGCTTGTATCATAAGTACCAGACAACTGATATATAATATAATATATATTTAAATATTCTTTATAATATATACTATTATATATGCATATAATATATATAGATATTTTACACCCAGACAGGAGACACAAATATTTGTGAGAATCAAACTTGCAACCCTTGGCTCCACAGTTAGTTATTTTTTTATTTGAATTAAACTGTCTCAATTTGAAAGTATAACAAAAATCACGTTGTAATCAATTATCTAAGATATTAAAAAATCAAAGAAATTTTTCGTAACTTTCTAAAATAACCACATCATTTACAATAAATAGCATAAACTATACACACATCAAGGTCTTTACTCACAAGCTCGCTATCTTTCCGCTAGACACGATTACATAGGTATAGGTATGTCAATTGAAAGTCGCATTCAAAGCTCATGAGGCGTAAGCTCGCAACCGACATGAATATACGTTTTAACACTTCCAAATATGGTAACAGCACACGAGACTTCGCGAACAAGCACCCTAACTACCCTTTAGCAGTCTGATTGCCACTAAACTGGTAGGTACCTTATTCAGGGGGCGAATAATCAAAATATAAATCACATTACGCGCTGGCCATACATACAAGCGACGGTTACACGAGAACAACCGCCCTTGCGTGCACAAATTACATAGTGTTACAATTTCAGAACAAACACTACAATACCTGGGACATTTAACATGTGACAATTCAGTCGCAAACTAGGCAGAGTCTGTATTATGGGTACTTAACAACTAATATACTTTTTTTTGTTTTCAATTTTAAATGTATACATATATATACGTACATATACATATTCTATTATATTTTATACATATTATATGACTCACGACTTTTGATTATTTGCCTAATAATATAATGCAGCGAAATAGAATTATTAATTTTCACAAGTTTCCATAAATATTTCACCTGATTTTGTGACAACTTATTTTTTTTTTCTATTATACACTTGACCTTGTCACTTATAAATATTTGAAAAGGGAAGCCATTTTTTTTTTTTTTACACACCGGATTGATAAGCGTGCTCCCTCTATACTATAAATGACAGAACAAGATGTTCGGTCATGCTTACCATTTCTAGAAAGATGTCATCAAATCGAATAGTCATTTGTTATTCACCGAACTTTCTAGGTAAAATTAGAGATAAATAAAGAAATATTTATAAAAAAATTTAGATTATGTACGTAAAAATATAATTGTCATTGTCATAATACTTATATTAATACTTACTCGAGACATGGACGAATTATCCATATATCGAATTTTGTGCGGCACAAATACACACGTGATGTGTCAAGACACCCGGAGTATATTTGTCATTAAATGGATTTGATTTATGTGTAAATATTTATTATCTGAGATTATTTGTTTGACAAATCTGAATGGTCATAATTTATTTAACATGCACGGGCACAGTATACTTTGTAACACACTGATGGTCTAATCAGTGTCAAAAGAATATAGAAAAACAGGTAAAGTGGGAGTCGGACTCACGTGCCGAGGGTTTCGTCTTACCACGCAATATAGTTGTTTTGTGTATTTATTTCAATATTTCGTTTCCAAGCTAAACATCATAACAACCGTGAAAGAAAAAAAGTTTTGTTTGCTGTGGTTACAGCTTAAATGTCGACGCTTTTAGTATTTGGTGTTTGAATACGGTATAATATTTTACATAATACAGAAATTCCAGGCTCTAAACTAGTTTAGTTTTTGAGATAGAGTCCATAATATAAATAGACTAAAATTTACAACGTTCCACTCGATAAAGTTTTTTATTTATTTTTGATAGTAAAAAACATTAAATTATATGTTTATTCTCTACTCAATGAGTCGTAGGCAGGCAATGATATACCACATGTCAGCGTAAGAATTTTTTGTTCAGCTCCATTCTCATGTATCCCCAACCTGAAAAATTATTTAATATTATTTCTAATATATAATTATTTTCAAATTGTTTTATTTAAATTTTAATAAATAGGTATTAGGTTTTAGGTTAATTTTTTACACAGCATATTCAAACTTAAAATTTTATTCACTCCGTTACGAGGTAGAATCCGACATACGGACAGATAGGCGCACAAACAGATAAACAACAGAGTGACAGTATTAAGGCTATTTTTTGTCTTTAGGGTACATAACCCTAAAATATACAAACAATTGAGTTTCTAGTGCCGCTTTTTCTGAAAAGTAGTCATATTCCGAAGCTTTGATAACTTTTTTGGTAGCGTTTTCCCGAATATAAGCTTTGTTGACGCCTAAGTGGTAATAAAAAATTTGAATTGGTATGGCCAGAGGGCAAAGGTGTTCCGCCCACAGCTCATTGTATGTTAAAGTACTACACATGTTGACCGGGTGTCGTTCCGAGTCGCCCGATTTCTCGATCGGGCTCAACATGGCTTGGGACGGACCGCTTTTGGTTATGGGAGGTGGAATCGAGTACGTTTTGAATCTATAATGCTGTTAAGAACGGTTCGCTTCGGAATAAATAACTAACGGATGGACGGAAACGGTCGCAAAGTATACTAAATAATTAGTAAGTGCATGTTAAAGTTTTAATAATCACAAAATGGTCAAGATTTAATTATTTCTTTTTTTTATGAAAGTATTAAACTCAACTTTTGTAAATTTTCGTGGTTTAAAATATTTTTTGGTAAAAGTATTCTGATAATACTTCACTCTTGTTAATTTAACTCTTTCTCTTACATTTTATACTTACTTTTTAAGACCATATAAAACATAACTTTAAACTAGAAAAAGTTAATAAAATAAATCTACGTCTGGTGGCCTAATTATTCAGATTAGGATTATTCATATAATTCTCGTAAGCAATTGCTTTATTTATATTTATATTAATTCATATGTATTTTAGTTTTTAGTAATAATTACAACGAACTGAAATGGAATTTCCAAATGGAATGGAATATTCAAATGGAATGTATATTCATGAGTGTGCGATAAAAGATTTTGACGAAATTATTCTCCATTACCGCGGTATGGAATCTTCAATCTCTTTAGATACAATCTATAAACATTTACGAACATCTATTTGCAAACATCGAAGGCAATCAAACCATGACTGTCAATCGTTTAACATTTAACGTTAGTTAAGTGCAACAAATTACACCCACACCGACTCATAGATGTTTAAAAGGTTGTCAGAAAATACGGGCTGGTGTCTATTGCGTGGTTATTTGACTAATTTAGGTCAACTTTCGATAATATAAAATATACATAAAGTTTAAGCAGTTGAAATATGGTTACTAGGTAACTTTTTAGGTTAAAAATGCTCACAAGAACTTCCGAAAGCGGATGTGCATATGCCTCTATGCATATTAACAAATAAAAGCCATTTTTTTACTAGTTAATCAGACGTTAATCCTGATATTCTGATTTTAATTATACAAGATGAAAAATATATACGTGTCCTGCATTATTTCATTCCCGATGGCTATTAGTTTATTCAAAATAGGATTATACTCCAACAGTACTAAACAATACGTCGCCAACATCAAACATTTATTTATACACACAATACATTATCAACGAACTCGCAGCGACCGCACAAGTACTTCAAGCTTAGTTTTGAAAGCTCGCTCGTAATATTTACTCTACGTCCCATTTTGATAATGCCAACCGTATCTACTGTATACAAATACACAATTACCACTCCGTCTACGAGCAAATATCCAAAGAGAGGATAAACACGCGTTAAATTGGACAGGCACGCCTTAGCGATCGCCTTCAAGGATGCCGACTCCCGAAATTCTCAAAGAAATATGCATAGAATAGTATAAACGAAGACTCGTTCAGCAAACATCAAATAGTTTCAAATTAACATCCTTCGATGTTTGTTTACGGGCTCTGACGACACCCCCCAAGTAATAAATTTTAATATATTTCTTTTATCTCCTAGATAAACAACGGGTAAGTCTGGTGTTTATTTTTCCCCAATGTGACAAGTTTTTGGTCTTCTCCTACGGATTGAAATAGTTCTTAGAGTAGAGAATTCGTTTCAGAATTAAAAATGTAACTTTTTTGAAACGCTTGTTTGCCATTTTACTATTTAAACGTTTAAATAGTTTGTTAAATTATAATTTAGCTAAAGGATTAATTAAAATTCATTAGGACCGAAATCGAGATTGTTTTACATTTTGTTGAAAGATATCGGTCCGTTTGTTTAAAGTGTTCTTTTTCAATATATAGGTCACCGACTTATTTGTACCTAGGTATTAGACTGTACGTATTATAATATGAAATTCCGCATAAAAACTAGTCCTAGCGCTGTGCGGGTAGTAATTTTGAAATAGTCGCCTGTGGAACCGGTGTCAGTTTTTTGTATTTCGGAAAACTATCTGAGAAAAAGGCCGTGCTGTGCATTTAGAAAGTGCTTAAACAACACCCGGAAATCTAAAAAGGCGGATATATATTACATATCACACGTAACTTAATAATATTTTAATAATTTAGTTTTAACTAATAAAATTTTTGGCAATTACAAATTTGGCAGTTGTACATATATTGAATTAGTTTGTAAGCCCAACGACGATAGTCCTTTCATCTCTTTTCAATCTATTACATTGCTGTATACATACCCTTTTCGCTATTTCGTTCAGCAGCGGTTCAGACATAAATTGAAAGATCAAAGGGATCCAGGGGGTGATTTTCGGACCACTTGATTTTATGTCTCATGAGACATTGTCGATGAAGATCATTATTTTTTTTTTAGCGAAGACGTAATTCTGTATTCTTAAAAGCCATATAAAACATTACAATTTTCGAGAATCATATGAGACATACCAATTTTCATGATACAACACTACGTTTGGACAAGAAACAAAATATGTTTCATTGAAATTGTCTCATGAGACTAAAGTCAAGCGGTATGAGAATCACCCCAACAAAATTGCAATCGACTATCTTCGGACGCGTTCGGCCATTCTTGTTGGCGTTCCGTGCGCCGTACAATGTATAGGATGTATATCTTTGCATCTAGTGCCTAGGTACATATAAGCCGATGATATAGGTACTGTATGGTTTTTTGAAAATATACCCAAAACAGTCAGTCAGCGACGTTAATCGAACTTAAACATTAATCGTTATTATTATGTGTTTTAAGAATTATTGTATAAATATATTTTATTTTTATTTCGTTACTTATTTAGAAGGCACTCGATCCTCTGGCTAATCCGAAAAGTAATAACATGAATGTACTGATAGCCAGAGACAATTTTTAGTAATTATTTTATTATAGTGAACCTTTGACTTTTAGTATTGATTGTGAAGAGAATAAGCTCTGCAAAAGAAAGCGTAAATTTATAGTGCCTAATAATATTTATATAGTATAGTATACTATATAAATATTACTATTAGTATAGTAGTTATATAGTATAGTAAAAATAGTTTAGTTTTCATCTTAATTTTTTTTTTAATTATCGTTTGCAATAACATCACAAAGATAAAATACATCTAGTTTTCACTTATTGGCTAATCGCTATCTTACATTTTCTATGGAATTTTAACAAAATTTTTACTAATAAAAGCACATTTTATAAGTTAATCT
This sequence comes from Luffia ferchaultella, assembly GCA_949709985.1. NCBI lineage: Eukaryota > Metazoa > Arthropoda > Insecta > Lepidoptera > Psychidae > Luffia > Luffia ferchaultella. The sequence continues at coordinate 8,389,631 of OX453251.1, forward strand.
ATTACTCGTTAAATAATACAGTCTAGTTAGCTGTGATAGTTTTCCTTTTAACTGCGTTATATATACTCCCGTCATAAATTTTTTTCACATGTCTAAAAACAACGGTTTAACTAGTAGATGGGCGGGATACATGACTCTAACAAAAATTAGAACTTTAGGAGTGCAAAGCACAACTGTTGACTTAAATACAAAAAAAAAATTGAAGCCTTGATATTTAAGAATTATCGTTTGGTACTCGCGTTAATATACGATGATTTTTTTTTTGTACTTCAGTCACAGGTACAGCGACCTATCCCAAAAAAAAAAATATCTTAATTTCATTACGTCGTTGTGTAGCGCTTCATAGATTACACCTACCTTCTAAATTTCATCTATATATTGCTAATAGTTTTCGAGAAAAACCACAGACAGACAGACAGATAGAACGACGGACGGACATGGCGAAATTATGTTCCTTTTTTGCCATTTGCCTACGAAACCCTAAAAACTATTGAAACTCTACAAGACAAGAAAGACGTCACTTGTGGATATGAAGTCCAAACAAAGCAAATTTTATAAACGTTCAATTTCTTTTTAGAGTGTATAACAATCGTATTTTGTTACAATCGTACCCAATCGCCTTTGCTTGCTAAATTGAAGACGATATAAGATAGTTAATTGGATACTTAGTCTAATACAACTATGTAATCTTAAGTACTTAAATGAAGAGTAAAAGTGCCAGAGTTCTATTCTACAGGTATACGAAACCCAGCGCGAAAATACGACTCGCACTTATGTTCTTTTTCCTTTCCAATTATAATATACCGTTTGATGTTTTGTCGAGATAAAATGTAGTATTATACAAATTTAAGAAGTCGCCCTGATATTCGAGTATATTAAATAATAAGATTACGTTTATTTGTACGTTACGTTTGTAAGCACTGTTACACTGGAAATGTGCTCCATATATTGAGTACTTTATTATTCGCATAAGTACACGAGTAAAACTCAAGTTACCGTAAACATACAACAACAAAGATCTCGGTGGTAGCGTTTAGGGCATTTAGAGGCAATTCTTGGCAATAAAGCAGATTGCGTGGGCGCTTATTGAGCTTTCGAAGCTGGTTACACGTGGGTGAAATAATTTTAATAAATAGTGGAATACACTCAATTTAAATGTTAAGTTAGTAACAATGTTTGTTAAAGATACATGTCCTCGTATATTGTGTGTAAAACGAAATCACAATATTATTTTTTTTGTACTAAAGATTAAACTTTCTCAACTATAATGCACTGTAAGTGTAAAAATAAAATTTTCGTCACCTTGAAACACGTCAATGTAAACACATTTATTTAAACTTTAAAAGAGATAAATGGTTATTTATAAATCGATTCTTTTATAGGGTGGTTTTTATGTTCAAGGCTAAATTTAAAGGATATGGTCGAGAAGCTAAAGAGTAAAATGTAGCTCTAAGTGCTCTTTTACTCCCTAAATACAGGAACCCACATAATGTAGGTTGCAATCCATGTCGGCCAAATTTACAATTTAAAAAATATATTTTTCAATACATTTGCTATTAATACGATCTTTATGACGTGAAAACTTGGACCGTAATGTTGTATTTTACAGTACTAGGCCTTTTTACTTTACATCAATCTCAAACGAGCCTTCTGTTTGTTACGCATGCGTAAAACACGAAAAGCATAACCCGCTCGCGCCCTTAGGCTCCTGCCGTTATCACATTTGAAGTCTCTACCTAATTTTAATCGCAAATGTACTGAAAAACGTCGTATGGTGCGCGTACTCAGTAAGCTGGCTTTTATAGTCATCGGTTTATAATAGGCACTCGGCTTTAATATGCAGCTTATCGTACTTGCATCATAATGTACTATTAAGCACTCTAAACCATAGATATACATAACTTTACGTATACATCGGTAATCACTATAGCTACTATGAACCATTTGGCCTATCATTCAAACAAAACAAAGAAAGGTTTGGAAAAATATTTTTATACATAGAGTAAATAAATTTGTCAACAGCGTTTGGTTTTAATAGAGTAAGAAATGCCACTTTACAGTATCGAAAATGTCAAACGTAATTTCACGGCGTTGGGACTGCAACTCGCCATTTTGCACCAGCTAGCTAGAGTATGAGTGGTTAGACGGTAAACGCGGAAGAGGGCTTCTAGTCAATTCGTACTTGTATCCTGTCAGGATTATGAAGTTATGTGCCGTCTCGTCACAAATATTAGCAGACCGTGTGCATAATATATAGTGTAATAATATATATTATGCATAATACGTCGATGCCCTAAAAGAGTAGCTGCGTGAAACGATTGATGAATATCGATGAGCAAAAGGTGTAAGAAAGATAAAACGGGCCAAGTGCGATTTGGAATCGTGTACCGATGGTTCCGTACCACAATATATTTGTGTTGTGTATTTATGGGAAAAATTGTGTTTTATTTCATTTAGTTTCATTCAAGATCCTTAGTGCTAGCCCCACTAATATTTGTCCGGTTTATATAATTGGTTGTTTTATTTTAGAATTTGCACCACAATCACTCCAGCTAGACGCTTATCACAATAAAACAATAACAGACAAACGAAACACGTTTCATATATGGCAACCCCTTTAAGTTCTTTATATTTGTGTATTTTTTAAATCATTTGATAGGATTTCTGGTTAAAATTTTCATGGAATGTGTGTTTTATTTTGTGAAAATTACAACCGACTACTTATTACGGTGCAAACACAGGTTTCAAAAGATAGACCCTTTAAAGGTAGAACACACAAACAGAAAGAAAGGACGATGAAAGCTTAGTAATAATGGTTCCGTTGGCACCCTTTGAGCATAGAACTCTAAAAATGTAGATGCGTAGCGAATGGATATAAATAGTATGGACCTACCTTTCTGGGAAATAAGCATTAACTTAAATATGTATGAAAGTAGAATCCTCTCGCTCCACCCGTTCTTTATAATTCTTCGATCTGTCTTGCTTGTGATCGATGTACAAATTGCCCAAAAATAACTTCGTGATAAATAAATTGAAACACTTTTCATAAAAATGCTGAATCGAATGTTTTCTGTTTACAATGTACTACCAAAATCGTTTACTACAAACATACAATTATTATGCCATATATGCCACTAGTTCGACTCCAGCATTGTTGTTACTGTTGCGTGTTTTGGCTGACCAATTTACCAAGTGGTTAGAGACCCTAACTGCGAAGCCAAGGACCGCGAGTTCGATTCCCACCCGAGACAAATATTTGTGTGTGTAAACATATTCATTTGTTCCGTGTCTGGGTATGAAAAGTATCTAAGTATGTATACCAGTTGTCTACAGCACCCCATAATACAAGTGTAATACTTGCTTACTTTGGGACTAGATGACGCTAAAGAATGTACCAAGTATTATTATTTTATTTTAATTAAATTTTTAATTTTATACTCTCATAATGAGTAACATAGTACCCAGCATCGTGATAATTAAACATGAACAAAACAAGAAGACACGAAAAAAACGGAATCGATATCACGAACTCCGTCAACTTGATTTACAACTGTATATCCACAGACGGGCAAAGTCTATTCAGCCTTCAAGAGACTGAACTAATTACGCGGCCATCGCATCGTACCGGACCCCAAGATGTAATTCTTGCTTTTTGCCCGGGCCTTAATTTTCGCGACAGTCCCTCGGGATATCGATGTGTCAGGACTGATGTGCCTTGATGGCGGGGTTTCCTTTGATGTACCGAGTACGAACATGGCGATGCTTGGAGCCTAAAAGTTCTTTAAAGATCTTTCAATATTAACTATTGTATTTAATATTTGATTCAATGTAATAATATTGTATATTTTTTATACAAGGTAAGATTTTAGTTTCTGGGCAAATATTTTCTAGGTGTTTGGTATCACCAACAGACCTCATTGCGTTAATAAAAATATGGGTTACATTTTCATAGTAAATTATTTTATCTACAGTGTTATTTTATAACGTTTGGTTGCCTTCTTAACGCTATAGTAAACGTACGCGCCCGAGGCCTTAAGACGGAATGGGGCGGCGGGCATGAATGGTGACTACAGTTATTGGTTTTTTCGGGAAAGGTTTGTGTAGTCATATCTCAATATTTTCCTATAGAACGATACAAAAACGAAACAAGACGACTATCGGTTTTCTACCAAAGATCATTATAATAAAATTTGGCTGGTCATTAAAACCTCAACCTGTATATTCATTGTTCCTAGGATTAGTGGCGCTACCTATGCGCTCTACAAGATATCACACTTTGAAGATAGAGTGAACGTAACTAAGTAGATATTTTAACAAGTTGTGCTCTTCTATTATTCAGTGCATAGTAATTTACTACATTTTTAATTAATTAGCGTAAGTAACGCGGGCATCAAGCAAAGTGAGGCCAGACCAATCTAACCTCAATGACTCGATTAGCGTCTAACGAATTGATAATAATAATAATAATAACACTAGGTCCCAAACTAAGCATTAGCTTGTATTTTGGGTACCAAGCGAAGACACCACATACATTTAACAACCAAGACCCGGTGCCAGTATTAATATTCATCATATAAATACTGACCCGACCTGGGATTCGAACCCGGGACCTCCAGCTTCGCAGGCAGGGTCGCTGCCCACTAGGCTAAGCGGTCGTGATGATGATGATAGCATTGATTCAAGTAGAATTACAAATTCGATGAAATTAATCAAAGTAAAAACAATTTCGAGTAAGTGATAGAATCTGTTAAGTGTTACCAGCTACCAGATTTCTAGCAATGTTTATAATTAAAAAAAAAAACGTTATATTTATAAATAATGACTTGCATTTGACTTCGTGTGACGTCTTCATAACGTAAACTGTAGTCCTCGTAATGGCATCTAAAGAGAGAATTTTCATAAAGCTATTTTCTGCGTACGACTTTGTTCACGTGGCACACTTTTCCTTTTACTACATACTCCGCTCGTAAAAAAAAGCAGCGTGATGACACGTACTGTATATTATCCATCCATTCATCTATCAGCACACATTCATCCACTGCTGGACAAAGGCTTCTCCCAGGCCTGTAATTGTTCTCAAATATATGCCCAATAAAGCATTCTAATTAGTTTCTTATATTGGTGTTTTTTTTTAATAACAGGTTCAAGGTTCAAAAACTAGTTTGTTCAACGGATTGGCCTTACAGAAAATGAATGAATTTACGAAACACTATTGTCATACTATGTTAAAGCATTTATTTAATTATGATTTGCCAAAAGTTTATATTTACGTAATCTTATCAAAAATAATTCATGATAAAAAAGCACTCTATAAAATACCCATTAATTATAACGGCTATAGATGGTAATAAATATACAATAAATATTTTCCAATTCGTTCTCAAATTTACTGCGCATCCTAAAAAATTCAGCAATAACAACTTTCGATTCCAGTCCAATTGGATAGGCGCGCGCGGTATGCGACCGCCTCGTTATCGAGGTATGCCCAAATCGGCCGGCAACGCGACGTCGTCGGTCGTCGCGCGATGCCAAAACACAATTATAGACGATAAAAACCCTTCTAAAATATTATTGCAATTATAATTCTGAAGTAAAATACTAATTTATTGAAAGTTAAAAAGAAGGTGACCTTCGAAGAATGTCACTAGAATAAATTCTTTATTGCAATTGTTATGAATGATGTTTTTTTGTTGTTAAATGTAATATTTTTTTGTTTTAATAAGATCCTTAACAAAAATGTCTACAAAGTAAAAACAGACTTAAGAAATACTACAATAACAAAATAATATGAGCAAGAGGATTCTGCATATCGCCATTATAAATAATAAGCCATATTGTTCATTGATCATGTTATCTGTTAGTGATGTCAGCATTTCTTATGTGTATTGTAATTTTATATAGAATTGTAATCATATATCATCACAGAGTTTTATTATAAATAATACTATTTGATTTGTAGTTTTTTATAGTTTTTTTTTCTGTCGATGAACTTAAATTCAGGTTTCAGTTTATCTAAAACAAACATAATTTAATTGAAAACTAAACAATTTAATAATTTACTTTTATATCAATAATGGTATAAAATTATGCATATTTATTAATATTCACAAATTATTTTTAATTTTGTTATGATTAATATAGACTTCTTTTTATTTAATAATAATACTAATACACGGGACTTCCCACACAGCGCCATCTAGTTCCGAAGTAAGCAAATATTATGCTGGTGTTATGGGTTACTAGACAACTGATATACATACTTAAATAATATATACATATATAAATAATTTACACCCAGACACGGAACAAAATAAACATGTTAATTCACACAAATATTTGTCCCGAGCGGGAATCGAAACCGCGAACTTTGGCTCCGCAGTTAGGGATTGAGTCATTCGGTCAGTTATTTTCATTTTTCCTATATTTATTTATTCTTTTTATTCCCTCGTAGCTCAGTGCAAAAGATACAATCAAAATTTAAAAATCATATAAATTGTTGTTATTCAACTTGTTGTTGCTGTTGTCAATTCAAATTGTTGGTGGCTTTTGATCATGTTTATTGTTTAACAGCACTGCAGCTTGATCGAGTACCTACAACGAAACGTATCTCTTTCGCTAACAGTTACATTCATAAAAAGAAATGTCCTCGTAATCGGTCTATCCATTATATTTAGAGGGGAACACACAAAGATAATACAATAAAAATAAATGCACCGTATATTATGATTTTCAGTGCAAACGGTTTCTATATTTTATCACAAACATTTTTATAGGTACTATCTATTAGATTTCAAGGAAACTTCTTAAAAATTTCCTTATGATTCTAGAAGGCTCTATTATTTAACTGTATGTCTTTTTGTTACATTTTCATGGATAAACTGTTGGACCGATCTTGAAGAAAATTTCAGGAAGACGGTTATTATAAATTCTCATTTTTTTACTCATAGTTCTGGTGGTAGAATAGTTATGGTGATAGATATAATGAAATTTTTACTTAGATTGTTTTAGTTTTTCCTAGAAGGTTTCACAATGTCTTAGAACGCTCTTTCAGTGGTTCTCGTACAGATGTATCGTCCACGCGAATGAAGCCGCGGACACTAATCTATCTTCTTCAGTTCTTTTTATAGAACTGCAGCCCTTTCTGTAGACCGATTGCATTGAAACATTTCAACATACTTTAACACAAATGTGTACATTCATCTAAATAATACTTCACAATCGTTTCATTATTTAAAGAATGAAAGCAATACACAAATATACCAATGCGTGCCGTGCTATTAAAAACGTAATCTCGGCTCTCATCATAGGCTGTGTCAAAAAATTGTGTGTTGATACTCTTTCACAAGAACGTTGTAATTAATTATGTTCGACCTTCTAGGTGTAAATTATTAATTGTAAATTACCATAAATCGCTGAATCGTACGAGTAAATTTTTTTTAGTCACGACCTGTCATTTTTACCACTTCAAGTACATGAACTTACTGTTTTCGTGAATGTTTCACAATAACATAATTCTTTTATCAACAACAAAAGCCTTGCACTAAAAAGCTTGATTAATTGAACCTTAAATCGTCGAGGCGGCACTTTTTGGGGCGCGATAATGCACGCCCACCGTCTCGCTTCCCGGTGCAGCCCCACCCATTGATGCCGGCAATAAAATTTCAAAATCAGATAATAAAAACTTTACATTATTGACATTGCCCATCTGATGAACGTAGGATACGTAACGTTTTCAGATAAAGTTTTCTAGGCTCTATGTTTGAGACGATACATATACTATACTTACCGTTTGTTTCCAAGTATATTTTAGTAATTTTTTTTTAAACCACGAAATTTTATTTAATAGATTGGGCTTACTGTGTTTTTATTTTAATAAATAAGGTGTATTTAAATTACAGCTCATTTAATTTAGAGCTGAATATTTTGTACAAGGACCTCATTTTAAAAAACCATCAAGGACTACATAACGAATTTAAAATAGCTATTTCGAATTCTTACTCGAGTGGCTGGATAAAAGAATTGCTTTCGCCTTCATTTTGCGTGCACCCTAAAAAAACAATGTATTCAAAATAATAATACTCATTCATGAAACGGTTACAAATATCTAAAATCATATCGAATTTTAGCTATATAGCACTGTTAGCCTGTGAATTATATGAGTGTGACATATAGACGGACGGACGGATAAGCGATCAGACACGGGGAAACAATCAGAGTCCCTTGTCAGCCTACGGAACCCTAAAAACTAGATTATAGTTATACGCTAATTAATTCGTTTTAAAATCGAAATAATACAAACGTATAGTATATGCTGTTATTTTTACGTTTACTTCCACAAATACAACACAAAGTACCACACATGGCTTCTATAGATGTAACGCTCGAATCAAAAATGTATCATGATCGAAATAATTTTATTCTATGAGTTCGCTTAGTAATACCGACTAGCGAACAAAACTTTGTTACTTAATGTTTGTTTGAAGACAGATTCCAAGTGACTAAAAGTCTATTAGCGACTTGAGTACCTACGTCGAACGTTCAAGAATTTAACAAATTTCGTGTGAAATTGTAGTCACTTGATTGCAAAGTGATAGAGAAATAAAACATGAAATTAAGATTAAAATTCACATTTAAACCCCAATTATATATCAAATTTAACGAAAACTTGAGAGCATTTCAAATAACATAGCTGCCACTGCTACAGTTGAACTCAACGTAACTGGAAATAAAATAAGTTCAATTTGCCAACCGTGTCAAGCGTGCTGAAATAACAAACATTCAGTAACCACTGACATCTACAAGTTAGCGAGATTTAAGGGCTAGCTTTACCAATATTAAATGCAGCCACATTAATAAATGTTCTCTCTTTCTCTCGTAGTATAATTTTTTTTTCTTACTTTCGCGTTCTTGTACGTTCATTGAGATACCACTACTTGACCATACAAATGTGAGTGAAAAAATTACGCAACAGAATAAAAGTACGCCACTTGATGTTTTGAACACTGTGAAGTCCAATTTAGTGTGACGCACACTAAAAATCGTATTGAAGAAATTAATATATATTCTGGAAATAAATTTCATTACTCGTATAAGAGCATAGCTGGGTAAGCACATTGAAAATGTCATTGAAAGGAATTATTATTTCCTTTTCATGTGTTATTGGTATTTGCATCAGCTCATTATCATCATCTTTCTTGGTCATGGTTACTGAGACAATAAATACTACTGGACCATTTTTTGTGCTTCAAGTGTGTTGTTAACGGTTATTAGTTGCAACAAAATAAATTATAGAGTTGTAGACCTTCAACAGAATATTATTATTTTAAATTTTTGAAATCCTGTTATTTTTTTTTTCATTTTCGAGATAGCGACACCCATAATAAGACGACCGCTTAGCTTAGTGGGTAGTGACCCTACTTACGAAGCTGGAGGTCCCCGGTTCGATCCCAGGTCGGGTCAGTAGTTGTATGATGAATATTGATACTGGTACCGGGTCTTGGTTGTTATATGTATGTGGTGTCTTCGCTTGGTACCCAAAACACAAGCTAATTGCTTAGTTTGGGGCTTAGACATTGTTGTGATGTATACGTTATTATTATTATTTATCATGACGTACCATTTAGTGGTGGTCTATTACATATGTTTAATGGAAAAATTTTCGTTTAAGGGAAGTTAGCATTTTTATCACGTAAATAACTGAACTTAACATTTTCTTTCTCCATTTAAAATAAAATTCACTTTGAAGTTCGAAATCATTAACCCTCGACGCAAAGAGAGGGGTGTTATAAGTTTGACGTGTTTGTGTATCTGTGTATCTGTCCGTGGCATCGTAGCGCTGAAACGGATGAACCGATTTGGAAGCGGATTTTTTTATATGAAAGGTGAATTAGTCGGGAGTGTTTTTAGCTATGTTGATGATGATACCCATATTGCTGGAGTGGTGAGAAAAAATTATATCCACCATTTTGTGGGGGCAAAAATCAGTCCATCTTGGAAAAATTTTTTCTTTATTTGAAATTTCAAATCCGCCGCCGCGGATTGGCGGAAGATGGCCGCCACCACAAAATGGCAAATTACATTTTTTTTCACTACTCTATCAATATGGGTATCAAATGAAAGGACTTGACTAGTAGAATAGGTAATATATACTATGATAAATTTCAAATCCAAAATGCCCGCCACCACAAAATAGCGAATTACATTTTTACTCACAAATCTGTCAATGTGGGTAGAAAATGAATGGGCTTGACTTGTAGAATAACATAGGTACACTATATTGAAAGGGAAAAAGGAATATTATCTAACGAAATTAAAACTAAAAACTTGAAAATTATTTTTTTGTCTGATTATGTATGAAATAGTTCAACTAAATATCTAAGTTTAAAAATTTTGAAATAAAAATTAAATAAAAAATTTTAAAAACGCCCGACACAAAAAAAAACTAAATAATTATTACCGCTAATTATTAGGTATTTTAAGTTTACTTAGCGGTCCCAGACACCTTTAAGGATCCAAAATCATTTGACAATGAACAAATTTGTATTATTTCACACTTTTTAAAGGTAAGTTTTTTTTGTATCGGGGGTTTTTTAAATTTTTATTTTTATTATATTCAAGTTTAGGTCCAGTGGGACCACGGGTACATTGTGCTATACCGTGGTCCTACCAGCAGGTCAAATCGGACCACGGGCCCTCCACGGGTTCACTAAAGAAATATTTTTGAATGAACATAATTTATAACTACATAATTAACTAGACATTCTTAAGTTATCCGTCAGAAACACGACATTCTTTTATAATGCAACACTTTATTTAATACATTAGCATAGAAACTTAATAATAATATTTATTATTTAGAAATACATTTAAACTACCCGTACGGCCACAATACAATTACAATAAAAACATTCATTCTGTTAAAGAATATGTTTTCTTCGTAATAACGATAATATTATAGACTTGATGAATACAGGAAATGAAGTACGGAATCGAGTCGTGACCATCTATGCCACAAGGATATCTATGTGGTCCTCGAGCATATTGCTAAGCAGTATGAAAACAGAAGGCGCGTAATTTCCTTACGGCCGTTAGATTTATGCGGGGGCACAGGCATAAAGCACTTTGGTGTCTCAATAACAAATCAAGTTGATTTATCGAACGGACGGTCGGTCGATGCCACTTTCTACGTTGACGTGGACTTGGGAGCTTTTTTTTTAAATTAACGACCTATGAAACCGAAATTAAAGTCTGATTGTTTTACTCAAACGCTATATTGGTTACATCATGCAAAGGAAATTCCTACACGTTTGCATATACTGCGAACCTTAGTTTTGCGTGACACGCAAATTTATTAAATTCATTGTGTTTTGCAGCATTTAACACCGAAATAAACAAACCATCAATCTGATACGTTTTCAAATACGTACCTACATCGCTACTAATATTCGAAGGTTCGGACGTTTTAATGCTTTCCATAAAACGATTTTCACAACTTTTCACCGAACTTTCTGGAACAGGATTAGTGATAGAAAAGTGTTGGGAATCGAACTCGAACATGTGTACGCATCAATAATTGGCTATTTATTACGTACGTTACATTACGTTATACGTTTACGTCTCTAACAACGAGTTGCATCAAAACGGATTACGTTGATGTATTCTATATGGCATAAAAAATACAAAATTTACAGATATATGCTTTGATCAGAACAATAATGTCTTTCACGTTCACCCTTGATAGTACGTACCAGACATGAAAATCATGATTCTCTCTTTTGGTGTAACTCTCTCTAACAACTTGTCTGATCGACTCGAAATTTCGGTTGTTGAAATGATATCTATATGTTACAAAGTCTTTTATCTTCTTTGTAAGAATGCTGAGTAAAATACAGAATAAATGAAAATTTTGTTCACAATAAAATTTAATCACGTTGAGTTTTCTGCAGCACAACAGTCAACATCTCGAGGCAACCTAATTTTCACCGGTGACTGGCTAGCGGGTCAATAGGTAGGCGTCTTTGATCTTATCTCTACACCTGTCAAGCAAAGTCTTTCTCGGGCGATCCACTCGATGTTCCTTTGTTGTGGCCTCTCGTAAAATTGTTTGCACCAAGAACTTGCATACGTTGCAGAGCTAAATTGCAAACTACGAATTTGTATATTAAGTAGCACGCTATAGTAAAAGGTCGTTAAAACCTCGCTAGTCACTCAAACTCTCATATAATGGTAATTGTAAAATTACTCAAAAACTGTTTATTGTAATCTTAAAATTTAAATTAGCGTCGTTCATTGGACTTGTAATTCGTGTTACACTAGGCTCTTTTTTTAATAAATCAGTTTTAACTGAGTTTTCGGTCGCAAAAACATATTGATTTTGTGCATATTTGATCCATCAAAATCTCATTAGAAGCTTACAATAATCGTAATTCTAACTCTAGCATAATCTAGACAATTTTACTTCAATTTAAAAATAAATTTCAGGATGATATTCTGAACTATTTTTTGAGATCAAATGCAATCAGAACGGTTTATGCAGTTGCTATGAGCCCATCTGATCGCATTTCAGAGTACGTTTGCCAGCCCACGTGGCATTTCTAAAGTTTTCTCATTTTTGTGATTGTTTGAACTAGTTTTTTTTTTGAGGCTTCAGTGCACCCTGGGTGACTATGTCAGCCTCATCGGGAAGTTCAAATTATTCTATAATCACGTTAGTCAACTCTTGTACTCAAAGCTTCTTCGAAGAAACAATATAATTTCTGGGCATTGTTAGACAAGGGTTGACTGAAAATTACATTTATTTCGCCGGTTTGATTTAATATATTTGGTAAATATTTTCTTCTTAATTCCACCAATATATTAAATAAATCTTCTGTCATATTGCACTGATTACAGAGGGGAGACGGAAATCTACCCATCATGTGATAAAACCTGTTAACTGGAATGAGGCCTGATCGCAATCTAAACGTTAAAACTATTTTTAGTAAAAATATAAATTCTTAGTGCATAATATAATTCTGTTCCTACTTGAAGAATTGTAAAGATTTTCACATTTAAGCTTATTTTAAAGCAATTGAATAATTTAACATTGAGTGTGTAGAACATAACTTAAAAGAAAATGATACACTTGACTAAATAATCCCAATTAATTATTTCATGGACGAGAATAAAAAATAAAAATATGTTGCATATAAAATAAAAGATGACGCCGAAAACAATTTTTTCGTAAATTTAGTTTCCATTTAATTTTTTACTTGTAGATTCTTTTCCAATACAGCCAGCCCAAAAAAATTTGAAAGTATTGACTTTACACCCTATCCTACCCCACAGTCACACATATATTAATACCAGAGAAAAGAACATCACTAAACTTAAGTCCATAACATTTTATAACTTTCAATATCTCATCTAACTCTTAGCTCCGCAGTTAGAATCCCTAACCACTCCGCCAACCGGTCAGTCAGTAATACTTAATGTTAATAATAATGACATTAATAAATAATAATGTTTAAGCACTGTTTTGTATTGATTTAGAATATTTTAGTGTTAGATTATCTCGTAACAAGCGGCTTCAACAGGGCCGAGCACGAAGTCATGGATTTAAGAAAACGTATGGCAAATCAAATTACTATAATTTTCAAACAATAAAATCACGCACGAATAAAATTAGTGAAGGGACAGGCTGACACATAAGAATGTAACGATACACATAATTATTTTTTTAATATTTTGTTTCCCTTCCTATTAAAAAAAAAGGTTTTTTGTTTTTCATCGCCATCTTTAGTTAGATCTACGGGAAAACTATCGATATCGTAATAATGTGGATGATGACGGTAGATTTTTTTAAATATATTTATGTAACAAGTCTGGATTTAATTTATCTTAACCTTAAGTGTCAGCAAATAGAAAGTTTCCATTGTCTAAGTGTATCAAAATAGGAATATATAATATTGTTAGAAATCAGAAAAAACAAAGATAGAAATTAATAATATAAATTAAAAGAAAAATTATGTTGGTATACTTTTAGAAAATTCTATTGATTAAATACGAAATTATCATTTGATTTTCGAAAACTATTATACTACTTATAATTTTTATTTGAAGTCTTAAAACTACCAAATAGTAAAAATCTACTAAAAATGGTCACACTGTCGCTACAATGCAGCTCAACTACCAAACGTCCAATCTTAATAGCATCTTAACCGGATATTGCAAAGAATTGGCTTGCATCATAGAGGTTTAATTTATTTATATAATACGAAACCGAAACGAGATGCTTTAGAGCCAATTGGAAAATGTAATTACTATAAAAAGCGGACTATGCTTGTGAACTCGAGAACAGTAAAATGAATTCTCATTTACGTGGAAAAGAAAGAAAAAAAAACGAAAGGAATATTTTGTTAGCGGGGAGAGAACAACGAATGTTGCCGCAGATATAATAACGGGAAAGAAAATAAGGATTCCTTGGCAAATTCTTTTGGGGAAAGGCGAGGGCCGTGATTTGAATTTATTACCCAAAGGCTAATTTTGTTTCGTCGGAACTCGGGATGTGGCTTGAAAGAGAGAGAACAGAATCTTCCCCCATTACGTCGACAATATTGTGAGCGATGTGGGCCGTCCAGGTGAAAACGGCTTGGTAATGACTAAACGAACGGCGACGAGCGGAAATCACGCAACGAAACTTGCGTCGACTCAAACTACATACAAGCTACTGGTTAATATCAGCTTTGCAGAGATTGCTGAATTAGCATTTAAAAATTTTCAGTACTGTCTAGAAGGTTGTTCTTGGATAAGTCCTTGAAACGTGACTGTCTTCGGAACGTCGTTCATGTAACAATCGAGTGCGTAATGTCCCCCTACGATTTCGGAAACCAAAATATGTAAAAAAAAATACAAGTAAAGTTTTGGAAATTTATTTAAAACTACTACGGGTAAACTAAAGTATTTGAAGATACCTAAAACATTTGTATCATGATAGCCCAAAGCGCAACGAACCTGTCTCAAATTTATAAGGCCTTATGGGGCCATGGTTCGAATCCGGGCGTGTACTAATGAGTTTTCCTGACTTAAGTACATACCTATCACTGACTCCGTGCCTCGGAGAGCACGTTAAGCAGTCGGTCCCGGGCGCTGTCAATAGATGGCGGTCGTTACAATCCCCAACTCGCTGTGGATAGCGTGGTGGATTTAAGCAACAAGCCCCCCTCTTCACCCTAGGGGAGGCCTAATCCCCTGCAATGGGGTAAAAATGGGCTGATGAAGTGAAGTGAAGAATACATTTTTCGACACTATAATTTCTATAAATCGATTCTGTTTAAATGCCGTAAAATAGACGAAATATCTACTGTGTTCTATAATAATCTTTAGATGTATCAGATTCTAAATTCATTTTTTCATTCTTCCTAATTAAAATGAAGAAGATAAATTATTTTTGGGATTTAATTTCTTAAAACAAAAATCCAATTACAAAATTATGTAAACGTCGCAAATACTCGGGGTTGATTCCTCACTACGAGTTTGCGGCGGTTGCAGTAGAGACACTCGGTCCGTGGTCGTCTGATACGAAAATATTCGTAAAAGACTTGTCCACCCGTCTGGTCAGCACTGCTGGCGATCCCAGAGCGGGCGCCTATTTCGCACAGCAACTGAGCATCGCTGTGCAGCGCGGAAATAGTGCAAGCGTAATGGGATCGATGCCACATGGGACCAACCTCGACGATATTTTTAAGTTGTAAATATTGTAAATATTGTTAATTAGTTCTTAGATTTATTTGTATTTATTGTTATTTAATTTATTAATTTTAATTATATAATATATGTTCATTACAAAAATCAAGTTATATATTTACCTAAATTGTATAGATCAAAATTTCACGACGGCCGCGATGCCAGGGTTATTGCTGATTTGTAAAATCCCTGTTGAGTTATATGAGTCGTCTTGGAGACAATAAAAGAAAATTGAACGGATTAGTTACAAAGACGTTGTTCCTTTCTATTAACATAACTGTTGTATTAAGAATTCTTTTTATTTTCCCCTTTGTAATGAAATAAATTGTGAATTCTCCGAAACTAGTTTCTTCTATAATATATTATTTTATTAATAATAGAAGGCCAAAACCCTCTCTCTAGCTTAGGATTTATTGGACGAGTTTGTTCAAAAGAAATTGCGTATTTGTTGATAGAGACCCGAAAAAATTACTCCTACTTTTTCTAATATCGATTAATTTGGATGGATTATTTGTTTAATTAGAATTTCCATTGGATTTTTGAGTACAATACCTACTTAACAAATATTACCTCGAAAGACTCAAGTTTACTTCTCTCCCAATAGCATATTTCTAATTGATCTGTTGGATTTTCAACACTTTTAATGATTTAATTATCAAAATATTTAATAAACGGATTAAATGAATTATAATTAAGTTTGAATAAACGAAAAAATCTAATAGGTCATCCCGATTTTTTTGGTCTTGACGCCTTTCTCGATTAGATTTTGCCCTTTTCTTTACATCACAGAACATCTTGACCCCAAACAAAGCATTGGCTTGTGTTTTGGGTACCAAGCGAAGACACCTCAAACATATAACTACCAAGACCCGGTACCAGTATCCATATTCATCATATAAATACTGACCCGACCTGAAATTCGAACCCGGGGCCTCCAGCTTCGTAGGCAGGGTCACTACCCACTAGGTTAATCGGTCGTCAAGTTTTGATTATCTATATATCTTTAAAGAGCCACGCAATACTATGATGAAGGTAAAAACGGGGCCAATAACCTGTACTAACACTTTCTGTGTTCGTGGATCATAACCGAACAGTTAGGTGATATTTTTATCTACGTTCTTTAACGCCGAAATTTCATCTCCATTTTGCCCATTTCAATTCAATTTTTGAAATATTATTGAGTCATTGCTCTTCTTGGCTTTCAGAATGAAGTATTTGCGATTTTTATATTTGCAACTTTATCCATCTACGCCGATGCACAGTTGAGACAAGGCTAAAACTTGATCTTGAGTTGTTACCTAAGTTCACGCTGGCTCCTATAGTGTTTTGACATCCGAAGAGAAATTTACGGCCCCCCGTCGTACGATAAAACCGCTTTTGTCACAGGCCAGCCGGCCACCGCTCCCCGACTTTACGATCAAATAAATTTCCAGCACGACCATTATCATTCAAATCGAGTCGAACCTCAAAATACAAATACAGTTTTTTTTAACGAATGTGCAACTCTAAAAAAAAAAATTTCAATTATTCACAGGAGTTCTTTATAGTAGTCACGTATCGATAAATAATAAACAACCCTTCTTTCATAGAAGATTAGTTTAGGGTTTAAAGAAAGCTATTTTACGTTTATAGGATCCACTAAATAGGCAATTACGTTTTTAACTCAGAACAGCTGCCGGTCGTTCTGAAGTGTTGATCTAGTTGACATGATTTAGAACGGCGTTTACTATAAAAGTCATATTTAGTTTTTATTTTTTTTTTCTCTCTCTCTCTCTCTATCTTTTTATCCAACGACGACGTGTTATGAATATACATCTAAATATAATCGTTTATGTGTTGCCGTAAAATTTTATTTTTATTTCTCGAATATAATCGTGAAATCCCAGTGTAATATGTCATTTCAAATTTTATTACATAATTTTCGTAATATCTTCATAACTTATGATAAACAGGAACTAGAACCGTAAAAACAAATATATAAAAATGTTACTGCTTGTTTTAGAGGCTTTCTAAGTGACACCATAAAAACATTAATTAAAGAAAATGTTTTCCTATATCTTTTTAAGTTTTCTTCAGAGTATATAAGGGTATTTGACCGCTTAAACTAAAGTCCAGTTCATTAAAACCAATGTCGCATCATTTTCCGATCATTTTTCACCGTCATTTGTTGTTATTGAAAAACAGTATTTCTGCTAGCTCAGTACACGTGACATCGTACGGCCCAAATACTTTGGACTCTCAGATAACACCAAACGTTTTGTGATTGGCCAAAATACAAAATTGTCAAAACACGATATGCCAATCAAAGAACGAAACGCAAGTTCATAAAACGTATAAAATACCTAGTTACAACATGAATTGTTAGAAAAACCAGTAGAAACACCACCGCACTCAGGTACGCAAGTCAATTTTTGTTTTACTACAACATCTACTGGTTGACGAGGCGCGGCTGCGGACACGACAACCTTCCCTTATTTCTACAAGTAATAGAGTTAGACAGATGTCATCTTTCATAGGAAGTATAAGCCCATCCGATTAACCCCTTATAACTGGTGACCCCAAATGTCAGTTTGCGCTAAGTCAAAATCCTGAGAGCGGTTAACTTCACGGCCTCATTGAAGCAGCCAGGCCCAGAATTCGGAATGCAAATCCTAATACATTTTCAAATTAAAAAATTACGTCACACTGAATACATTTATTGAGATGCTTCTGTAAGGCGTCTTAATTATTTACGTTTTCCTCTTATAGGATGACGAAACAATAAAATTGCCTTCTTCCATACAGAGCTACATTTTCGATCGATTTGATGTCCGATAATAAATCATAACCACTAATGAATCGGCTACCGAACATATTAAAGTTCGAGTACAAGCTACTAACTTGGTGTAATCCATAGATTAATATGAAACCACGTTAGAGATTCCGAGAAAGGGAACATTAATCATTCAGCGAGATACGTAGGTAGGTATTCTCACCGTGTATTTTGTTTTAAGCAACCAAATAAAGGATTTACAATATACGAACATATAATTTGTGTGCAACTAGCACACAATTTTTATGGTTAAGTGATCATTAAACTCTTAAATACCAATTGAAAGTATTCAGTACACTATAGCAGACTATAGTTACGATGCCTACAGTTCTTTAAGACGTAATCAATTCAGTCTAGTCTAGTCTAGTCAGTCCAAAACAATCCTAGATTACATTTCACCAATAGACCTCATTACGCAGGTAAATAATAAATGTACATTTTCATAATAAATTATTTTATCTACCATAATAAGTTATTTTATAACATTTGGTCGCCTTCTTTATCACGACGCGCCCGAGACCTTTTGACCGAATCGGGGCGGAGCGTGCAGCAACCGTGAATGGTGACTAGAATTATTGTTTTTTTTTTTGGCAAAGCTTATCTCGATATTTTTCTATTCAATTAAATTCTTTATTGCTTTGTCACATGTAGGTGGCCAGACGAAATCATCTTAAACACTATGTCACGATACTGAAAGGAAACAAGACAACCATCGCTTTTTTACCAAAGATCAAAGGCTCGTTATATAATGCTGTGAAGTGTCCAATGTTCATAAGTGTTTGATAAGTTAGTGTTTTTAATGTGTCAAATTTTTGAACTTAACCTACTTCGAAATTCAATAAAAATTCTTAATTTAAAAAATCGAAGTAGGCAGAAGTCGGGTTACTATTATTAGTTTTTTTTTTCGTAAATTCGAGGATTTCTAAGGAGGTTTCGTTCAAATGCAACCAGTATTGTTGATGCTGTCGCGAGTCGTAGGTACGGCGCCCGCGCAAGACCTCATTTTCAGTTCTCACTTTCGCGGTCTATGACGTCATCACAGGGGCTGAAGGGAGGCTCAAACAGATATTTTAATTTAATCGTCGTATGGTTCTTTACAACAATATAACTATCCTTTTTGTAACTTCTAAACTTTAAGAGTATGAAGCTTTTAAAAGAACATATTTTTTATATCGCAATTTTTTTTGTAATACCCGCCGGTACGACGAGGAAGGCGTTCATCGAATTCACGTCAAAAACTTAATTAGTAGTTTATGGTTTAACTACGAGACATCTTAATTTCAAATGCGTCCGTTATGATTTCATCAAATCAACTAATAACGAATTCCATGAATTTTCTAAAACCTGAAATTTTAGTAAAAAAATTTTGTACAGTTTACATTTGTAGACAACGTTCTAAAGTCACAATAAGTTTTTTTCTAATTGGAATTTATTATTTCAGTTTTAAACTTTCTGCTCTGACATTTCATCCTACTTTAAAATTTCCTCTGAGTCTGATTATTAGTTTTTTGATAAAGAGAAATGAGGAACAAAATATTTCTGAACGATACAATCCATAACCGAGATATGTGCAGTGGGTACCGAAAGTAGGCAAGGGATGGTGAACGCGTGACAAGCATGATAAACGAGGAGTTGGGATCACGCCTCCAGAGACTCCTTTCGGCCACGATTTAAACTAAAAACGCCTAAAGTATTCTAAAAAAAATAAAGAAATATGCACCTTATCCCCTTCTCGATAAAACTCATTGAGAAATATCGATACAACCAAACTCGACACATCATAAGGCCACTGATCTTTTCCGAATTAGTATTGCAAAAAGTTTTCATTTCTTTGGAAATCTCGTGCAAAACTCATTCGTATACTTTTCCTTATTAAGTTCAGATTCGTTTGCAGATATTTTATGCACTCCGTAGATATAGGAATCCTATGAGATCGGAAGGGAAATGAAGAATTCAAGTAACAGAAAGCTTAAAACGAGTTTCGAATATATTTACTAACCGAAGAGGGTACAAAAAATATATCTATCTACAAACAAATTGAATTCCCTTTCGAGATTTTGTAACTTTTATATTTATGATGTCGAGTATGGTAGTAGAGAAGTTGAAACTGGTCATAAATATTTTTATGTACACCTAGCATTATTTAAATTTCGTGATATATTTAAGTTATCGGAAAGTAAACGCGAAGAGAAAAAAAGAGGTTGTTATAATATAATAAAAGTATTCCAGTAATGATTCCAAGCTAAGCAGAATTTATACCTACTACAGATGCTGGACAACTGACATATTAAATAAACGTAATTTTTTCGAAATATATTATACGATATCGCATTATTTGTCCTGGGTGGGAAACGAATCTGTGTGTTCTGGAGTTCGTGTCTCCAAGTATTCAACCAACATGTCAGTTGGTCGATCGGTCAATGTGATCGGTGGTAATAAATTATGATGAGAGTAATACAAGATAGAAGTTGAAGCTGAGAACATACGAGTGCAAAAATGCAGTATAACTACGTAGTAGGTTCGTTTGGAATATGTAATTAATAATACAAATAACAATAATATCTTTGACATCCCACACAACGTCATCTAGTCCCAACCTAAGCAAAGCTTGTATTATGGACGGAATATTTTGATTAGAACCCAGGACGATGGTGGCGCAGGGGTTATTTTACAAAGACTGCAGTTGGAACTATAGATGGAACTGAGAATAAACTTGACTAGGATTGAGCATCGATAAGCAATGGTCGACATAGCCGAAGCGATTAGCAGGCTGAAGTGGCAATGGGCCGGTCATATTTGCCGTAGAACTGATAACCGATGGGGTAGACGAGTTCTCGAATGGAGGCCACGTACCGGAAAGCGAAGCGTTGGACGCCCCCCGGCCAGGTGGACAGATGACCTGAAGCGCCATACCGGGGGTAGTTGGATGCGAAAGGCGGAGGACCGTGTGTGGTGGCGAGCCTTGGGAGAGGCCTATATCCTGCAGTGGAGAGACACGGGCTGATGATGATGATGAAGCAATGGTAGATTAGATCCTAAATCATCTTGACAGAAGCCGATACATATCACGAGTGAATTACAAAGAGTTGATTCACTTTTACCATCAGAAAAAATAACGAACCTAGTTTATAACCGTCTCGCTTATTTGACGTTTTATTAATATAGTAATACTCATGTCAAGTGTAGATTGTAAAGACAATTCTAGGTAGGGCCCGCCTTTTACGCGGTCATTGCACCTGCTTATATAAATGTTTGCTTAGGTGCATGCAAGTAAACCCATAAACTGCAGCCAACCAGTAAACTGCTTAGACTTCGTAGTAATGTATGATACAAAGTCAATAGGTGTGAAATTTACCCAAATGGTCGCGCTCAACGTTACCCTTATTAAGGTCTGGGTAAAATTATGTTTTTAATTACGGGCCCGTTCTCTTAATAAGAGTAAAAATTTAATATCACGTACGTTTTTAATGATACACAAAAATATAATTAATTTCTACTAATTTTCCTCCAACCCCATATTATGGCCAAGTTGTTCGGCCAATTTGCCCTCGTCTACAGCCGGGACTAAACGAGGTAGTAGGGGTGGGTGAATAAGATGCCAAATCTCGCCAAGACGTTCGGCATCGAAAATCTTTGTTTTTAATGTTAAAGAAAAATCAATCTATTTTACTGAAAAAAAAAAGTTACGTTATAAATTGCTGCTATCCTAAAGACAAAATCTTATGTTATACTTTATCTTTTCAAATAAAAGGTGTACATATAAGTTTTAAAAAAGTTAAAAAAATACCTAATCTAATTTTACGATCACTTTCGAATTTCTTATAATCGAGCGATTTAACTTAATGTATTTTGAGCTACAAAAATTTCTGTGCATATGGTGCAGTAGATTTTTAACTTTCTATTTTATTATTTTAAATTATTTTCTTATATTAATATGTAATTATTATAATAATTATGATCATTATAATTAATATGACAAATAATTTTTTAACAATTCTGTCGATTTGTATTTTTTTGGCCAAAAATCTCGAAACAACAGCATTAAGACCATAACACTATATACAAATTGGCAACATGTTATTGATCAAAACTATATATGTATAAATATAAGTAAATGTAATTTAACTTCAAAATACAAACTAAGAATTTTAAAATTAAATTACATTGATTTAAAGTACCTTGCTCGGCTCAAAAATATCAATATTTGATTATTTGTTAAGAAAATAAGTAAAAATCGGACGCTTGGCTTTAAACTTTTTAAATTACATATAGGTAAAATAAGTACGTAAAATATGTTAAAATTATTTATTTTTAGTAATATTTACTTAGGTTAAACTTATATCAACATAAACAAAAATAATACCAATAAAACCCGCACCGGAGCATTGTGGTGGATTAAGCTCCAAACACCCTCGTCCCGAGGGAAAGCCTAAGCCCCTACAGTAGGTCATAATGGGCTGATATGGATGATATGGAATACCAATAAAATATTATAAATAAACCAACGTCGCCAGATATTGACCATGCTAATTAAGATTCGAATGCAGGTCATAGTGGAATAGCTGCGGAATAGTGAAATATCTGAATACAATGCTTTGTACAATGATTCTAAAGGACGATCAAAGTAATTTGCTTTGGTGTCCGAGCAAAATAGTAAGCAAAACGATTGAACAATAATACCTTTGATAGTAGCATTGAACGAAGTCATTTCCGTACAGCCACTAGAACTGTCTCTTTTCTGTTACAATACGTGTCTCTCTCAATTGGTCCAGATATGTAGAGTTGTCAGTTGTATACATTTAAATGTACGTCTACAGTTTATTTCTATTTTTACATGAATAAGGGCCGGTATTTCAGTTGTCACTTAAACGTTAAATGAAGTTTCATTTTCAAAATCCAATACAATTAAGCTTCACTTCACGTTATTCCTAGTATAAGTGAGAACTGAAATACCGGCCCTAAATGAATATTGTTACTTTTTATCGTAATTCACATGTACGTAAAAAATATACTATTTATGTAAGTAACCATTTAGAACTAAATGAATTATTAATTTGGAGTCAAAAGTTTTTCGAGCTAGAAAACCCAGTTAGGTACCAATGCAACATATTACAAACTGAAATAGCAGTTAAGATCAATACAGAATACAGACGGAGAACCAATAAAACGACATTGATGAAAACAAGTCTTGCGAGTACATACAAAATATCTTCTCGGTTATGATGTAGTTACGTTTGGTGACTGGAATAACACAGAAGTTGAGACCGTCTAGGTTAGGATGATCTTTGATTAGTCTGAGAAGTATTCATTATTATACTAGTGAAAACAAGCAGAATTCCTATAAAATTTATTCTTTGTTTTTAATAATAGTTAAAATTAATAGGTTTGTAGAATATTTAAATAATAATGAAGCAAGGTCATCGTTACTGCAAGTTTGAGAATACTAACATGATAAAATATAATTTAAAATACTTAGGTGAATTTCTCCACGGTCGAACGGACTTACACATCCTACATTAAATGAAAAAAAATTAGTTTTGATTTTTATAATTTTTGTCGGTTTGTCCTTCTTTCAGTCAGCAAAAAAAGCAATGGATCGATGTAGTTATTTCCATAAAAATAGCTTATGGGCCGGAGACTAACGTAGGTTCCCGGAAAATACACGATTCTTATGGCAACAGTGTAACATTATTATGGCTTCGTTATGAATGTCCACGTGGACTGATTTGCGCACTAAAGCTAATAATAAACAAATTTTTCGCAGAAATCCACGTGTCTCCACGTGGGTTTCTTAATATTTCTTTCAACACGTGTACCGAATAACACTTCATACATATTAAAGATTAACCGGGGCTCTAAATAGGACATCACCAGAGTAAACACGTTTCAGAAGAGATTTCAATATCAAAGGAATTTATCTGCCACTCGAGCCGTAAGTAATCCGTCTTAATTACATCGTGATTTCGGGGAAGCGGGCTCCTAAACGAGGAGGCCACACCCAATTTTTCCCTTATAAGAAAACCCCTTTTGAAAATGACCGGCATTTGGCAAAAAATATCTTTGCATTCAGAGCGGCGCGTCCGGCGTCCTTCCGGCGGCGATCTAGCGCGCGGCCGCTGATTGCGTTCAACCCCTGAATAATACCCACTTTGTACCCAATAAAAGTTTCCTCCCTTTTCCGATATTGGAAACAATGGCTTTGACTTACAATTTTTCTGTCGCCGTTCCGCGGACGCCGAAGGAAACGGCCCGGATTATACCATTCGTTTGATTTGAGGGTGGACGTGATATCACTATAAATGACGCAGACATAAAAATTATATACATAGCAAGTATTAACTCGAAAAGGAAAATTCATAATTGGCTTTATTTTTATTTTTTGCTCTAAATGTGTAAACGTGGTTCGCGTAGAATTTAACTATTTTTCTTTGATGCGAGTGAGTTCTTTCATTCAAAGATCAATTTCATCTCTTATTTTGTAATTGAAGGTAGCATACGTTTTCATTATTTTGATCGTAACTCCAAACGTGGTCAGATTGCGGTGGCGCCGGCATCTATCGGCTCCTGCCGGTCGATTAAACAGCGGCCGAAGTATTCTAAATTAGACAAAGGCGGTATTAAACGGAAGCCATTAAATTGAGATAAGCGAGCAGATTGGGAGGTGCCCCTTCGGGTGGTGTTAGCCCTAAGCCTCGATAAGTGTGGGCGAGGGGAAGGAAACCGTAGGGTGGCCTACAAATTGGAACGGAACGATACTTATTAATCTTAACAATCAAGACACAAATAATATAAAAAAATATTGAAATAGTAATTAAAAATTATTGTTACATTTTCGAAGTTACAACCAATTCACCAGGTTTAACATGCACGTGAGTATATTATTATCGAACGTAGCTCAATTCCACGTGTTCTTAATTAAACTCACGGCAAGTTCTTCACGTGTTTATTTGACCCCAAACAACAATGCAGCGAAATAATCTACAAACATTCAAACGTCAGTCTCGACTTTCATTATTATTTATAACCACTTATTTTTCCTTTAACTACTGTCACTTCACACTATCCGAAATTTCACATCGAAATCACCCTATCTAACTCCGTATCAAATGCATCAACTCTACTGTGTCGCAGAAAACTTTCATTAATTTAAAATTGTTGTCTAGAACAAATAACTAGTTATTAATGATGATTGAATCCTTGTTATTAAAGGCCTGCATGTAATAATGTTAATTGTTTGTGAATCAGTAACTCTCGCAAGTCAATATTTATCAGAGGAGAAATTTGGTAATATATATAGAATGAAAATTTTAATAAGCCATCAATGTCCAAAAAATATATATTATTAACATAAATGCACCTGGGCAACGAGTTTGTTTAAACAAGTATTTATAATGATAGATATGTATAGTTACTTCCCTAATAGAAAACACCGACACACACAAACACACACACGCCCTTACACTCAAAATCTTCCACATTCAACACACACCCGGACACACACATTACAAAAACTTACATACGCACAGTATATTTAAGTTGTTTGTTAGTATCTGATACCTTTTATTTTTTGAAACTTTGTTTTATTTTGTTTATTATTGTTAAGAACTTTTGTAACCAAATTCATGAGTCCATAGTTTTGGAAATATTGGAGGAGCGGATTACTCTTGGCACAGGTGTTTCATTTAAAAGGAGAATCCAGCATTTTGTATTATCACATGGTTATACTGAATAAAGCTTTTCTATTTTCTATTCTATTCTATTTCTATATAGTTGAATCTTAAGTGCATGAATGACAACTAAAATGTTTAGCCACCCTTTCAACAGACAAGGCATTGTTCGGATCAACAAATCTTCATTATGACGCAGAATTTCAAAAGCTATTATGCTTTTAAAATTAAAACACGTATTTTTTTTTTAAATAGATTTTGTGAAATTATGAAGTGAAATATAATAAATATCATCTGGCCTGGACAAGACCTGGTACCAGTATCAATATTCAATATATAGCTTATAGTATAATAAGCTTTATTTCGATAAAGAATACTTATAAAATTACTAAGTATTCTTATAAAATTACTAAGTATTCTTTATCGAAATAAAGCTTATTATACTATAAGCTACATATTGAATATTGATATTGGTACCAGGTCTTGTTTGTTATAGTACAGGTGAAGCTTTAATGACCAGCCAAATTTTAAAATAATGATTTTTGGTGGAAAACCGATAGCCGTCTTGTTTCCTTTTAGTATCATTCTATAGAAAAATATTGAGATATGACTACACAAACCTTTCCAGAGAAAACCAATAACTCTAGTCACCATTCATGCCCGCCGCCCCATTCCGTTTCAAGGCCTCGGGCGCATACGTTTACTATAGCGTTAAGAAGGCAACCAAACGTTATAAAAGAACACTGTAGATAAAACAATTTATTATGAAATTGTAACCCATATTTTTATTTGCGCTATGAGGTCTATTGGTGATGCCTAACATCTAGAAAAATTTTGGCCGGTTACTAAAATCTCATCTTGTATGTATGTGGTGTCTTCGCTTGGCACCCAAAACACAAGTTAATGCTTAGTTTGGGGCCTAGATGTTGTTGTGATGTATACGTCAGTATACGTTATTACAAGCATTAAAATATTTAAAGATATATTATTTTATAGTTTCGACATTCATCACTTTGATTCATAGCTTTAATTCTAAGATAAGTTTTGATTCGACGACCGCTTAGCCTAGTGGGCAGCGACCCTGCCTGCGAAGCTGGAGGTCCCGGGTTCGAATCCCAGGTCGGGTCAGTATTTATATGATGAATATTAATGCTGGCACCGGGTCTTGGTTGTTATATGTATGTGGTGTCTTCGCTTGGTACCCAAAATACAAGCAAATGCTTAGTTTGGGACCTAGACGTTGTTGTGATTGTGTGTGTTATTTTTATTATTATTATTATTATTATTATTATTATTATTATTATTCAAATTAACACTTACAAAAAAAGCTGATTAAACATGACAATGTCACGACCACAAGACTGCCGATGCATCAATAAAATTCAACAAATATATCTTGTAGTCTTAAAATGTTAATTAAAGGTTTATTATTATTATTGTGTGTTTACTTTAGCATTAAGATAATTTGTAACTCACGAACTATGGACCCTGGTCTGAAATAAATGTTTATTTATTTATTTATTTATTTATTCACTTATTTATTTATTTATTATTAATTAAAGGTTATTTTTCGTGCAGTCAAATTCATAGTGTTGTTCTCATAAAAGTACGAATTGACTAGAAGCCCTCTTCTGCGTTTACCGTCTAACCACTCATACTATAGCTAGCCGGTGTATGATGGGGAATTTTAGTTCGAGTTTCAGTGGGCAAGATCTCCACGCGGCGCTCTTCACCCCCGAGAAACCCGCACACCGGTTTCAATCCCCCGAAAATGCGAAATGTCACTCTGATACTGTGAACTGACATTTATGAATCTATTAAAACCAAACGCTGCTGTCAAATTAATTTACTCTATGGTTGTTGTACTATCAATTCAATTGTACGAAAAAATTAAGACGCTTATGATCGTGTTCATGCAGTTAACTTTTTGTCCTTCCAAACTCTACAACAGATTCACTTAAAATATCAATCTAACTATCGTTATCGATATCGATAAATTTAACCTTATCAGGTTAAATTTATCAAAATGGGATTGTAACATGTATTAGTAACACCGCTGTATATCAAGTACTATTTTTTTCACTATACTTCACTACTCTGCTCATTTTCGTCCATATTACTCTATGGTCAGTGTTCTACTTCTATCGCTCTCGTATACACGCTGATCGTATCCATGTGGCACGCGCTTTTCCCAACTTTCCCGTAATTTTTTTCGGTCAATTTTCCGAGCGGGAAACCATCATTATATATACCAGCTTTATTACATATGACAATATCATTATTCACAGTCGCAAAAAATCGTATGCAAACAATATAAAAGCATATAGTATACTATCAATTCAACTTTATTTTTTTAAATTTGACTGACCAGTTGGCCGAGTGGTTTGAGATCTTAACTGTGGAGTCGAGGGTAGCGGGTTTGATTCCAGCCCAGGACAAATATTTCTGTGCATGAACATGTCTACTTATTGCGTGGCTGGGTGTAGAAGTATCTATATATATGTGTATATTATTAAAAAAAAGAATATTTTAATATGTATATCAGTTGTCTAGTACTCCATAATACAAGCATAATACTTCCTCACTTGGGGAACAGATGGCACTGTGTGGAATGCCCCAGATATTATATTTAAAAGACATAATAAATAAACTTTTTACCAGTGATGATCCAGTTCCAACGGCTACAGTAGGTACAGTAGGTAGGAATATCACATATTTGATGATGTCTCGATGATGATCCAACCCGCACTGGAGCAGCGTAGATTTAAGCACTAAGCCCCCTTACTCTGGGGAGAGGCCTAAGCCCCTGCAGTGGGGTATAATGGGTTGATGGAACGGAATTGATGATCTTCATATCCAACAGTTATATTAGAATTGAGCCTAGCTTTGTTCTGAACGTCGGTGTCTTGGCACCAAGGGCAACCAGTGGTCAGTTTCCCGAGACTCGAGGTGACGTGATGTACAACCAGAAGCAAACGCAATTGACGATGGTCATCAATCATCTACATTGAGAAGTTTTTGTAATTGTGACATTAAAAATAATAAAACAGTTAATCGAAAAATTTAAAACGAGTAACAATAAATTCATCTTGAATAGACATGCGATTAGAAATAACACAAGAAAGAAACTAGTAAATTATTATATGAACGATCCTCCATTTTCTTCATATTTTAGACATAAGCACAGAAAATGAGAAAAACCCGAGCGAAGAACATTTGCCTCGAAATAAATTTGGCACATCTGATTCTGTATTTTCCATAAAAATAAAATAAATATTAATCTAATTTTGTTTTAAATTTCAATTATATTTAAACAAAAATTCTTGCAAATCACGCGACGAAACAATTTACTTAAATTTATTTTTAATTTACTATAATTTATTTAAATACGGCTCCACACAGAACTTTTTCAGAACAGTTGCAAGTTCACGTCAAAATGAATCATATAAGCCAAACACGGGGTAGCAGCGGCTGTACGCTAGTAAGGAGTTCCCCTCGACTGTCTGCCATTTCCATCATCAGATCAGCTATAAGTCACCATAATATTTTATTTTCCAAAGAACTACATTTGTATGCAATGTTTAACTAAAATCGATTAGATCGGTAGTGGGTGAATTCCAAATAAACGAAATTCTTCCCCTAATTTTCTACCCTTAGAAATGGAATATTTTCTTTAAATTTAAATAGGACTAATCTCAAGATAAAGCCTATTTGATGAAATAGGAACCAATCAAATCGATTCACAATCGGCGGAGGTATCGATTAATATACACAAAAAACTATTCAGTCGAACCTCCTTCTTTTTTCAAGTTGGTTAAAAATGGCATTAAACAAATTTAAAAAGTTGGAATAAAATACGGGAAACTGGTATGTGGGAACGCGTATAGACTTTCAAAACACCCTATATTCGGTCATGTGCATAAATTCTTAATATCGGCCTAAATCGAATGATTCGATGGACCTGCGGGAATAAAAGGGAAAGACGACCCGCTTATATGAATATCAGGAGCACTGCCTTCCTAGAATCTGGCCTCCACTTTTTAAAACTACATTTTAAAGTTCTCGAAACATGTAACAGGTACCTATATCACAAAAGTCAGATAAATTTGAATCTTAGCTTTTTCTCATACACGATTTTTTTCAAACAATTTATCAAAAGTTTTCCAGGATTCAATAGATCCTAATCGAATTTCTCTAATCAGTTATCTATCTGGTTCTAAAATGTTATCAAAAATCATTGTCGATTCTTTATCAACATTTTCGATTAATTTACTAGGAATGAACTTTTCAAGGTAGAACGCAAATATTTTGATAGCATCAGCGGCATTTACCTTTATGATATCGCGGACGCTTTTTTCTCATTACTCATATTAAATTTACTCCTAGCGGGCGTTGTGCTTTAGGTCACTAATAAAGCTTTGGGTACATCGGATTTTCACTTCGAATTTAATTTTTAAATGCTCTCGACATCAGCTATTTCTCTAAAATACCCCACAACTTGGTCGTAATCTAGACGAAGCTTTACACGTGTCTGTTTAAAAATGTAAGATCGTTTCAGAGTCTGTTTACGTTACATTATTATAAAATTCAGTGGAAAGGCCCTCGTTACTCCAGTTTGAGTGCCATGAAAAAATTAAACTACCTGAGCTTTTCCCTAAGTTACGAGGAAAGTGGAAAATGTTATTACACCATTTTCATCTTTATTTTAGGCGTTTTACTGTTCCATCTTTTATCGGTATACATTTTTGATGTGGTAACCGTATCTCGTTTAATTTCTACGTTTATATATAGACAAAGTTGAAATAGAGTTTACATTTGATTAGTTGTAAGAAAAAAGAATTTTAAATCTTTAAACGTACCTCCGGTTTTCCGGCTCTTTGGTCATTTATATAACCACGCGATACGATGACAAAAATAACTGGCTAGTTTTATATGCTTGTATGTGTGAATACACAGGTTCTAAAATCCCGTTACTCACCTGTAGGATCAAGGCCCGCTACGCACGCATAACCATATACTAACCGTCCCTACATACGTGCGTGAATTATAAATAATACATGAACCAATAGGTGAGATTTTTTCAGCGTTTTTTGACGCTGAAACTTTATTTAGACATCAAAGCTCCTCCTATAACAACTTGGGGATGATTTTTTTGTGTTTATTCCACCTAGTAAATCTCTTTTAAATGTATAGACAATTTTCGTTTTAGCCTCTGTTTCTGAAGTATTTCGCACCAAAATAACTTTCCCTCTAGCATTTCTGAACAAAATCATTTATTTATAAACCGGAAAAAAACTTGAAGCGGCGAGTTGATTAAAATATTCAATCAAAAATACTTTCCTAAACTTCAATACATTCGTTTCTGTATTATCAGGAGAAAATCGCTAAAACAGAGAGAATTCGCTATGTATGTATAAACATAAAACCGTATTGATTATGGAATGCTACATTACGCTTGTTTGCATTTAACCGGTTTTTCAATGTTTATGTTTATATTACGAATATACCGGTTGTTCGGCTGACCGTACTCCAAACTTATAGAGCATATAGAGCTTTCCAAACTGAACAAAAATTTTCAAGTGAGCAGATTGCGCAAATTAATGGTTACGGAGAAACACATGTTTAAAGTGGAACTATATTAAGCCGAACACGCCGTATATAATATATCGTGTGGTTGGGCAAACGTAGTCCAAACTTATAGAGCGTATAGAACTTATCGAACTTAACAAAAAGTTTCAAGTTAGCACTTGACCCAAACTAACGGCTACCGAGAAAAACATGTTTAAATTTTTTAACATGTTCTTTATTTAGGTAAGTTCTAGTCCATAAGTTTAGACTTTACTTCACTTCATCAGCCCATTTTTTACCCCACTGCAGGCGCTTAGGCCTCCCCCAAGGTGAGGAGGGGGGCTCGGAGCTTAAATCCACCACGCTGCTCCACTGCGGGTTGGGGACTGTAACGATCGCCATCTGTTTGGACTATGTTCAGCCGATTATATGAGTACCAGATTTTGAAAGCTACATAATTTTAACACTGCACGTATAAATGTTTAACTAGAAGAATTTCCAAACGATATGTGACAAAAATGATGTCAGGTTAAACATGATGGGGTGATTTTCCACTTTATGATAATCAATAAAAGACTTAACCTACGTTACTGCTGGAAATTTTCCTGGATTACTGAACGAAGTTACGTAATATAAAAAGCGAATATTTATTAAAATTTAAAAATTAACTGTGATATTTTCTTTTAAAAATCATTAGAAAATTATGTGTTACGATTTTACAGAAATTAAAATAGTACTAGATACTTTTGGTCATAATTCATATTGATAAATTCGTATAACGAATAAAAAAAATTTAACGGGATAATTTTCCAACGAGATTTTTGAACGATTTGTTATGTTTGGATACGAATACCTATTTTTCTATTGCAAATATGCCTAGATTCTTTGATGATTGTATCAAAGATCGTATGTACAAAATATAACTGTGAGAGTCCACCTTGCTTATATTAATTTGGTTAGTAAATTTTTAAGCGGTAGTAACCAATAACATGATAAAACATAAATATTTTATTGGAACTGAATCAGCATTGTAAATGTGTAACACGCGCTTCCTCCCGCCGCCTTACGCCCTTCCGCTGTGTCAACAAATTGCATCGCGTTTGTAACCGACCACCCGCATCTGTTTCATGCGTTTGTTTATTATGCGAGTAGTATAGCTTATAGCCACAACACACGGTCCTGTACATTGCACTGAGAATCATTTAGAAGTGATAAAATTATTTTTTTTTTATCTTACACCCACTTCACCTTAGTTTCATAGAAAGCATAGAAAGTAGGCAACACGCAATTTCACTTTAGACCTTATGCAAACTTCACATTTCGAGAGAAGTATTATTATTATCTAAATATAAGGACACATCAGGCAAATATGAGTTAATAGTGTTCGCAATGGAGACGATGGGTCCAATGGTCTAGGGGTGCTGTTGCGTTTTTGGAAGAAATTGGGGCAAGACTCCGTTGGCGTCGGGTGATCTCCTCTGAGCAAAGAATATTTTGTTCTTTCAAAATATTCTTTGCTCAGTATCAGCCTAGCCAATCAGCGTGAGAATGCCGCTAGCGTTCTCAGCACTCTGCTCTCGCTCGTAATCTTTACTAATTTTATAAAGCTGAAGAGTTTGTTTGTTTTGTTCGAACGCACAAACCTCAGGAACTAACCATTCGAATTGAAAAATTTCTTTTGTGTTAGATAGTCTATTTATCGAGGAAGGCTATAGGCTATTATTACATCACGCTACGACCAATAGGAGCGGAGCATCAATGAAAAATTTCGCAAAAATGTGAAAAATTCCTTTTGAGGGCTTCCGTTACGCGCGCTGTTTAAACGGTTGATGTTAAGCAAAAATCATGTACTACAGAATCGTTTCCGTTTAAAAGTTCTAACCAAAAGTCCGCGACAGCATATGTGTATCTTTCAAGGTTGACATTCTATAACCTTTTTTAAGGCAATCAAATTTGTTGCTAGACGCGCCAGAGAATTTATTTGTTTGGATGATGATGATATCATAGTGTAATGGTACTATATGGTTGGACTAGAGACCCACCCCGACTTCGAACGGATGCAATGTACTAATGCGTGGAACGGGAAGAGGAACGTTTCTGTAGCCCACCCGGGCGAAGCCAGGTACGACCGCTAGTTTTTTTATAAATAGTCTGAATAAATTGATAAAAAGTGATAGTTTATCTGTTAAGAAAAATTCTCTTGTTTTAGTTTTAACAATGATTTTTGATCATTGATAGTGCATGTTTTTGAGTAACTTGGATAATACTTCGTACGGAGCCGCAGTTAATCAGTTAATTATTCAGATATTCAAAGTAACTGTGAAATCAATTAACTGGGTCTATTTCGAGAGAATGCTTTTAAAAACCGATCACAATTTTCTATTTATGAGTTTCTATACAAGTGCATGCGAAGGTATATAAAATTTCAATTTAGACACTAATGATATAACAATCATTGGGTTTGGGATCAACAGGTTTGACAAGACCAATTGAACACTAATAGGGCGACAAAGAACTTTGCAATTCTACAAAGCAGCAAAATGTTTGCAAAAAACGTGTCGATTACACAATAAACTGAATTTAGTATACATATTTATATCCTTGTGATTATCACTTTAGACTCTTATTCGTTTTTAACAAAATTGGTAATTTGTTTAAAATCGGTTTAAAAAATAGTACGTATTAATAAAATTTGTCTTTTGTTGCCCCTTTAATGTTTTATAAATATTAGCTTCAGTTTTCGACAAATAACGTAATCCTGAATAACTTCTATGAAAAACTGTTTATTTTTTTCTCTCATGGGGCGTTTACTACTTTTGACGTTATTTTATTTAAGAAAATCATTAATTGGAAAAAAAATAGTTTCCAATAAGGAATAGTGAATGAAAGTATATTTATCACTAAAATCTTAATTAAAAAGATAATTAAAAAATTTACCTATTTATTTATTTATTGCAATTTCAATCAACAGTCACGACAACACCAGTGTTGCCAATTTATTGCCATTCATTGACATCATAGGCTAAGTAATAGGTTCCCGTTTCCATCTTTTGGGTACGGAACCCTAAAAACCAAATAATTCAAGACGTGTAGACCTGTGGGTGCACACGTCAATATAACTATTATTGCCCATTCTTACTTTCCTACCTACATTCAAATTTTATGCTTTATTAATTTTGAGACATATTAAGCAACAGATTAAATTTATTAATTCACTATATCTCTACATTAACGGTAATCTAATATTATAATAACACTGTAATTTCCCTACTGAAATCCAGTAAACAAGATCGTGTACTCTCTCTACAGTTGTTTGCTTTTATGCTTTTTGTCTAGATTTCCCTTAAGGCCACTGTTTACACTTCCAATTATTCCCTCATTTTTATAAGAGCTTCTCCAACGACGAAATGTAATAACTTATAGTGCATTTCATTTATTAACATCCGTTTACTTGTGTTCCTGTAATTTTGATGCGACTTCGAGTTCTGTGTAAATTTGCTTATCAATACTTTTGGGGCGTCATTGACAGGGGTCGTCCATACATTACGTGAGATACTTTTTTATAAATTCGGACTCCCCTTACTCCTAGGTGAGATTTGGTAAAATGTGGATAGACGTCACATAAAATTTGATCCATAACTTTTAACTTATTAAATGTGTTCGTACGGCTAGCCTAATCATTAAATGCCAATATTCTATTAGACGCTTAGGCCGTTCGTCGGGTTAAGGTAGCTTAATATGTAACATGTTTAATTCTTGATTCAAATTCAAATTCAAAAAGTTTTTATTCAATATAAGATGTTTCCACACACTTATTGAAAATTAAAATGAATTGATTAGATACGGGTTCCAAAACTAGAAGAAGAAGAACCAGCAAGAAACTCCTCCCTGTTTATTTTATTTAAATATATGTTTCTCTTAATTCATAATTTTTTTTTAAAGGTAAAATGCTTACAACTATTACCTTTGAGAGTCTGAACCTGGGAATCGATAAATCGGGAATCGATTGAAAGCTAGCCCGATGAAAATGGGTCAACCAAAGGCTCCTGGATCATTTAAATTTAGTTTTTTTTTTTGCTTCAGTAGCTCTTAGCAGTCTGTTTTAGTAAAAAATAATACAGCTGATAATTTCGGTGTCGATTTTTATTAACGTGCTTTGCTTTTATAAATTAATAATTTTAAATGATTCCGCTAGTTACTAGTTTACTATTATGAAATCTGCAAGTCATTCTGATAATTACAACTCCTTTATTTCTTCTCTACGCTTAATTTTCACTTCGATGGCATCACTTGAAACTCAAAACTGAAACTTCGCTAGTCAAACGCATCTCATACATTCTACTCAAACAAAACTAGTGATGGCGAAGTGTCGCTACCAACTTGGGGATATGCATGTGGCAATATATTCAAATTAT
The DNA here is from genome assembly GCA_949709985.1 of Luffia ferchaultella. Taxonomy (NCBI): domain Eukaryota; kingdom Metazoa; phylum Arthropoda; class Insecta; order Lepidoptera; family Psychidae; genus Luffia; species Luffia ferchaultella. Next base: position 8,425,816 of record OX453251.1, read on the forward strand.
TTATATTCCTTCATCATAGGTCTGTTTAGACTCCTGCTCAAGTGGTGACAATGGACTTGTTATACTTTAATTCGTACGTCTGTTAGAGGTCCCTACATTCTAGGTCGATAGACTTACTTATAGTATGAGCGTATTTAAGATGACGCGTGTGTATATAATCAATTGGCTTACTAGGAGTGCATCAGTAATTAGTTCGAGGTCCGGGTATTTCTGGGTTCATGTTTCTAGGGTTATTTCCTTCAAAATATAGAAGTTGGACCCTTTTAGTTAAACTTCATCTATTTGTCTAATTTGTCACAGGCCCTTTACTTGTCTACCGTTAAAACTAGCAACTCGCATATACCATAGATTTCGTATGTCCAGTCGCCTAAAGGCATATCTTTACCGTAAATTAGGTGTAATAAATAAAATTCTGAAAATTTTGTACGACGTAAAATAATTATGTTCTTCGTAGTCTTGTAGTGCTAATTGTCTTAAAGCTGCTACTTTTAGCGTCAAAACATTCTTTACCTATGATGAACTCAATACCGCAGTAACCGAAATAAAAATTATTCAGTGGTACGTTTTTCTAGGGCGGGCTTACTTATATAAATACTTGATATAGTATTACATGGATGCGACATCACAGTTGCACATGGTTCACTAATCTTTGTGATGAATCTTAACATAACTCTAAAGTTGAAGACTTTTTCTGAGCTTTTTTTATTTTTGTCTATATAAAATTTGGTCGCACCATTCTTTTCACTTGCATTCCCCATCTTAATGGTTTTAATAAAACTTAATTACTACTTGAATAAAAAACGTCAATTAGCACAACGAGCAACTATGAATAGCATTGCTAAATGTTTTTCGATTCGATTACCTGTCGATAAATAGTAAAAGAAGTAGTCATTATTCTAGTCAGGGGACGGTCGAACGGAGCTTTTAAAGGTACCGACAGACCGACGAATTCCTATACACTTCTGTACAATAATTTAGCGCAATTGAGTGGGAATAATTAACGCATTTCCTCGACGGACAGTGGCAGGCGGCCGAGCAATTACTGGCGCAGTAGGCTACGTGCTCGCGTTCACCACGGGCCACTGAGAGATGTACTTAGTGCGACCTCGTTACGGTTATATTACATTTTATTATATTATTACATTTTCGATAGTTATCATAATGGTTTAATAAACTGAAAAACTAGCTACTCTATAAATAAAAAACATATAGAGTTTCATAGCCTTGTACTTGAGAACACGCAATTTAAATCGAAACTAATTATTGTATGCAGATTTACGATACAAATATTAGAAATCGTGCGCTATTAGAACGATGATATCAAACATTGGTCAGATACTAGTGTGCTGTGACTAAGTTGGCTACTTTTATTCGAGAATGATATTCAAATATTTGCTTCCGTTGTTGGTAGTGAAGCTCGTTCAGGCTGGTTCGAATTGTTTGGCCAGCAGATCCTGGTTATTTAGTCTTGCGTGTTGTATTTACGCCCTCGCTCCGACAAATAAACTAAAAAATATCTTATTGTCAGTTATCTATAATAACGCACAAAACTCATTTTATTATTTATTTAAAATATGTATAGTTATGAACAGTTTTCGACAAAAACCCAGCTGCTTTCATCTGTGGTGTAACGTAAAGTGGAGAGAAAAAACAAAGATGCTTAATCGGCCTATTAACACAAGTTTATGATAAAATTAAGTATTTTTTACATAGGCCGTGTATGTTATCTGCGATAATATAACAAACGACGTCAAGAATACGCACGACACAGAAAGGTAAAATATATGGACATGCAAACATCTACACATTGATTTAAAGGACATCCAAAAACCACACGAGCAGAGCCAATAGAAAAGTACTAAGTACAATAAGCCAGTAGATAGGTACAACTAGCCCTGCCCGAATAGTTTTCACATAATTGCGGAGGTGCCATGCATGACGGAATTCGTACGAGTACTGGAGTAATAACTTTAGCATCGCTTCAGCTCCGCCGAACCGTGTCAGATCTGGCTGTTGCTACGAAGATACATGTGGAATGAAACTCTTCTGAAAATTTTAACAGGGTCCATGGTTCCATAAAAATACGATATAGGTTATATTAATCAAATAACTGTAATCAAAACGCATAAAAATTTGAAAACGGAGCATAGACAACATACAGTTACTTTTTAAATTTATATTAATAGTTTTTTTGATGTCTTGATGTCCAGCGCTCGCCCTGCGATGCCAACTAAAGAATCTAACGTCATAGCTATGATATAACAGTACGTAAGAATTTCTAAACAGTCAACCGCTTTTGGCTAGGGTGTTCAATAAACAAATAAAATTAGGAAAGAATGCCAAGAGTTGAACCTTAGCTAATTAGTCCTGTGTAATTTTAGCAGCTTAATATGTGGTAAAATTCAACCATTTTCAGGGAGTGTTCAACGCTGAAAAAATATACACTTAAACTTGGGCTCCAAGCGCTGACTGTCGTGGGCGAAGTACTCGACATTGAGCCACCGCGATGTTCAACTAAACCAGCCAATTAAGGACTTTATGAAGATAATTGAGTCTTTCATGTTTACTTACAAATCTGTCAAAATTATAAGGATCGGTGTAAATGTGTCCGAATTTGAAACAGTCCACTACTGTGACATTCTCACTTAATAATATTATGTTGATGTTAATAGGAAAAAACCGGACATATAACAAGAAAGTGGGGCACAGATACAAAATCCAAACATAAGACTCAAGTTATGTTTATTGACTATATTTAGAATTTAGTGTCGGTACTTATCGCCAGAAGACACTGCTTTGAATTATTTTTTCGTTGTCTTGTACATAATTTTTAAATTCAGCGCAACATGTTAGATGTTGAAAAATTTGCACAGTTCACTTTTATAGTTTCAGCATCTATAAAAATTTCATCTTCTATTCGTTACATTACACATAACACTAAAAATTCGTTCGACTGTAGCATTTGGTGAATATTAATAACTCAAAAAACCAGGCGTTTCAAAGTCCGAATTTTTGTGTTGTTTTGACCGGAAATCAATAAATAAACTGGACTGTCCGCTTTAGAACTGGACATCTGTCAACCCTGCTTATTACTTTTTCTTTTTTTAGTTTTGTCATTATGTCAAATAATTGGTTTTTAATACTCGTGGGCAATAATAAACAATTTTAATAATTATTATTTATAGGAATTAGTAAATAGGAATTACAAAATTTAACATGCCATTTAATTTTACTTTTTCAGAGAACCAATAGAATGCAACTTGACAATTCACACAATCGATCCGAGCTATGCACCGGACAATCCATTTGGAATGCATTTCCGTCTAGCCGCATCTTCTTTGCGTCTTTGTAAATATCCCCAGTACAACCCGACACCCTTTTTACATGGCAGTGCAATTTTTACATGCCACGAAGTCCTAACAAAAATCACCTGCTTTTTTAATTTAACACTTACCGATCAAGTTATAGAGTCGATTTTTGGTTTTTCATATACTCATATTGGTTAAGTCTCCTTGCGGTGCTAGCTCAAAAAAGTTTCACTACAAACGCAAGCGCCGAGCAATGGCGTATTCCTGGAATCTGTTTGACGCCAGCATCGGTTTTCAAGTACTTGAAGGCTTTTTTAGATGTCTGCCTTTTTGTTGGCCCGACGAGTAGTCCGGGCTACGCTGCGCTCTTTATTGCGATTTGTTTAAACAGTGGATAATTAAGGCTGGAGGTCTTTCATTGTGCTCCGAAGGGACTTTTTGCTTTTTGCAAGCTCTTTTTCATCCTCTGTGGAGCCAGCGGATGCTGTTTAAAAACTTTTTAAATATTGAAACCTACTGGCTGTTGGATCCCAGTAATTACTATTCATTTAAACATAAAATATCTTTTAAAATGCGCTCATCAAGAATTTACTTCAACACGAATTCCAGTTTACGCTATTCAATGTTTATGAATTATGATAATACAATGTTCGACGTCATTAAATATGATTAGATGTCGAGAAATATAAAAAACGTTTTTCATTACTCGCCATTTTTTTTTTCTTGCGTTTAATAGCATGTAAAGGCTCCATAGTTTTTTTCGAAGGAATGTTCGATACAGTGTGGAGACTAAGTCAAATTTCAAAGAAAAGGGATCCCGCCGGTGGCCGCTAACCAACACAATCGACATTCGCTCGCGCATCGGCACGGTTATTCAATAACTTTGTAGTGCCACTCCAATGTCTCAATATTTTAGTGATACAAAAAGTGATACAAAAAAAACTTAATATTTCATTATTTTGAAGAAAATACCATAATAAAAAAAAATTGGCATGTGACAAAAAAATCACTTGATATTTTTGCTCACTGGGAATTATAAATTCATAATTTCAGTAATTTAATCAATATTAGAGTCGAAACTTAGCCAGTATTAGCTAATTTTATTTTAATATCTAGAGTCATTCGAATATACTTACTGGACATGCTTTTTGGAAAACAATATCCAAAAAGCGTCGTAATACAAAGTAAATTTAGAATTTTTTTTTAATACATTCCATTTTTTTCCAGAATGGTAATTTTTAAATTTGCAAAATATCATCTTATTTTAAAAAACGCATAGTTTAAAATCACATTGAAAATGGTTACTTTTGATATAAGTGTACAGTGTTAAATCAATTGATAGTGAGTTCCTCTACTACTTTTTAACAGGAATGGAGCAAACCAGTAATCCTGTATAACAAACGGATGTGACATACAGATGGTTAGACGTACATCGCAAAACTACAAGAGTCCCTCGTTTGTCAACGGAACTTTAAAAACGTATTATAGGGACTGACCGGCTGGTTCAATGATCGGAGACACCGACTGTAGACCCAAAGTTTACGGGTTCGATTCCCGCCCTGACAACATTTGTGTATATAAACATATCTGTTTCGTGCTGGGTGCTGTAAAATGCATATAATATGTATGTATTATAAAAGATATTTAAATATGTAAATAAGTTGTTTAGTACCCATATTGCAAGCTCTACCTAATTCGGGACTAGATGACTGTATGTGAAAAGTCACATATTATTACTATTTGGTAAAGAACAAAGGAATATTTGTCATACATTCATATATTTTACCTAAGTACAATTTACACAGTTTCCATTCTTTGACCGCAATTTAATACGTTTACTTACGAAAACGAGAACTAATGACGCTACAAAATAAACTTGCCCAAATGAAACGGCCGACCGCCCGCTACCCGACCGTAAGTCAGGTTTCAGGTAAAACCCTATAAAATATTAACAGCCAGAGCAAAGAGTATTTAGTGGTTAGCGTGTTTCTTGTTGTTTTTCACATCTCTGTTACTGTTTTTTAAAACAGTTTCTTAATAATCTAGTAAGAAAATAAAATCGATTTCAAATTTAAAACCGACACTAACAGTAATTGTAGACAAAAGATCTATTTGTCAATATTCATTTAAACTAGAGGGCGTTAATAATTTGCACTACCTTAGTACCCAAACATCACAAGTTCTTCCATTAAGCGATTTTGAATGTAGCCCCGTTACACGAGGCCGATTAAATCATTACGACCAAAGCTAACCGATGCGTAGTAAAGAGCGATAGGTACAACCATCATTCCCACACTCAGCTATAGACAGCCACTGAAAGACTTGCTCTGACGAGCTTTAATTAGTAACAGTTTAAAAGGCACGTACGTACAGCTATTATAATTCTCTTCAAGAAACAGTTCACTGTTTCTTCTATTGAGATAGAAAGGTAGATAGTTATAGAGAATTAACAAGATGAAGGTCTGGACACAATGAAAGAGCGGGCGAGTGCGCGGATGCGATACGGCGTTTTGTTTTGTTATCATGGTTATAAAAAATATTTTGTAAAATATTTGAAAAAATACAGCAGGTGACAATAATGTTTGTAACGTATTATAAAAGAATTATGCATAGTGCGATTGATCATTTTTATGTATACGGCACACTATTGCATATTAATAAGTAGAAATCGTAGGAGCGTGGTATCTTCAAACGTTGTTCAAAATGCGTGCTAAGCGACAACGGACGAATTTCATGTTTTTCACGATTCATACAAGAAATTTTCATTGAATGTTCGGTAGGTACCAAAAACCGGGATATAAGTAAGTTTTTTAAGTTTGTTTTAATGTTGACAATTTTAAGTTATCATAGAAATATCAAAAGAAACCAAATAGCTTAAAGCTGAAATTTCTGGTACTTGACTCACTTCAAAACGTGTTTAAGTAAAATATGAATGTGCATTTAAAACTACAAATAAATTTCAATTTTACGTTTTTCGAGACCTTCTTATACAAACAATCAATTGGGTGGTCAGTAATTGTTAGGCATATGAAGTGATTTTCCTCATCGAAGGCCGCTAAGGTAGAAACTAACAAAACATACAATTACCTAAATTTAATCACGAGTCACACGCAAACCGGCCTCCTAACAATGACTTAATACAGTAAAGGTTGAAGTCAGTACACGCAAAGCAATCTCGGATAATTGCGGAAGTGTTCTTGGATAGATTTACGGCGTTGATTTTTGAATCTACGATCCCCACACGGCAGAGGTCCAGCCGCTGATTAAAATCTTACTTTTAGCCACTTAAATTTATTAAATAAAAATTCGGTCTGGCAAAAAAAAAACACTTTTATGTAAATTATCAAATGTTCTCACAATGCGAAGTGCTGCCTTTCTTCAGTTGAATGCGAAACATGTCATTTTGTAAGAAAAGTATTTAATCCCTTAAAAATTCATAATATCTACAAAAAAAATTCAACTGATCAGATACACACAAACAATATCAATAAATCGATGTTCTAGCTGGTTTAGATTTAAGATAGTCACCAAAAATATTCACCACGCAACCGGGAATCTAGAAAATTTATCTTAAAAAGCTCTAATGGCATGTTAAATTCCTAGAATGTAAAGGGGTATACAAATAATGTCTACAATTTTGTCTACAATATTGAAGTGTGTGTCTACTTTTATACTCCATATGGTTATTTGCACGTAAGCAAAACCCAAACACGCGTTCTTTTGACGACCGCTTAGCCTAGTGGGTAGCGACCCTGCCTACGAAGCTGGAGGTCCCGGGTAAGAATCCCAGGTTGGGTCAGTATTTATAGGATGAATATTGATACTGGTACCGGGTCTTGTTTGTTATATGTATGTGGTGTCTTCGCTTGGTACCCAAAACACAAGCTAATGCTTAGTTTGGGGCCTAGGCGTCGTTGTGATGTATACGTTATTATTATTATTAAATTTTTTCTCTGACTGTTTTCCCGGGCTAATCTCCGAAATGGCTGAGCTACTTTTGACGCGGCGCGTGGCGTGCGGCGTGACTTTTGCTGTCAATTAGAGGATATTTAAAAAAATATCATTGGCAATTTCGGAAAATATTCAGTGTTCTTATGTAAACTTTAAAAAAAAAATGGAAACCAAGCGAAAGAAGTAGCAGGCGTTCGCTAATATGGAATATAAATTGAATCAAAGACTAAAATGAGTAACTATTGGCGTAGTCTACAGTTTGCACCATCCATTCCATTCTATCGGCCCACATTCGTACACTGCTGGACATAGGTCTCTTCCAGGGTACGCCACACTCCTCTATTCTCGGCATAGAGTAAATAAATTTAATAATAATAATAACACACTCAATCACAACAACGTCTAGGTCCCAAACTAAGTATTAGCTTGTATTTTGGGTACCAAGCGAAGAAACCGCATACATATAACAACCAAGACCCTGTGCCAGTATTAATATTCATCATATAAATACTGACCCGACCTGGGATTCAAACCCGAGACCTCCAGCTTCCCAGGCAGGGTCGCTGTCCACTAGGCTAAGCGGTCGTCAACGTCAATTTGACAGCAGCATTCGGTTTTAATAGAGTCAGAATGTCACTTCACAGAACGAAGCTGTCAAACGCGATTTCACTGGGGTGAAGACTGGCGCGCCAAGACCTCGCGCACTGAAACCGGACTGAGACTCGCCATCTCGCCCAGCTAGCTAGAGTATGGGTGGTTAGACGGTAAGCGCAAAAGAGGGCTTCTAGTCAATTTGTACTTACATGATTCTAGGCCATCTTTATTCAGCCGCTACCGTCAACTATCTTTATACAATTTGAACTATACGTACTAAAAGAATAATAATATCTAAAGTTACTACAATAAATCATCGTCGTTTCAAAGCCTGTTCGTTGTTCTTCATTGCAGAATTATTTGATCACCACTGCTTTATGTATTATATATAAAATTATATATAAATATATATATTTATATTAATATATATATTTCATTATGTAGTACATTTCACAGGGAAGTCACATATTGAGATTTTTATAGTTTTATTTATTGAGCTCGCTACAGCTACATTACAATCCTGAGCAACACTATGATCTTGAGCGAAATCTCTTGCTGAGCCGCATAGCTGACTCCTTTCGTCTGTTCTCCGGTCCTCGATCCGGATCAAGTGTGTATCCGCGGTGTTGGTTACGCGTGTACCGGTTCTCCATCCTCGTTTCTGTATCACATAAAAGAGAAGTGATAGTGCTATCCATATTGTGTTCCGTTCTTGTGCTTTTATGGTATTAAAAAAACTGAAATTACATAGTTATAAGTGATTCGGTAATTATGCCCACTTATATATATGTCATCTGAATCATTTCGTCATTCTTTTTACCCTAAAATCGTATGTTTATAATAGTACTGCTATGTCTGACAGAACTCACTTCTTATTTATTTCCTGTCTTAAACTGAGAACAGTTTCTCATCACATCATTCGTTTTTCACCGTCAGGGAAAAATTATGTTGATTACCATTGTATCTATAATGAAATTATATATATATATATACAATTACAAAAATTAAGCCTGCCAATGTAAATCCTCAAGCGATAAGCACTATCAACAAAAAAAAAATATTTTAATTAATAATATTAAATTTAATAAAATTAAATTAAAATTAATATTAAATTTAATAAAATTAAATTATATTAAAATAAAATTAAAATCGAAATAAAGTAGTTGACATTATTTTGTAATAATGTCATGATATTTTTACTTGTTATTTCTTTATACCTATTTTTTGCAATCACACCTGTATCGACTCGTTTATCGATACGTGCAGGAAGATTCCAATCAAGTGAAGTTGGCGCGGGGAGCTCTGCTCGCCGGCCACGGTAAATTTAGCGCGTGTGTGCCCATAGTTACGCACAATCCTTCAAGGGATCGTCAACATTTTTTACGTATTGTTTTCTGTGACTTAATAAAAAAAGGGGACAATAAGAGCGGAGTGAAAGGATTCAATTCATAATGTATAAAAGATAAATATGGAGAGGAAATGAAAAAAGAAAACCTCCAAAAATTTACTAAATTAAGATTTTCTTATAATAATTGTTTCTGTAATTTGTAACTGTTTACAGTGATTTCTACAGAGACATCCAAAATATTATTTTGTACTGAAAACCTCGCGTACATGTATTAAAACAATTTTGATATGTGAATCCTTTTAAATTTACGTTTATATGATACGTTTAATTTCATTAATCAATATAGCTTTGAAAAATAATTTATTAACAAACACCAAAGTTTATTCACCCCTGAAATAGGGGGCGAGCGCACCGGACTTTAGCATGTGACAGTCGATAATTAACTACTTATTATCGGCGGTTAATAATGTCGAGCCAATGTTAACAAACTAAAATTGTTGCCAGATAGCCCCGCTACGACGCGTATTTATGTGCGGGAGATAAAACGGAACACGGCTACGGGCTTTTACTTTTAGTTTTGTTAGTGGCCACGAACAACTCCGGCCGGGGTACATAATATGATCAATTAGTTGTGGAGGAAAAGAAAATGTAATTCGGAAACTCGTTACGGAAAATCGATAGGATAAACTTATTTTCTGAATCAACAGAAGAAAATCTAATACGTCTGATACGGATTTGAATTAGAATTAGAAGGTATTGCCTAAATGTTTTCCGCCTTCCTTTTTTTAAATAAAACTAAGCCCTATAGCTGTCACTTTGCTATTTGTCCGTCCGCATCTCAAGTGTTTCTAGCTTGTAATAGACCTAAAATTTGGATTTTTTGTGTAGAATGTTGGCACAAAACGGGATACCAAAATATACATTCAATTCAACTAAATATTTTTAGGAGCGGGGCTACATAATAATAATAATAATATTAATAATAACAATAATAATAATCCATTCCCTAACATTTTACATTTAACATATTCTAACATACGGTAATTTACTCATAATCTAGACAGAACCTATTATGAATATTAGATATTTGATATACATTTAGATATTTGTTTCTAATAATACCTACGTACTTAAATGGATATACTGCACTCAAACCGGAACAAATAGACATGTTCATGTACATGAAAAAAGTACCGCAATTTTTTATTTCCTATTTCCCTGACATGCGGGGTGTCATTGTCTACATTTCATTGAGTAAAGTACAAATATGTCTATTTTAGCTTCAAAAATATAGAAATGGAGAATTTGTAATTTGGATAATACAGACTGTAAACTACTTTGAAGGATTATTGTTTATCCTTCGTCACTGATACGTTAAATCATGTTTATAAAATTCTAAACGTTTCACTTCATTGTATTTATTATTCTTGTACCACTACACTCGATGCGAGGTACTAAAAATTTGTACACGTACAAGAAAACTTTCGTCGAAGATTTCCGTGTATATAGAAATATATCCCAACTTTTACGGGTCCATAACGAAACGGAAAAGACAGAACCCTTAAAGTGTTGTCAAGTACATATATTATACGAAAATACGAGAAAAATTGCTGGAAAAAAACTACTGGCCTAAAATTGTTTGAAATTTTAATATTGCTCGTTCATTCATTTTTTTTTATTTAGATGAATATTTTGCCACATATGAGCTGCTAGCGTGCTAGCAAAGAGCGTGGTAGATTAAGATCCAACATCTCTCATCCCGCGAGCAGGCTTAAATCCTTGCAGTGAGGCATTAATGGGCTTATGGTATGTTATGGAGCTCCTAAAATCGTACAAAGTATGGCCCCGTATCTGTTCAACTGTAGATCGGTTTTCACCATAGCTAGGCATGGGCCAAATTTCATATAAACAAAGACTGTTAACTCTATTTCGTTATGTGACGATGACGACGTGCAACTATAGTAATGCCGCCCGTTATGTATTTCATCGCGAAAACGCCGAATCATGCAGTGAAATTTTGTAAAAACACGCCAAAAAAGAAAAAAAACAACGTTGAGTGGTGAACTTTTCATGTGTACCGGTATGAAATTGTGTGGACGCTTCCCCCCGCAAACACCGGTTCTCTCACCCCCTACCCCCACCCGCTGAATAGAACGCACTTCGTACAGTAAATGTCTTACCATGTCTCTAGTGGGGAGGCGGCGAGGAACTTCGCTATCTCTATGCGTATACGGGTTCGAATTCTATCCAAAATTAGGGTCAGATTAAAAAATAAACTAATTAGATAAGGCGATGATTTAGAAATTCACTGGCCTTTTGCGTATTGTAGGTATGTTTTTTTATTGAGATATATTCCGTAGCTCAGTGGCTATGCTATAAAAAAAATTTGCTAGCCATCAAATATGTAGATCACTTCTAATTAATATCAGTCATTATGCGTACAGTTATACCGGACCACAGACCGAGCATTATTTATTAACTATTGTTATTTCAACTGTTTCTTAAAAGCTATAATTGAACGATTTTATTGTTTATATTTATGTAATAAAGTATATAATCGCCTGTAAGGTTTTACAACAAATCACAACTAAAACACTGCTTCGCTAGAAGCGCAAAGCCCCAAAGAAAGTTTTAAGCTTTAATTAAAAGAGTATCGAGATTACCGCTACAGTAATTACCATAGAAGAACAACACCAACTACGAGCGCATTCATCGTTATTTATAAATATTCGAATATTAATTATTTCTACAAAAATTACACGTTAACTATACAAAGTTGGGAAAAAAACTCAAGGAAAAAATCAGACAATCGTAAGCATAAATACAGTTCTTGAGCTTTCATTTCGTGAAATTATATGGCACGCACAAATATCGAGCTTTTTCATATACCCAATCTTTTGCAAATGACATAACACCATTTTGTGATCGTTTCCTAACAATGTGGTACTCATCTGACGATCTCGCAAAAGTTTTTCAAAGATTGCATAGATTTCAAACGTTTTGATTTCCAATCATATTACATTTGAACCTACTAGGAACTAAATCTTCACTGTTAGTGCATTCCGTTTTTTTGCGGCTTGCAGCGCATTTTTTTTTTTTAAATATTCAGCTTTCAGTTATTTTCAAAAATTGAAAAACATTGTGAGATTGACCGGAAATAGTTTTTTTTTATAAATATTAATTGTTTTCTAAAACGTCAACTTTGTATGGTATCAATATCAATAAGTAACAGAAAGTAAAACTAAAGAATTATTTTGATTACAACTTCAAATAATATGTATAAAATAGCAAAATGCTTTTTTCGATTTATTATCCTCTGTTTAATAAATTTTACTCTTTTTATTATACTTTTAATAAAACCATTAATTCCTAATTTATACGATATTCAAATATTATGATGTAATTATTAGAAATACTCGAAGATACGATATTACATGTTATTATATGCTGTATGGTGAACTTCTTACCGGCGGTAAAATTATTCGCCTTCTCTTAATTGCAACTTACGTACTGCACTGATTTATAATGGCTGCCTCGCAAGTGATAAACTGTGTACCGCGACATTCATTTACTGCGAGTATACCAATAACGCGTCGAGTCCGAAGACTTCAACGCATCTGAAATATTACACGCTCGAGGTTCCTACCGATTGGTAGGTTTCTCATGTAAATGTTTAATAAATTGTTTGTTTGTATAAAATTGCAGACGTCGGTGCTACATCTACTTACAATAAATGCTAACATTTAAAATTATTGGCGCTCGAAGTCACTAAAGAACTATTATACAAACTTTATGGTGCAATAATTTTCGAATTTAGTGATGTATACAACAGTGGTTTGATGCCTTTGTTGTTTTTAAATATATTGATCGTAATTTTAGACTAGGAAAACCGTAAGATCACTTTTTATAAAATTGTATGACTGTGTGTGAACGAAGTTGGGAATACGATGGTATGCGCATGATTGTTTTAGCTTAACGTTTCACTATAATGACCTAATTTTATTGGTATTAACTGAAACATTAATTTTTGTAAGGGACCAAAATCCTAATTGGATAAGTTAGGTCATAGCATTAATCTGGATTGTTCTGGTTTTGTAACTGATGTGTGGTGCAACAGAGAATCGAATAGGTAAGAGGTGCCATGTGACGGTGTTTGTTCAGAGACACGTGTCCCAAAAATAATTATTCATACATCGAATATGAGTAAAAAAATTACGCATACTTGAATAGTTTTCTCTAGGGTTTGTATCATTTTTGAAAGTTGTTAAGTCGTTCATCTCTTTCACTTACATCTTTGGTATGATTTGATGTCGCATTTTAGAGTTTAGGTTATGAGATCTACCTTAGGTAAGTATGCAACATACTGCGTGCTTAAAGAGGACAGCGTAAGCGCCTTGATTCCCACTATAACTTACTCTAATGGGGTTTCACGACATCTACCATCCAGTGACACCCTAGTGTGTCTCCTGGCCGCTTCGATGAAGTCGTTGGGGCTTTCGGGCTACGGACATACGTCCTTATTCTGCTTCAGGCGGTTGTTTGGTGGGTGCAACTCCCACATACTCCGCGCGCACGGACGCGCGGAAACTGTAAATTTTAATCCACATTCCCACCGCAAGGGTAAAACAAAAAAAATGTCTGTGGGTGAAACCATCAGTTACTACTTTTTTCACAAAGAAATCCAGAGTAGCTTCGTTCAAGTCAATTGCACACTCTGCCTTTATTTAAAACACGCCGGAGTATGTCATTATTTTCTAAAAATGAATAAATAAATTAGAATATGTCTAAAGTCATCTTGCTTACACTTTCATAGACACATCAAATAGACATTGTCTTGCAAATTTAAGACCGGTATTGTATATACCCTTCAATTGTATATACCTTTAATTATATCGGATGTCCCGGAAATCAACGTCAAAATATTAAAAAAGTTTAATACTGCGCTTTGTAAATTATAAGCACCAAAAAATTGGGAAAACTGACATTCTGTGATGATTTTTCAAGTAGGTACTGTGGCTATAGAACTATACTTTTTTTTTATTTTTGTTTTTGCGATATAACCCGGAATAACCCTTCCGTAAATTACATTTTAAAATTAAAACATAACTAGCCTCAGATCATCAGAGTGTCTATTTCGGTTATCAGAGTACCTATAATTTTAAAAGAGCGTGACTACGATTTTTTTCATAACTTATCTGATAATTGTCATCACTTTTCTTATCACCCGTTTCCGGCTTGACGTTGAATTCTGTGATAGCTTGTATGTTTTTTACTAATAATTACTAATATACTCTAATTCACGAGTTATATAATTCCCTTCCTATACTTATGTGATGTGTCTTTGTCCAATCAATCATAATTACCATAGAACATATTAATTGGACAGACCAATTGAACAAAAAAAAGCTAGTTATTTCTATTTATTACAAGGCATGACAAATTGTATACTAATAAATTTTAATAAAGGTTTGTCCATGAAGGTCTCTGGGTTTAAAATTTTACCTAAAAACGATGTTAATGGATCTAATTCTCATAACTAGAGAATGATCTCTCCTGAAGACGACGACCTAGGAATATGAACAATTGAGAATATAATATTATAATAATAAATATTGCAGGTTTCTGATAATAGATTTTTAAGTACAGTACATTAATTGATTGTCATTTCTAGCAAATATTTTCACGTGGGTCGCATGTGAAGCATTCTGGCACACACAGAGCATATGCTGCCAACCAACTCTTTGGTGCGCTCGTGAGCGGCCGTCAGCTTCAATATTTGCCCAACGGGACCCGCCTCCACTGATGGGCAATTATTAAAATCATAACGGGTTCTTTGCACAGCTAATGGATTTCGTGTGAAATTAGTATGCGTTGTGGTCGATTTAAAGAACATTTAGGGCTATAATATTGAACGGAATCAATAGACTTTAATTTGAAACTTTAAGAAGTTTAAATCGAATCGTTTCAATCCGACCGAAAAACGATTTTTCGATCGCAGCTGGTAGGAGGCCGTTTTCAACGGAAAATTGCTATTATTCCTGAAATATACATGTCACGCGGCATTTACAATGCAATCGACGCTATAAATACAAACCGTAGAGCTTGCTTTTAGCTAGGTTTGAACATAATCTGGTTTCTTTAGTGTCTACGAACGTATTTTACAATTCGAGCTCATAAAATTAAATTATCATGATGATTTCGACTGCTTCGCGAAAACGCAAAGAAGGTCATGAAAAAGTTTTTGAAAAGGCATCCATACTAAAGTACTGCCAGAATAAGCCATGAAACGATTTTGTTGTCGCCATAAACGCTGATATTTTTGATGAATGAAGGTCGGTAGCGCCAAGTGATGTGTTGTGATGTCGTGACAAACTCTTGAAGGTTGTCTGGAATAAATTGTTTTTAGCGATAAGACCGCCAATTGCACTAAACAGTTATAAGAGATTCTTTGTTTATTCTTGTTCAAATGATTTTTTGTATATAATAAGGAATATAATATTAATAATTGTATTTTGAAAATAGTGTCCCATTCCTGTTAGTTTTCTCACACTATCGTACCGTACACGTACGTCATCGCGCGGGGGAAGGGAGTCGAAGAAAGGCCTTGAAATACACTCTAAGCGAAAAAAGAATTAGTTATAACTCTTCGACGGAAAGGGTTAGACAAAATTTTTTTGTGTCGTCGTGTAGATATTGAGGTGTTCTAAAATGTAGATAAAGCAAAAAAAAACCGGCCAAGTGCGAGTCAACCCATAAATACACGCCTCCGCTACCCATAGTCGAATCGAAATGAATGTGTCATTTTCATTTTTAGACCTCAAATTGGTATGTTTATGTTTTACTATTAAAGACAGATCTCAAACATGCACATGTGATACATTTCTGAAAAGTAGAATAACCAGAAAAGTTTTTGACATAGGATGAACAAATAAAAAAACTTTATTTACTTTAAGTAAATTTTTTGAATGGTTTGTTATTTATTGTTTTTTTCATTGATTGGTTATTTTATTGATTCGACATTTCATAACTTTGACCGTTGTCAGAGTTGTCACGAAGATAAATACGGAAGCAACTGTGTATTCAAATATTAGATTAGTAATTAGAGAAATGAATAAAAATAACTGGAGAAGTATAATAATTTGAATAAAAAAAAGATAAAAAGTTTTATGTTACGCTTACCCGTTATTTCCTATAAAAGTTCTCAGGTACTGAAATACTATGATATTGAATGTAATTTTCTTTTACTGAATAACAGTCACATTAACTTTTAAGTAATAAAATTATCCCATCAAAAACAATACTTGTCAAAAAAACCAAGTCTCGCAACTCAGTTGTTCTGCGGCAAAAAGTTGTGAGATCCATGTAATACCAAGTCGGTTATTAATTTATTCGGTTATAAATATATTGAGACTTGGCCATCGCCTGAAAACACGTGTAAATTCAATCGCCTGAAAACACATGTAAATTCAATTATTTAGTGCGATGGCCAAGTCTCAATATATTTATAACCGAATAAATTAATAACCGACTTGGTATTACATGGATCTCACAACTTTTTGCCGCAGAACAACTGAGTTGCGAGACTTGGTTTTTTTGACAAGTATTGTTTTTGATGGGATCTCATTTCTTTTTGTATTTTGTAGACAGTTCTATTTTTTTCCTTTTCGGTACCTTCTACTTATTGTATATATGTATATCTATATGTATATAGTTTTTCTAAGATATATTATACAACCTTACGCACTCGTAATAAGTACAAATACGCACGTAGGTACGTTTTTTGCATTAATAAATAATTTAATACACGTGTTTTCATGACGGGAATACCCATTTTTGCTCGATTTGGCAGGGGCACTACCATGCGCCTATATTTATATGGGACTAGCTTAAACCCGCGGCTTCGCACGCAATATAATAATAACTGCCGTAATAAAACATCGTTACGAAAAAAGCCAATATTGAAAAATTTTACTGAAGACTTGGCTGTATGGGCTTAATTTTTTTTTTGCGGTCTTTTCTAGATTTTTTAGTTTTTCCTTGATTCATACACCAAACACTACTTATATTCCAAATTTGAAGCTTCTAGGTCTGCTAGAAGTGCCTTAGAATTTGGATGATCGGTGAGTCAGTGAGTGACAAAATTAAGAAATTTGACCCGTTATAATTTCTTAAAAATACTGGTTCCAATTGAATGAAATTTGAAAATATGCTTATATAATATGCCTGCATGGTTACTGAAAATTTCAGTCTTCTAGTTTTATCCACAACGAAGTTACAGGGGGTCGAAAATGGTCTGAGTTGCTTCGAGAAAAGGATGGTACGGCCATGACGCTTTTTCGCTCGACTCGGTGGGGGCACGGCCGTGCCCCCAGATTATTTTTAAACGACATCAAAAAAAGGACGCGGTTCCTCAATTCGAGCGTATATATATTTTTTTAAATAAAATTATAATCATCTATTAAAAATATTATAAAATTTTATTAATCGTATTTACTACCACCGTTTATCATTCTATTCTGCTCGTCAAAATTTTCGCTGTGTATGTTAAACCTTAGTTTTTCATTGATAATAAAAAGGACAATTTCTAACTCTTGTGCATACATACACAGGCATGCAATTTTTTTTTCGAAGAATCATATTCAATTCCCTTTTTTAACTATCTAGAGCGCAAGATTTGTGATTATTTTATTATTTCTAAATGGAATATTTAAAAAAGTCTTTTAAAAAATGGTTTACATAGAAAGTATAGAAAATTTTGTTTTAATATCCTCCCAAAAATAAAAACACTACACAGTAATTTCTTAAGAAATACGATTTTTATAACTAAATACATATATTTGAACTGTACGTCTGTGTATAGATTTAACCTTATTAAATTAAGTTTTTATGTGTTTGTCAAAATATCTTACACTTGACGTGTCGGGTCGGTCTAAATGAGTGCAATTACTGTCACTAAAATGCTGAGTCATCACTTTAAGACGTACCTACACGGTTTATCTTAAGAGGAAAGATTAAGTCTTTGCGAGTTATCTGACACAATTTACAAAATATGAAGCTTTCTTTTCATGGCAAATTTTTTTACTTGTTTTTAAAATAAAGTAATATATTATTTTACAAAATATATATATTCATGTAAAACAACGTTTTTTTATTAATTATTTGTCATTTAAGAATTTGAAACATTTTCCATACAAAAATAATATTAAAATTAAATTCTTTCGATGACGTCTTGAAGCATCTCCTGGAGGATATTTTGAAAGTCCGTCTTGAGGCCAACCAGTTGATTCAAGCCACCTTACCAATCCGACATTGAGGCTGGGGATTCGGTGCGTGCGGGTGTTGGCCTGCCGGCATTTGGCGTCAGTGCATGCGGTTGCCGATCTTGTCACTGATATCTGCAAGAGTGACAGGGCGGACATGCCCTACGCAACCGATGTTTTACCTTCTTGGGTAGCTCACAACTCGGGCGCGCCGTTGCCGGCGATCTTACAAAGCCAGCGCGCATGGGACGAAACGGGGGCTGGGAGTATTTTTAACAGTCTCTTGGACCAGGCGGCAGAGGTGAACCTAGCGAGGCTGCGAGCGGTGTCACGGGCAGAGTCTGGAGCATGGCTAAACGCACTGCCCTTCCCGCACATGGGTACCCTACTGGACGGCGAGTCTTTACGTGTGGCAGTGGGGCTCCACCTAGATTGCGATGTTTGTGAACGACACCTATGCATCTGCCGTTCCATGGTGGAGGCCAACGGGCACCATGCGTTTAGTTGTCGTCGCTGCTCGGGAAGATTTCCGCGACACCACGCTCTTAACGACATAGCCCGCAGGGCTTTAAATTCGGCCAATGTTCTATGCGTGTTGGAGTCTCCTGGTCTTAACCGTTCCGATGGCAAAAGACCCGATGGTATGACTTTGGTGCCGTGGGAGAAGGGTTTGGGACGCCACGTGTATCAGCACATTAGCCGCCTCTCACCTTGGTCGCACTGAGGGATCGGCCGGGGTCGCTGCGGAATCTGCAGCCGCCACAAACCGAGTCAAATACTCTACTCTAGAGAGTAAATACTTGTTCGTCCCTCTTGCGGAGAAAGATACTGGCTGTTGGGGGAGTGAAGCCAAACGTTTCGTCGCAGCCATCGGCCGTCGTCTGAGAGAAAGGGGATTCGACTCCCGTTCCGCTTTCTTCCTGGTGCAAAGAATTGCCATTGCAATTCAGCGGGGTAATACGATGAGCATCAGGGCACCTTTGTATCGGAGGTGACAAGGGGTGGATTATTGGATTAGTTTTATTTATTTACATATAGACAAAACTTTACCTACTATAATTATTAAAATTAAATGTAAGTATGCTACGAAATTTGGGAACTTTCAATTGACACCAGTAATTTTAGAATATCTAATATCACACAAATAGTAGAATTTTTATTGCGTCGAAAATTATCAAAAGATTATTCCATTCACAAATAATTATCGTACACAGATCAGACATGTTTTATTTAAATAAATTGAACTTAATAAGCGTAATTACAAAATTGTGTAATTATGGTCGGTGAAACTGTGTGCAATCAATCATTACAAATCTTAGTTTATTAAGTGAGACGTTACATTTGGAGCACGTTACAATTACATGCGATCATCGGTATAACCATTGTTCGAACAAACGTTATAGCCGGGAGGTATCTCATATGATCCATAATCAGACAGTTAATGCCCTGTTATTAATCCGTCGTCTCAGAATCTGGCTAAGCATAAAAACGAACGCCATTAGCGAATGATATAACATCGCGATGGAATCGACATATCAATAAAGGCACTGATGGCTGTGTTGGTCTGTTCTCACTCCAAGGAGTGATAAATCTACGAGATTAATTATTGCTAACGCAAACACGTGAATGAGAGTGTCGTCGCGTTATGATTAGATATCCGGTGTCGATATGTCGGTCTGACTGCACTAATTGAGGACGCTCAAATTATAATCAAGAGAACGTTTAAGTTTGGGCACGTCGAACTTAGCTAACTTTCACGTTTTTACTCTTTACTCATTTGGTGTAGTTTAGGTTATAACAATTAAGCAACATTTAATACCACTTATGAAGTTTGATTGGTGGTGAAAAATTTAAGTATTTTATGTAATAATTATATCAATTACTGTTAAAGTGTTTCCAGCTTTTGTCTAGATAATTTATTTAATTTACATAAAGTTTTCTAATAAATTTTTTTAATATATATTTCAAAGACTAAAATTAACCACTTAAACAAATATACATTATAATATAAAGTCTAAAGTATAAAATAACCAGTCCCTGGCGAGCCCGATGCAACGGTTCCCATAACGCTCCCGGCATTACCGCGTTGGATCGCTACGGCGAGCCTCTGCATCAGAAACGACACCTCTCCTTAAGTCGGCGACCGATGCTTTAAATTAAATTTCTGGCCTCGAGGCTCCAACAGCCCGTCGTCTCTATTTTTCTCATTATTTAAAAACGATTTAAAATATATTTTACTGACTATATTTAATAGAGTTAGAAACCAGTACTAGAAATCAAACGGCTGCCTGATATCTTGACATATTTTAATTTTAATTTGACAATAATTTCTGTTAATAAAAACTACAACACGACAAATCTAGTTGCAACCACGCCACTTAGTTTTAAACATCAATATAAAATCGAAATATACACGTACCTAGTAGGTAGATCTGAAAACTGTGTATATATTTTAAGTAATATTACAAATTTCATTTATTTTAGATATCTATTTCATTGCTTCATGTCATATAATAAATATATAATAGAATTTACTATATACCCTAAATAACTGTACATTGTGGTTAGTCGCCCTAACCATATTACCCCACATTCCGTGGCCCATAATTCTGGAGAATGAATTTTCCTTAACTATTCCCCAGGAAGGCGACCATATGCAAAGCTTTTTAACAGAGTCCGGGCGACCCAAAGCTTACGAGGTTCCTTCGTCTCGCGGAAATGTCAGCAATCTTAGCGTAATCTTATTTTATTGTTATTGTGCCGCATTTTATTCCAAGCAGCTCAACGAGACATAGACTTGGTCCGAATCAGTAGAGAGTAAATAAAGCTACAAAGTTCTGACGTTAAAACGTTCGATTTGCTGCCTATAATATGTTGCAATATTAAAGCTAAACTTTTACCTATTTATGATATCAGTTATTGAGTAAAATTTCTCCCAAATGTATTATTATAATTACGACAGAAAATTGCTTGCAATCTTCTCTGTTACGAAAATCCAATAAACAGTTTCTTATAAAAAATCCTATCCTGGAATAATAAATTCGGTGTTTTTGTGTTGTGGGATTCAGTATCAATTTTTATATATTTTTAAATACATATTCTCGGTACTAAAAAATTAAAAGCTGTAATTACTATCAAAATTATAAATTATAACTAGTCTGCTTTTAGAACTTGCAAAGTACTTTTTCATACTTGTACCAAATGACTAAACCTGAACTTAAACCAAAAATTATAATATTTACATCAGTTTTATCTATATCGAATTTTAAGTAATTTTCATAGTTACCCTTAATAACAAGTAGACATACCTAAAATAAATAGAACCCCATATTGTCTCCCCATATTATTCACAAAACCCACATAACAGGCAATCTTTAATAGGATAGCAACATTCATAATAATAATAATAATAATAATAATAATAATAATGACGTATACATCACAACAACGTCTAGGCACCAAACTAAGCATTAGCTTGTGTTTTGGGTACCAAGCGAAGACACCACATACATATAACAACCAAGACCCGGTACCAGTATCGATATTCATCATATAAATACTGACCCGACCTGGGATTCGAACCCGGGACCTCCAGCTTCGTAGGCAGAGTCGCTACCCACTAGGCTAAGCGGTCGTCGTTATTCATTAACTCGCACATGGAAAAAAAAAACACAGATACTTCTTTCTGGTGAGTATCTGCTATTATTCAATTTCTGTTTGTAGACGCACTATAAAATTATAATATTTTAAAACAAATTTGATAAATTTATTCTTACCAAAATCCCTAGAAAATTACTCATGTACATATTACATTAATTTCCTGTTGCCTTGGTAATTAAAGGCCCGAAAGAAGAATTCCGACTACGTCTATGCTTCAATCTTTCATCTCTAAAATCTAATTTATCTTTTTTTCTCAGTCTCGGGGAAAAAATAGCGTTTCGTAGCTTCGGCGACGTAAACGCGAGGGAACAAGTCGACTCGAAAATCGCATAAAGTGGGGGCTGAGATCAAAGCGTGCCGACGTGACGAGATCGCACTGAGGACAATCTGCACGTCGAGGACCAAAATCTACCTAACTGAATTAGAATTAATGTAACGCAGTTATTCATTTAAAAAAAATATATATATTACGCTTATAACGACAGTCTGTGTGTGAAAGCTTCTAAGAGAAAATTATTATGTAGAATTTTAAGTAATACTGGATGGATTTCTTTATTTCGTATAAACGAATTTACATTCATTAGTGAATTGAAGCGACGACCCGCATTTTTTTTTCTTTTCTACGTGTAGTTTAAATTAGCAAAATTTCATTAAAATTGTCTTTTTAAGTTTGACATGCCAACATTCAAACTCTGAATATATACCAAAACTTTTAGGTATGTATCTGAAAGAGACACATCAAAGTATTATGAGAACCAATTTTATAATCAAAACATCAAACTAAAACCATTATTTGAACCATTCTCTTTGATCTAAACTTTTGTTATCATACGCTCGTTAATCTAAGTTGCCTCCTCATCATAGACGAGTGTTGTTCATTTTAAGTATTAAAAGTTCGCATTTAAATTGAGAGGGATTAGGATGCTCAGGGCGCAGATCTTGTAGGGTTGGCATTTTTGTATTCAATTACAGATAGCCAAGTGCGTCTGGAGGGCCGCTTTGAGGCGCTACGAGCTCTCGTATTCAAGTGCAGGGGAAGAAAATATGTGATATTTTTATCCTTTAATTAAATTGCCATTTTCATCCAGGTATCCAGCAAATATTAAAATAGTTTTACAGTGCTAACATTTTGAGCAAATATAGTAATCGAATAGAAGTGTAGTAATCCCAGATATAAGGGAATATTAGATTGGCTAGGTTTGATTTATTTAAAACAGAAACAAACGTTGCCCTTTTTTAGGGAAAATGAAACGCATGTGTTCAATGTAATTCTTAAAATACAAAATAATAAAATTATTCAATTTATTTCTTAACACTACGGTCGTGGTTCGAATCCGGGTGTGTACCAAACAGTTTTTCTGACTTACATACATAGTACATAACCTGTGTACGTAACTATCACTGACTCCGTGCCTCGGAAAGCACGTTAAGCTGTCGGTCTCGGGTGCCATCAACAGATGGCGGTCGTTAAAGTACACCAACCCACACTGGAGCAGCGTAATGGATTAAGCTCCAAGCCTCTCACCCTGAGGGGAGGCCTAAGTCTTTGCAGTGAGGGATAATGAACTGACGGAATGAAATGGAAAAAATTCTTTACACTAACGACATCTTAACGTTTGTAATTTTTCGGACGTGCTATTAAACTCAATAAAGAAAATCTACCATGAAGGGCTACATCGCTAAGCACGGTTACCATGTACCGCTAGCGACAGCTCACCAGATTTGTATGGAAAGCGCGTCTAGCGGCACCGAGAGGAACTGAAATTCACATACAAATAAATCTCATACGACTCAGTAGCAAGTGTTGACACGTCAAAACATTCAAACACACAAACGTGTTGGTTCGTATGAGCTAAAATACACCTCTACAGTATTTTATTTATTTTATTTTATTTTCATATTTTTGGAGGAACAACAGCTTAATTTAGTGTACATGGTTTACAAGATAGTTTCGACGAAGCCAATTACAGCTCCTCACAGATAGAAGTATCCTAGTCTTCTGACGGCCAGTTGCAAGAAGACCACTTAAAGTTAAGGCAACAATTAACCAATCATATGTATGTATTGTAGCGGTGGCTAGTTACAGGCGCTCGATTTAAAATACATGATTTGAATTTGAAAAAATTTAAATTACGTATGTGTTAGGAACACGAGTCCGGATGGCTCGGTTTTTTGACATAGACGATTTCGGGGTGTTCGTTGAGGCGGGCGTTAAGATCGAAGTGTCGATATATGTGTTACTGTAATATTGCAATCGCGATTACGAAATACAAAGTACAAAGTCTTTCCCTTTCAGCGTTCATATCTTTCATTTCAGCTCTATTAAGCTACAACCCAAATAAAAATATAATTAATAGAAGTGTAAATATATAACAAAAGAGATTATAAAAATACTACTCTCTACAGTATTGAAATTGAATTTCAAAGACTCTTACAGTCGTATGATTGAGTATCTATTTACTTAAAGTAAGACAGCGATTTTATGTAGCCTTCTTGCAACTGGCCGTAAGTCAATAATTAAATCCAATATTTAGATAGAGAAAGTAAAGTCTATCTCCGCACCATTATATCGTGTACAGTACACAAATCTCTTAATTGTGTTTGCTTCGTAAACGTACTCTCTACACGTATTCGAAAATTTCAATTCACTTCACGAAACGCATTAGTAAATTGCGTCTTTTGAAAGCTGAATTTACAATTAATTCGATGGTTACGCTAGGAATTGTGTAGAAATTTGAAATATATTTTATTCTAATAATTTGGGTGTTTGTCTCAATTGAAATGTGTGCCTGTTAAATTAACCTTTTAACTAGTCATCAATCATTATCAGACAATTTTCTCTGTTAATTGAATGGGTCGTAACCTTCAATCTGACCAAATATGGTTAATGAGTAGCAAATAGGTTAATGATGTTTATTGAGAAAAACGTACATATTTCTTCATTTCGAAATTCTACACCAATAACGGAAATTTCTTTAAAAAATCGTAGGATATCAAATATTATTTATATCGCACCTATTCAAAAGGAGCTAGTTTGTTCCCCGTTAACAGGGACTAAAATAGCGTTTTAATCCTTAGAGACTAAAATTGACTTGAATTAGGAATGTGGATGCTGTTAGTAAAAGTTCAAATCAAGTAGAAAATCAATCACGAACATTGTATGGACAAGTCACTGGCTGTTTATTATACTAATCGCGCGCTTGCCAAATTAAAAAAAAAAAGAAGTTGTAAAGAAATAAAAAACGCGGGAAATACATTCCGCCTCGTTCATAAATTGTTTACTCAAATTCGTATTTTATTCAGTTTTATAAAAAAATTAGTGTGTCCGAGAACATTGTAACGGATGCTAAAAATGTGATAAAAAGCCTTTTACCTACAAAATCCCGTGAAAAATATATAAAACATGTGAAAATTTCATATTTTGGAAAAATGCAAGAAAGGTGAATCGAAAATGTGTTTTTGCCCTATTTCCAAGATTTTGCCAAATTTAAACAACTACAACTCTTTGGAGTATATATACAATGCTGAAATCTACAGTCAGTGTCAATAACGACATTAAGATCGATACATACTCAAAATTATTAATTTATCTGAAACGACAATCCGAAGGGCACAAACCGTAGAAACCCAAGGTGTTTTTCTACCGAAAGGTCGAAACTTTTTTGGATGAAATCTATCTCCTGAAAAAAATAAGTATTTTATTTGTGTTACAATTTTGTATTAAGTAGGTATTAAAATAGCTCAGCTGCTAATAGCAGCGCATTGTTTCTTTTTGTTACAGGTTGTGTTGATTTTTGGAGTTCATGGGACTTAGATTAAGAAATGAACTTTTTAATCTAACGATGGATGATGTTGAGATCCACTCGAATGAATTACTTTTAATGAAATTGAAAGACACAAAAACCAAAATCGATAGGTCTTTTATTATCCGAAGAATGTACGTACTTATTGTTGAAATACCAGAAACTTCGCCCTTCGGGTATGAAAACCCGTTGAAAAAAAAAATTTCGGATATGCCTCTGAAAATCGCTACTCGTTTAAAGTTACTGGATGTTAAGCTGTATACAGGCCATTGTTTCCGGAGAACGTTTGCCACTCTGTTAGCAGATTCGGGAGTGGATATATCTGTTTTAAAGAAACATAGAGGATGGAAATCGTCTACAGTAGCTGAAGGATATATACAACAATCTATTCCAAACAAAGCCAAAATTACCCACCGAATTTTACAAAATATCAATTTAAAAGAGCTTTTTCCACACCCATTTACATCTAAAGAACATCGTCACCCATCACCCATGCCAGAAAATAATCAAGTTTCTCAAAAACTAGATCCTAGGATACCATTTTCTAAGACTATTTCTAATTCTCAAACTGTAAATAAATCCACAACTGTTACGGATGATAGTAAAAAATTTTTTACGATGAACTTCTATAATTGTTCAAATATAAACATTAGCCTCTAATTATTTCCATGTCATGTCTTATTGTTCATGTCCATAAATAAATAAACGTACCTACTTTTTTTAAATATTCATAGTTGCATTTACTTTTCTCATAGAGGGTGATAAAAAGTAGAGTGTTCACCTCGGGAGCAACTCTATTTTAAAGCTCAAGGGACGTAGTTTGAATCCCACGCTGCGTTCAGGATTCAAAAAATGCTCTCGCCTTTAAAATAGTTCTTTGCTCCTTTGATAAACAATCTATTATTTTCTACTCTAAGGACTTTACTTGCATAATTACATTCACAACATGACACCATTTTTTTAAACATAAAAATAGGTATAGTAAGCTATCCATAAAAGATAGACATATGCCATCGCTGACTTTTTTTTAGTCCTATTTAAGATACATAATTCCTCCATACATTATTTTGTTATATCTCAAAAGGATTAGGCAGCGTTTTTGATAAAAGATCCCAGCCGACTTGACTGTTTTCCGACTTCTTCAACAATAATCGTCATATTTCAACAAATTTACATATAACATTAATAAATTATACACGTAAACCTTTTTGTTGAATCACTCTGTTTATTGATGTCAAAATATGCCGATCCGGTCGGTAGTTTTTGAGTTTATTGCGTTCAGACAGACAGACGCGGCGGGGGACTTTATTTCACTTATAATATGTAGTGATTACGCTGCGACATTACCTCGTTGTATTTGTAATTGGATTTGTATTCTTAATAATTTTCATGAATAATTGAAAACACAAAAAAATTGTCTTTGTGATTTGACGGAAAGCTAAAATACAATATTTGCATACAACTTTTATGTACGTTCGTAACATACGTTTCAGACTCAATTTAGGTTTGCTATTATATTGCAAGCACATTTTGTACGGTTTAATATGCATAAACATATATACATATATATTATTTCCGATTTAGATTGAATATCATTTACTGTAGTAAGTTTATGAATCCGTCGCTCGACTGGCTAGCAATCAAAGGATTTTCGTTTAATTACACCCGATAGAAGCACTTTAATTACATCAGCTTGGCGCTGTATTAAGCTCGTCTCATAAAGACGCTTGTTTGGTAAACTCGAAATTTGTGCAGAAGCAATCGACAGATTAATTATTTTCTGGTTTTCTGGTTACAAATTTATTTCTCGACACTGTACAAAGTTAAATGGATATAAAAACTGATGCCATACAACTTTTGTCATAATAAATACGTTTATAATTTCCAAAGATTAAATGCAGTACAAATGCATCGTATGTATGTATTTATGTCGTTATTCTGAGCCTCCCCGGCAAAAAATGCTGGCCTCGCGTCGCGACGACAAGATCAAACAAATATTGCATGAATGGGGGAACGACCTGCCAAGATGAGCTCTTATTATGCACATATATAGGGGCTGTATTAGGGGAGGTCTACGCTTTGTAGCGCACCCACCGGCAATGTTTTATA
This sequence comes from Luffia ferchaultella, assembly GCA_949709985.1. Lineage (NCBI taxonomy): Eukaryota > Metazoa > Arthropoda > Insecta > Lepidoptera > Psychidae > Luffia > Luffia ferchaultella. Next base: position 8,453,849 of record OX453251.1, read on the forward strand.
TAATTAGCTTAAGCGCTTTAAAAGGGGGGCACCTACATTTGAATAGAATTTTAAAAAATCCTAATCAATGTTTAGATTGGACATACAAATTTCATCGCCTTTTATTTGAATTTAGATTGCCGTGAGGGGGAGAGGGCGCCGGACGTAGGTCCCGCGGTGACATGTGGCCAAATAACGTCGTACCAGTTTTATTTGATGTTTTGTAAGCAAATATTTGGTCGTTCTGTGTCTATTTTGTCACCGACACAGGCGATCAGTTACAAATCGTGCTGCTTGTATCTATTATTGACTGCTCTAAAGCGTGCTTGTGACAGTAAGTTCAAAGTCAAGTAACATTGCAATAAATCTACAAGGTGAATTGACATATCAAAACTGACAACTTATAGCTTATTTTGCCTATTATATATGATAGAAGGTTTTCAACAAATCTAGATATAAAATGTTTTCAGTGACATTCTGTTTTGTATATTACAATCAAACGCTGCTGTTAAATATATTTACTCTATGTTACAATCACATACGAAGAAATTAAGTACATCTGAGTTGTCAATATAAAAATACGTAGGTAACACATTAGGAACATTAACACTACAAAGTATAGTTTCACCGAAACCAGCCGGTTCGGTTCAGGATACCTAAGGCGCGGTACAGCGGACCTAAGGCGCGGTACAGCGGTTTCGGTCAAACTATAAAACAAAATCTGAAAGAAGCTACCAACAGGTTTATCCTGGCTTTAGCCTCGGCCGATTTCGATAAATTATAATGTTAAAACAGGTTACTGTTTTTTTTCCCTTGTTCCCTTTAAAAAGAAAACTTTTTTACCAAAATATACGTTATAATATAAAGAATCATAAAAAATCGATCATAAAGGGAAATGAATGAAATGAAAACATAGATTATTATTATATTATATAGACACACAATTATAGTAGAAAAGGACTGATAAAATCGTTCCCTGTGATTCACGTAATATATCAACATTGTCAGACAAAATTTAAAAAAAAAAATAACGAAACCTGTCAAGTGTGCTTCGGTACATGTGCAATAGGATTCCGGAGAGTTTGAATACGGCTTCCACCGCAGCCGCAGCTCGATTTTGTGAGAAGTATTATGCATAAGGGGAGAAACTTTTATTATAGTATATTTACATTCAACAGACTGCTCATTTTCAAAGAGTAATTGACGCGGAACTTTCATGAATTTCTATATCTTCTATTGCTATGACAGTTAACTTTCTATCGTGTCGTGATAGCCGAGTGGTGGTGAGCCGGCTTCTTATTCAGAAGGTCGTGGTTCTAATTCCAGAAACAGGCATGTACCAATTAGTTTTTCCTGACTTAAGTACAAAACTATCACTGACTTTATGCCGCGGAGAGCACGTTAAGCCATCGGTCCCGGTTGTCATCATTAAACGACAGTTGTTAAAATCCACCAACCCTCACTGGAGCATCTTAGTGGATTAACATCCAAGCACCCTCATCCCGAGGGCAACCCTAAGCCCCTGCAGTGGGACATAATGAGCTGATATTGTAACTATCTATAAACGTGCGACGTAAGGTGTTGTCACATCAAAAGTTAGCATCCTCTTAGTTATTTAACGTGGTTAATTTATAATAATAAGTTTCTTTATTTCTTGCAATTTACATATTAACTAATTCTATCTTAATGTTATTTATGTATGTGTTTATTTGTTAGTAAATATTAATTACTGTTAAATATATAAGTTTAATTAATCTGCAAGAACCCCAGAATAGGTGAAGCCCTCCTGTTGCCCATTTGTTTCTGTCGTGTGCTACTGTTTATTCTGGCTGTTCTTTTCAAATCGTCTGCCCATCGTGTCATAGGTCTACTTCTGCCTCTTTTGCGTTGTGGGCCATTCCATTGTGTCATTTTAATGGTCCATCTCTGATCTGTCAGTCTCACAACATGGCCTGCTCACTTCCACTTAAGTTTTTGTGCGTTGCTCAAAGCATTAGTTGCTTTGGTTATTGTTCTTATTCTTGTATGTCGTATATTGTCTAGTTTCTTTATCTTTAGCATCTTCACTTCACTTTATCAGTCCATTTTTACCCCACTGCATGGGCTTAGGCCTCCCCTGGGGGGATGGAGCTTGTAGCTTAAATCCACCACGCTGCTCCACTGCGTGTTGGGTATTGTAACGACCGCCATCTATTGACAGCGTCCGGGACCGACTGCTTAACGTGCTCTCCGAGGCACGGAGTCAGTGATAGTCCTGTACTTAAGTCAGAAAATCTCATTGGTACACGCCCGGATTCGAACCATGGCCCTATGGACTTATAAATTTGAGACAAGTTCGTTGCGCTTTGGGCTATCACGACTCTCTTTCTTTAGCATACTACGCTATAGTCCCCGCTGACAGATATTGATTTTATTTTTGCAGTGAATTTCCACGTTTGGCATCCATATGTTAAACACGGTAAGAGGCTTGAGTTCACGACACGACCCTCGTTTTGAAGGTTGTTGGCATGTTATTTTCAAAAATATCCTTTAAACTCCAGTATTTAATCCATGATTGTTGTATCCTATTTCTCATTCATTGTTTTTGTTTCTGTCGAAACTAATTCTTTTTCCGAGGTAGATGTACTTTTCTGCATATTTCAGTAACGTGGCTAATAAGTTATTATTAATATTTATTATTACAGGTTAATAAACTTTTGTATTCCACAATAAATATATTGTATAACTAAAATTCAATTGTGCCCGCACAACGTTGGGGGCAGTTTTTCTAGTTTAATCCGATAAGACTGAGTTGTTACAGGCTCACCCAGATCAAGGTGTCAAAATGAATATTCTTTTGAATTATTCACCTCAGCTGTCAAATTAACACAAAAGGTTTTTTTGGGGAAAGAATGATAACGGCTGGTAGTTAGAATTGAGTTAATGTACGACAAAAACGAATTCGCAATAAAGGGTTCCATTTAAAGTGTTGATTTTTTTGACAGCCCTATTGTGGTAATATTGTAAATGTGAAATGTTAAATTCGAAACGCACTGATTTTGTACGGAACGGTAACGTTTTAAAACTTACTAGAAAATGTCAGTTACTGTATTATTTTTTTCGTGAAGTTCGTGAAAGGGTTGCTTTGTTGGTGAAAAGTATTGTTTTCTTTAAATTATTCACAATTGTAGTCCGATTTTTGTTTACATTTATAATCCTAAGTATTTAAGGCCCAGGTCTCGTTAAAATTAAAGGGGGAGACTTTACGCGACGCTATCCAAAAGAAAGAAAGACAAAAATAACGTTATGATATATTTATTGCTTGTTTTTATGCATTTAAAATTTTGGTGTTATTTATTTTTATGTGAAATAATACTGTGTAAGATATTACAGTCGAAAGAACAAAAAGAGTCACTTTGAGATAAATTTACTCCACGATCTATACTCACTCAACACATACATTTTTAAGAAGACTTTAATACTGAAAAAATATCTTAAAATAATGCACCTTTCACAGAATAATGTGATGGATGCGTTTTCTGAAGAAGAACTATGCAATTAGATTTTTCAACAAGACGGTGTTTCAATCCATAACAATGTAATTTCCACTGAACAAATTATATGTATATATATATACGTATTATATATGAATATAAACTGTATTCAAAGATTTTTGATAAATGACCAGTTTGAAGCAAAAATTAAATAATTATATAACCAATATTTAGAAAACTTTGCCTCCAACTCCTGTATTTTATTTCCACTCTGTATATATGAATATAATAATAAAGATTATTTTATAAAAAAAGAGAAATAAAAATATCCATTCTTCCCAAAATCGACTTCAACATCAACAATATACAGAAATGGTCAACTTCAAATGCCTATTCTAAATTTATCCCAAAAACACTCGTATAGTAACTGCGTACGTCAAACGATCAGGCGCTTTGAAGTTTGGCCTGCGGAAACTTGGCAATCGTGGCTATGAGTTCAGTGCAAACAACTTTCTCGTTTGTTTATTTTTAGCAAAAGCTATGACCGAGTGGACTTTTCGTTTTTCAATTTTAGTTTTACTGCTTTTATAAAATCGTCCCACACTAGTAAGTACCTACTATATAACAACTTCCCCACATATTCTTCTACGCTGAGTCCCTCTTCCATTTGTCTACAGTTTCACTTTTTGTCTATTCATTTAAATATTTATAGCTTACAATTGCGAGTGGTTTCTACCATGTCTTGAGTTAGTATTTCCGTTTTCGGTTTCGCCTCCACTGTTGGAGTACAGCCCTTCATGAACATCGATCTCAAGAAGTTTGCGGCCAATAAACCTACCGCACTGGGCCAGTGAGGATTCAGCGCTGTCACAAAAATGACGATATTTATTTCTTTAACTTAAGTTTTTATAATTAGAAACTCAATATGTTATAAATAAGTATGATTTATCAATATGAATAATAAGTACTCAATACGCCAAAAGCAGGGATCGAACTTTCGACATTTGCATTAGAGGAGGGGTGCTTAGTCATTCGGCCACCACAGCATATTTTACAGCGCACTTTTTACATCTATTTGACAAATTTAAAGTAGGTCAGTAATGTTATTACATTTTACTTACCACTGAGGAATATCAAACAAATACACATACGTCTTAAGGACATTTGTAATGTTCTTATTGAACATTTTTTGTAACAAAACATTTCTAGATTATAAACAATTACTAATTAATCTCAAAAATAGTTTGAAATCCGTAGTCTCAATTCAATTGAAAAACTGAAGTAAATATTTTTAATTTTATTCTATTTCAGGTTAAGAATGTTAATCCTTTGCACAAATAGCGCTTTCGTAAAAAAACATTTCCTTCGAATTTTAAGTATATCCTATAATCCTTCGTTCCTTTTACTCACTAAAACGAGATCAGAAATAGAAAAATTATTTTCCACTCCACAGCAGCTTTTCAATAATAGCATAGTTTACATTGTGACATTGTTTATTAAGTAAAACATTTTTTCTCGTGGGTTTGGATAGTTCTATGTTCATCATGAAATATTTGCTACGAATTGACGCGTTGACCTACGTCACGGAGCTTAAAAATGCGGCCTTTCCGTCTGTGAGACGGGATTCGGGATAATTCCGGGATTTTCACTGAAATCGTGCCGGGGTAGCGCTTAAAGCGTACTAAATTTTACATGAAGATTAACCCCTAAAAAACGACGGTTCGTAAAATATTCTTGCAGCCTCTTTTGCAAATATATTACTACGCAATTTCCGGCGAAATACGCGTAAAATTCCTCGATTTTTATATACGTACTCGTAAATATTGTAACATTTAATGTTGTTCGGAACGTTATAACCGAGGGTGCTGGGTGTCGTTTACTAAAACGCACGACAACCCCTTTACACTTTAGTTCGCTTAGACAACAGAGTTCGAAGAAATGTTTCCACTAATCTCAACGAAAAATTTACATGTCACTTTGACTACTTATTTATTGTTTTCTAAACCTCATCTTCATTTCGTTGTCATGATTCCACTAATTTCAGTGACACCCCAAATTGTCAAGTGCGCCGTTTTTTATATTCGAAAGTTCAGTCATTCTAGCTCTTTTCAGAAAATTCCCATCAAATTAAATTAGTAGTTGCTTATTTTTCTGTACTCTATTAAACATAAATGGTAATGAGGAAGTGTGGAAAATCTAAATTGAAAATATACACGTGATAGAAATCAGTCCTTAAATTCATACTCATCGCGTTTGGGCTATGGTAGGCTATACTAATATTCATATTTATTTCCATTTTTTTCCAAAAGTATTTTCGCCTTTTCCACTCTTTTAGGGATGGAATTCCAAAAATTACTCCTTAGTGCATCTTTACCCAAATCTCAAAAAAAAAAATTTGAATCTCAATTCTCTAAGTCCGCCACCGGCTTAAGATATTCGCGTTAGCTATTCGGCTATTTTGGTTAAGCTATTGGGCTTAGGCTTTTTCAGTCATGGTACCTACTGTTTTGTATGTACCTATATAAAGCAAATGACAAAATGTACTGTATCAGCGACGGATCCCAATATCATTTCATCCACACGAACTATCGACATTAAAATATCACATATGAGAAAAGTGCACTGCACTCTTGTTCGTATAAAAGATTTTCAGTAGTACCGTGAAGAGAAAACGAGCATCTAGTATTTTGAAATATGTAAATATATATATCGTCAAAGTGTCAATTTATACGGCATAAATGGCTGTAGTTTTTGATTGCGTTGATTTAGAAGCTTGATTTTTAGGGTTCCGTAGCCAATGGGCAAAAAATTAACCCTTAAAGTTTCGCCATGTCCGTCCTTCCGTCTGTCTGTCTGTCTGTCTGTCTGTCTGTGGTTTTTCTCGGAAACTATCGGCAATATATAGATGAAATTTGGAAGTTAGGTGTATTATATGAACCGCTACACAACGACGTAATGAAATTAAGAAATTTTTTTGGGGTAGGTCGCCATACATGTAACTGAAGTAGGAAAAAATAAAATTCGTCGTATATTAACGCGAGAGGTACCAAACGATAGGTCTTAAAAAAGATATCAACGTTTCAAACATTTTTTTTTATTAAAGTCTACAGTTGTTGAGATATGCACTCCTAAAGTCCTCATTTTTTGATTGAGTCATGTGTTCCTTCCCTCTACCAGCTAAACCGTGGTTTTTGGATATGTGAAAAAATTTATAACAGGAGTGTATATAACGTAGTTAAAAGGAAATCTATCACAGCTAACTAAATTTTATTATTTAACGAATAATAGAGTAACTCATAAAATCTACTTTTATAAGTCAAAATGTTGTAAAAATTCTATTGAAAATGACAGACAGCGTTTAGCCAATAAGCGTAAACTAGATGTATTTTATCTTTGTGATGTTATTGTAAAAGATAATTAAAAAGAAAACATTTTATGATGAAAACTACATTGTATTACTAGGTACTATAAATTTACGCTTTCCTTTGCGGAGCTTATTCTCTTCACAATCGATACTAAAAGTCAAAGGTTTACTGTAACAAAATTAGTAATAAAAATTGTCTCTAACTATCAGTGCACACATATTATTACTTTTCGGATTAGCCAGAGGACCGAGCGCCTTCTAAATAACTAACGAAATAAAATTTAATATATTTATACAATAATTCTTGAATTATATAATAATAATGATTAATGGTTAAGTTCGATTAACGTCGCGCTCGTTTTTTTTTTATTGTATGGCGGTACGGAACCCTTCGTGTGCGAGTCCGATTCGTATTTACCCGGTTTTTATTTTTGCTTCCTTAAATGAAATGAAAAATGACATCTGAAATATGTTTATTTGCCATTATGATTTTACACCAAAACTGGCGTCGCCATTCCTGTAAGGGTAAGGTAAGGAGAGTAAGGTTAAGGAACCATAGACCTAAGTATTTTATGTTAATTTCAGTTTGATACCTCCACGCGTTTCTAAGAAAAAAGGGTCTTGACAAACCGAAAGACGGATCACTAAGTTATAAGGGTTCTTTTTTTTTGAGATACGGATCCCTAATAAAAATAAAAGATTTTTTTAAGACACTCACGACGAGAAATTCAAGTAAAAAAATATTAAAAATGTGGTTCTCCAAAAAGAGTGACGTGATGCAGTAACTGTATGTTTTGATTTTATTCAAATTGCATAATTTCAAATTTTGTAGCCCTTATAATAATTGTTTTTGATTTTAAATGAATATAATTTTCATTAGTCTTAACAAGTTACAAAATTAAAACGAAATTAGGGTCACAGATTTTAAACGACTTTAAGTGCTCATATCTTGGTTAAATACTCACTTAAATGATAATATATATATTTATTGCATTTTCAAAGATCTGTACAACGATACCTCATATGGTGAAATTCACTAAAAAAATTATCAATTAGTTCAGTGTATATACAGCCATAAGAAAATTCAGACTTTCGGGTCGTTCTTAAAATAAAATGACAAAGTATAAAGTGTATAATTACTGAGTATTAGAAGGAATTTAAATATTTGCTAACAAGTTACAGTTGTAATACGCTCTATAGTTTACATGGGCCATTTTTGAAAAATTCACTTACATTTCAGTGTTTCATTACACTTATCCATAAAATTTTTATATTTCTTAGCTCGGTGTCAATTTGCCCAATCGAGACAATTCAACTACAGAAACTACATTAACAATTCTCAGTCTAGCATAGTCACAAAAATAAAGGTTAAAACGCACACATGTTCGTCATTATTACATAGATATACCTACGGACTACATGTAAAGATACTGCGAAATGGCGTCTGTTGCTACGAGTGTATTCCCGTAAGACACTCGATACCGTGAGAGCCTTTCAATTTGCCTCTGCGTTTACTCACTCGTGTATCGAATGTTTCCCTGGAAATGCTACAATGACGTTTCCTGTTGTTTGATATGGCTATTGTTTTTATTTGACGACGGTATACGGAATTGAAATAATGTTATATTTAGCCGTAACAATATGTCGGGCAAATACATGTTATATGTATGTGAAAGAGTATTACAACATGGTTAAACATAAGAATATCCGGTTTTTAATTTCCCCCTAAGAGTTTAAAAAATAGGGAAGTTCTTGTTTTCAGTCCAAACGAAAATCGAGTTTCATCGGATACTTATAATTAGAAGTCGTCAGGAGGTATTCTGACCATTTTTAGCGCGACGTCTGTATTTATACATGTGTGTGTAAATAATTCCTCTGTAACTTTTCAACAGATTGACCGCATTGTATTTTTTTTTTTGGGCATTCAGAATAATTTAATTCACTTTAGATTCCCTAATTTTAATTACTGTGTTAAATTTAAATAAATTTTTTTTCCGTATAGCCTATAAACTAACGAATTTTTTGATCCCAAATTCTAATTAATATAAATCCCTAATAAACTGCGTTCAATGCCACAAGTAATAGACCAATTTAGTTTAGATCAATTCATACTTTTAATCGATCCCTAGAAATTGCATCGAATACCGCAAGAACTGACATTTAATTAACCCAAACTCAACTTAGTTCAATTCCCTCAATTCTAAAACATGATCTCATTTGATCAAGTATCTTTTAATTTATCTTTTAAAAACGTGCAGTCTTGTTTTTAAGCATGAAGATTGAAGAGAAAGCGGGAAAGTTCAGAGCTCAAAGATGAGTGTTTTTCATATTTTTTGGTTCAATGCATAAATAGCGTGATTTCAGTATAAACCAAATCATGTGCCTTTTTGATTACTTCAAGTTAATTTATTTTTTTGTATCTCGTTGTATAGTGTATATAATATGATAATTTTAAATAAAACGACACTTGAAACGGGAACAACTTTATTTAAGGTATAACCAGTCATATGAATAAATTTCTAAAAAAAAATGATTGATGAATTGTTTCGAAACGCAGATTATTTTATTTTTAATAAATAATTACTTGTAGTAAAAATTTGGTTACAAAACAGGATACATTAATTATGAATATATTAAGGAATTTAAAACATCCATGGAATCAAAAGGAGTGGAATAGGTGTATGTACCTACATTTATTGGATTGAATTATTGGTTTCTTTTAGTGCTAAATGAATGACTAATTTTTGATAACTCGTTTAGTAAATGGTTATTGTACATAATGTCTACTGCAACAAGATTATTGCTTTTGGTGAACCAGAATGAATATTAAGTTATACTTAAATCGATACTTTATTTTACGTTTCTAGATAAAAAACTCTACATTCATGGAATTTTGAAAAGTCAGTTGTCTGAGTCGGGAATCAAAATGATCCAAATAAATAAATCCTGTTGTATTTAAAACCAAAAGAAAACCATAAAATCTAACCATTGAATAAAGAAATATATATAAATTATAAATTCATAGTTTATCAATATATTTTTTTTAACCTACACTTCATCCTATATCTACGTTCCCTTGTCCCTCTCAGACATTGCGTCTGGCTAAAGGTGGAACGTATTGATTGATTGATAATATTGATTATAAGTATTTGTCTTTCTTAAAACTATTCACTTGTATTTATTTTGACAAATTATTATTAGATTTTAACGTCTTCCGTTGATTTTAGACACAACGTTCATCCAAGAGATTTGAACTTTGTTGTTGATTGACCCTATAAAATGATACTATCACAAAAATACTGGATGGATTTTTATTTATGTCGATTCAAATCCCGACAAGTATTTTCTTTTAATTCCACGAATGCAGAGTTTCTCATCTTTCAAAATAAAATAAAGTTTAATTTAAATAAAACTTACTATCTTTAATACAAAACTCCATTAAAAATTACAAAACTCTTCATCCACGCCCCGTTCGCTTGATACGCCCTGTATTTGATAATATACTGTCAAATAAATGTAAAATTATTTACATTTCATAAAATCTTACTAATTACTCGCGAGACGACTTCCAGACGTCTTTGACTTGACGTCAACGAGCTTTGACTATCATATTTTAATTGTCCCAATTGACCCACTGCGCTTTCGACTTGAACTTTAGCGTTATCTGAATGAAGTAATTTCAAATTATATACTTTTGATAGCAAGTTTTTTTATTTAAACGCAATTTATTCGTAACTTCAATTTATTACATAGATAATCGCATTTTATTAGATTCAGTTATACGTTTGTGTAAACGATTCAGCCATTTAATTAGATTCAGTTATACGTTTGTGTAAACGATTCAGCCATTTAATTATTCTTATAATATTTTTGATACTTTTTCTTTAGATACTTATCACTTTTCTGCATTTTAGTATATTGCTTTTCGTACTGCTTCAACCAGTTTTGTACGTCCGTCATAACTCTGGCCTCTACAACAGGTGTAGGTAGTCTTGTTCGTGTCAACAGGCCTTGAATAGCTTGAAGTAAAAGAGAGAGTAAAGAAACTGATAGAACAATGTTAACTGGATCGAACCCAATCGAATGATGGTGGTAACTCGGTCCACCGGAATTCAGACTACCGCTAGGAACTCCATACCCAGAGGAACCATAATGCGTGCTGCTGTAACTTCGCATGGCCGGTTTCAAAGGTTTGATGACATCGAAAATTTCCGTCTTTGATTTAATACGTTCCGTTTGCCTAGTTCCAGCACTTGTTTCAGTTCCTATACTCTTTTTTGAAGTCCCGTCGTAGTTATTAACGTTTTTAAGTTTATCCAACAGGATCTTTGCGTTTGTCTGTATTTTCTGAAATAGTCCATGGATTTTTGTGCTCTGCTCATTAATAACATTGCTAACGAAATTCTTGAAATTTTGCTCGGAAGTTGTAACAATTTTCTCTTTCTGTGTGTCCGTCTTAACAGTTGTTATAATTAGTATTATTATGAAAACCACAATTGACAACAGCGACATAGTTACTGTCACCGAATTTATATAGCACTTAGATAGGAACATGAACCTTCTTAGAAAAGCACGGAACGAATGTGACAAAAGTTTTCTAATATCGTATATATTACGTTAGGTTAACGGTTTACTGCGTACGTTAATAATGCATTCGGATTTGTTACAATTTCCTTGAAACTGATGCGACGCTTTTTCCTACCTTGACATTTGACCTAGCTGATCATAACCCACATATCATTTAAACAAGAGAAATGAATGTGAAATGACAATCGAGAAATTCTATTGTGTTTGCGTTCGTATTGTTAATTTAAGTTTGTCGGGTATCACGAGACTAAAAAGCTGTACTAAGGACTAAAGGATTAATGTTATTCGGTATATACCTATATATATATATAGGTATTTTCAAATGTAACGTAGTACTTACAATAAATTATAATGAAGTTGGTGTATTTGTAACCAACTTCAGAGAAGGAAAAAGTTATTGTTAAAATTAAATAACTTGTTTTGTTTTGTAATTCAAATATATCCAATGATTTCTCTTGAACAGCTCAGTTGGTAACAAGTAATATAAAGAAATTCGAGAAGAAATACAATACTTTATTATCTGTGATTAATTTAGGTACATTATTATTTACCCTTAGTTTTCTTAGAATTCTCCAAAATCATTCATTTCTATTAATTTAAATACCTAAACTCATTTAAAAAAATTTAATATCTCTAAAAGGCGTATTTTCAACGGATCATTACGTCCCAATTAAATTCGAAGATAAAATCGGTTTCTTAGTTTAAACGGTAGTGCTCCAACTTCTCAAATTATATATTTGAATCCAAATTCCATTCCATTGTATGCATAAAGTTTGTTTAGGTAGGTAATACAGTTATTAAACACTTTTCAAAAAATCGTGTAGGATAAGCAAAATGGATTGTTTGTTATATAGATGTTCAAAAAAAATTATTGAATTAGTCATTTTCACAATTAACTTTGACAGTTTAATGCATCACAAACAGTTTGGTTTACCCGGGACCGCCGTTCAACAACCGATGTTGGTGTTCTGATTCAGCATATCTTTAAGTTTGCTGATTGTACTTCCTTAGTATTCAAAATTAACAGAAAGCAATTCACTTACGGCGATGTAAACAATGCGATCTCTAAAATAATCGAATGGTGAAACCATTCCATAACTTATTACTAAACTAGCATAACCATAATGTATTACTAAACTAGCGAACGCCCGCCTTTTCGCTCGCAAAGATTACAGTTATGTATTAGTTTGTATTAATGGTTATTTAATAATTAAAAAACAAACTCTGGAACACCAATTTCCAACCAAAAAATTTATTACCAATTTTAATTATTTTACCCAAAGTTAAATTTCTGCAACTGCTCAAATAGGTCTTCTCAATTTTCAATTATAAGCCTAAATACAAAGGGTATCGAACCTTCGTGGCATAATAGTAACCACCGCCATTGTGTTTTTATTTTTCAAAGTTTCCGCACACAATGAATGTGGTATACCTAAGTAGAGGATACTTATACAAACAAAAAAAGTCAAGTAACATAGTATTTTAAAGAGTCACGTTCCTGAGATATTTGGAGGTAAAACTCGCCTTATGAGGACAACGAAAATCATTAAAAATACAATAATTAGGTACGTGTACGCGATTCCATTGTATTCAGATCATAGTTTCCAGGTTGATTTTACCGCATATTAGAAGACAGTACAATTAGTAGCATGATATAACCACTAAACCAAAAAGGGTCCATACTGATTTCACGATCTGAAAACCGAAAAAAAAAACAATTTTTCAGGTCTAATTTCTCAATAACCATTATGAAATTCGATATTTTTTTAATGCACACATACATCATCTATTTATCTAGTCTACGAAATTTAATTTAGATAACAATATAATGTAAATAAGTTAAAAATCCAGAAAACATATTCAACGGTTGAATTTCTTTGATAGAATTTGTAGAAATATGAAGGCAAAAAAGTTCTCGAAAAAATCTGTAGAGAATTTAAAAAAATAAGTATAATGGACAAAATATTCATTTAATAAAGTTTCGCCCATTGGGAAAACTTTTAACTTTTTCCATAGAGTAAATTTGACAGAACTTCATATACCTAATCGAAGATAGATCCAATTATAAGCAATTGATAATATGTTTTGATTTAGGTATACGAGTCCAAAATCAATTTTGAATGGCGGACCCGAAAGTAGGCACAAGGCCATTTGTGTGATAACGTGCAGTGCAGCTCATAGATAAAATACAATTATTTTCTATTGTTAGTTTCAGTACTGCGTACTACTGTACAGTAGTACTACGAGTATTTTTAGAAAATTATAAAAATAACACAAAAAAATTAAGAATAACAAATTATTATAATTAGAGCCATCTAGTTATTTATAACTAAAACTATGTAGTACTATTAAAATATTAGTTTAATTACTATATTATCAGAGTCATCTAGGAATGTTTACTCATATTACATTACAGTATGATGTGTATCATAGTTCGTCATTAACCCACAGATGGCACTCTTTAAAAGACCGCTGGCGCAACTTAGCAACATCTAAAAATTGTCATTAGGTACCTATCTACCAATATTAAAATCATGTGTGAAAACGAAATCATATACGAAATGTAAGATATAAAAAAAGTAAGAAAAAAAGTAAGAATCATAGAAAAAAATTATAGTGGTCTGATATGAGAGGTTTCTTTGTATTTCTCCATTCCATTCCATCCACCCATTATGTAGGTACCTACCTACCTATTTCATAAGGATCTAATCTAGTAAGATTTTTGTGAACTTTGACGTAGGTAGCAACAGTTTTCAAATGCCTAGACTATCCGTTTTCCGGATAGAAGGGAAAATAGTAAGTGTAGCACTTAACAGGTATGAAATTCTCCGCCAAGCCGTACAGTACTGGAACAGCGTGGTGGATTATCATTTCGAGGTGAGGCCTAAGGACATTAATGATGTGATGGTATGGTATAGTATAGTAGGGTTAATAGTATGATAGGGTTAAAATTATTGTAGTTTTTTTTTTTAAATTTAATTTCTGAATTTATGTACAAAAAATTATTGCTACTAGCGACATCTAGTGTTCATATGATCACAACATTCTGGTGATCATCAAACGTGATCAAACGTAGTGTACAAAATCTATCATAGATGGGTACACTGCGCCAGACAGTAACCTAATCGGTTTATAGTTATTTTTATAAGATAAATTTTTATAAACATTTTGTTTAGAAAGTGTTGTTGTAAGCATTAACGTACAAGTTGTGTCATAATGCTGGTCGTAATCTACGTTCTAGAAATTAAAGATGCGTTTAGCCGTATTAAGGGTTCCATGCCTAAAGACCGAAACAGAGCCCTATTGCATGCCTATTGCTATCATTCTGCTGTCTGTATATCTGTCTGTCTGTGACTGGCGACGTAAGTATAATTACCCACTCGTAGATGTGGGATACGTATTGAAAGATAGGGTCCTTGAACACTTTGAAAATGATATTAGAGGTTTGAAAATTACAATTATTTTTTATTATTTGGGTCTATCATGAAAACTTTCAGCGTTTCAGAGCAGCCTGTGTCTGTATCCAACAGGTTTCTCGGATTACTGCCTCTGCCTTCTACCCACAGTACCCACCCACCCTGCGTACACGCCGGCCAGCATCGAGCGGGAAGCTTGCTGTCCAGCCTGACCACATTTAATAGATTTTTACTTTTTTAGTAGATTTGAGGCCTTTGTAGTCAAAAATTATTTAGTATATTTTGGTAGTTTCGAAGATTTGGGTTTATGAAACTGACAACTTGGATTTTTTGTGTGTTATTGAAGGATTTTCCGTCTCCTGACTTACTTCAGCCCTGTAGATCTGGTGTGTGAATTATATCTACTGACCGGCTGGCCGAGTGGTTGGAGACCCTAACTGCGGAGCCGAAGGTCGCAGGTTCAACTCCCGCCCGGGACAAATATTTGTGTGCATGAACATGTCTATTTGTTCCGTGTCTGGTTTTAGTATCTATATATGTATATATTATTAAAAATAAAAATAATATTTAAGTATATATCAGTTGCCTAGTACCCCATAATACAAGCATAATACTTGCTTACTTTGGGACTAGATGGCGCTGTGTGGAATGTCCCGGATATTATTATTATTATTATTATATCTACGTATTCTAAGTAAATGAACGTTAAGTGCAATATTATGCCTTTTCACCTACTTATAATGTTGGAAATGTGTTCAAGGAGAACAAGACATGTCAGTTACCACAAAACTATAGTTCGACCGAAACCGCTGTACCGCGCCTTAATTATGTGCGCGGCGCGCAGGGAGACAGATCTGAGTCCGTCGTCGTCAACGCTTAGGAGGTGCCTTCCCCCGTCGCCGCGCTCATATCTAAGGCGCGGTACAGCGGTTTCGGTCAAACTATACTACGAACCACATACGTAACTACAAACAAATGTTCAATAATAGGTACCTACCGTTGTTGTGAATGGGAATAAATTCCACAATTTTCAGCGTGGTTGTGTAAATCTCAGGAAGATAATTTATAGTGTTCAGCAGAAAGCCTGCAATCCTAAATGCGGTCCCACACATGTGGCAAACATGCCCTACATTGACCGTTCACGCATGTGTGGGATGTCATTCGTATCGGTAATGCCTTGTGCGGCAATTATTTGTTATCCGTGATAGCGTGTCGGTTTTCTTGTGCACTTCAAAGTGGCGGTACGGAAAAGAAACATTTGCTAAGTAGTGTAGGAGGTACAATTTTAACAAACATTTGTCAATTATTAAAGCGGGGTTGAACGGAAAACGTTTGCTGATTTTAAGGCCAAATGTTTGTCCACCTGTGTGGGACGGGGGTAAAATATTTCCCAAATTAGCGTCAATAAAAGAACATATTTAGTAACTCAATACAACATCACAAACATTTGACAGGATATTCTGGAACTACTAATTGTGTATTTCTAATCGTTTTATAAAGATTTTTTAAAGTGACAGGTGCCTACTAATAAACCTCCTTATTTATGTACAGATCGACTAATACCTATTAAAAAAAACGGAACTCAGTGAAGTAGAGAAGAAGGCAGAAAGCATGGTTGCGGTTTTATTAGAACATATCACATCATTCAATAAGTCCCGGGACTAACTATGAAAACAACATTTTATCCGCAAAATTCTTTATTATTCATCAACATAATCTCCTTCAAGTGTAATACAATAATTCCAACGTTTCTCTAACTTTTCAATGCCATGTTTGTAGAACGATTTGTCTTTTGACTCAAAATGAGCCTCAGTACTACTCATTCGAGCCAAATCTTTTTCCCTGGAGCATCTTTTTGAGATCCGCAAAGAGCCAGTAGTCGCTGGGGGCCAGATCCGGCGAGTACGGAGGATGAGGAAGCAGTTGGAAGCCCAATTCGTTGAATTTGGTCATCGTTTTCATTGACTTGTGGCACGGTGCGTTGTCTTGATGAAAGATGACTTTCTTCTTCTTCATGTGTAGGCGTTTTTTCGCTATTTCGGCCTTCAAACGATCCAATAACACCATGAAGTAGTCGCTATTGATGGTTTTTTTCTTTTTCGAGGTAGTAGTCAATGAAAATTATACCATTCGCATCCCAAAATACGGACGCCATCACTTTGCCGGCCGACTGTTGTGTTTTTGGACGCTTCGGGCGGCTTTCACCGGTCGTACGCCATTCAGCTGACTTCCGACTTGACTCCGGAGTGAAATGGTGAATCCATGTTTCGTCCACTGTCACTTAACGACGCAAAAAATCCTGTTTATTGCGAGTAAACAGTGCCAAACAGCTCTCCGAATCATTGATACGTTGTTGCTTTTGTTCCATTGTGAGCAAATGCGGCACCCATTTGGAAAAAACCTTTTTCATAGCCAATTTTTGGTGCAAAATAGTAAATGCACTACCAGTTGATACGTTTACCATCTTAGCTATCTCGCGCACTTTCATTTTGCGATCACCCATCACTCTGCCTCATTTGGCCGACCCGAACGTTCCGCATCATTTGTATCAGCACGACCGCGTTTGAAGTCAGCATACCACCGACAAATGGTTGTTTTCGACGGAGTAGAGTCCGGATAACGTTTTTCAAGCCATTGCTGAGCTTGAACAGTGTTTTTTCCCATTAAAACAATGTTTTATCAACACACGAAACTCGTTTTGTTCCATTTTTCCCGATTGCAAAGGTAGCGTCACTTTAACCACTATAGCTTTCTTGGTTATGTTTCGAATTACATCAAATTTTGACACATCTCATCTTAAGGTTGGTACTTCTGAACCTTGGTATATACATGGCATTATTAGCGCCATCTCTACGCTAGTCCCGGGACTTATTGAACGATGTGCTAACATACCATTTCGCGTCATGGACCACGTAAGCGACGTTATAAGCAAGTTGTTTCAAGATTCAGGGACTGCAAGAAAGTTTCCTTGCGAACACAAAAAAAAAACTACTTACATCAATCTCATATAACGTAGGTGTTAGGCAATAACTTTGAGAAGAAAACGAGTTTTAGTTTTGCCTTTCCTTGCTAGTAGATTTGTGGTACTTTTATGATAAAGACTCAGTAGATTTCAGTAGAATTTGACTGTTTTTCCTAGCAGAATCGTTGAAGAAAATGATGCCGACGGCGGTACCGGTGGTGGGAGTGGGAGTCATCGCCTTGCCGTTACCGTGTCGACAAGTGGAACGCTCAAAGGTTCACCAATAAAATAAAAAAAAAACTGGTTTGGATTCAAAAGCGATTTAGATCATTTTATTCGCCCATACTTCATATGCTTACCTATTACGTAGGTAGGTACATAATTTTAGTCAAAACCATTGGTCAAGACTTAAAACGCGATTTTTAAAATCTATAAATTAGAAGCTGAATTGCGTAGGGCGTTCAGGTACCTAGGTACTTTAATGGGTAAGCGCCTTGGAACATCATGTGATATATATGATTTCTTCTTAATCTATTTCAATTTCTTTTCCATTTTTATTTTATTGTAAATGAATACTTGAAGGGAATAGTGAATATTAATTATGTTATAATTATCGCCAACGTCCATACTACGTTGAATACACCGGTTCTCGTCCGATCACCGAAGT
Organism: Luffia ferchaultella; assembly: GCA_949709985.1. Classification (NCBI taxonomy): domain Eukaryota; kingdom Metazoa; phylum Arthropoda; class Insecta; order Lepidoptera; family Psychidae; genus Luffia; species Luffia ferchaultella. Next base: position 8,472,297 of record OX453251.1, read on the forward strand.
TAAGCAACGTCGGGCGCGTTCAGTACTTGGATGGGTGACCGCCTGGGAACACCGCGTGATGTTGGCTTCTTTTTATGTTTCACATTTTCAAATTCAGTTTTGTTTCATTATAAATGAATATTTGACGGGAACAGTGAAGATAAATTATGTTGTACTAGCTTTCCGGCCGCGGCTCCGCTCGCTTGGACTACATACCGAGACTTTTTCTTGGATAAAAAGTAACCTATATCACTCTTCAGCTTATAAACTATATAGATAAAAAAAATTATAGCGGTCCGAGTACTACTGTGTAGTCCAAGCGAGCGGAGCCGCGGGTGGAAATCTAGTTTGAAAATAAAACCCATGTTACTCGCTGATAATGTAGCGTTCTATAAGTGAAATAATTTAAAATATCAGCTAAATAGTTTTTGAGTTTATCAGCAATGCGACAAACAAAATGTCAAATCGATCCTTTTTATATCTAATACCAGTATAAATAGGTAATCAAATACTACGTCCGCATGGTTTTCATATTGGTATTATGAATTTTATTTTAGATTTTAAATGCGGTTCAAAAGATGCAGATAAAAACGTTTTAGGGCACTTAATATTATTCTTTCCCCCTTTTTAGGTTTCTATCTTTGATTATATAATGTCTGGAAGGAGCCTCGCAATACAATGTCAACAAAAACGACAGGCCAACTTTTACATACCTATTTATGTGTGTGACTCAACAGAACACATACTCTCGCCACGCCGCCGTACTGACTATATATTCGTACAAACCATCTCTGTGTGCGTGAATTATGACCGACCAGTTAAATCATATTTTTATCAAAATCTTTTGACGCCAAACCTCTATGCAGACATTATATAATAGGGTCAAACTGTAAAAACGAAATTATTTAATACTAGCGACCGCCCGCAGCTTCGCTTGCGTAAACTACGAATTCCTGTTATAGGTACTATTAACGTTCAAGATGGTTTATACGTACTTTTTGCTGGAACCAATTTTGGTTACACCCATTCAAACTTTCAATCTTCATTCCCCTTCCACCCTTTAAAAAAACCGATACAATTTTTCATCTCCCGTTTCCCACCCTTAAAATGTGGAAATCTAAAAACCCTGAAACACGTCATTATTTAAGTCTCTCCATTTCCATCCTTAAGTTTGAAATTTCTAAAAAGGCTTTCTTAACTTAATGCTCACGATATAAAATAAACCTATGTTCCAAATTTAAGCTTCCTAGACTTAGTAGTTTTGGCTGTAGTAGTTGATAGATCAGTGTGGACAAACAACAGACAGATAGACAGACAAACAAACACAAAAAGTTGCTTATGACACTCTTGACAATCTTCTTTCACGTCTGCAAAGTTTCATTAAAATCTGTTCTGTTGTAGTGGAAATTAGCTCGAATAGATAAAATTGAATTGAATAGACACATAGACGTACAGACAAACAGACGAACAAAAAGTAGCTAATGTCAAATCTCTTGACAACCTTCTTTCCCGTCTGCAAAGTTTCCTTAAAATCTGTTTAGCCGTTTTGGAGATTAGCTCAAATAGACAGATACACGTACAGACAGACAGACGGACAAAAAGTAACATTTGTTAGTTTTGTCGACCTTCTTTTCATACTTGTGATGTTTCATTAAAATCGGTTTAGACAGATGGACGTACAGACAGACATACAAAAAGTTCTGTATGTCACTTTTGACTACATCCTTTCCATATGTGTAATGTTGCATCAAAATCGGTTAAGCTGTTTTGGCCGAATTCTATTTGCTCGAATAGACAGACAGTTCGTTTTTATATATATAGCCTATAACCCTCCGCTAGATTCAGGCTATCAAAGACAAAAAAATATTTCAAATCCGACTGGTAGTTTCAGAGATTAGCGCATTCAAACAAACAAACAAACTCTTCAGCTTTATAATAAGTATTTCTATTATATAGATTAATAGATTATAAGATAATAAGAAAATAAGATAATACTGAAAACCGTATCAAAGTCTATTGCGTTGTTTGGAAGTAAAAAGTTAACGAACAGAGGCAGACAGCGAATTTATTTTCTCCCGCTATAGTTTTCATATTTCGATAAAAACTGCTAAGATATTAATTTAAATTGTGTGGTGTAAAGGGCAATTATAATATGTATGAAATGCTTAAGACAACTAACGTATTTAATTTGATAAGGATTAATATTACGTTTAAAAAACATCTTCGCAAATAGTACATAATGTTAGAACAAATTTGATTGTCATAAAAAAGGTTATAGTAAGTTAACCTTAAAAGATACACATATGCTGTTGCGGACTTTTGGTTAGAACTTTTAAAGGGGAACAATTCCGTAATACATGATTTTTGGTTAACATCAACCGTTTACGCAGCGCGCGCGACGGAATCTCTCAAAAAGAATAATTTCTCCCGTTTTTGCAACATTTTTCATTGATGCTCCACTCTTATTGGTCGTAGCGCGATGTAGTATAGCCTATAGCCTTCCTCGATAAATGGACTATCCAACACAACTATAATTTTTCAATTTGAACCAGTAGTTCTTGAGATTTGCGCGTTCAAACAAACAAACAAACAAACAAACAAACAAACAAACAAACAAACAAACAAACAAACAAACAAACAAACAAACAAACAAACTCTTCAGCTTTATAATATCAGTATAGATTTATCGCCAACGTCCATACTACGTTGAATACACCGGTTCTCGTCCGATCACCGAAGTTAAGCAACGTCGGGCGCGTTCAGTACTTGGATGGGTGACCGTCTGGGAACACCGCGTGATGTTGGCTTCTTTTTATGTTTCACATTTTCAAATTCAGTTTTGTTTCATTAGAAATGGATATTTGACGGGAACAGTGAAGATAAATTATGTTGTATTTATCGCCAACGTCCATACTACGTTGAATACACCGGTTCTCGTCCGATCACCGAAGTTAAGCAACGTCGGGCGCGTTCAGTACTTGGATGGGTGACCGCCTGGGAACACCGCGTGATGTTGGCTTCTTTTTATGTTTCACATTTTCAAATTCAGTTTTGTTTCATTATAAATGAATATTTGACGGGAACAGTGAAGATAAATTATGTTGTATTTATCGCCAACGTCCATACTACGTTGAATACACCGGTTCTCGTCCGATCACCGAAGTTAAGCAACGTCGGGCGCGTTCAGTACTTGGATGGGTGACCGCCTGGGAACACCGCGTGATGTTGGCTTCTTTTTATGTTTCACATTTTCAAATTCAGTTTTGTTTCATTATAAATGAATATTTGACGGGAATAGTGAAGATAAATTATGTTGCAATTATCGCCAACGTCCATACCACGTTGAATACACCGGTTCTCGTCCGGTCGGCTTTTAAATTTAAATAAAAAACGAAGTAGAATTAGTATTCTTTTTTTTAATAATAATAATAATAATAATAACTTTATTTGGCATTATTACAATGGTGCTATTACATATTGTTCTTAAGTTACTAAATACAATCACTGTCGTATATTATTATTTTAATGTAACAGGTAGATAATGACGACAACCCTCCGCACTAGTTAAGAACTACATTGCGGCAGTTCAGTATCACCGCGGCTACCAACAACTACACTTTGACACACCAGCAGTAGAACAGTTTAGAAATTCTCTTTGCGGTATTAACTACGAATCACTACATTAAGCACCTGTATTTTTATTTCTCGATATTATTAAATGCTATTGGTTAACGGAAGAAATATATAGTATACCTATTGATTATAAAAATTTATGATAACTATAGATATCGTTAAATATATATAATTGTTTTTCATTGATTTAGAAGATAAATAATAATAACCATTAGAAACGAAAGTTGCTCTGCCACGATTTGATCAAATCCACAGTACTTGTCATAATAAATCTCAGAAGTTCCGTTGTGGGTACATGAAGTTACTCCCGGAGCTTCGCTTAGGCTTTTTATTAATTTAGTTCGCTGAAATAAACTTGAGTCTCGGTTATATGCTTGAGATCGGGAAAAACATTTCAAATGTTTTCCACAACGACTCGTTCTCTAGAATATAAATGTATGGAAAAATATCTCGGCAATGAGGCATTAGCAAGCTTTTAACGGGTCTTCCACTTTCAGTTAAAACGTTACAATCCTATAAGTAATGATAATAATAATAACGTATACATCACTACAACGTCTAAGCCTCAAATTAAGCATTAATTAACTTGTGTTTTGGGTACATAGACACCACATACATATAACAACCAAGACCCGGTACCAGTATCAATATTCATCATATGAATACTGACCCGACCTGGGATTCGAATCCGGGACCCCCAGCTTCGTATGAAGTTAAGATACATTAGAATTTTAGAAACTCCCTGCTCATAAAGGATAATAATTGCTTACCTATTTATAATTTGAAATTACGGTACCATGGTAGAGTAACGTATGGGATATCGTTGAAAGAGCTTTTTGGATAAGGGAATTTCGGTACACTTGGCAATCTTTTTATAAATTACTTCCTGAATTTATATTTCAAAATGACTATACAAGGAAGTCGTTGTAAAATAAACTAATTTAAGTATAGATAAATATTCTGTGACCCGCTCAACTGACTAAGCTAGGGTAACACTGCAATAGGTATTCGGAGCGGGATTTATTTTGACCTGAAACGTCTTTAACTTAAGTTATTGTTAAGAGTCCCTTGCTAACTTCCACATATCCTCTTGAAACAGCGGGTGCTATAGTTTTCAAATATTTAAATTCCATGTTTGAATGTAATTTAAAGTCGACTAAATATTTTTTAAGTAAAATCATTAAGATGTACTAGATCGTCACCAACCACCATTTTTAAAATGTATTGCGACGTGCCTAGTGAAATAATATTGTAGATTCGAAAATCTCTCTCAACTACAAACTGCCCATTTTTCTCTCCATTTTGAAAGATTTAGTAAGTTATGCCCACGTGGTTATGCCATACCGTGGCCATACCAAAGATGACGCCTGCAAAAAAAATCCTATATTTCCTAGCTTTCTGACTCCTATTCCACGACTCAAAACTCGAAATCGAATACCAATATATCTATACTTCATAAAACTTAATATTATTATGTCCTTTCGTCTGACTATGACTTCCTTTAAACCCTCTGATACTCGTAAATATAAATTATGTTTATTTGTTTTAAAGCGCCTACCTATAACCACTTTTGGTAACACGAAGCGCTTTTTTTTAAAGCGTTATTTTTGAAATGGGTGTCAGCTTCTAAATGTTCCAAAATTAATAGAAAGACGGGAAAAACGGCCTCAGCCTATGATGTTCTGTATTAGAAAACTATATTTAATTCACAGTAACAAAATTGACAGCAGCGTGTCATACATGCATTCCCAGTTTGAACTATGCATCGAAATTGAACCAAAAGGACAGGTGTGAAGGCGATCGCGCGGGGTCTGCAGACGATTGTCGTCAGCGTTTCGCCCGCCTACCGGCAATTTGTACACTGGTAAACTGGTATTCATGTGGTTAGACGAACCGACGGAAATGCTACTTCTATTGTATGAACGATGCTGTCAATTTTGTTCTCTATGTTAAAAGACTATTTTAAATTAAATAATATCTGTAAATACCAATACTACTTCCAGACACCCTCTGTTCGGATCCCTCTTAGATCTATTATATTCAAAAATTTAATTGAATAAATTAACCAACACACTAATTCACACCTACTTGTTAACTAACCAGAACTTGGTCAAATGAGCGGAGTTACCGGTAAGTAGATAACGAAAACAATACAATTATACATTCCTGGAGCTATTCTTAAGCAAACATTTAAATTTTTATGCGTAATCATTGTAGAGATAAGGTCTAAGAGGGGTTCGCGGGAAGGAGGGTCGGCGGCGTTCACGTGTACAAAGTGGAGGGAATTTATAAATGGTGGCCAGCCCGATATTAATTCCTCGTTTGTCGACCGCATCCTGTACCTATCCACTTTCTATTTTTGTAGCGGCAATAACGCCGGTTAATAGTAACGAGACGCGCCGCCCATCAAATACGTGGAGCCGCGTTGGAGTTTTCATCTATCTATTTTGTATCGTTTAAGTGTCACTAAGTGCCGCGTTTGAACCCGAAAAAACAGTATTTTGGAAAATATCGCGCGAGTTCATCATCGGTCTTCAACATCGATTTTATTTTTCTTGAATTAAAAGAAAACTTTCAAATAAACGATTTGTATCGTTGTATCGGTTGGGGTTGTCTTTTTCTTTCGACAGGTGACGCATGAAAGACGGTATCTACTCAATCGACTGTCAGTTTCATACAAAAGTGGGAATTTTCCATAGACATCTAAATACTAGCGTAGGAGACCAACTGACATCTAAACATCGCATGACCGAAACGGAAATGAGTATGTGTGCAAAATTCACATGTGGTTGAGCCAGTTTTAGTGATGTACATGGGTGTTTTTTATATTATCGATAGCACGTAGTACTTTCATGATAATGTGTCGTTGAAATTACCGCGATATCATAAGTCGAAATCGGCAATCCTATTTATTATTTTGAATCTGCTATACTACATAATTTTTGTTTTGAGTTACTTTTCCTAACTTTTAGTTTTTTAAAATGACAAATCATCAATCAGTCAATTCAAATGCCATTTCCTTTACTACAATAAATATTTTTTTTTGTTAACAGTTGATAATAAAAAATTTGCAGAAGTAAAGAAAGCGTTAACATCATTATGGAAATGTTAATATTTAGTTGAATACAAGCCAAGTAATAAATAAAACAATATAAATAAACGATTTTTATTTTTAATTACAATACGTCACGTTGCAACGCATAACAACAAAATTTTAACTCTTTGTAAACAAAAAAATGAGAATGTACAAAACAAAAACATTTACAATAGAGAAGTTCATGATGTTCAAAATATACAATTTAACTCGATAGAATTGAAAGATAAACCAAAACAAATAAAACAGTGAAAGTTTTTTTCAAATTCGTCAATAAATGACTGAGAAATAAATTATTGGTATTTATTAATTTGACGACCGCTTAGCCTAGTGGGTAGCGACCCTGCCTACGAAGCTGGAGGTCCCGGGTTCGAATCCCAGGTCGGGTCAGTATTTATATGATGAATATCGATACTGGTACCGGGTCTTGGTTGTTATATGTATGTGATGTCTTCGCTTGGTACGCAAAACACAAGCTAATGCTTAGTTTGGGGCCACGACGTTGTAATGTGCACGTTATTATTATTATTATTATGTATTTTCGTGCGGTTTGACTGGTGGATTCTTACTGCCCATGACGTCACATTGTCTACTCGATTGAGTGTCGCGTCGTCTCACTACACCACAAATTATGCCTTGGATGCCTTGGACTAGTCTATAATATCTTTTGTTTCTTTGTGTAATAGGTAATTAAGTTTTATTTGAATATAAAGGAACAAGTTTTTGTAAAAGACATAGTGATAATTTGCCTAAAATTGATATTTTCACTGTGATGGACTTTTCTTCAAATCCATTTTATATTAGTGCTGAAATAAAGGTTTAGGCTCTAAAGTTGAAGGTCCTGGTGACATATCCCGGTAAACGTACGCTGACACCGATCGCTTGGTCTTCAGATTGACCTGTACAGAAATTACAGTTGGCATAAATGCTCTGACTTTAGATATTAAGTATTATTAGTATATTACTTAATATACTTAGTAAGCACATATGAAAAAAAAAGAAACCCCTAACGGCACAAATTCAGTAGGTATAGATCCTTTCTTTAAAAGTCGTCGGTGATTTAGTTAGACAAAACAGTTATCCGTAAAATGTCTACTGCAAACCAAAGAATGTTTTCGAGGAGTCCCACCTGTTCTATTTAACATTTTTTTCCATTGTTCTATGCTAACCGTGTTTACAGGAAACCTGGATATTATGAAATAGTCATCATTATCAGGAAGCATTTTTTAACACCGCAGTTTCTTGGAGGAAAATGAGGTTAAACTATTGTATACAGTAGTTTTGTCATTCAAAGTTTAAGTATTTACGACGTTCATAATCAGAGAACAGATAGAACGTCAGACTTTAAATCATAAATAAATAACGATTAAAATTAAATAGAGCATCAGATTTTAAATCATAAATAAATAACGATTAAAATTAATTGTGTATATATCTCATATTTTCATTTGAAAAAGTCTTGTATTTACATATATACCCTATGTGTAGTATATATGTATAGATGTCATACTTTCCCTTACAATGTGCTGCTAGGCTAAATAAACCTCACAATATGTTTAAAAACAGTTAACGACATCATTCCAGTGGAACAGGTGCAATTAGGTAATATCAAATTTACAAAATATTTATATTTGAAAATATCGACATATCGATACATTTTGTGCAATCCCTATGCTTCATTGTTTGATTGTAATTTTACACAATATTTTTGTATCGTACACATAATTGTTTAAAATAACAAATTATTTACAAAATAAAGTATTTACCGTATACTACTGATGTATAACCAAGTAAATGTAGGATTGCTTTTTATAAAAATAAGCATTAAGATAACAGTATGTTATTGGCAGTACTTACCGGTGAAATGTCTCTTTATTTGGATTATTAACATATGTTACAGTGCAATTTAAAACTGAACACTACACCATTTTTATCACAAGAATTAATTTTTGTAGAATTCAAAACGATTATAACACAAAATAGAAAACAAAGCTGGACCTTATTTTGACAAGTGAGTAAAGAAGACTAAATGTGTTCAAAGAGGTTTTATGTCAGATTTTCTTGCATTTCTTTCTCGCATGTAGGATTTCCGCAAAGAGCTGGATGTCATTCGCACACTGTGTTCCTCTCTTACGCTAGTATATATACCTTTATGGAATTTTCATAAACATATACATACATAAAAATATATTCACAAAATATATGTAAATGTCACAATATGTACAGAAGGTACCTTCGCCACGAGCGCCATCTAGAAAAGTTTTGCGTGTTACACCGCATTGAGCTAGCCTTCAGTGCGCGCTCTAACTTCGGAAATTTAGTAAAATTAAAATTATGATCTAAATGTCGCCGTTTAACTTTTAAAATAAACAATGTTTTAGGCACTATATTAATCCGTCAAGTAGGCACCCAAAAATAGATGATAGAATTTTTTCCTCTCTTAACTTTTAGCAACGTTTTAATAGTCCGTTACACGTGAAGCTCAAACATGAGTTTATCAGATAGTACCTATCTACGTAGTTGCAACGCGAATTCATTGGATTATACTCTAAGTTTTTGTACGCTAGTCAAGAGAGTGTTAAAAATTATCTAAATAAAATCTCTATGCACTTCGTGTTCGACAGCCCAAAGTCGAGGGCAGGTCCCGCACACACGGTTAGTTAACAATGTGAAAAAATGCTTAGTATAAAAATACTTCATTAAACTAAGTTTTATCTATCGTGTTAATCAATGGGCGTGGGCTAGAATTGTGACCGCGGTGTGCCCGAACGTAAGAACTTCACGACACCGACTAGAGAAAAGCGCTCTTAAATTTTCAACAGCAAGGCAGCTATTTTAATGCAAGTGAAGTTCATAAGCCGGCCGCTTAAGCAAACTCAACTTTTATAATACCAACAGTAGATTTATTGGAACGTCCTAACGCAATTAATTCGGAATTAAGATGTCGGAATATTGAGCGATCGCGGAGTTATTTTCCATTTTAAAACTCTATTTATTATACAAATTGAAATTTATATCGGTAGATAGACACCATAACAATTTTCATATTAATAGTTAACGAATTTTAATATTACGAACGTGGATAGTCATAAATATTATCTAATGCTTTTTTTTTAAATTCAAACTTAGTTACCGTATGAAATGTGGAGTATATCAGTAGATGTAATCGCACTGGTTCGCGTGAGCCAGTTTCAATTCGTCGAGAGAGTAGTTGTTGAAAAATAATTAAAAATGCAATTAAAACTCTCCATAAATCCGTCAGCCGCCCCGCCTAGCGCGTAAACAAACTGGAATTAATTCCCCCTACTATAAATAAGTTAATTGTTATATTGTTTTAGTGTTTTGTACATTGCGACCCATCTTCATTTTAATGCCGTTTTTTTATTTTATTCTTTAAAAAGCGACGCTCCGAAGCAGGTGTGTTTGTTTTAAACGAATTATAAACCTCGATTATATAACGAGGCCAAAAAACTGAGTCCCTTACAATGTTTGAACGGTCAGGTCGAGTTTAATGAATATTAATTATGTACTCGAAATAATAACCGAAAATTACGCGTGTTGTGTACATTGTAAGGTACACTGACAAAAATATATAAATTAATTCCTTGTGATTATTTACAAGTATAATATTAGCAAAGGAAGGCTCTGGTTCAAAAAAGTCGATATAATAGGCTAGTTGACGGTTTTTTTTTTAAAAATTATTTTATATGAAAGAGTTTTATCAATAAATATATCATATCAGTGAAATAATTTTTAAAAACAAATCATTGATAACAAAGTTATATATTAATTTGTTTGAAATATCTTGTTAGACAGAGAGGGCATAACATTCGGTGTACTAGCTTGTGACGTCAGGCCATTTAAAATAATGTAAAAATTCGTTTTGGAAAAAAGAGACAGAGATACAATTTTGACAGCTTATGATCCATATTCTAATATATTTAACATTAGTGAAATACTCTATTCTACACCCACGAACACATTATTATTTTTAAAATCTGATGGCATAAGTTTAAAAACAATTGGCAAGTAGGTAGGTACTTTAGGGAATTATTTCCGACAATGAATAGACTAGGTATTTTTCATAGTACACTTTATTATTTCACAACCACACTACTGACGAACTTAAAGAAATAAACTTAAAATTATCATTTGGGCACTTTAATACCTATCATTCAATGATAAATTTACTAAATGAAAAGAAAACATAATTATACAATATTATTGAAAAACCGCGGTTCTTTTTAAGTTCACAATCGCACAATATTTTAAATTATTGCTCAAATCATAAAGGTGCCCACTTATCTTTAAAAACAATAAAAAAAAAAAACATTTTGTGATACCTCGTTAACACTTGAGCCATTCCACAGTGACGGGTGGGGCGATGAACCCAAAAATGTGCATATTTGTATTTTTATTTTTGTGTAAGGCGAACATGCTATTCGATTAGAATATCCTGTTCTTCGACAGTTACTTCAAACGTTAGCCAAAATAAATACTATATGATCGATGTCTATGCTACCTACAGTATAAATATTTATTACTCGCAATTTTCGATTGATTGTGGGAGGCAAGAGAAATTCCAATACTAATATTTCAGGTTCATTACTTAGAATTTAAAACAGATCTTCGAAATACATTCTTTAATTCTTCTTCATTTTCTTCTTTAATTTAATTCAAAGTAATTCATAATAATGAATAAATATTCTTTGATACATATCAGTAAAACTTTAAATTGTAGTATCTACTTCATCAAAAAGTGTAAGATTCTTTTAATTCTGTAACTAAATCAATATAAAAGACAAACAAGTCGTTTTAATTATTACTTATTAAAAGGATCGTGTAGTGGCCTTTTGTGGCGAAATTCCATACAAACGGCGTTGACGGTTACACCCCATTAAACCTTAACCGACTAGCGCAACAAATATATGGTATTCAAAACAGTAAAAACTAGGTTCATACGTTTTTAATTTTTTAATTATTTTGATACATCATAAAGAAGAACAAAACTTAAGTGTACGGGTTTTTTTCGATATTGTTTCATTTTTTACATGTTCAAAATGAAACTAATTGCATTGTATGTATGGAAATTTATCACTACACAATCCTATTAATATTACATTATTTATTAATTTATTACTTTGTTAAAAATTTCATAAGGCGGCTGTATAATTTCATAAAATATGGCTGAGAAATAATGAAACGAAAATACAGAGCAATATAAACCGCTTTTAATAGTAAATAATACCAAATTTTCAGAAAAGATAATTATATAATTTGTTATGTATTTGTTGTAATATATACATTTTAGCAAGATACAACTGGCATAAAAATATAAGGACTCGTTTTATTATTATGATTTATTTTTATTATAACTACATAATTGAAAATTTCTAAAAATATATAACTGTTAGGTCCTGTTTTACAATGAATTAACAAGTGTGCAAAAATTAAATGAACACAAATAATTTTAATAAAAATGGATTGTTATTTTTATATTGTTGTGGCCACTCATATTTATTGTAAATTGCCAAAAAAATAAATTATCTTTCTAGAATAGAAGGCGCAATGTATTCAGCTTTTAGATGTTTATCGTTAATCATAGCTTTCACAAGATCTCGAATGTATTTCGGCGACTTATAACAATTGTAGCATTTAACATCCAACACTCGTATCACTGTTCCGATTTTACTTAGGTCAATGTTCACTAACCAGCTGTGTGTTTAAAGTAGCAAACAATAACGAATATTTTAGTGATCGCCAAAAAAAAGACATCCTTGGTCTACAAAAAGCTTATTCAAACCTCTTTGTAACATTATCGATTTTTATTTTACGATTAATGAATCAGAAGTCCGGGAGTTTATTGAGCTTTTTGACCAAATAAATACAGTAACTGTGCTTGCCCGCTCGTGTAATTACTTCGGTGAGCACTTGCATTAATATCAACTAATGATCACACAACTACCATAATCAACAGTAGGTTAGCTTATTTGACTCTTAATTTTTGATAAAAAAACGGTACCTATAATATTAAGCAAGTTTTACGTACGACGTATGAGTAAATTGAAAATTATAACATAGGTGTACGTACAGGCGAAATATTAACATATTTTTAAGACCCGTATGAATTAGTTGTGGCTAGAAGACTGGGCCAATAAATTGACAACGCTAGAACTAATGTGTGTTGGCGGCAGCAGCAAATCGGCTAATCGGCCCGCTTCCCGAAGGCCCGATAGAAATGCACCGTGCACTGTTGCCGGATAGTTTCGCATCGTGTGCTCTCCTGAACAAAACAAAATATATTAGCTATAGACACAGTTTTGCCTGTCAAGAAAAATAGTACCTACTACCTACTTACTTATTATTTATAAATTCAAAAACAAATTAAATTGGTATAGCAGTTATCGGAATCTGCATAAAAACAGTACTACACGGTGCTGTCATAATTATTATCATCGGTAGCCAAAAAATAAAAATAATGACGCAAAGAGAAATCAATTTGAATTAGGATCATTTCTTTAGGAACTGCGGATGAACAGACAGAGACACGCACTTTACCATCAGTACCAATATAATACCACATAAAAGATACAGCATGTATAATTTTCAAGATATACGTGGTAACCTCAAACTAATTAATTACCTCACGAAAAATATGATCCTTATCAATGTAGGCGATCGTGCGTCGTCGGTGATGCTCAAGTGTGAGTATTCCTCAAAGTTTATGGGAGGCATTAGCAAACCGTTAAGTAGACGCTTCTATCTCAAACGTTATAGATTTTAATTTAAGTACCTGCAAAGAACAAGGTGTTGTTTTCGGATGACGCCGCTGTCGGCGGTGGTGGCGGTTGCTCAGCGTTGCCGTCCGCCGATGCAGGGGGCGCTGCGGTTGCCGAAACAGGTGCCGCAAGCAAATCGTAGTCTGTGCCCGATGAACCGACTGCCACGAAGCTGTAGGAGCCTCGAGCGTATGGATCCGCGCGCCATCTGCGTTCGTATAAAAAGCAGGTTAAGTGCGAGTACGCATCGAGGGTTGCGTTATATCACATAATATATTTGTGTTAAATATCTAAAAGAAAAAAATATTTGAACACCTTACAAACTACATTAATAGCCGACGTTTCCAGAATTTGTTGTTTAAATACAGTATGGTACACATTATACAGAAATACTCCATTTCTAACTGGTTTAGTTTTTAGACAGACCCCGTAACAAAGATGGTCAAGTAGTCATTTCTTTAGTCTTAAACATAAAATATATATTAGTACTCTACTCAGCCCACATTTGAGGATGAGAATAAATATTTTTTTAACTAGAGCTAGAAACCCGTGACATACGTCCGTACAGGCAGACAAACAGATGGCAGAGTGATAGCAATAGAACTCAGTTCCATCCTTTAGGTACGGAACCGAAAAATTTAATAAAACCCATAATATTTCAGTGATTGCAGATGAGTAGCAGTAAGGTTACATAAATGCGTACTCAAGAAAGGCCATTGATTGAAGTCTTTACTTAAGTACACGCTGCTGAGATCATAGTGAACTTAACTTAGTGGCAACGTTAGCACCGAAAGAGTCAATATTTTCAATGGTAAAGCTAACCATATTACTAAAATTAAGAATTAAGTAAGAATTATTTTAAGTTTAAGAATTGTCTTCTTTTTGAAGACAGTAAGTACTTTGGCTATTTTATCACCTTACTTTCTTTATAAGGACCCATAGTCACCTGTACCAGATGTCACCAGCTGTGTGGCTACACAAAGTATTCGTCTTTCCAAAAAGGCGAAGTCCAAGCGATCAAGAATATTCCTGATCATACCTGATTAAAGTCTATCCGTTATATTAGACCTCTGACGCCGGCGTCGGTATCCTTTGAGGCGGCAGCCAAGTGCCGGCGGCTTTCTTTGTGAACTTTTGTCGGTATGCGGTGTCTACGTGTCAAAGGGTATGGGTTAATATAATGGACAAACTATACATCGAGGAGTTTTGTTCCTCGATATAAATGAATAGCCCACCTGGTAACGACGCACTCCTTCGGCTGGGGCACAGCCGCGTGACCGAAGATGCCTTTGAGCACGGCGACACAGCGACCTACTATGACATCATCGGTTACGTTCTCCATGACCGCCGCCGCCTCGCCCGCCACTAGCGCCAGCAGTACCGGCGCACTATATAAGTTCCAGAAAAGGAACAGCTCACCTGTGCGACAAAAAATATTACATAGTATATTCAGTTTGTAAAATTTGTCTTTTCTAGTAGCGCCTTTTGGGGAAGGTACAAAAAACAAGACACCGTCTTGTGACAAAACTAAATAGCTAAAGTCATTATTGAGTCAAATTTGACTCTCGTTCGACCTCTCCCAACTTATTTCATGCTTGATTCATAGGGCGCGCCCACGCGAAAATGAATTTGATATCGCCATGACTACCAGTGCCTAAATGATAAAAACTACACGCCCTATTTATATAGGTCCATTCTATTTTGATTCCCTTCCACCAACCCATTGTGCATACTGCAGGGGCTTAGGCCTCTTCTCAGGGTGAGGGGGTTTGGAGCTTAATCCACCACGCTGCGCCAGTGCAGGTTGATGGATTTTAACGACTGCCATTTGTTGTTGGTACACGCCCGGATTCGAACCACGGCCGCACGCCCTTGTAAACTCGAAATTATACCTATTAAAATTGATATAGACCGTATAATTATAAGTTATTTAGAAGTATTAAACATATTTTTAAAAATAATTTTATACCAAATCCATTAAAAAGCATCCGCATATAAAATAGGCAAACTGGCGATAGTTTTCCTGCAAATAGTCCATTATAAAATGCTCCGCAACAATTGTGTTTTATTCCAAAAGATCTACAGAGGCCGATGCGCGTCAGTCTCACATAACTCTTGGGGCTCCCCAACAGATAGCGCCACCATCAGATAGTCGGGCTGTTTTAAACGTCGCGTAGAGGCCGAAAATGTTAAATTGGCCACGATTAAAAAAAATCACGTGGCGCGGCCACATTGTTCCCCCGTTCCCAGCAGAAACGAGCTCGGCGGCTTTGCCTTAATGAAGTTAGCAGAGCACACAACAAAGAGCGTCTAGCGAAGGTTAACTAAGGCAGAACGTAAAAAAAAAACTCGTCTCCGCCGACCGCGGTGATTTATCGCCGGAGGTGCGGCTGCGGGGTTCCGCAGGTGACCGCGTTAATTATTCAACTTTTAATTCTTAATCGCCGTCACAGCACCGTTCCGATGTTTTACACTATTTACACGACGAGATGATTTACGAGGCAGCCCCGCGAGCGCTCTGCAGCCGCGGCCGTGAGACACGCGCTCGGAAGCTCGCCTTATTCGGGAGGATTTATGTGAGCAAGCGTAAATTAATTACAAAGATACGTGAAAGTAATCCACGAAAACACAAAAGCTACGATGCGGACCGACGTCGGACGAGAAGCTATTGGCGCTTTTGCAACGAGTATAAAACTCATAAATATCTTTCGTCTAAGTCCGGTCTGTTCTACTACGTTCTACTTACACAGAACTGAACGAGAAAAAAATATGTTTTGTTATACTTATAGGACTATATGGTTTCGCTATGTTTTTAAAGAAGGACTTACCGCGGCTGGCCGTCGTGGTTCCAACGTGTCCGAATAGGTTCGCGCTGGGATCCCAGAAGATGCGCTCGAAACACAACACCACTTTGTTCAGATTACCGTAACCAAGTCGACGGATCGCGGCAACCTAACAATCAAAAACGTTATATTAAAATCATCATAGCATAATTGTTTTATTAATGCCTATAAAATACATGAAAAAAACTGACTGGCAGTCATAGGAACTGCCTACAGAAGTGGAAACTTAGAACTTTTAGTATTAAAATTTGAATTTTAATAATGTTACTAAAATTATCAACATAAATCTGGTTTTCACGGTTTTCACATGAATTGACACTCCGAGCAACAATTTTATGCATGTTTATACGGTTCCAATATATACCGAAAGTGGTGGAACACGATGTGGATAGATGTGAAAACCAGATTGATGTGGATAATTTTAATTTAAACATTATGAAATTTCAAATTTAATACTAAACGTCCTAAGTTTTTTTTATTATTTACATTTACTTTACGAAAAGGTGGTATTGTCAGGTTAATTTTCAATGTGTTCGATAATCGTGTAAGGCACGAATTATATGGATTTTTTTTGTCTGTGGCAAATATGTCATCCACTTGATCAAAATTAAAACAACGAGTCACGCGCTAGCCTTACTTTCCACACTCAGCAGTTAGTAGTGGGAATATATGACGCAGTTGCCAGCGACATGGAACTGAGTAACGCTCTGGGCTTACTCCCCACACTCAGCAGTTAGTACTGGGGATATAGAAAACAACCGGCTTCTTGTGTGAAAGCCGATTGTACCTTATATCTCCCCCACTTATATTATTTAGCGTGACCCATTTTCGTGTCGTTTTAGGCTCACCCCGTGCCATAAGAAGTTTCACTTCAAAAATAATGCGATTCTGGGAATTAAAAAAACTGGATATTGTAAAATACATATTTAATGTCATACACCATTTGGGTTGTAATTTTAAAAACGAAATCATAAGTTAGTTAAATATTACAAGTTTGTGTAACCTTTTTGGTTTGATAGATATTTCCGTTTTAACATTTTGAAATATTTCAATGTTGATACAGTACAAAAAAGAAATTATAAAAGTAAACAATGTATACAAATTAATTATATTCGCCGAACCCTTTAACGTTGAATAAATAAAAACATGAAATGTGATTAATAAATGAATAATAGAGTCACCTTCCAGTCGGGCAAGGGTGGGTCGAACTTGACGTAGTTCTGCTGGTTTTGACCATTAGGGGCCACCGCCACTTTCAGCACACCAAGAGGCAGTGTACAGAGTACCACATCACCTGATAAAGATAAATTAATTTGTGTCACATTTTCCAAATTTACCTACAGAATTTCGTATCATTGTAAGACTAATTTTCTAACAAAATTTTTAAAATCGTGTAATACACATTTCTACAAAAAAAATAAAAGAAACGAACGATTTGCTAACGAAAATTATCAGAGTTTTCTCATAAATTTTCCGAATTAGGTGATTCTATGCTAAGTGATATTAAAACGGAATGTCTATTGTTACACGCAGATAGTAAATTGGTGGGAACAGATTTACATATTGGGCAATAAGCGCTAACGTGTAAAATGAAATGGGCCGCGGGCACGGAAGCAATCAGAATGAAAGCTGAAGTCTCCTGCCACCGACAAAGGCGCGGCGAAAACGTGGCCGCAAAACTGAATATAGTCCTGTCTGCTCTTTTGTATTCTTTGTTACGAATAGCAGAACGACCGGCTGCTTTTAGGAATTTCTATCGTTTTACTCGGTTTAAAAAAACGAGACTTAGGTCGCTACAAAGATTTAATTAAGCCAGTTTCTTACGAAATGGAACAATCGAATACAAAACTTAGCACCTGTTTGTAATATTTTTAATATTATAATTTCACGTACCTACCTAATTAAACGTAATTTTCCTCGATCCTCATTATTATATAGAGCGGGACCAACTACATTTGATAATCAAATGAGTGATAACAAAATAGCATACTGCCTACGCCGCGCCGCCTCTCATCGGATCGAGCGCCGCCCGTATGTAAATGCGAGGAGGCCGTGGTGGGGCAATGGGGCAGAGAGGGCACCGACAGGCGCTGACGGAGGGGGAGGGAAGCGCGGAGGTCAACGGAGACGCGACCGTATTTTTGCGCCTCGTCAAAGTGAAATTAACGCTTTAGAATTGCAAATCATTCCGCGACAAAGAAATGGCTCGGCGCCCGCGGCGGGGCGTGGCGCCCGTTGTGGATTTTTCTCATAGCGCCCATTATCGGCGACAACGGTACGTGCTCACAAGGCCTCGGTTTTACTTTTCGTATGAATTTGATTTTTCTTTTATTTCAACAGCTGTAATGTAATGTAATTTATGCCGGGGGCCTTGTTCCAATTGTTACAGAATACGAAAGTTTTATATCTTACTGTGTTTAACATAACTTTGTATCACTCAGCATTACGCAACCCACAAAATTATACGTATAAATTAACATGGGAACGTGACCACGTTTCCGGTTCAGGTAGCTTAGCTTAGCTAGTCCTTAGTTTGAGTGAAGGAAGGATAGTTAAGGATTGATTAAGCGTTTTTTTTTAGTTGTCACCTGTACCAATTTCATTTCCAGTTTTGTTCCATCCATTCAACAGCCCTTTTTATACCCCACTACAGGGGCTTAGGCCTCCCCTTAAGATGCAGGGGTTTGGAGCTTAAATCCACCACGCTGCTCCAATGCGGGTTGGCGGGTTGTAACGACCGCCATCTATTGACAGCAACCGGGACCGACTGCTTAACGTGCTCTTCGAGACACGGAGTCCGTGATAGTTAATGTACTTACGTCAAAAAAAACTCATTTTTGTTTCATCATTCAATTTAAAAAATCATTTATTCAAACCAGTTTTGTTATGTCATATTGTTTTTTTCCACTATGGCCATTTGAATTGATTCTAGATAAAACAACATGCTTGATCATAGACAGAACTGCAAAAGACATTGTGGTTAAGTCGTAATATGTGGTTACACAAATTTAACTAATCATTGTAAAAAAATAATTTAAAGCCAAAGAAATTATTTAAAATTATCACCTCATAAGTCAAACTGACGATTTTAGTCAGTTAGTCCTAGAACTGTCTAAAAAACGCCTGTCAGCGATGGCTTTAACTTAAAATTATTGTTTTTTATTTAAATAACATGCTCGTCAATGAACGACTTCTTTAACAATAAATGATACTGCTTTGTACTCCCGCTTTCACCCATTTCCTATGCACAAAACCAAAACCTTTTCCTGACTACAACACTGTCAGGTAGGTAATAGGTAAAATCGTAATAAAGTAAAATTAATACACACATACACCTAGAGATAACCTCAAAATGGGGTTAAATATACTATGAGAGCTTATTGTAACAACTCTTACAAATAGTTACAAGGGTCTTCCCAAACTCAACTCGGACACTTGTTAAAATATAATTCAACATGTAGCGATATGGAAACTGAATCGATACTTTTCACATTGCATATGGGAGTGCTTATCTACTATGATACGGAGGCGAGGCATATTACCTTTGAAGACTTGCGTTTGGCCGGGAGACCGAGTACTTGTCGCCTTAACGGTGACTCCTGGCCCAGAGTACTGGATCTCACTGACTGCGGTGCCCAAGCGGATGTCCAGGCCATCTGCCAGAGCGACCGGCACGCACGAGTAACCATTGCGCACTGTAAATGAAAAATAGATGTTTTAATTAACATAATAATAATAACATAACATTTCATATGTTATTGTTCATGTTGTATATTATTCGAAAATAAATACATGGGAATATTAATTTCAAATTAATTTATTATTATTTTCGATATTTCAATAAAATTTAATAAAATTCATGATCCAGAGTTATAGCACTAAAATTTTTATTAATGATTCGAACACGTACGATCAGTACAAATTTCGTTTGATAATATATTATCACAATACTGAATTTAAATAAAAAAAAATTTCGGAATCAGTTCGACTCTGTAACATAATTTAGGTTTTAAGTCTTAACCACTTTCAAACTCAAACGTTTTCTTCGATAGAACTAACATTTCTATAAGGAACCCAATTAATACTTATAATTTTACAACAATCTTTGTGCAATAATATAGTAAAATTGAGAATAATATAATGATTTAAATATCTGTATATGTATATATTGTATAAAATATTTAAGTATGTGTATCAGTTGTCTGGAACCCGTAATACAAGCTTTGCTTAGTTTAAAATTATCGTCGGTCGATTTGCTCTGCTGCCAGTCTCTAAGTACGATAGTATAAAACAAAGTCGGTATCCGCGTCTGATCTTGTTTCTGTTTCTTTGATTATTTCTTTTAAACCACGCGGTAGATTTTTATAAGGCTTTTACTATCATTTAGAGAATATAATACCGAATTTAATATCGAAGTATGTACATAACATTCAAATCGAATTTTCTATAGTAGCGAAAATTCAATGTTTTGTAATCAAGTCACTTACATGGCTTAACGAAATAATATACTAAAGAATTGTATTTCTTCTAAAAGCTTAAAAAAAATACGCGATTGTGTATGTCTATCTCCCACAGATAACCCACAGTAATCATTTTTATTTTTTACATAAAATCGGGGAAGAAAATGATAAAGAAAAGAGAAGGGAGGAGAACAAAGATCCTTTTCTTTTCGTATTAAATAGTTATTAAATTTTTAATTATGACAGAAAAACTATCTTTAGACGTAACAAGAACTTATACGCTAATAGCTTTTATATTGAAATCAAAATAATATAAATATGTAGTCCACGCGGGCAAAGCTGCAAAGCTTCCATTTTAACAATAACATCAGAATTTACAACTTATGTTTCAAAATAAATCCAAAGTTCTTTGGATGTTAACTTAACAAGTTATATTTAAAATTGCCAAGTTAAAACCAAGAAGAGTTAACAAACCTCAAAATTAGTCAAAAACGTAACTTTTGAAAACACTTTGAATATGGAAGGAATTTGGCACTTGTACATTTTTTTATTTCTTTTGCTGATGGAGTAAAAGATCTGAAAACAACTTGGCACATTTCGTACATTTAGCGATATCGCAATTTTTTGAATTTTCTTCAATAACAGGACAAAAGAGTTAACCGGTAGGAGCGTGGAAACTAACTTATTAGTATTCGTATTATTACAGAACCCTAAATATATTTAAAAAAAAAATATATAATAAAATATTTTCCAAATATTTTTCTCTTAAACAATATCTCTCAATGTTCCACAGTTATTTGTATAAGGAAATGCAGTCGTATCTGATGATATCCAGTTTTCATGTAAAGACTTGAAGGAGTAACGAAAATGGAAACAATGTCTTAAGTTGATTCATGTAAATATGGGCGAGAACTTGGCAGGCGAACAGTAGCGCCTAGATCTATATAACCGACCTTAAGCGTCATATTATAATCACCGCTTTTAAAATAATACAAACTGACTTATAGCTATTAATAATTTTTACCCCGTACATTTAATTCCAGGAAGGATCCATTATCGTGGACGTCGCCAGGGCAATGCAGCACGAACGGAACGGGCGCACGGTCAAAATGCAGTTTTCAATTAAGCTGATAGCAACGACGGCCGCGTGCCTCCGCTATTGTGTTTTGATAGCTCTAAGTGAATTCCTTATTCCATTATACCGTATTATTCGATGTAAGTACCACAACATCGTACAGTAAATGAAACGATATTGTTGTTTACACATTTACAATTATGTTTCGGATATAGGTAAGTAATTAGTGAAAGGGTATATAGCAAACAACAGACACGAAATTTATAAAAGTATACACGAAGGAGACCGAACGTGTATAGAGTCAGTGTCATTTTATTTGAATTTCACAATAATTCAAGTCACACCGACTGTGGAACAGCAAGGAAGACAATTCGTTCGGAAACCTATAATTAACGTCTATCAATACATATGTTTAAACAAACTTCCTAACAGCTGTAAATTTTATTCTTGACGGTTACTTGCTTTTTTCCGCAACTCCGTTTGCACGAACGTACCTAGATCACATTTCCGTAAAAGCCTCTTTTTCGTTCTCGTTCCCACACCCGAACCGTTTTCAGCTATTATATATTCATATTCCTGCACACATTCATGCTCCGGCTTTCTCGTATATTATCATCCTTGCCGCTTCTACACCTATTTACATTTATACTTCCACTTCCTAGAATTAATAATATTTCACATGATCGTTATCGCATTCCTCTTGTCTTTCACATTCTCGCATCCAAGTCTAGGTACCATTGCTCTTGCTACCGTTTTTCCAGTTACTCGTTTTAATGGAACTTATTTTTAAACGTTGAAGAATGACAACGACACACTCGAGTAGACAAATAAGATAATGTTTCACTTTCATTATATTAGAAGAAAATATGTTCATGTCGCAAATAATCGAATGTGACAGACAAACAAGTGGTTAAAATTTCTGATCTCTAATGACTGTAATTACGAGTGATTTCATGAAAGCGTATTCCTTTTAAACAAAAGCTCTTGTTTAAAACTGATTTTAAAAGCGTCATACGTTTTTTGTTCATTTATCAGTTCGAGAACCGTTGACGGCAAGACACAGCAGTATCTTCAGATCTACTCGCGTCAATGTCAAACAAAAGTTTAAATAAACGCGTGCTAACATACTTATCAGTAAACTTGAATATGAAATATTTTTTTTCTTTATATCACATCATCTTTATAAAAAAAAACTTCGATATTTTTGATGGTGTTTTACTGCATTGTTTTTTTTCGAAGCGGAATTGTACGACTAGTTCGCTTCGTTGTATACACAGACCAGTCAACCTATAGACCACGCTTTGAAAGGGAGTAGCATTCGCCAAGGCTAAGTAGTGACACTACATAACTACGTATCTTGTGAGCGGTCAGTTGGAAGCAGGTCGGAAGCCATTAAATTGTCAATTTTGAACGAGCCAATGAAAACTAGCCGACCTCTTCCCGCACTCCGCCACTTTTTGGCGATTTCGTTTTCATACTGACGTTTATTAAAGCGTGGTCTATAGGTTGACTGGTCTGTGGTTGTATATTATATATGTTGCATGCAATGCTTTCCTTTTGTTACGATAAAAAAATAAAATTTCATTTCATTTCATAAAATACAATTAATCGAACTCATTATAATTGTAGAGATGTTCCTGTTAATTTTAAAATTACTATTCTAGTAGTCGCTTATGGGTATGGTTCCATTTCCGCCGCATCAAATGTAGTTTACTTTGAACGTGTGGTACAACTGTTGGAATCGAGTTAGAACAGTTTGTTAATTTTAAGAGCTCAGTGTTTACAATGTTGCTATTTTAATAAAGATGATGCGCTGATAAGATCGAAAATAGTTAAAAACGGTAAATTGTCGGTTCCATTATTTCTTTACTTATTACAGAACTACAAAAGTTTAGATAGTATTTTCGAAAGCTTTTCTAATAAACGACATCCATTTATTAAAAAAAAAGTTAGGCTGTTTAATAGTGTTTTTTTAAAAGTAATATCGTGCTTAGTTCCATACAACATAATTGACAGAGCACATTTTTCGGACTGAAATATTTTTTCTAAATCAAAACTTAGATGTATTGACCTAAAAATTTCTCAAAAGTAATTCTTAATAAATTATCTGTCAAATCATATACGACGTATTACATTATAGAGTTCCCAAAAGAGTACAAGAATTATTGAATGTAAGGAAATGAGACGTGTTTTTCATAGCAAATTTAGAAAACTACATAAAAATATAATGCTGCTTTGATTGTGATGTCTTTAGTTACACTAACAAGATTAAGACAAATCTATTATAGTGAAATCATCGAAATCGGCAAACGCGTTTCGTCTCTAGAGAGTCGTATAGGAACAAGCATACATATATACGGTGCATACATATACTATAAACTGATGAACTCATTATCTTCCCCAGTCGAATAGAAAGTAGGCAGCCCAATATAATTACAAACTCTGTAATGATTTACACGTCACAAAAATAATATGTCACCAGCGCCAGACGTTTGACGCCTGCCAAAAATGTAAAGAATATGCGAACTCAAATTTTTTCGTTTTTAGAGTAATTATGTCAAAGAAGATATATAGTACGGACCCACTAATGTAGGTACATATATAAAATAGCAACGCTTTTATTTGCTTCTATAAGCAGCGGCGACGGGTCGTTGCGCACTAATTTGTACGGTTTCTCTTTACAAAAAAAAATTACTTACGAAGCTAAGAACCTCGCTTCGGGTCCTGTTTATACTATAGAAAGACCATCATAGGGAAGCTTATTGTAATATTCATCAGCATCTTACAGAAATTTAATTCGATTTTCCAACTAAGTGTAAAAGTAGCATCGCAGTAGAAACAAACTACCAGAGGATCGAGAACGGGCTCCGCAACTGCGCAAAACGCACCCATGTCAACTTCTGCTGTTGCTGTCGATTATTTTAAAAGCTGGGATGAAATTTGGAAAAAAAACTCTAATTTGACGTACGATAACAGTGCAATGTGTCAAATTAACAGCGACCGAACAGTATAGTCAGATTATAGTCTCATTTTGTGTATACTGTGGCCACGCCATGTTCTGAAATCTAATCTAATACCAACAGAGTATCTATCCACTGATCGTTCCTAGTAGATGTAAAGGATATAGGTAAGTGCTCACGGCTCGCACATGTTTCGTTTGAAAAATAATACATGCAAACTGTCTTAGTACCCTAATTATTATCGTTACGTTCGTCGGTGTGTCTGTCATACGCAGATAATGTTTCACGTATTCCTGATAGAGACTACAGTATATAAGTAACAAAATTGGGATCTCTCATAATACTTGTTGCTCATAGAGACTGAATGATGATTTTTCGCGTACCCACTAGAGTAGGTCGTAATTTAAAAAATCGATCAAATATAGCAATCAGTTTAAATTTTACAAGAAAGCTCGATTCTCGAACAAGAAACAGTAAAAAACAATATTTTATTAAACATACTTAAGTCGTGCTTTAAACTGGATATTTATCGATACGGGCCGATAATAGGGAGACGACGTTGTGATTTATTTTGCTTTAAAATCAAGTATTAAGAGCGAACTTTCAGCCCGGTCTCGTTTTCAAGCTCGGTGTGGGCAGATATCGCATGCCGATGGCGTGGAACCGATAGCGCTCGCCGCAGCGGCTAATTATTGCACTCGCTGAATTGGACAGATGCCCGCACGATACATAAATAGGTGTGATATGAATGTTGCACTGATAGCGTATGTAGTTTATTACTTCAAGTGACGGTCGTGGTTACGCAAATTCAAATGTACACACGTGTATGTCCGCTGTTCACGGATTATCTTTCATAATGGTAGTAGTCAAACTGATACAGTTGTTATAATATAAGTACGGACAATGCTATTCGCCTTTTTTAAAAATTTCTTTAATATAATAGTTCGCTAACGCCCAATTTCTGAATTGAGAAATACAGCTCTAATCAGCTAAGCAAAGAACAAATACTTATGTAGTACTTAGGTTTTTTACGTTTCCTTGGAAAAAAATTCATTTACTCAAATCACTTTTAGCTAAGTTTTTCTCAAACTGCACTTGTTTTAACTTTTACGTTCCAATACATGTACAAAAAACCGGTATTTATCAAAAAAATCGTACTTTTTGCAATTTCAATTTATTTTCACTGAAAATTGCAATTGCAAGTTCAATGCTGATAAATTACTTTATATAAATACACTATATCATATAAGAAATCAAAATGAAAGCTAAAATTTATTGATTTTTCAAGTTTAAATATTCATTGAGAAATGACATAAACGCGAAATGGTGAAACGGAACGTAAACATCAAACAAAATTTGTTCTTCGTCAAACGTCAATATTTTTGGTTGTGGTCGATATTAAAGTCTTAATGCTTGCTTAAACTTGTTAACATATCTTTAGACATACAAACCGTATATAAACAATACACATTAGCAGCGATACAAAGCATCAAAACATAAATAGATCTCTTTTGACTAAAAACTACATCAACGTGAAAATAGAATTATTTAAGGGTGAATTAAAAAATCACAAAATGGCACATGATTAAGCAAATTTAATAAAATAAAGTGAAAAAGAGCAAATTACTGTTTTACAATTTCGTAAAAGAAATGAATTACTTTTGTTCCAGAGTTGACACGATAAGCGAAGATTTGTTATGTTGCTCAACGCCACGTGACATGTGTGCAGACAAATTTATTTATTCACAAGATAAGCATGTCTTTAGATATGAAAACATTAGTTTATTCTTAAAATATAAGGAAAACAGTAAACGAAAAAAGGTGACGAAAATGTACCTATTATTCGTATAAATTGATTTTGCTAAATGAGAATTAGTATTGATTAATGTTAGATAATAATAAGTACTTTTATTCCATTTAAGGCTTAGTAGTTTCTGAGATAAAGGGGGCAATGGAAAATTATTATATATTTTTTTAATATCTATAAAACTATGCATTTTAAAATTATAATGAGAATTGTATACTTGCACTACAATTTTGAGTCTACCAATTAATCTAGAAAGATAACGAGCAACAATTTTCAGGTAAACTTTAGGGCTGTCATAGCTTGACGCTCTATCATAAACGTGGGTTAAGAATGACTCAAACATTGAAATTCTCATACAACCGTAGTCGCGAATTTACTTTATAAAATTGGCTGAACTGTTTCAAGTGATATTTCGTATATCCGATTCGATACGATATATCTGTGTCTGTACCGTGCAATTTTTTTGAAAATGTAAATCAAAAGAAAATTACACCCATAAAAAGTTTTACGGTTTAACGATTAAAACGCGGTGTCTTCGGCCGTATAATATAAAAATGCAAAATAAAATTTTGAAATAGTTTAAACATCTAAAATATTATCTTTTACGAATTATATATAAAATTGGCAATAGCTACGCGAAACTGAAAATATATAACGAAATGGGTTTTCGTTATATATTTTCAGTTTCACGACACACACATTTACGAGAATTCACCTTCGTTCAAATTCCCGTGTAATCCATTATTATAGGAAAGAATACTAAATGTGATTGATACAAGCAGTCAACGATCAGGGTATCACGATGTCGTAAAAATAGCATGATAAAAGTTAATCGGGATGATAGCAAAAGAAATGATTAGCTAAAAAAATTACACTGGAATTTACACCATAATGAAATTGTGTATAAGACAAAAATGGCAATATATAAATATATATATATTATATTTTGATATAC
Source organism: Luffia ferchaultella (assembly GCA_949709985.1). Taxonomy (NCBI): domain Eukaryota; kingdom Metazoa; phylum Arthropoda; class Insecta; order Lepidoptera; family Psychidae; genus Luffia; species Luffia ferchaultella. The sequence goes on from OX453251.1 coordinate 8,499,882, forward strand.
TAATATTATAAAGCTGAAGAGTTTGTTTGTTTGTTTGTTTGAACGCGCAAATCTCAGGAACTACTGGTTCGAATTGAAAAATTCTTTCTGTGTAGGATAGTCTATTTATTGAGAAAGGCTATAGGCTATACGTATAAAGTAATACTATCTGTCTGTCTATCTATTCGAGCAAATCTCCAAAACATCTAATCTGATTTTGATGAAACTTCACAGATATGGAAAGGAAGTGGTCAAAAGTGACATACACTACTTTTTGTATGTCTGTATGTACGTCCATCTGTCTGTTCGAGCTAATCTCCAAAACGGCTAAACTGAGTTTAGTGAAATTTCACGGGTATGAAAAGGAGGTGGTCAAAAGTGACATACGCTACTTTTTGTCCGTCTGTCTGCCTCAACTCTGTGTGTCTATTCGAGTTAATGTCCAAAACGGCTGAACAGATTTTAATGAAACTTTGCAGACGTGAAAAAAAGTTGTCAAGAGTGACATCAGCTACTTTTTGTGGCTGTCTGTCGTTTGTCCTCACTGATCTATCAGCGTAGATAAAGCCGAAACTACTAATAATAAATCTAGGAAGTCGAAATTTGGAACAGTGGTTTATTTTATAACGTGAGTATTAACTTTTTAAGAAAGGAATATTTGGAAATTTCAAATTTAAGGAGGGAGGGATGGAGGGGCTTTGTATGAGAGTCTTTGTTCTTTAAATAAATAATGACGTGTTTCGGGTTTTTTGGATTTCCACATTTTAAGGGTGAGAAACGGGAGGTGATAAGTATGGGAGTATCGGTTTTCTTAAAGGAGTGGGGAAAATGAAGATTGAAAGTTTGAATGGGTATACCCAATATTAGTTTTAGCAAAAAGTACGTACAAACAATTTTGAATGTTAATACTACCTAAAACAGGAATATATAGTCTACGCAAGCGAAACTGCGGGCGGTCACTAGTTATATATATAGGTATAAAATGAAATGAAGCGAATACGTTAGTATTGAGTAATTAGTTAGTAATTATTTTTCATAATATTTTAACGACATAATATACTACCCGGTTACGTTGCTATTAAGTTCATTTTCAGTAGATTTTTACTATTCGGTAGTTTTATGACTTCAAATAAAAATTATAGGTAAAGTAACAGTTTAAAAAAATGTAATAGTAATTTCCTATTTTACTTGATACAATTCCGTAAAATTTATCCCTACATCATTTATACTAAAATTTGTCTTAATTATTTCTATCTTTGTTTTTTTTCTGATTTCTAACAATAATGTGTAATGGAATTTTTCTGTGATTTGACAATGGCAGCTCTCTGATCGGTATACCGTTATCATTTACAAAATAATTATTCAAACTACACAATTTAAATTTTTTTTCATTTAAAAAATTTCGTTTCAACTTTACAAGGGCCACACTGTCAGCTCTGTCAGAGTTTCAAAACATCCAATTTTAATAACAATGTAATCGGGTTCGTATGCTTATTGGGGATATAAAATTCGATAACTTTCGCAAATTCTGGATACTGGGTTCCAATTAACGGCATAAACTGTCAATGAAACAAATGTCAAAAAAAAAAAACAATTGAATTACATTCTGAATCGTCCCAATTACGAATAACTGACAGTTTTTGATTGACCTCGTACCGTTTAGTTAAGTAAGATATCTAGTGTAATTTAGCTACATACCTTATGCTAATCGTTTCGATTATCTAAAAAGTCAGGTGAAAAGTTTAATTTCAGCAAATTCCTTTAATACAACAAATATGTAAAAATTTATAATGTGTTTGCATTCAATAAGTTCATTGTAACAGGTAAGGATTACAATATAGTACAAAATATAAGAACATCATCATCATCATCATCAGGCCATTTTTTACCCCACTGCAGGGGCTTAGGTCTCCTCCAGGGCGAGGAGGGGGGTTTAGAGCTTAAATCCACCACGCTACTCCACTGCGGGTTGGGGATTGTAACGACCGCCATCTATTGACAATGTCCGGGACCGACTGCTTAACGTGCTCTCCGAGGCACGGAGTCAGTGATAGTTAATGTACTTAAGTCAGAAAAACTCATTGGTACACGCCCGGATTCGAACCATGGCCCTATGGCCTTATAAATTTGAGACAGGTTCGTTGCGCTCACATAATAATTAATAAGAACATATAATTTTATTATTAGATTTTTTCCTATTTGCAAAATATGTCTTTCTACGAAAGCAAACAATGAGTTTTACCAATGCCAGACTGTATAGACAGATAAAGAGATAGATACCTAAAACTAACTTATTTCAGCTTTGGTTTACAGATTAAACATAATTTAACGCATCGAAGTGGCAACAGAGAGACACTTTGTTTATAATTTGAATTCGTCTATTAATTAAAACTTGTCTTCCGAATAGACGTCGGTCTGTTAAAATATTTTTCGTGTGACGGGAAAAGAAAACAACTTTGTTACTAACATAGACATTACAGCTTGATATTTTTAAATTCTAGGAATTCTAGAATTTTAGCATAGGTATGATTTATCAACATATATGCAAAACATCAAATGCATATTCATATGAATAGAACGAATAAAGCAAAGTTATTTTCACAAATATAATTATCGCTCGATAAATTAACATAACCCGATACTAATGCACTAATTCATAATGGTTAATTGGGCTCTTCAGATTTGTTAATTTGTGATTCGGAATTCATATTAATGCGCTGTGGTTTTCGTCATACCCAATTTAATTTAATAAATGTCGCTTAATTCGGTTTTATATAGAGAGATTTTTCATCACTGTCCAAATTATTCGTAAACATTTACAGATTTTTTTATTGAAAAAAAATATTAGGTAGGCCAAACATTCACATAACATTTTTTTCCCCAATAAAGGGAAACATAAAATCAGTCAAACATAAATACTACACACAAGAAAGGGATGACTGCAGGTGCGACGGGGCGGCCATCAACAGACGTAATTGTCAGTCTTCCGCGCATCCCCACATTTATACTATAACTTTATGGCGCTATAGCTAAATATTTCAGTACTGAGGCATACTAAAAGATAAAAAAAACATGTATTTCAATATTTTCACCAAAGATCTCAATATAACTTTTTTTAAGGTACTAATGAAAAAACCACGTTTTATAATGATTACAATAGTTAAATAAATAGTGTAAGAGTAACGAAATTAAGAACAGCGTATGGTACAAGCGATGAAAGTTTGAACTAAGGTACGGAACGAAGATGACCCAAAATAGCGGATGTGAGCGGGTTGGTAGGTACATGGGGTCCGAGGATGGTCGTCGTCAGCTGTTTTTCCAATGGCCCGCAACTCGCACCCAAGAAAACTGGTAACAACCGAATTGCTAACCCTGCTGTACTGGATGTTGTAAATTTTATTCCTCTATATAAATAATTAAACGTGACTAACAATATACTAATTTTTTTTTTAATTAATTCAGGTATTTTTCTCGATTAATACATCACATTATAATAAAAATATTTTTAAGAAATAAATAACCAACTGCTTTGTCACATGAGTTATTGGCAAGCGGCGGGTAAGACGAATTAGCGGCCCGTCACTTTTTATCTTAATACGCTCCATTACGAGCGGGCACTGTCGCCCGGCAGCTAAGATATCGAAATGAATATTCTTAACGTATTAATTAGTGTATTTCATAATACTTAGGGGCCGAGTTGTCATGTCCCGATGTCATCTTTCATTTGAGTGGGGACGACGAGGGCCGCGAGGAGCCGCGCTCGGTAACTCGACACAAGACCAATTACACGTATAATAAACGTAGCGATTCAACTGTACCCGACTGTTCGCTATTATGCGTGCGGATATGCATTTTCGTGCGTGAGCGCATGTGACTAGTAAAATTTAATTTTTCTCGGAGATCGGTGATGTTTATTAATACTAATATTTCTTTCAGGTCAATAAGTCGCCGGAAGAAAATGAAATGAAAAGTTAAGAGAGAAAATTCGGTGCAAGCTAATTGGTTCGATTTTGACGAGGGTCGGCGGGGTCAGGCCGGGTCGCGCGCCAGTGGCCGGCCAACCCATTATTCAGACGGACAAGACACACGTCGACAAGAAAGGCCCTTTGACAAGAAAGGCCCCATTAGCATCGGGCGGCTTGTTGATCTCCACTGTTAATTGCTGCCAAGTCGCACTTTATCTAACGGTGTGTGTGTACGCTCTAAGATTCCCCGCCGCGCGCCGCCGACGCGTTCATTCGTTCCCAAAGTGTGGCGACCGACATATTAACAGTTTAAATGGTTTCATGCGTATTCGTAGTTTAAATAAAATAATTATTTTCTGAGCTGATATGAAAAATGCGATTAATTTATTTATTGTTTTAATACCGAGATGAAAAGGGAACGGCATTCAAATAAAGGACGAACGCGGGCCGCGATGGTAGGCGCGATACGCGCTCGGCGTCGTCCAAGGAAACCGTTGATTACCCGTACACCGCGCCATCTTACGCTCCGTCACTCGAAATTTCGTTTAGCTGTTCATTGGCAAGGTAAATATGATTGGCTTTTAATTTATGAGCGGGCGCCGCCGTCACTGTGCCACCGCGACCGCGCGGCCACTCGCGCGTGAGAGACTTTGGCCGAAGATATGTTTTGTACTATTTGTCATTTGTGTCCGTTCGGTCCGTGAAGACGGTGCCGCGGCTAATGGAGATATCGTATCTGTCATATCAGAAACGTAGCGTTTGACAGTTTTATTGCGATCACACGAGATGCACGGATAAGGCCTGAGTTATCGCAGGGTGAGGACGTCCTCGTCGCTGCTGAGTGGGCGAGTTTATCGCCGTCGAGTCCTTTCTTTTATATCTCCTGCGAATGCTGGGCTGGTTATTTTCCACGCAACATATTTTTTATTTAAATGATCTAGCGATTGTTTTGTATAATGGGTACAATAAGGATATTCATGTAACATACAAATTATAGATAAATTTAACCAAACGCAATAGTTTTTGTTTAGGCACCGCATGTAGTTTAGGTACGTACTTAAAGTTAACGAGAAATTTTGACATTAATTTCTTATGATATTTGTATTTTGATGATCCCCAAAGAAAAGCTTAAGTAAATGTAGTTTTGATAATTGGCACATAACACTTTCTTACTAGTTATAGAAATATCTGCTATAACTAAACTGCATTCACGAAATTCACATTATTCGATTCGATTCACAGTAATTCGATTGTGAAACGTAAAGTAATTTAAGTGATAGTAACTATATCGTAAGGACGTTCGATCTGCATACACAACAATTTTCTAGATAATGTCTCATTATAATGCTATCGAATTAGAAAGTAGATACTGGCACATCGTAAAAAAAATCTACAGACCGATTTGCGCTTAAGTTCTCGGAAACCATTTGTTTGCGGTTGCATTAACAGACCGTTCAAAAGTAGATCATTCATCCGCGGCCTCGGGCTACCTACCTGGGTGGATTTGTACAACGCGTCACATCAGTTAAGTGAAACAGATATATGAAACAGATATAGCGAAGCGTAGTCGTAATTTTTGTAGTTCACTATAAGCAAATAAACGTCGCCTGATACAACATTCGAGATCTGGGTTGAGGTAAATGATTAAGAACTACTTTATGGCAAAACAAAACGTTCGACCGATCAAGATAACGTGTGCTGGTAACGGCAAAAAAAAAAAAAACCTAACGACTAGTCCCGTGAGGAATTTATTTATTGCCGATAGGTACGCCTACTCATCATATTACAGTTCCTTAAACTTTCTTTTCAAGTTTACTGAGAGCTTTAAAAGCTTTCTTTATTAAATTATTTGGGAGCAAATCAGTAGTTGTCAGATAAGTGCGAGTTAAAACAAATAAAGGAATAGCAAAAATTTAAAATATCTTCTATTTTATTGCCAATTAGCTTAGGATTATCAGTTTTGCACTCGCCTAGACATTCGAAGCGCTTTTGTATTTCGATCGGAAAATCTTCGAAGTTTTGGATGTGTGCAGTTGTCGGTTAGAGCACAGACTTTATTAGACGATAATATTAGACTTTAACTTTACGTCAAGAGTTAACGTGTTTCTTACTATACGGTAATCACTGCCGTATTGCACTCTATTAAGGACACTGAATTAAAAAATATTAGCGACATCAAGGAGCGCGTCTTGTAATTTTTGTTTTTTATACAAATACGTTATATTCATTAAGAAAACTAATAAGCAAAAGAATTTTATTGATATTTACGAAAACGCCGAAGATAAAAATGTATGAAGTAAATCGTGTAATGACGTCATTCGGTTACATTACAATGGGCTAACGCGGATCATTTCTATGTAGAACGCACCGAGTGACGTCACGAACAGGTCGTATAACAAACTTTATATCTCCGGTAATAATCGGTATTTTTTTTTTTCAAAATTCAAGGAGTTTAGTATTCATTTCGTTATACTTTAACGTGTGAAATAGTATTTGATACATTATTTTTTGGAAGCAGATGCGTTCATTCTCAATTCATAGTAATTATTAAATACACCAATATGACGTTATCAAATACTAGCATAATGGAGCATAAACCTCTAAACACGTCAATAGATAGAAGCATTCGTGCACACACCATTGAAAGCTGTTTCCTTAGCCACTGAACTGAAGTAGAGTACACTCGAACAACCGCTAATTAATATTGAAATGTCTATTAACTTGAAGGCTCGACTATTTGCTTTGAATGCTGGAAATCCGAGTGCATAATTAGAACATAGCTTATACAAATTTGTGACAAATTGTGCAATGAGCTTCTATACGAACGTTATTCAGATCACTTACGTCCTGTAAATAATTGAATACACAGCTCTAGCGAAAACAGTAAGCTAGTATACATTATGAAAAATTTGATTCCAAACGGTGGGGTTTAGATCAATATATTCATAGTTTAGATAATTTCTTTCTCACTGAGGTATACTTAATATATTGCACTATTGAGATTTTAGTTAATCAAAGATTATGTTTTCTTTTAATCGTTAAAACTTAATAAATAGCATTACGTTACCAACGAACTATTCTAATGTAATAGGCTATTAGCAAAAAATTACTGTATCTCTTAATAAGTGCTTGATATGCTTATCATTTACTGTTTGATTCAGAAATGTTTATTTAAACCTAGTGCAGTTAAAAGATGTTTTGTCTTTTTCTAACAAAAGTAAATCTCACAATGAAAGACACGGACAAAACATACGGCAACTAAACTGGTTCTAAATTAACTGAGTCTAAATAAACATTTCTCCATTAGAGAGTTTACATTTTAGACACGACCGTTTAAAGAAGTGCTCACAAGTTTCTACAGTACAAAACATACTACAAAATAAATAACATACCTTCACAAAGAAAGTGCTTTTTTATCAGCAGAAAATACAACAGAACAATATATATTCATAGTCAATGTATGAACGTATTTAGTGTACTTATGTAGTAATTTTAACTATTCTATTTGCAAGTACATAACCGCAATTACCATAATTTCGAAAACACTTGAAACCTTCGCACGAAGTCAATTTTTCTTTGCATTCAAATAATTTAAGTCTACTCAGCTAGTTTACATAATAATATTCTTTTCTTGAGAACGAGGTCGCCGTGTCAGCACGACATCTCCATCCCAGTTGAGCGCGCACTGACGAACGCATGTCACCTGCGAATGCCGAACAACAACGAATACCTATTTGCCTTGTAAATATCCACAGACTTACTTGACTTCAAGTACATTACGAAACCTAAAATAAATGTTTTGAAATAAAATCGTAAAGAAAGTGTATTGTACAATATTTTGAAAAAAAAACTTATGAAATGAAAGTACACAATCGATATAGTGGAAAAGCTTAACTATATATTTAGGTTTTTGATGACATATAGTTTGAAATCCTGCTGTCAATAAATTCCAAATTTTGTTTGATGAATTCCAATTGCTACGTACTATACGACAAACCTTTGTAGCGAATGCAAAGAATCACATGAACTTAATAAAAAATAACGTCTTTGGAAGTCTTTTTTTCTTGAGAAGTTTGGCTATGAACAAGCATTTACTAATTTTATTATAGCAATTGATAATTATAGCGCAATTATAGAATAATCTACGAGAGCTTTTGTATCAAGAATTATAATTGGTGGCTGAATTGTAAGATATATGAGTTGATTTGTTACGGGTTATTTCTTAATTTGGCCACCAATGTTTTTCCAATATTTATATATAAGCCCAACATAGATTTCCATACACAACAACAAATATTTTATGTACATAAAACTTAAACTTACAATTTAGCTTACATACGAAAATTACATGAAGGCGGCCTTCGCGCTGTATGAGCGATTTCTTCCATGCAACCTTTACGAGGAGGAATGTTTTATACAATATTTTAAAAAAAGATGTAGATAGTGTACGTATGAAGTAGGGAGTAAGTAGATATATCATATCGGGTGTCTATGACTCCGTTTCAAATGCAAAGCATTTCGTTTGGAAACAGCATATCGGTCTATTTATCCTTATATAAAATTATACATTATACATAAATGTATATAAATAAACAAATTAATAAAAAATAATATAAGGGCTATTTAAGTTGAGATGCATAACAAAACTATAAAATACATACCTACTAAAATAAGAATTACAGAAGCTACATCAAATAAAATTATAATAAAAATAATTTACATTAATCTATACCAAAACTTATTATTAATTAAAGTATTTTATTAAAAACTAGCTTTTCGCCCGCCGACTTTGCTCGCGTTGACTACACAGTTGTACTGGGACAGTTAAAGAAACGCGACGCTCCTGATAATTCCCTCTGCACGTATGCAAAGTTTCATTGAAATCGGTTCAGCTGTTTCGGAGATTAACCGGAACAGACAAACAGACAGACACTACAATTTAATTAATATAGATAGATTAACTATTGTTTTAAGAAGGCCGTGTCCGTAAACACCTGGTCCAAATGTAGCCATCACACTGGCCGCGTTTTCGCGTTGGATTGCCAGTGAGATGCGCTGGACCAGGTAGTTCGGGAACGAGCGTCGCAACCAGCGTCTCTTAGGCGGCGGGTTGGCCACCTAAGGAACGCTGACAGCGGACATAAAGCTATTGGCTTCGGAGCACCAAGCTTCTCATGTTTCAACCGCGAATGGAACGAAATCATAAGTGACTTCTAATGAGGTATATTTTTGGTGTTTCCATCGTGTCATAGTCTCGGCGGCCGCGCCTGGGGTCCGTATGGTTGTATTTAAATATGAGGAAGCAAAAGTGAACATGCACACACACAAACATGTCGCATCCCACACCAAGTAGCGACCCTTACACCACGCTACGAGGGTAAGCCTATCTAGGTGTCTGCGCCCTCTGTGTGACTTAAACCTGGTGGCTCAAGCAGACACGGAACATTTGCCGAGGCCGAAGCTCTTCTGATCAGGTCATTGAGGGCATGGTGTTATGAGAACCTCGCCGATACAGTTAAGCAAATTAGACCGTGATGCCCATTGGCTTCTACCCAAGAACCACAGATGCACTTGTAGGGCTGACACACATCGTTCCCTAATCTAAGAGCGACTGCGATTTTCAGAAAGTTACAGTCCAAGAGTGTACCCAAGTGGGCTGACGGTAGAGCGTAAAAGCGTGGCGGTAAAGCGTGGCGTAGAGCTATGCCCCGGACTCCGTAAAATACGTAAAAAAGAAGAATTGTCATTGAACCGTAAGGAATAATGACAAGCAAGATCAAAGTATAAAATACTGTGCTTTGATTTTATTTTTAAAGTAATCAAGCGAGTAAGTATATTTAATTTGTAATAGCAGTACTTATTGTTTCAAAGTTGACCAACAGCGAAAGCCTTACCACGTAAAATCCGCATAGATAACAATTTTAACATTACGAAGATTTAATATTATTCGAGTCGTTAATAATTATAATAATAATTGTTAAATGTAAAATTATCGTCAATGGCACAATTTAAGTTATTTGGATAGATTATACTCGATTATTTGGGGAGGTAACGAAACATTAAAGATACAAGAGGCAAATTAATATAGTTAACGAGTCGCTTTCACTTCTTTGGCACTGATGTATCTGAACCGAGCGAATTTAATTATCGTTTAACCCTGTAATAAGCGTCGAGCGCATAATTATTAATTTATATAAGCTGTACATGAGTGGTCTGTCCTACCGCATTCTTTCTCAATAAAAGTTTTTTTTATGCTGTGCTGATTTGAATACCTACAGTTGTACACTTAGAATACATCGTGCTTCTATCGTACCTATGTGCACCTATTCGAGAATACTACATATCTGTACATGACCACAACATGACCAGTAAACGTAGTCGTAGGTGGCGAGGCGACTCTATCAGACAGAAAAAATGGAAAATTTGTTTTAATTCTATCAACTTGCGGATATAGCGGAAGACCGCTTAGCCTACTGGGTAGCAACCCTGCCTACGAAGCTGGAGGTCTCAGGTTCGAATCGCAGGTTCGGTCAGTATTTATATGACGAATATTGGTACTGGTACCGGGTCTTGGTTGTTATATGTATGTGTTGTCTTCGCTTGGTACCCAAAACACAAGCTAATCCTTAGTTTGGTGCCAAGAAGTTGTTGTGATGTATACGTTATTATTATTATTAACTAACCGAACAGGACGTTTCATATGAAAAATGTTAATCAATTTAGTATAGTATAATCAATATACAGTCAAAACACATTAATAGAACATAATTATGCAGTTAAGGGTAGGCATGAAGTTTGCTTTTCAATGTAAATGAACGCGATAACCAAATTAGTTATTCATCAAAGAAACGATATTGCCCTTAAAACAATACGAGGAATAGAAATTGAAGCAAAATATAAGCGCTACACAATCCATACACAACACAATAGTGTCAACTGTCAATTCAGTATTGGACGACGCCAAACGCCATCAGCTAGACGATTTGCGGATACAAAGTCCATTCCGTATATTAAGAAACAGTACACCTAAAATGGTTTTTGATAGGTCAAGTGCATGTGAATGAACTTTTTTTTAAATAAATTATTATTTCATTCATTCATTCAAAACAACACCTATGTACGTTGCTATGTACGCTGTTTCTTAATATACGGAATGGACTTTACACAGACGCGAGCATGCTATGATAGAACAAAAACTTTTTTTTTTAATTTGAAACATGGTTCCATAGAGTCATTTATTATCTCTGTGGCCATATTCCATTGATAAATTATTACCAAGATGCGGTATCACCGTTGTTGCACATGGTCTGCAAATGTTTGCGACGAATCGTCACATGACTCCTTAGATTTACTCGTACGTCCATACCATAATGTTAAAAGTCTTTTTCATAGGCTTTCTTTGTTTTTGTATACATGAAATTTCACCTATATCTAGTTATGATGACAACCAATCTATGCTTAGTGTTGCAAAATTGCTGAGCGCACATTGCGAAAAGTGTCATATATATCGCTTACTAATTCCTTCCTCTGATACGTAATTTTCATATTTGATAAGCCGGGCGCGGCGATGACGGCAACTGCCATGACCGCATGACAGTTAGACCGTCTCGTGATAATGTCTCAGCCCCGCAGTCTATTATTCTGATTATATAGTAAAAACAGACACCGCAATCTTAATTGTATGATACGCTACTGCTTACATTATTATTTAATTCATGATCCTTAGATACATATAATTCTTGATCGTTATAATAAATCAAAACTGAATTTTGAATAATTAGCCAGGAAATGGTCATAAGATATTCGCGCGTCCTGGCCGCGGCGCGCCGGGACGTCAGTCGGTCGCAAATCGATTGACAGGCGTCCGAATGTGCGATTAGATATGCGACGCGACACTATCTGCAGACCGGTCGCGTCCGCGGCCTGCGCCCGTGGTTTTGTATGTAAATGCGCATGTCACCGCGACGACAGCTCGGTGCCAGCCTCTTTTCACATGCGGCCGACGTCGCTCAAATCTCCGAGAACGCTGCGTGTCGATGCGGTCGAGTTAAGATAAGCAACGAGGATGGACCGAACGCAATCTCACTTGGTTACAAACCGACTGACGAGATAATTCCCTACCATAAGAATTACACACGCACAGAAAAGCATTATTTGCTTACGTAATGTCAATATGAATGTCATACTCTAATTAAAACAAATTATCAATTAAAATTTTAATTATGAACCGGAACTATTGCTAGCGGTCCGAGTTGGCGAATTAATTGGCCAGTGTGCGGCCGGCGAGGACACGTTCTATAGATGGGCATTAGGAGAGCAAGTCTCGCCGTATCGGGTGTAGCAATTACCCGCGGGAGGCGAATGCTAGGCGTCACCCGAGATGGACGATCGTGCAGATTGATATCTCTCGCACCACAAAGAGCAGACGCCGTACGAATAATAAAGCTCCCAACAACGATCTGCCTAGGGAGCTTAAATAGGTACTCCCACCGAAAGAATGATCACGAAGCACAACGAGGACGGGCCCGGTAATTGTATAGAACTGTCGACATTTATTGTATACGCCATCGGAATCTTTAAAACACATATATTCTATCCGATGACCTTTGTACATCGTATGTATCGATATGGCTTCTCTAATAACTTATTTGTATGAATATATTCATAAAATCTCAATTAAGAATAAATAAAAACTCGGAGATTTATTTATTCAACGAGAGATGTAGAGTACGTATTTTCCAATCAAATAGCAATCACGATAATTTTTTCTGTCGTCGACATTTCGAGTATTGGCAGTCATAATGCGATCTGATGTATTAAAAGTTTAAATGTCAACCGTGATATGAAGTTACAGAGCAATATAATAAGACTAGAGTCGTTTAGGAATATTGCTCTCGAAGCGGAATTCTCGTACGGGCGGAGGCTGCGTCGCTCAGCAGGAGACACGAGTGTAAATCAGCCGATTAAATCGACTGTATTTTACAATTTGCCCTCCGCTTAAGTATCAACACAATAAAACGGTACGTCGAAAAAACGGTGTGGCCAATTTTCATAACGCAATAAACGTCGGACGATGAAAATTTAAGTAAATGTCGTTGAAGCTGAACCATAAACATGTTGTAGCGACAATCGTAGCTCGCGACGAATACCGCTGTGGATACCATTACCGCTGATATGCTGTTGAACGCTTTAACTTAAGCATTATTGACTCAAATTAAATAGTTATTTCCTAGAGTAGTTGGCCTTCTAAATATTAGGAGTAAGTAGTTTTTGAAGTCATTTGAATATTAATAAGCCTGTATTAATATAGACTTTTAAAATATTAGTTTTTTTTTTTAATTTACGTCCGGGTTACTTACATTATTTATTCAATTTTTATTTCAAGCTTTTTAAAAACAACTATGAACATATTATATTTGAAAAAAAAAATTACTATCGCATTAAAATCGGTTCATCCAATCAGGAACTACATTGCCGCAGAGACCGCATAGACCGACAGAAATGTAGCTGAGAATTAAACTCGAACAAATTAACTTTAAATTTAAAAAAAAACGCATTTGAATCGGTATATTAAACCAGATTTCAAAAGCAAAAAAGCGCATCAATATCTGCCTATCAGTTAAGATGCTCAGATGCTGCACATAGATAGATATAAACGTAGCTCTGAACCTTCCCAATTAAACCGCATTAAAATTGATCTATTCGTTTAGGAGCTGCGATGCCACAGACAGACACGCACACACATACAGATAGGTCTCAAAATTGATACCACCATTCGTTTTATTCTCGGAAGTTCAAAATATAAAATCAAGGCCCGGTAACGTTTGCGCGAGATAGTTATGTACTATATGGTGTTAATTAACAAAAGAATGGTAAAGGCAATAAGTGGGTCACTATATAAGTTTTGAGACACGTGAAAAATAAACAATACATTTTTATAACTTATATTCTTTTAAAGTATTCTCCATTATTCTCCATACAAATTTCCATCCTGCTAAACCAGCGCTTAAAACATTTATTCCAGTCTTTATATGACAGATCAGAAGAAGCTGATCCGTAGGCAGCCTCCGTTTCTTCGACACTTCATAAAAAACTTTCATTTTTACCCTTGACTGTTAGGAATAAAAAAAACCACAGGAATTCGGGGCTTTAAGGTGTATGATGAAAGGTTGTAATGACAGATTCTTGAATAAACGCCTTTGTTCTGCAGGAAGTGTGTGAAGACGCGTTGTCATGGGGCGACATGATTCCCCTAAGCACTGTCTTTAGTCATTTCTCCTACACAGCTTTGTAAACTTTACGAAATTTGACTATCGCATACCATTCTGAGTAAATTGATCTACAATTTATAGCAATAATGTAGCAAGATGACCATTCAGTGAAAAAAAAAATATCAACCTTCTATTGCCAACTTTCCGAGGCATTTGCAATTTTATTGGCAACTAGTCATCTGAAAACATCTATACCGACGAACGGCTTTTGCTTTTCGTATCATACTGATATATGTATGTTTCAATACCTCCAATGATTTCAGAAACGCGCCTTGATGTCCCTTTTTCGCAACGCAATCGCATCTGTCGGCAACAATCCACATGGGCTTCTATTCAGTTTCGGAGCGCATACGTATATCATGCCAATAAAGTTTCCTCACGCCAAGATTTTCATGTAAGATGATATAAACACTACCAACCAAACCAAACTAATTTCTAACATTCTCACTATGGCTTTATATGTGATTCGTGGGTTTTCTCGCATCAGCATTTCAGTTGACCACCACCACCAGTAGACCATGTTTTATGTAATGACCACCATTGGTAGGCGTCCATTTCTGTCGTCTTCACAACGCTAGTTCTATCCCTTTTAAATTCGTTAAACCATGTATAACTCATTGCCCGAGAAGGAGCTGATTTTAAACATTCAAGGCTTACCACATCAGATAAACTTAATTCAATATCCTAAATTGATCATAGCACGCAAATGTTCTCGCTTGAGCTCCACCGTAGCAGACGAAAAGGTGGGAAGTGATGACAAAATGAATAGAAAAATATTGTTCTTTTTTATTTATTGTTACAAGGCTTTTTACGTTCGATATTTAAATAAATTGCTAATTGAAAACATAAGATATAGATGTGAAAGTCGGGAAAAGTATTAAGTGGGTGACACAACCTTGCGGGTCGATAACAAAATTTATAAACAAAATTATATTCGGTTGAAGAATATGGAAATTCTGTATCTCTCTCTGTTTCTTGCAAAACGATTTTTTGTAAAACATTATTTTAAATGGCCTGACGTCACACATAGGTACGCCGAACGGTATTGCCCCCTCTGTCTAACAGGATATTTCAAACATTCATAACGTTTTTAATAATGATTTATTTTTTTAAATTCATTCACTGTTATGATATATTTGGAATACTCTTTCATATGAAATAATTTAAAAAAATTGTCAACTAGCCTATTGCTATTGTTTTAAAAGTAGATATTAAAGAAACACGAAATCTCAGAACCCCAACAGTACTTAGAAAAGTTATAAACACTCATAGTAATAAGAAGTCGGCAACCGTGATGGATTGTATAAATTACATAGAAAAATTTGATTTTTTTCGTAACAAACTAAATTTATTTTATGCCAGACAATTCTGCTCTATTTCGCAACGTACTAGCCGCTTTTATCAAATAGTACGGACGAAGGCTACATATAACAGGACCCTCGATCGCCCGCTGTCAATATAATAATATCGAAACTCAGCAACAAGGAGATACGGGGAGGAAAAATCGTGCAATTTTCCGGATGCCGTCGGAGCTAATACAGGCGCGAGGCACCCGAGCTCGATTAATCACTGTCGGGCGGGCGGCGGCGGCGGGGCGGCGCGGCGGCGTGCTACTGCTCGATACTGACGGAGTACTTCGAACGTGAAAATTTCGACACATGATTATTATTTTTATTTATCAACTTAATATCAATTTAAATACCAACCCGTACCAACCTTCTTGGTAATCATTTACAAAAAAAATTATTGGTATTATTACAATATGGGTTTCAAATTATCAAATGAAAACTAGTAAACAGCCAATTTCAAATATGTATACATTATAACACTTTTATAGTACAATTTTGACACTAACTACAAAAAAATTACGTTTCGCTTAAAAAACTAATATTGGATAAAAAATGAAAAATTCCGACTGAGTACGTTAAAAATAGTTAACCGTAAAGAGGAAAAGAAAAAAAAACAGTTCTATATTTTATAGAATTTTGTTTAATTAACGTAGAATGCACCATGTAATGTTTTTTGTTAGGTACCAACCCAAGCAAATAATAAAATGTACTGTAATACAAATTACACTATTTAAATTTATTAAAAATGATTATTTAACTCATTAAAGTTTTTGTCGGTTTCCATACAGTCCACATTCAGACATTTATTACTGTTCTCAAATATAATTTAGAACTGTGAAGCTTATGTTGTTGGCTTCAAATAAAGTTTGTATTGTAAGTTTGTGTTAGTAAAAATTACTTCGCAGTGTCAGTATAAAAATTCATAATTATAATTTTAAAATGCGTTGAAGTGTTTACTTGTGAGGAGACAATTCTTGTTACATCACTATGATCTGATCACGAGATTAAAGCATTGTCGCTGGGACACATACATGTGCAAAATTTCAATATCGTGCAAAAGGAAGGCTAACGTGGAAGGAACAGCCTTCATCTACTTACACAGAGTAGAGCGTCGCCTGAAAAGTTGCTCTCCTTTTCTCTGAGACGTATCGTTTTTTACTCTCTACTCAAAACGCCAATAGATATTTCACCTCAAAAATTTACATGTACTTTAGCAATATAATGTCTCGTTGTGTAGTAACCTATAACAAAAAAATAAATACACCAAACTATGGCATAGTAAATTAAAAGTTGGCTATTCTTTATATGAAGAGATAAGAAATCCCCCCCCCCCCCAAACTCGTTTTACCACACACAACGAGCAATAAAACAAAATATCCAGTAATCAGAAATTATCGCTGAACGCCTGCAGGACACGATTTCGCAATACGGCCAATATGAGACCCTTTGGCTGGCCGTAATCGTTCACGCCAATATCGTATTCCCCAGAGCTGTCCCGCCTTAAAACACTTAAGTAATCGGCCACTAAACGGATCGCGTTCAAACGAACCGGCGCAGTACGACACGGACCCCGCTATACGCACTGGGGCAGGCACATTTCGATGCAAATAGGAGCATTTATGCGGGCGCCTACAATGGTCATTACTGAGTAATACCGAGTTTCAATTCGTGCGAAATTGCCACGCTCTAAACAGCTGTACGAACCGAATCGAGCGCTGAACGAAACTTGCATTCAAACTAACCCGTTCACCGTTGCCTAAAAAAAATATTTTTTAGATAGGTACATATTGATATAGTATATATAGTACATATTGATAGAGTAACGAAATTGACAACAGTGTCCATTACGTAGAGATAGCACTTCGATTGTTCCGTCCAACTAACCATCTATACACCAGTTAACTGGTGTTTATGTTGCTGTTTTGTAAGCGACCAACACCCGCGCGACCTCCTTGACACACATCCAAAACTTGAGTTCACGTCAAATACACAGTTCAAACTGAAAATTAATACTTAACTGAACCATGCGCTGCTGTTTAGTTCCTATAAGATATTTCCAAATAATGACAATAATAACTAATTTAGTAACATATCTACACGTATATTTTTACAAATTCCAAATATTTTTTTTATAAACTGGTCAAAAGCGAATCGAACTCGCGTACAGAGATTTCAGAGAGATTAGCGTACAACGTTGTCCCTGACCCGTTTATCAATAAATATCGTGGAATAATAGCACCTACTACTAGCGAAAATCTTATGGTCCGGAATAGTTTTTTTTTTTAGGTAATTTTTACATGATGTGTACAGTATAATTTCTTATATTTGTGAGTACAGCCGCTCCTGAAAATTCAATAGATATAAAGCCGCGCATAAACTATAAAAATTTGAAAAGTAAGGAAAACTGTTCTTCAAAGATATCTTATAAGATAGCAATTCATGACTATAATTTTCCTGTTAAATATGGATAAAACTACACTAACTTGAATTAATAAGATTATTGCGATTGCAATCTCATTTCATCAATAAAAACATCCCCGGATTTCCTTTTTATTATTTCCAAATGATTAGCATGAAAATATAGTTATGTGAGGGTCGACATGACGTACTTATAACTTTGCTCGATTTCAAGTTTCCACGTCAAACGGTTTCTAAGATAGAGGCTTATAACAGACAGACGAACGAACAGACAGACAATCAATTGAGCTTATACACTGAAAACGCATTTAAGCTCGACTGTACGTTGAAATATATGCGATTACAATGAGATATTGGATAAACACACGCGACAAACTTATAGCAACTACTTGTTTATCATGATTTAAAAATAGCGGGTACGAAATTTATAAAAAAGAAACAAAATCCTGAAATCGTTGAAAAGGGTTATACGCGTTTTGTGAGCAGCTGACAGTTCCCGTTGGCATTCAGTTAGGTATTACCCAGGCGAACTTCCGCTGGAGTCTGCTGGACCACTGTGCACAGAGAACAAGGAGATCTAGCTTTTCAATTCGAATCCAATGAAAGGAATTAGATAGAAAATGTCCAGTTCAGAGCAATGCAAATGTACTCGGAGTTGGCCCAATACTGTTGTTGGCTGGTTAAAGACAATATATCGAATCCTCATACTGCTTAGTTTAAGGATATCTTGCCTTGAGGTATTTACACTATTAATCTCAGGTTAATCTTGATTAGTCCTGACAATCGATATCTTCAATATTGTATGAAATCGTAATGGTATTGATTGTCCGTATATAGACGCTAATATCTGACAGTACGGAATAGCTTTTGATAAAACTTTGGGCGATGTGTTTGGTTGGTTGGTTGGTTTGTTTGGGCGTTGGTTTAACGACATTGACATACCATGGAATATCCAATCCATATACATGGAAATACATGGAAAAGAAATTCCATCTACATGGAAAAGAAAAGAAGCTGTGAAACCAAACATATTAGATGTTTAACGAAATAATTTTCAGTTAATCGAATCCTAATTTATTTTCGAAACTATAAGAAACACTAAAGCGCATACGAGTATATTGGACTGACCAAGCTACAAAATCAAAGGCCGCGGGTTCGATTCCTACCTAGGAAAAATATTTGTATGCATGAACATATATATTCCTCTATGTCTGGATGTAAATAATCTACATTATGTATGCATTAAAAAAATATGCGTATCAGTTATGTAGTACCTACCTATAGTACAGACTCTGTATGTACAGACAGTAAGTACACAGTCCCAAACTGTTTAGTTTGGGACTAGATGGCCGTGTGTTAGGTGTTTCTGGTATTATTATCGAATCGATTCTAATGCACGAAATTCATTGTTATGGACAATGGGCACTGACCAATATTGACATAACCCTTTGAATCACTTTGCATGAAAATATAGGCAAAATAGGGTATCACAGTATTTTCATTTTATAAATCAGTGTCCAAGAAACAGTTAAAAAAAAAAAAATTTACAGCTGTTGATGTCTTCACTAGTAATAATAGATACGATCTTCAACGTATTTTACTTGATTGTATGGCCGCCGCCTGCCGAAATACACACTAATTTGGATAATGTTGCAAAATATATTTTTGAAAGGATTAAAACAATTTGTTTTGATATGTTTATTAAAACTTAGTAAACAAGAGAGCATTGTTCAATATTTTTCAAAGTGAATCAAGGTAAAGAAAGGAAAAGTCCAACGCTTCAAAAAATAAAACATACAAAACCGCTTCTTTTTCTTTGACAGACTTATAATTTCTAAACAGTCCTTCGTATTGACTTGCACGCACAAGAATAAATAGTGGTAGTAGCGACATAATTTTCAGTTTGTTAAACAGTAAACACCCTTGAAATAATAATTATGATAAATATTTTAATTATTTTTAGGAACATCGTTTTTGATACATTGTGGGAAAGACCTCACTCAGAACATAAGTTCTTTTTAACTGCAATAGAAGATCCCTCCTCTCTGCTTAACAAAATTATACAATATAGACTTTACACAAAACAAAGAAAACATATTTTGTTACGATTACACGAAAACTACAACCGTCCTGAAATTCCATCAAATATCTGAAATCGGACTTGATTTTTATCCATGCTGTATTTAACTAGCACTCGTGTTGCCGCTTAGGACGTTTCAGAATCGACACGCTAATATAATTCTGTGTCTGGAAAGTTGAAAGCAGTAACTAACAAATAAATATTTAATATTTCGTTCCATACTTAAGGTGACCATAGATCCATAAACCAGATTATACTATCATATTCTAACTACATATCTTTCTGTTCTCTATGCGAAATCCAGTTTCCGTAATAACAAAGTGGCCACGGTGGCGGGGTGCAGCGCGACGCGTTGTCACCGACCGGCGCTCACTGGACGAGAGTAAATCAGCGACGGGTTGATTAGCTTAATTGAACCCATTAATCGAAGGCATCGCGACGAGGACCGTATCGTGTTTAATTAACTAACGAACGGACGGACACTCGATTATCTTAATGTCCAAGCAACGAGAGCCATCCATGAGTCAGAGAGAAACTGAGGTTCCAGCCAAAGTTGCAGATAGTAGGTATCCAAGTGAGGTATTTTATCATGCGAAAATAATTTCATTTATCGTATACACAGATGTGCCCATTCGAAACGTGAACATGTGACAGAATGATGAAACTCTAGATCAAAGTTTCGAACTCACGACCCTCATCGCGGGCGACATACGCGCGTTATCACTCGTGTACAATTAAGCAAACAAGCGGATCGCGGCGACGCGAATTTTGTTCGCCGTTTAACTTGGCGATGGGATCTCTTAATCCTAAACAAATATAGCGCGCAAAGTGCGACTCGGCCGCGGAATAAGTCGGTTTCCTCTTTCAGCCGACCGTGGAAAAGCGCCAACTATTCACCGCGATACAATGAGAAACGGTGAACAGACGATTAAATCGCGCGCACGGAGGCAATAATATAAACAACTGATTAAACCGGTCTCCAGTTACAAAAGGAGACATTAGTTAAGGGTCAGTACTAACTGCGTATAACGGGTAATGGTAGGAAGCGATAGCAGACTTCGAGAATGCTGCGACTAAACTTGTATTTGCCGTAGAAATTCATTATCGAACAATATACCACGTTACAAATGTACATGTTGAACTATAAAATGGTTTATTTAGTATCACCAAGAAAAACGATTGCATTGTTGGTTGTAATATTTTGAACACTTGTCAAAAAAAATTGTAAAGTTTGAGTTTTCTACGCGTGAGTTAATTAATGTCCCTTGTACGCATAGAAAAGGAGCATGTATAAAGACAAAAGTGAAATGAGCAAATAATACATAGTTTTCCGCTTCTGTCTATAAAAATAGCGTCATTTTCACGTATTCAATCGATCAAGTCACAATCTCCGGTTAGGCTAAAGCAATAAAGCATGAAGAATGTGAAAACTCAACCTGACTTCCACGACTTTCTTTTATATGTCAGAACTTTAATAATTTTTCTTATCGATATGTCTTAGCGTTAAAATGCCAGTAACCTTGTATATATGTAGCAATACGATAACGCCAAACTTTATGCGTTTTGTTCTCTGATTCCATAATAAGCTGTTACTTCAGACAGACTTATTCGAAAACGAAGACTAATTATTTGTTTGAAAGTCAGACTATACTGGAAACAGGACAAGTTGTCCTATAAAGAAGTGAATCATCATCATCATCATCATCATCAGCCCATTTTTACCCCACTGCAGGGGCTTAGGCTTCCCCCAGGGTGAGAAGGGGGGCTTGGAGCTTAAGTCCACCACGCTGCTCCACTGCGGGTTGGGAACTGTAACGACCGCCATCTATTGACAGCGTCCGGGACCGACTGCTTAACGTGCCCTCCGAAGCACGGTGTCAGTGATATTGTGTACTTAAGTCAGAAAAACTCATTGGTACACGCCCGGATTTGAACCATGGCCCGATGGGGCCAAATTTAAGACAGGCTCGTTGCGCTCTGGGCTATCACGACACATCAGAAGAAGTGAATACCTAAACAAAAAAGCCCCAAATTTGATAAAAGTTTTTACGAACTAAATCAACACCATTTACAAATAAACAATAAACGAAAAATAAATATTAATAGATTAGTAATACAGTTCGCGCTTGCGTAACAACGTCTTCTCGGCACTTAGCATTTGAAATAGAAGCAATCATCTGTGAACGATAACCGTCCGAGAGGCTCTGTTTTTCCTTCCATCTTTAATTCTGTGCCGACGATGTCCAGTTGAGACGGACAAGTTAAGTCGATTAGAGATAACTATCTGTATCTTTTAGTTAATATAAGTGATCAGTTTGGATGCAGTTCGTTTGTTTTAAGATGTATTCATGAATTCTTTTAAATAAAGTTTAATTTTTATCTGTCCATAAAAAAGATATTTTAAAAGAGTGAATTTGTTGTTGTCATCGTCTTCAAACGTAAAAAGTATAATTTTTTACGCGACAGTATATTATATTCGGTTCTGAGAAATTAAATTTCGTTAATATTTCTAATCCGAAGTGCATGTTTGAGGTACGAGATCACAAGCCTGAAAATATTTTGCTTCAAGAAACGATCGATTCTATAGTCCAGACTGGTAATTATATACGGTGGTTGTATATTTTTTAAATTTTTCAAGGACATAACCTGTTTAATACAGACAACAACTTTTATTTTACGAGTTTTGACGGAAACGCGCCTAGAAAATAAATTAATAAAAAATATGTAAAAAAAAACTTTTAAGGTAAACGGTTTTATTTTAAATCATTGGCTGTACCAAAAACTACAAAATCATTAAGATACAAACCTGAACCTTATTAAGAGTCCGACGTTAGGTAAGAAAACGTGCTATACTGGCAGTGTTATCTTCTTATGTCAGATGCCAAGAGGCACTTTGAGTCACTGCCTCAGCGAAATAACTAATAATCTGGGACTTTCAACAGACTAAAATAAAACGTCGGGCACATTTGAAATGTGCCTTTTGGTGGGATCGGAAACACATTTTTTTTTTAGTCATTATTATTTAATCATCAGTCATTATATAGGTTTTTATGCACCTACGTTTTCATTTTAGTTTGTTAAAAGTCCAAGATTATTACTTATTCTACTGAGGCAGCAACACAAAGTACCCCTTGGCATCCGACATGAGAAGACAGCACTGCTAGTATAGCAAGATTTCTTACCAGCGGCCGTACTCTGGTAAACTGATGCAGCACCGAAGTAGTGCCGAATACGCGCCATTTAGTCCGTATTCTGGTCCATAGTCCTAGCGATCGGATTTTTGAAACGGAGCGTATTCGGCGCTGCTTCGACGACGCGGCAAGAGTCAAAACAGGGCCGCTGGTTTGTGTCCTAATTATTTTCTAGTTTTTGGTACAGCTGGTGATTTAAAGTAAAACCGTTTATTTATTTTATTTATTTATTTATTTATTTATTTCAATACAAAATTTTTGTTACATTATTTAACACATGCAGATTCTGTGTCTACGGAAGGTAAGATCTAATTATTCTATGAGATCCGGTAAGCGCTCGCATTGAACCAATATTGTGTTGCAGTAGCAGCCCAAAAAGACCAAGGCCTGTGTCAGGGCTAACCACTTACCCAAACATAAATTGAACATAAGTGAGCGTTCGGTACAGCAATCATTAAATTCGCGTTTGAAATGCTTGAAAGAATCATATATCCTTATACACCTAAAAATATACATAAATACACCCTCCTACTCACAAACACACACACAAGCACACCCTCACTCCTATCTATATATATACATATACATACACACATACTCATAAATACATATATAATACAATCACATATATACAAAAACTATACTAATAATATTATTTGATTAAAGTAATATATAGTTTCTTAAATTCATAATATCCAATATTTACTAAGTAGTTTTTTACTTTGATACTTAATAGTTTAACTTAAAAGTTTTTTTAGTTATTTTTATTTTCCAGTTCTTAGTTCTTTTTTAGTTGAATTTTCACTGTGCAACTCCTGCCTCCATTATCAGACCCTCGTTACCAAGTATAATGTATGAGACTTTAAACACTAAACAGTTTGAGGCACGTAAAAAAATTAAAATAAAATTAATTAATATTAAAACGTCTCCGCCAAAACTTAAAGAAGCTGTTCAGTTTAAAAAGGAGAGGCCATGTTCTTGAAAAACTTAGGGAATAGTGACACCATGTATATATGTTAATTTTTCACGAACATTGGTTGTGAGTAATACTTGGCTGCATTAAATTCGTCAAATAAAATTCATCCTTTTGTTTCACAATACTTCGTGCACTGAACACATCAGCTATCTTATAAACAAGTCCTGTTCGCGTTCTTTCAGCAAACGAAAGGAAGTCAAACACAATAGTTATCTCCGCAACAAAAGGAAGATGAAACATAAAGAAAGCACGTGTTGATATACACGCCGCCCCGCATCGTCCACGCTCCGCTGTCGGATGTCCGGCTAACGACAGTTCGCTCGGATCGGATCCGGGAGGCGTCTGACACGCGGCCAGCACAGGACAATTTTCCGTAATCAACTTTCTCTTTTTCATCGCTCTGACATGAAAATTATTATTACTAAAATAAAAAAACCATCCAACAATCGAAGCTTCTAACTTTTGAACATCTTTCTAGACCTGAATTTCAATTTGTGAAAATTCCAAATGAAGGATAGATTTTATGCTTTAATCATATATATCTCTAGATAAAGATTCAACTTTAAAATATAAAGTGGGTAAAAACATCATCTAATTGATCAGTCATAATTCAAGCACACAGGACGGTCAGTACCTACATAGTGAGGCGTAACGGGGGTAGTATGTAATCTGGTTAGTTACACACACAAACATGCTATAAAAGTTAGCCCTTTTTTAATTGGCATTGTATCGCGTGACTCGAGTACATAATCAATGATTTTATGCTAGACAATCATAAAAGTTGAATCAGAAATAAATGTGCATCAAAAAATTTACCTACAACTTTATTTTGCGTATACCTCTATCTAAAAATACAGGGTAAGTCAGAATCTCATGCAGGTTTTCAAAAATTTATTATGTAAAATATAATGAACATATAATATTGTGAGATACACTGTGTGAAAGGTAAACTTTCAAAGTTTAGTTTCCTGAAACTGATTCCGCGTTCGCCCGCAAGATGTCAGCAGGAAAGCAGTTGAAGAAAATGGCGCTGACTGGCGAGCAGAAGTCGTTTTGTTTGCTTGATTACCATGTTAACAACTCCGTGATTATTGTTCAACGACATTTTCGTACCAAATATCAGAGAGACCCGCCAGATGTGAGGTCCATTCGTAAGTGGTACATACAATTTAGGGATGCAGGCTGCATCTATAAACGAAAATCAACTGGCCGTCCGTCGACTAGTCCCTTGTTCACCCGATCTAACCCCGTGTGATTTCTTCATGTGGGGTTTTGTAAAGGATCGTGTTTACGTACCACCACTTCCAACAACACTGGATGAACTGCGTGCTCACATCACAGAAGCCATTGCTGATATCGACCGCGATATGCTGCAGAAAGTTTGGCAGGAGATTGAATATCGGCTTGATGTCTGTCGTGTAACAAAAGGCGCTCACATAGAACACCTATGATGTGTTTTTTTTTAAAACTACACTAAACTAAACTTTGAGAGTTTACCTTTCACACAGTATATCTCACAATATTATATGTTCATTATATTTCACATAATAAATTTTTGAAAACCTGCATAACATTCTGACTTACCCTGTACTTTGTTTTACAACACTAGTAGAAATTCATTCGACAATTTCTGGAATAGGTTAATTTTCGAAAACGAAAAATTTAATTCAAATAAGTTACGTAAGTAAACGTTATGAAGTCTTGATATTTCGGTGTAAAACGATGCAGCGATTGCATGGCGCTTTGCCATTCGCGTGTCAATTAGTGCAGTAACCATTCATTAAGGAGAAATATAAAATTACTACTTTATCCTTAACTTACCGTAAATAATAATAATAATAACACACACAATCACAACAACGTCTAGGTCCCAAACTAAGCATTAGCTTGTGTTTTGGGTACCAAGCGATGACACCACATACATATAACAACCAAGACCCGGTGCCAGTATTAATATTCATCATATAAATACTGACCCGACTTGGGATTCGAACCCAGAACGAAATGACTAATTATCACTAACTTATGTTGTAAATGTAATTTCAAATTGACTTTTAATTGGGATATATCTCGGTTTGAAGGCATATGAAAATTAACGTTACATAAGTAGATAGTTCTGATATCGACACAAGAAAATATAGGGCTTAGTCCTTTTTTACTTCTGCCCATTTTCCGGAAAATACACGAAGGCGGAAGTTTAGGTACATCTCTGATACGGAGGAATGACAACAAGGAACAAAGGTACAAATAATAAAAATATTTTGTACCCCATTTACGATTATAACCAATGAACATATCTTGATGTAATTATATTTTTTAATATCTATATATAAGTTATAATTGATTTTTTGTATATAATTTTGTTAATACTATTTACCTAGTCTTGATAATGAAATAAGAGGTGTATTTATTACCATCATTCAAATAATAGAGAAAAGAGTCAGTAATCCAAACATTTCTATTTGGGCGGACAATAAAGCGGCACGTACTGTGGCAGGGCGGGAAACCGCCACAAAACATACCCGCACGTCCGCATGCCTTTCTAGCAAAAACTAACGCGCGTCTCTCACGCGTTCTCACCTCAGTGAGCGCTCTTTGTATTCAGCGACGGTTCCACCTTTTTCAAAGTCGTAATGAAAATCGCCCACGCCGAGTAAAAACAGTGACTGACATCGCGCTCGATTTAATTCCGAGACGGTAGTTTATTATTAAATTGGACCATAAAATTGACCATCTATCGACGCAAATACTCGATGTGTAATGTAGCGAGCGCTTTCACGGGCATTTGACGTCCTATTCAGTCTTATTGAGAACGTATATGTGTGACCTTATCGGGCGCTACCGAATGGGATAAGTGCACGCCGCGTGTTTCGATTTGCAAACAATGGCTTGTCGGCCGCCGTGTTGCTGTCCCTGCACATCTAAGGCGCCGAAGTCGTAGCCTCAAATTAAACATTGGCCTGAGCTTTTACTAAAAAAGAGTAAAAAAGAAAAATAATGACCAATAAGGATGAAACATAATAAAAAGATTGTAACCAAATTATCTCTATAATTTATAATCTATACTAATACATAAAGCTATCTATTTTATGTTCGAACGCGTTAGTCTCAAAAACTAGCAGTCCCATTTAAAACAAATATATTTTTCATTAGAAGCCCGTTTATTGAGGAAAATTATATATTAAATCACATTACGCTGAGTCCCAAAGGAGCGAGCAGTAACCATAAACGTCGCAAAAGCAAAGATAGGCGATAGGTAGATATAGTAAAAGTTATTCAAGTTTAATAATACACTAGAAACTTGCTTCAGCGATGTTATAAGCTTAGAACTGGGCTCTTCTTAAAGATTTTTAAGCTATGATGTATGCATTTATAACATTTCAAGCATTTTAAAACTGTTATAAGAGGCTCTAAGATGCCTAAGTATTGTGGAACTATACACATTGTTTCCTATTGTTGCGTAAACAATAATTTGTGACAGTCCGCCCGGGTTCAGGACGTGTAAGGATCAAATAACAAGGCTTCGTCGGTCGGTGCAAGGAGGCGGCCTTCACATGTAATCCCGCACCACCGCCGCATGTTGGATTATACTAGCGCTTATTGAGTCGAATTGTTCCTCAGACATACTACCGCCTATATCGCTTTATTAAACTGTGTGTAGGATCGTATTAACTATTATCGTTATTTCGCACTAGTTATTCGTAAAAAAAAAACAGTTGTATTAGACTACAAGTAGCTTTCAAGGCAAAGGTACTTAATTCCGTGCTTTTTGGAAGATCTCGTTTTAAGTTTTACTTCTCCTTGACATTAACTAGCATATGCGCCCTAAGCGCACCCCGGTTCATAAATTCTAGAGTCAATTGTTTCTGTTATCTCTTTTTTAAAACAACCGTCAGGCTTACTCGCTTTTAAATCAACCGTCAGGGTAATCGTATTTCTAACCAGTTCTGGTCAGCAAGAATTTAAATGCATGGACAGGTACCTATCGTGTTAAACCAAATAGGCCGTTTAAAATCAATAGCTCAATAGCCTCTCGAATTTTTCAAGGAAAAATTAGATGAAAACATACAAACAAGAAAAACTAAATGGTAACTTGAAACATTTTTGAAATTATGATTCTATAGACACACATAGACAACTTAAATTGAGTAATAACACTAAATGCGCCAATAAAAAAAAAGTAACATAAAAATAAAAAATCCTGACTACGTAGAAAATTATTGACTGAAAAGTGAAAGTGAAAAAGCTCAATAATCTAGAGAAAAGTGATTAGAAAACCTACAATATGAAATAATTATGACATGAATATTAAAAGGTATTGCATACAGGGACAAACCAAATAACGTACCACAATGTGTTTGGTGATGATGTTTAAGTGAAAATCTATTTTAATTTTTACAACAAATATGTTTTGTGATTGTTATTGTCCCCCCCTGCAACACCTTATATGATAATAAAGTCATCCATAGGTATGTGATAGTTTATTTCATTCACATTTCATAGATTATAGAGCTAGTTTTCCTCTTTTTAGTCAATTATTTTTTAGGGTATATTTATTTGTAATTAGTTATTTACTAGCTTTCTTTTGATACCCATATTGATAAAATATCAAAAAATTCTTTTATACTACACCTGCTCGGAAAGCCCTCTAACACTTTTTGAAGAAAAAGGCGGAAAGCCCTTCGTTATTCCCGTGGAAGAGAAAATGTTTCAAAATCCATTACTCCCGCTACTGGCGGGAGGGATGTTGTATGAAAATTCAGTACACCCACTGTTTTTTCTAATATTAAAATACGAATCTTTTCTATGAAGACACAAAACGGTACTGGCCACTTACTTTTATTCTGAATAAAAATTAAAAAAAAAAACTTACGTCAGAGCCGTTAAACTGCGTCAATTATTTATATGTTACGGGTAATGCTAAAAGATTGAGTATACGTAGGTTTACCCGTGTTTACTTAGAATTACCCAAGGATTTTGGGTAATGTCCGAATAATAATTGAAGTAACTTTTAATTCGGGATCTATCCATACTTAATTAAGTTTCTCCCTCCACCCTCTTTTTTTTTATTCGCAGACACCATATTCAAATATTATATAACTTAAGTCACTCCCACTAGTAAGACAAAACTAACTACACCTAATAAGTTAAAACCCATCAACCCGTTTAGGCAACAGACCACTTGAAAAACATTACCCTCCGCAATCTGGTAAAAAAAAAATCTACGGCGAATAAGTTAAACTAGATAATATAACCTATATAGGCGGTAGTGTGTTAGTTACCCTATTTAGTCTCTACCTGCTGTTCTCCACGTGAATTGCGTAGTGTATGTACCTACGTACACCCCCGTACTCCTTTAGACGTCGGATTTGCGAGCGGGCTCCGCACAATTGTTAGCCAGGTAAATGAAACTACTATCTAATTCATTAACTCAATCCGCAAGACATTAGGACGAAAATCCAGATACGGCGATATTGGTTTATGCATATTTTATATTATATGTACATAACCATTACATACAATATATATAATGTGTCAATCAACAGCATCCCGCCACGACCGCTTAGCCTAGTGGGTAGCGACCCTGCCTACGAAGCTGAAGGTCCCGGGTTCGAATCCCAGGTCGAGTCGGTATTTATATGATGAATATTGATACTGGTACCGGGTCTTGGTTGTTATATGTAGGTGGTGTCTTCGCTTGGTACCCAAAACACAAGCTAATGCTTAGTTTGGGGCCTAGACGTTGTTGTGATGTATACGTTATTATTATTACTTTTCCCTGGTGGCAGGACGTCATAACTCGATTACAATAGGCACAATTTATTATTAAAATAATAAAATGCAAATGAACTATAATAAGTTTTAACAAAAATAAAACTGTCATAAAAAATTATATCACCACTACAATGTAAAAAATGTTAATGAGTAAATACTGTAGCTTTTTATTGCTCATACTTATATTATGTTTTTTATGGGTATAAGTAACCTACTTTGATATAAAGTGGGTGCCAATTAAGTCACAAGTATTAAATGGGTAGGTACTTACCTGGTTATAACAATTAAAATTATGATGATATTTACAACTGCAGTATGAATACAAATATGCGTGAAACACAATACAAAGTGAATAACTAAGTTAGGCACTGACATCATAAAGTATAGAGTATAAAAAACAATATAATAGGTAAAAGCAGCACAAAGCTATGATATTACTTAATATTATTTCTTACTTTGTAGTGATGACAGTTTTTTATGGTATCATTTTTCTTAGAAAATTTTTATCGTTCGCTTTTTAACAGTTTACGTGTGTAGATTCTTTGGTCTTTTTTTGGAGTTTTATTTTGTAGAACTTATAACTGATAAAACTAAATGTTTTCTGATAAACAATTTTATAAAGTTATGCTGCAAGGTTAAGATTATGCTGTTTGTGGATTGCGATAATTTACTGGCAAGACCACAGATGGGAAGACGCGAGGGCAGACGCCCGCACTATTACATATACAGTGTTTGAACAATGAAGTGCACCATATATATATATATAATGTAAGATTTCAGTGAAGAACCTAAAATTTTAAGTAGGTAGGTTACTATTACGACGCAAAAAAAAATACGGGTTAAAAATATTCTAAAAAAACAAGCTTTCATTGCATTTTATTGCTAATAAAAAAGTTAATAATTATTTTATTTTTAGTAATGTTATTCTTTAGTATTTCTGACGCTAGAACAAATTATTTAACGCAACAAAGCAAAAATTTTGATATGGTTATAATAGACATTGTGTACCTATTTATTTTTATAATAGTTTATCAACACCCTAAAACCAGACTACTTTAAATAGTTTGTAAATGTAATTTTGTTAAATTTTAAGTTTACAAACTATTTATAGCTGTAAGTTTACTTTATAACAATAAATAAGTACCTTACGTATACCATGGGTTAGTGGCATATTAAAAAAAGAAAATAACACAAAATCTATGAATTTCTTGATAATCTCATAAAGATGGTTTTTTCAGTTATCTAAAAAACGGTATGTTACACGTCATAGAAAATATATTGGACCACCTTGGGATCTACCTTAATAGAATACAGTTTAAACTATCAAAATCTGTGAACCCATTGTCAGAAATCGGTGAACGTACATAAATAAAAAGATGCGTCAAATATATAGAAGTTCTAGTTTTTTTTAAGTGCGTAAAAAATAGCTCATTAATAAAAGTGAATAAATCAACTTGATGCTTTTGTTTACTCGTACATCAATACAAGAAGAGCCGATTTGAGCATCAGTACCAGATGTCGTAACCGGTTACAATCTTTTTTTTTATTTCTATACCACAGCCAACCATTTCTATTTTATAAAATTTGTCGTTACGGAAAAATAATGATTTAAAAAAAATATTATTTAGTGTACAACGTTCTGAAGTGACGGGACGTTGTTGATTTACACGTTCTAGGTATATCTAAACATTTCTTTACTACGTAATATTGGTTTTTTAAAGAAAAAAGGACCTCCATATGGTGTTCATCGATTTGAAAAAGGCCTTTGACTACATAACTAGACAACTAACTGATCTAGCAAGCTCTACGATCACAGAATGTCCCCGAATGCTACATTCGACTAATAGTCGACATGTACAGCGGCATCTCAACAAGGGTGCGTTGTCCAGCTGGATTGGATGACGAGTTTCAAGTACAAGTAGGAGTTCAACAGGGCTCGGCACTCAGCCCCCTACTTTTCAACCTCGTTATGGACTACCTCACATCCAAAGTACAGAAACCGACACCCTGGAACTTACTGTGCGCCGATGACGTGGTGCTAATCGACTCGTACCCTGTGGCTCTCTAAACAACATTAGAAAACTAGTGAGAAGCGCTGGAAACGGCAGGACTTAAAATCAGAAGAGATAAAACTGGCGAGAAGCGCTGGAAACGGCAGGACTTAAAATCAGATGAGATAAAACAGAGTAATGCATTGCAAGTTCGCTGAATCGAGCGCCAATCGTACTATCCGCCTTCAATCTGCGGTTCTGAGATCTGTCTCAAACTTCAAATACTTAGGCAGCGTGCTATCTAGCACCTACGCTAACATACGGCTTGGAATTCTGACCACTCAAACAAAAACAAGCGGACAAACTACACGTCACAGAAATGAGAATGCTCAGGTGAGCCGCGGGAGTCACACTTCTAGATAAGGTGCCAAATCATTACATAAGAGGAACTTTTAAAGTTAGACCTATCTAAGACAAACTAGCAGAAACACGGCTGCGATGGTATGGCCACGTCATGAGGAGACCAGCGGACCACATGACCAGGAAAGTTCTCGAGCTGGAGCCGACGCCGAGATAGACCCTGACTCACATGGATTAAAACCATACAGACCGACATGAATAACTTTAAAATTGACCCCAAGACGACCCAGGGCCGCCACCCGTGTAGAAAAATGATTAGGAGAGCCGACCATAATAAAAATGGGAATGAGGCCGGATGAAGAAGAAGACTTAATGTTGGTTGTTTCGAAGTAGATAAAACTAAACGGTTTTTAATACAATAGCTCTTCAGACTTACAAATTCAAAATAAATGTACTAAATACGCATTTAAAAAAAACATATCACAATATGTCTGTTTAAAAAGAGTACCTATGCCCGCAAATTATATCTTCTCATATTAATATCGCCCAACTTTTATTGTCACAAAGCATCGTCTAGAGTAGGAGATTTCCTGTTACTTTGCGGTAAACAAATTCCGCCAAATCAACATTTATTCTGAAAGTTCTTCCAGCAGCAGCCGGGTTGTTTGTGTCGAGCGATTTAAGGGACAAACATAAACACAAAGTTAAAACTTCGGTATTAATAGGGGAGTTTCATAGTCGCGGACGACATGGCTTCGCAACTCCATGAATATTAATAAAATAAGCTGATCCTCGTAAAATAAACAAGGAATAAATAGATTCACATCTTACTAAAATGTTATTACGATCTACAACGAAAACACACTGTACTGTAATTAACTTTACTTACTCTAATTAAAAACTTACAGATAAATTATACATCATTCGATTTTGCCCGCGGTTGCGCTCAAACTGTTTTCCCCGTACCAGTTTTTCTACCTCACTTCTTGAGTTCTCTTCCTACAACATTTACTTTACTAAATAAAGTTCCTAAATGAAAATTATATGGTTCCTACAGAATAAACAAATCTAATTATATAACAAAACATTACAAATACATTGTACGTATAAATAAAACAAAGGAAGTCAAAAAATCCGAAAAATTAAATTTTTTTTAAATATAACTTTGTGACTCAACCGATGTGAAAATGAGCAATAAGTTCTGGACTACAGCCACGCTACTATTTACAAAATAAGTTTGTCATAATTTAAAGGCCCATAAGGACCCGTGGTCCCACTGATTTGACCTAGTCCAGTAGGACCACGTATACCACTAAGTACCCGTGGTCCTACTGGACCTAAACCTGAACATAAAATGATTTTGAATGTGTTGGACTTCAAAGTGAATTTTATTTTAAATGAAGGAAAATGTTAGTTTTAATTATTTACTTAATAAAAACACTGATAAATATCGAAATATCAATACTGTTTAATCTTTCCTAGTCCAGTAGGACCACGGGTACATAGTGGTATACCGTGGTCCTACCAGTAGGTCAAATCGGTGGGACCACGGGCCCTTCACCATTTAAACACCAATAGTGTTCGAAAATGTATAAAATCGTTGAAACCGAATGAAACGTAAAAGTACGGTGGATGTGTGTATTACGGATAGCAAAATAATAGCTATGACAACTACTAGGTTGACTAGAATAGAATTTGAATTTACGACATCGCTAATACATTATATTCATCAGTATAGGAAATAATTTAATTCCAAAATGAAATGCGATACAAAAGTAAAAAAAAACTAGTCAAAAGACAATTCAGACAAGTGGATAGATTTCACTTACAATATTTCAGAGTAAAAAGGCTGTAAAGATCTTGAAAGAACGGTCTTCAAAATTACAGTTCGGTCTATATTAGTCGCGATTACATTCCTTGCTAATAGTTGAATTTTAATGTAAAACTAGAGGTATAAACGGTAGATCGGTGGTATTCCGACAAAAAACGTTGGTAAAAATTACGTTGCTCACACGTACGACGAAGAAAAAGAGATATGTACTCCACCGTTTTTGGCTTGAACTTTATTTGTGAACGCATGTATGGTAAGGACTTATCTGGAAGTCTAGATCTGCAAATAAATTCATTCCTAACAAAATATCGTCTCAGTTATATTTAATGTTCTCTTAGAAATAACAAAGGAACGAGCTTTAATAATAACCAGTCTTACCTTTTTCATATTGTTAAAAAAAAAGAAAAACATTAAGTTCACCTCATACGATTTGATAAATCCTTTTTGCAAATTATTTTTGAATTTTTAATATTAATAAATCTTTTGCGCGTCATCTTTCGGTCCGAACTGTAACTTTTTCAATACATAGTGAACAAATTATAACAAGACTGCACAAAACATAAGAAAATAGTTATTATACCTACAAGAAATATAAATATTTACGATAGATCGTGATCGGGATTATTAACAAACGGTACGGTCCGCGCAGGCGTCGCGTCGCATGGCGCGGAATGATTTCAATTCAATTAGCGCCACTTATACGAGCGGTGTTTTTTCCCATACAATCGAGGCTTATTAGTCGGTTTGTCGGCTGCGTAAAAATGGAGAAATTTCGTTAGCGGCGCACCGTTACTTTGTATTTTTACTGTTCAATTCTAAGCGTGCGGTTTTTGACTCTATTACGTTTACTTTTTTTTATTGTCATTCTAACAAAGTAATCGCGGTAAGTGTAAGTGTGAGTGTCGCTGTAAGCATCCTGTATATGATAATCAACCCGAACAGGCGATTATGTTTTTACATGAGGGAAATGGGCAGAAAGATTTTCTTTATTTTCTTACATCTTTTCTCATACAATTTCTTTCCTATCTAAATAAAACAACAACTAAAACAGCGTTTATTTTTTACGTATTTGTTACGAGTCATTTCATTCATACAAAACTAAACTTATAATCGTTCTATTTTCACTATTTATTCGTTACCACTGTAATACTGTCGTCCGTGACAAAATTTATAAATATATTTTGATCCCTTAATCAATGAATTGTAGTGCAATACATAAATGTCAGTATATTTGAATCCCAAAATCAGGGAATTGAAGTGGAGTGGAATCCCAATTTTAAGTGAGTGTTATAGATATGTTACACTGAAGCCGTTGAGAATTCATAATACAAGTATTAAATTATCAAAGAAAATAAAAACAAGATTGGAATCAAACTCGGGATACAAAACGGAATCGTCAGCGTTTTTATCAATCTTTGCATATATTTTTAAATATAATTAATATTTACAAGATGAATCGTGTAGCAGGTATGACGTATTCAATGTTTTTTTTAATAATTTTAATTTATTTATTCACTAAATATAAGCATTATTTATCTGATGAAAATCGATGATTACGTTTGAGACGCCTCATACGGTAAGCTCACGCTGCCTCTCGGTATCCGTAGCACAGCAGCTGCCCGCACCCGCGTCGCACCATTCTGCCTTTCGTCCATAAATCCTGTTAATGAACGTAGATCGCGTGTTGGATTAGATCCTGCTACTTGGAAGTCGATAGCGCCTCGGCGGAACGTCTTGGGTAAATTTTGGCGCTGCTATAATTAATGCTAAAGAATATTAATGGTAAATTTTTTTTAGTTAAAAGAAACGACGAATATGAGTTCAATTAAAGTCCCTACTAAGACTTTACCAGCTACCAAACTGGAAGTGGAATCAGTCATCGGGCCATCCAATATCGACACGATTGCTCGAAACTAATGTGTTTCTTATTCAATCAAAACCAACCCCATTCAAACGGATTCACTATATAAGAACGGATGAACGGATTATACATACATACATACACACATACGAGCTGACATCATAATCCTCCTCTTGGTTTCGCCGTAGTCGGGTAATCAATTAAGACGTGATTTAAACAACATTATAATATTTTTTCGGACAACTGACACACGGCCATTTAATCCCAAACTAGGTAGAACTCGTACCATGGGTATTAGACAACTCATATAATAATAATAAATAATAACAATAATAATAATATCCCACACATCCCAAACAACGTCATCCAGTCCCAAAGTAAGCAAGTATTGTGCTTGTGTTATGGGGTACTAGACAACTGCTATACATACTTAATATTCTTTTTTATAATATATACATATATTATTACTTTTCACACCCAGACACGGAACAAATAGACATTTTCATGCAAATATTTGTAAATGTACATAGATATATATCTTCAAAACCTTATCTCAACACGGAACAAATACATATGTTAATATTGTTCATGCACACACATATTTGTCCCGGGTGTCGGTCGAACCCGGGACCTTTGGGCCTGCATTCGGCATTTCGGACTACTAGATCAATCGATCAGTCGTACAACATTAGCAAATACTTACAGACAGAGCGCCCGATGTAGTGAACAGTGATTCAGATAATGAATTTTCAAACGACCACCTACACTAACTCCGTTCAGGACCACTCAGGGCCGCCGTAATAAGAAAACTCGCCTGCCACCGCTCGGGATCGGGGCTGAGGCTGCGGGCACAAGATTTGCGTCGTTCGAGCGACGGGCGGTTGCGGAGCGGCGCGCCTATATGGCGGCCGCCCCGTGCTGCTCGTAGTTGCTCCCTAGCACCGTCTGCTATACAAGCTGTCGCGCCGCAACCGTCCGTCGCTCGAGCGACACAAATCTCGTACCCGCAGCATGACACATGTGTCGTCTATACGACTGCGTTACAACATATACATATATTGCATACGACATAAAAATAATTAATAATCTCTATTTCAAAAACAGTAACGTGCTGCAAAATGAATGTGTTCAAATGAGTAATTTAAAATCACTCCATTCTAAGAACTTCAGGTAAAAATGTAAAATCAGTAAAACATGATACTCGTGTATCGAGCAGCGAATCACACAAGCAACCTCAGCCAGAAAGCCGAGCGGGAGTAGACTCGGTCGTCGTCGCGGATCGTCTCTATAGTTCGTGCGAACGGGGCCGTATCGACTCGACTCTAATCCGATAATAATGAATAGAAAATAGTACTACGTCGTGGCCCCACTTACAAGTTCTGCTCCGGAACAAAGGGCACGAGAGCTTTATTGACGTACATAATTCGGGCGCAACGTCACGCGTTCGCTCACCTCCGATTATCAGGCTTCTTCGGAGATTGCGAATATATTTTCCTCACAAGCAATTCCTGCGACATCAATCCATAAAAAAGTGATGTATTTATTGAATATGAAAAAATTATGACTTTATCATATTCTCAGAATTCTAGATAGGGCCATTCCTTTATCAAAGCTTTTGAACGCTTTCAATTTTCAAATTGATTTTTAATTTTAGTAGCAAAGTTAGTGTGTCGTTCTTTCTTTATATTTACAGCCTTGACATTTTCTACATTTCATATACATGATTTTACATATAAATACTGACTGGCCGATTATCCGAGTGGTTAGAGACCGCGGGTTTGATTCCCGTTCGGGACAAATATTTGTGGACATGAACATGTATTTTTGTTCCGTGTCTGGCTGTAACAAATTATATATGTCTACATATTATTTTTTTAAAAGTATGTATATCAGTCGCCTAGTACCCATAATACAAGCTCTGCTTAGTTTAGGACAAGGTGGCGCTGTATGGGATGTCACACATTTTATTTTTGTAGAAAAATAAGTAACACCTGACAAACCAAATTGGTACGAACGTTGCGATGCGTTTATGGTATGTGTGTTGGGTAAATGTGTAAGGCTGTACATAATAAATATCTGTTTTAAACAGGTTTTAAAGCATGTTTTATACTTAGCTTATACTTAGATAAGTGAAAAATAGACTACACGTGGCAGTTTTTGAATGTCATTACACAATTAATTGAGATCGAAAGCTAAATATATTTTTGAAAAGAAGTTCTCTAAAAGAACTACTTTTTCCTAGAAATATATTTTAAGATTGCATAAATCTAAACACGCGCCAGTAGCAAGTAAGACCTGCTATCGCCACAGCTAGCCGAGTGGAAAACGCGTTTCATAAGTCGTATTTTTCTCACAGATCACGTACTGAGTTGAAATTCGAAAACGTAAATTCAGCGTCTCTGCGGCGCGGCGGATAGAAATTGGGGTTGGAAGCGACACCGCGGTGACACGCCCGGCCCGCGGCGACGACGACGCACCGCGGTGAACCGATTTTACTCCTACAAATTCTCCGTTTTCACCTGAACAGTATGTTTTACATTCTATATTAAATAGCTTGCATCCGTAATTTTTTTTGTCCCCGGGACTCCAGAGATGGTTGTGTTTAATCTTGGAGACTCATTGGTAGCTGAGAGATGCATTTAAACAGTAAAAACTAGAAGAAATCGTCACCAGAAAAAGCAATTATAGTCACCCATAAAGTACCCACTATGTTGGGATCGATCCCATCGAAAAGTACCAACGATAGGCTAAAATTTTGAAAAACAAAACATAAGTTGTCTGATGGTGCAAGAAGTGGTTCCTGATGTTTGTTTCATGAATACATTTCATATTTCTATGACATATCCGCACATTTGGACGTACGAATACGACTGAATTTAGTGAGCTTACAAGAGTCATTTCTAGTCGTTTTCAAAATTTTATAACACAGATGTTTTATAGTTGTTTAGGTAGATAAAGATATTTATGATTGAGGAGTAATTCAAACAGACCCACATATGCCTGGTTGAGAAGTTCAGTAATCTGAAAATGTTCGCGCCAACTGCACTACTAGGCACTAAGCTCACGACGAGAAATCGGAGGTCCGACAACAATACATTATTGAATTTAACGAAAAAGAATCATTTATACCAATACTAAAATGAATGAGATAAAAACTAGGTTACGTACAACTGAACTAAAACTGAACACGTTTCTTTAATTTGTTTAATCTGTTTACGATACAACCCTCTAAAGTACAAAAAACCGTGAAAATATAAAATAAAATGAACAAAATGATAAGTAATGCATAAATGAACGCATGGTACATTTACTAACGCTTCTTAATGTCAACCTTTGGATGGCGTATGATGCAACAATAACAAAAAGTAGGAACTGAGGTAGTTAGATCACTTAGCGGTCCCCGAAGCACTCAATGATTAAAATCGTTTGAAAATTATAAACCTGTATCGTTTCACACTTTTTCAATATTAGTTTTTAGTGACGGGTGTTTCTTAAATTTTTTGGTAATATTTAACTTCATACTTCTATGTGTTCCTGAGAAAAAGAGTCTTACAGACAAACAGATGGACCGACAACCACGTAATTTTATGGGTAACTTTTTCCTATTGAGACATGGAACCGTAAATGAGCATCCATCATATTAATTTGTGACCATGTGAATATTATTTTTTTAATTTTATTTTTTTAAGTTAAAATAGATACATATAGACGGCACATACTCGTACATCGCAACTTCACTAATTGTCTTCTACAATGACACCTTCCTATCAATTATTTGTTCACTCAAAGAAAGATTCGGAAATTAATGCCGCATCAACAGAACGTATTGCCTTCTCAGCCTCAACACATACTCTTTAGCACAACGCCATACAAGTGTTGGCATGAAGAAGCGTTTGTAAACAGGCCACCTGATAATTAATAATCAAACATGCAAGTACCAAGAAAACACAATATAATTCAATTAAGCCGAAACCTCACTCTCAAAGTTCCTTTTAGCAACAACCAGTAAAACACGTTATCGATAGATTAACTTCACAAGGTCTATCGGAAGACTTTTTTCCTACAGGACGCAACGGAAGGGCGCACACCCTTCGATCCCGGCAAGACCAATCAATTCCCTGTATTAGGCTTCCGTCAGAAAACAAACCCGAGACGATCCGGCGGTTCTTTTGTTCCATTGTGGCCTCGCCTTTGTTCTATCCGTCGCGGATAAATTATTTTCTACGATCCTTCTTAGCTCCTATCTCGTTCCATTTCGCCCGTATTAGTTCCAGCCGATGCGCAACGATTACGGCCTTTATGTCTGGATGACGCGAAAATCATCCTCTCTGCCCTACAATTTTACGCCTCAGTATCCCATCTTAGAGTTAAATTACATACGCCGAATTTAAAGTGGCATAGCAAGAAGGGAAGCGTGTTAAAGGATTAGAACAAACTAAATACTAGGTGTTAGACAATTTAAAAACGTAGAATCTTTTTATAACTTTTGTATTTATGAAATTAGATCGTACGGTTACTAGTCTCTCATAATTGTTGGTGGGCATAGTTTGTATAGAAAGCAACTTGCAAATCTTCTAGCTTATCTTCAAAAGAATGAAAAATATTTATTATACATAGTAATGTATTAAGTACTAAACACACAGTATTTCAAAATTGACATGAAAATAATTTCGCCGAAAACCATTAACGTCATAACGCTATAAGAGTAACTGGTTGGCTTTGCATATAAATTTTATCGTTGTAAAATTACGGTTTTCAGGTTATATCACCACCCCACGATCCCTATAAAATTTTTAACACGAGTTCTGAATTACGGCGTACCATAAAAAATCTATAAATGTGAGTGATCAAGGATGGAATCCCTGCCGGAGCCCAATGTGGGGTCTGTCAAAAAGTTATAGCCTTTAACGGCAAGATGTAAACAAAGTTGTGTGCACGCGTCTTCGATTAACGTCGTGCTAAGACGCTGTTACTGCGCGGTTGGCGCTTTACTAACTCATATATGAAACACAATTTTGCTTGCATACATGGATTACAAAAATTAATGTTACAAAATAATGTTGCAATTTAATTTCATTGGTCCAAGCACCTTTTTTTCAGCAATCCAAGCACTTAATTAAATCACTCACAATAAATTAAACAGGAAGTTTGGAGCTCCTTTAATGAATTTGTTCAACCTAAAACTCTATATGAGAAACTATGGCTTTTTCTATAAATAAATACAAAACCAGGGTATCGAACGGGTATACAATCCTGTTAATTTAAGACTGCGATATTGTCAATACGGACGGATGAAGTATTTATTTATCCCAATTATTTAGATCGTCGTCATTAATATTATCCTCTCATTGATAGTAGGGACCATGTCATGAGGAAGGCGACCCAGAGCCTTCACCATCCGTCAGTAATTAGGCCGATAAGAGGTGTCGGTGGCGACGCCATCAATCGACGGCACTTTGTCGTGTCGGCCGCGGCGTCCGGCGTGATCGATCGGGGCACCCGGATGACCACTTACTACCAAACTACTCGGCCGACGATTAATTTTATAACGAACACAATGGACTTGTTAAATTTAAAGAGGTAAATAAATAAATTACCACTATGAATTAAACGGAACTTGTTTTAGTCAAAACAAAACATATTATACTCCGAGTACACATTCTTCAAATTTAATAAACCAATCATAGTTAGAATCTATAATGGGGGATTTCGGCTCAATAAACTAATCTAACAAAAAGCATATCTCAATGATACCCTATTCAAAACTGGTATTAAAGTTTGTTTGAAGCTATGCCGAAAACAAAAAGCGCACCACTCGGGATCCCTTCAAGCTCTCACTGTGGCGCTAACAGTCGCCCATTGAAATAATTAAGCACCTCTGAAGTTGCCGCGACAATAGCCGTCCGTAGGAGTCATAGATTAAAGTACGTGCGGATGGCACGATCCATTGAAATTGGCGAAAAAAGAGTACAAACATATGAAGTTTGTAAAAGTGACTATAAAGAACATAAAAATAGATTTAGAAATCAGAGACGTATATTGCTTTTTTTTCAATAAATAAATATTATTATTATAGATCATCCAAAGTTTTTAGAATTGGAATGCATGGATTTAGATGGGGAGGTAAGCATGAAAATGGAGCTCGTTTGTTAAAGATTTTAAGAAATTTAATATTTATCCTGACAAAATAAACTAAAAACCTGTTCCGATGAGGGGGTCCTCACATCCCGTATAAATCATAAAATATTAAATCTTTCAATTTGAAGGATATCGTAGAGTATAAAAAACTCCATTCAAATATATTTAGTTATCTCGTAAAATTTGATTTACCTATTGACAACACGTATTTTTTTTTATAATTTAATTATTCCGTTAAAATTGTTTGTGTGTTTGTTTGTTTATTTGTTCGTTCGTTTCTTTGTTTGTTTGTGGTACATTTTATGATGTTATTTATTTTAAAACAAAATAATACTACGTAGAGATATTACAATCGTGATAAAAACGCATTTTAATATACAATTATATATATATATATATATATAGTATTAGCGTAGATTTCTCGCTTCTCCGCGATCTATTATAGTAAAAACATACATCTTTTTAATAAGCGTATTATCGAAAATAAAACGTTTAAAGAACTGGGCCTTAACAAACGAGCTCCACTTTAAAACTAGTTTATAAAATATATATATAGTATATATATTTTTTTTTACTTGACCGAACGTGAAGTTCTAATTGACAGTCAAGTAGACAAGCAAATTTGTAAAACTGAAATCATAGAAATATTTATTTTAAAATCTAACTGAATGTGAAATGCAAACTATAAGGTAAACTATGAATTTTGACGAAGCAAACAATGAATGCCATAATTTGAAATGAGATTAAAACTTATCTATAACTTTGTCATAAGATACTTTGTAAGTCAGTCGAATAAACATGTCTGCACGACAAGGTGTCTCATTAAAACATTTTTATTCGACTGACTTACACAGTTGTCCTCGCCGTGTTGCCATATCTTATGATAACCTTCATTCTCTATATAAAAGCATTTTATAAAATTATTTAAAATATTTTTCACACATAGACGTACCGCATTCAGAAAAATGTCACAATCAAAATAGTATGCCTTCTTAACACACGCCTTCTCATTGAAGAGAAATCACACCGCGACCAACTGTTGCTCGGCTCAACTCCGCTGCCGCGCAGGTGGGAACGAGTGCTATTGGAAACGAAATACAAATTGCATCGTCACCAACACCGACGACAAACCGAGGGGATTTCACGTACCGTCGCCCGTCTAACGCGGTAATTAAGAGGATACGAGTATATCGTTATTTATTGCGACGTATTGTACCTGTAACGAGTTTAACGATCGCCAATAGCTTTTCATTTATTTCCATATCATCATAGCCCCTAGACTGGTTCAGGGTTGTGATTATCTTTATTTCAAGCGCATCATGATTGCCTCGTGTTTGAATCGTTATACCTACCCGCATTATACAGTATGGCCCGTGGTTATAAGATCAAACTTGCATATTACAATTTAAAAGACTTTCACTAACTAAATTTAAATAAAAAACCGGTCAAGTGCGAGTTGCACTCGCGTGGAGAGGATTCCTTATTAAGAATAATCGCAAACGTACTGTTTTTTAAAACGTATCCATTTAGGCTAAAAAATATACACAACTCCTTCGTATGAGTAGGCTACCAGAATAACTAATAGACCAGTTAAAGATGAATTGAATTTATTTATAACTTTTAGATTTTCCATCAAGGTTTTCCTGTGAAATATGAGTGGTTCTGTATATTCAGTATTATTTTTTTTCAAAATTTAGGCTTAGTAGTGCCGGAGATGAAGGAAGGCAATGCTTGATTTTCGTATATTTTATGTAATATCGTTTGATTTTCTAAGATGGCTTCCAAAATGAACTTCCAAAATGAGAATTCGGTTATTTACGCTATATGTATAGAGTACGTCTGTGATTGGGTCATTTGATTCTGTATATGTATCAAAATTCAACTTTTTATCCAGTGAATTCGAAGAGAATAAATAGAGACAAATTGACATACAAGAACGAGTTCAGAAACTATTACAAGTATATGCTAAATTTTGTCATATACCTAGTTACAAAAATGATTGTTTCTTATTACATTTCGCAAGTTACTTACTATATATATGAGTATGTTTGAAATTTCAGAAAGTGATAGTCTATATGGATACAAAAGATAAAGCGTTTATCGTTGGCCTTTCCCGAGACAATCGGATTTTCTTAATCGAATCTATAGCCTACGACATTTAATCGAAGTTTGAAGGAATAACGAATCGTTAATAAACCGTCTTATATCTGTATGTTAAGTAGGTAAGGATT
Source organism: Luffia ferchaultella (assembly GCA_949709985.1). Taxonomy (NCBI): domain Eukaryota; kingdom Metazoa; phylum Arthropoda; class Insecta; order Lepidoptera; family Psychidae; genus Luffia; species Luffia ferchaultella. The sequence continues at coordinate 8,544,298 of OX453251.1, forward strand.
AATTTAAACATTCGTTAGAAGTATCCACCACGCACATTATACTCAGACTGATCACAATAAGCGAACTATAATTTAACACCGATGATGTGAAGGAAGAGAGCGAGCGCGGACAGAAGGTCCGACAGGAAGCCGGCCGGAGTCATTTCACACTCGGTCAGTTTTCAATTTGCCGCGGCGGGCTCGCCTGTTTCATCCGAAGCGCGGCCCGCGAACACGCCACCAGATGACGTATTGATTGTGGATTGTGACCACCAACGAGGACGAGATTTACCCAAAATAATCTCAAATCGCACTCCTTATTTACTAATAAAAATTGTAAAAAAAAATACGACGCCAGAGCTTTTATCCGTAATATGTTTTTGGAACTGGAAAGATTTTTAAATATGTCAAAACATAAATGAAAAGTTATATAATTATATTTATTGGTTTCGCATATCTTTTTTAGACGTTATCACTATGGATCGATTTTGGAAGAAATCTCCACGGCAAATTCGAAAACATTTAGATTAATATATTCAGAAGCTTTTATTTCATAACTATGAATATATAATTAAAAAGAAAAGTTTCATAATACATAAATCTAGATATCTTTGAATTCGCTGCGTAGAGAACGGAGGGCGAAACAAAATTATGTCACTGTGTCTTAATATGATAGATAACAAAGAATTCAATAACCTATTCGAAAACTGATAACAATCGACTTTCGAGTAGTATACATAATTAAATAATATGCCAACAAACAAAAAATTAACAAAACTGTTGACCGCAAAACATTAAATATACGTATAAAATGGTGTTTGAAAAACGGTAAATATCAAATCGTTCCTAAAATTATGACGATCTCGTCGACAAGGATGCAAGATGCCAAGTCATAACATAACAGCCCAAGTGGATACATCGATAACCGAGAACGCAAGTCATTGCGGGAACTCGGCGGAGCTAATATGATGAAAAGATTAAGTCATTTTTCTTGAATAAACACTGTCGTATATTAATCTAATATTATGTGTTTTAACTTCATCAATAAAGTAGGATCTTAATATTAATTTACAATAAATATATTTAAAGTAGATTAATGTGTAAATAAGTGTGTCTAAAAGACAAATTAAAAGTCAAAGTAACAAATTAATCCAACTAACAAAGTAGGTAAAAAAAAAAGGAAAAGTGTTAAATAAAAAGTGACGAACAACCACGGACGTCGCATCGGGCGGGTAAAACAAATTGTAACAAGTGCGAGATAGCATCGCGCCAGGCGTCTTCAAAGACGTGAAAACTAATTAAGATCGGAGGCTTTTCTAAGACGATAACTCGTGGCGGACGGATGGTCGACGTGTTTGTGTATTGGCAATCAAAACAATTAACTTTTTGCCTTGTTCGACTCTATCTAGACAAGGCGCGGATATAACTCACATCTTATTAGCGGTCGACGCCCCACAAGTGGGCAGTAATTCAAAAGTAAATGATCGAGTCAATTATTTAGGACGTTAAACAGGCATATAAACACAATTATCAGCATTTTAGCAAGTTCATATTTCAAAAGCTTCGTACAGTAGATAATCTAAATCATAACTCGAAAGTATCTGCCGTCGAAGAATCGTTAATAGATCAAAAGAATATTCTTCAGAGGTGAACCAAGGTATCGGAATACTGCGAGCTGAATTTTCGATATATGTTATAATTATCGAAAGATCACATAATATATCGATTTATTTTTTTACATATATACAACAACGTCTAGGTCTAGGCCCCAAACTTAGCTTGTGTTTTGGGTACCAAGCAAAGGCAACACATACATATAACAACCAAGACCCGGTACCAGTAACAATATTCGTCATATAAATACTGATCCGATCTGGGATTCGATCCCGGGACCTCCAGCTTCGTAGGCAGGGTCGCTACCCACTAAGCTAAGCGGTCTTCAAAAATGTTTCGCGCAAAGAAGGATATGCTCACTATGAGCAGACTATATCTGACATGTCCCTGCATTCCGATACACATTTTCCAAAAGTAAGAAACGTTGTAGGCAAGGCAAGCCTAAACATATTTTTTCGACCGGTCAATCGTAGTGTTGTAGTGCTTTTCATAACAAAAGCTTGTTTTGATTTTAAGTTTAACCGATACCGCTAATTTCCATGTAATATTTATTTGACCAGAAGTAAGAAACCATAGGAAGTTTATTTATTTTACCATCTTGACAAGTATGTTCTTTTTATAACGAAACAGTTTTAATTTTAGCTTTCAAAAAAACTCACTAACACATAGATTAAAAAAAATTGTATGAAAATCAGAGGTATCGTTTAATTTTAATAACAAAAAAAGCTGTTGTCAAGGTTATCTGTTTTTCTTTAAATAAGTAACATTATAGTTTAGTATTGATTTTCAAATTAAATAATAGTACCGAGTACATCGTGTTTTATTTGAAAAAAGTTTAATAGCCGATCCTAACATACATATGAGATAACATTTCAAACAGTTCAGCCAATTTCAAATGAACATACCTACTACCACAATTCTATGAAAATTCATACCTTCTGGCCATTTTTAAGAGTTTTCTAACTTTCGAAATTATTTGCAATTGCATTCGCAAACTTTGGAAAATGATACAGTCAACTAACTGCAAACTTTGCAATGGTTTACTGTCCATCTCTATCCGTCTTGTGTATGTGTATGTACAACCTAATTACAGAAATGATTGTTAGAGATAATACGCAATTAATATTTACTCTGTAATTCAAACGAACAAACGATGACTAGCATTCATAGCATAGCATAGCAAAAATATTTTCATAGCATTCCACTAACAAAAATAAGAAGAAAAAAGAACAATATAAAGAATATAATTTTCCTAGGAGATTTTCCAACAATTTTCCGTCGCGATTGTGGGGCGCGTGCGGTCGACACCTGAATTAAAAACGATAACAATCCCGCCGCCTCGCTCTAATGAACCCTCCACTGCCATCGTACCACGCTCGATGCCTAATGAAACTGGTCAGAAACTATATAGGCACCTAAAATTTAAATTTTAAGGCTCATACTCACTTCGAAACCGTAACTGTGCCGAAATGAAATTATAAAACACAACAAAGAACGACATTATGTAATACCCACGAATATTATTCCAATTGAGTTTCAAAATAAAATAATTCCTCGAGGAATAAGGAAAATACGTTGAGATGTACGATCGCTAATCGCGCATTGCGAACAGAGCGAGCGCGACGCGGCTGGTCCTACGGCGGCTGCGGTGGCGATGGGAACTGTCACTTGGCATGGCAATTTGTCCCTTGAATATTCAGCATTATAGCCAGATAATTACCTTAGTAAATAACGAGCATAGCGCCTATACCATAAAAGAGCAAAATTTCCGCTGCGAGAGGGAAAAAAAGCGTTATTGAAAAGGAGGCGAGTCGGTATATAAATAAAATACGGGTTCAGCTATCGGCGGCTTGTTATCGCATGCCTCGATCGCAGCTATTACGGCAAAGTATCGGTTATTCGAGCGGCCGTGGGCACAGTTTGCTTTGCACCGTGCCGCCGCTAGCTCGTTATAATAATGTGAACTTCGCGAGTTGCGCGCACCGTGGAGTCGACCTGCAGCTGTCATATCTGATCAATTCCTATTAACAAAACTCCAACTCGAGACGAAAGTTTCTTTCAGTATTTGCTTATCTTATATATTATAATGCTAGCCAAACATGTCATTATATCATATTTCAAAACTGATATAATCAATTTCTAAATGAAGTAGTTTAGTTTGAAATGTCAGCGTGAAAAAAGATGCAATTGAAATGGTTGCATGTTATTAACATACCGTTACAGAACAATAATCAAATAACTTGAGAATTCATTCTAGCCTTTGTCGCCTGAACAATACAGAAAAAGTAAGATATACACTGGATGCTCCATACACTTCCCTATTCGATGCCAACAAGAATTTCTTTTACATACATAATAATTGCGAGTTGTCTCGAGGCGTCACGATCCCGATGTATAATGACAAAGTGTACAGTGACGTGAAAATTGCGATACGCGTCGTTGCATTGTGGTGCGCTGCGCCGGCGCAGGCTTGAGAGAAGCCACCTCAAATGCATAATTTTTGTACGAATCCTGCAATTTTCAGATATTCTGATTGATCTGATTTTTGTGATCGTGTATTTACTGAGCTCCCTATAAACAAATTTATGGTCTAAGATCTGTGTCTAAGATACTCGGACGAAATGAAAAATGAAACCAAGTATGATGGACAAAGATCGGTCGTTTTTAAGGTAAAATAAAAAACGGAAACCTTATAGTTTTGTCATGCCCGTTCGCGCGTCCGTTCGTCTATCACGTTTGTCACACCTCTCTAGATATAAGCTAATAAAAGTTTGAATTGTATACGTATAGTAAACAGAAAGAGTTGACATTTTATCAATCGTCTAAAATGAAAACAAATTAATATTTTTCGAATTATTTTTCGTGATAACGAATTGAAAATGATTTTTTTTTCTGCTTATCTCATCACGTGGATTATTATTAGAAAGTTGTCACAAAATAAGATAGAGCGACTACAGACAAATTTTTATTTTAGTCCCCATTCCTGAAATATTCAACTCCGACGTTTCCCGCCCCCCGGAGGCTTTTCCTGTGCCCCGCAGTATTTCTTAATGAAAACAATTAAAAATGTTAAAAACATCTCGTAGGTTAACATTGATTAGAATATTAAAAAAAAAATTGTAGTTTTTAAATAATTGAGAAGAAAATTGTAAACACAGAATAAATGCACTACATACAGTCTACCTGCGTATGTTTAGTCGTATAGAATATAGAACCCTAAACACCCTTGACCGGTTTTTTCAATTTTACTTACTTTCGACAAGCTCTTAATAATATGAAAAAATGGAATCCAAGAAAATAAACCAGATTAAATAGTATGTCGATAAAATAATAACAAGGCGAATAATATTTTTATTACAATTATCCGACATCCTGTTGCTTGACGACAAAAATATTATAAGTAACATTAAACTTGGTCTTAAGAAAATAGTCTTTCAATCCGCGACTTCGAATTGACATCGCTATCTCCGTTTCGATCCTTCTTCCCAGACCTATTCCTAAGTGGCAGAAATGACAAGAACAAATTACCAAAAATACCTATAAAATATACTCGCCGAAACCGCTTGTAGGCCGTGACTGTTTCTACCCCTGAAATGTATATGAATTGGAAACAAAATTTGCAGTGTCATTAAGGAAAGATGTCCCTTGGGCGGTACGTTTAGTTTTTTTTTTAATTCGCTTTAATATCGAATTTACGGCTCATTATTTTCTAAAACAAAAAAAAACATGTTTTCAGGAATTTATTCTAGAGCAACTAAACGGGGCGTCACACAGTGTATAAGATGATTTTGTCAGACCACCTAAAGATTGACATGTGACAATGCAATAAAAAATAAATAAATAAATGAATAAATAAATAAATAAAGATATAAAAAAAAAAACATACCGCTCTGTAACAGTATTTCTCCTATTACATATATTTTTTCTGTGTAAATATTGAGACAGAAGTACAGCGAGGTTTTACAGCGAGAGACTAGCCGAACCCTCTTTTTTGTATGGAAAGCCTACCCCTTAACTTATAAATAACAATGGCCAAACAATAATTGCATAGAAACACAGAAAACGTTAACACCTTAAAAAACTTGAAAAACAAGTCCGCTGCGCAAAAACTCTTGTCCCTAAGTAGAAATTAAAAAGTGCATAGCAAAAAATAATAAGATAATGGAAATAACTACATAACTACCTTTGAAAATTATGTTAATTGTGGAAAGAAAAAGTTTATGCACGCCATCGACAGAAGTATTCATTCATAGTAGACGACAGGTTATTATTGAACTGAATTATCTGCAAAATTTTAATTTAAACTATTGAGACTAGAGTGAGAAAACATTCTGCTTTTGCAAATTTCATAATTTAACTATGCCAAGTGCAGTGCCATTTTACTACTGACGCCGTTGCGGGTCGAGCCTGTAATTGTTCGCGCGACCACACCGCGCCGCCGTTCTATGCGCACGAGAAAACCAAAAATTATGACCGTTAAATCGCTTGTTTCGATCGGTGTAATTTGAGATCGAGCATTTATTATTGAAAATGTATGTCCGAAATAATATATATCCACTTAAAAATAAAACAAATTTTAAGGACAATAAAATAATTCATTTTTTTCCCCTTTTGTGTAACCTTTGGGCAATAGAACAAAACCATAAATACTAAATTACTCAATGCACATAATAGCAAAAATACAGTAACCTAGTTGACTTAGTCACAATAATTGGTATAAAGCTAAAAATCAACAGTAATCTTTGATGGTGTTTTTATTCATCAAAAAAATACGTGAAATCATCATCATCATCATCAGCCCATTTTTACCCCACTGCAGAACTTAGGCCTCCCCCAGGGTGAGGAGGGGAGCTTGAAGCTTAAGTCCACCACGCTGCTCCACTGCGGGTTGGGAACTGAAATCGATCATCTTAAAAGAGAAAAACATTAAATCACTTGATAATTCAGTAACCACACAATATAAAATATTCGCTATTATTTTTATTTTGTTTCATCGCATTACTAGCCAATTACTATCAAAATACGATATGTATGACATTGAGAGACATACACATATTACATGTTCTGTAAATTCTTTTGTCCATTTTTCAGCTCTCTCATCGGGCCCTCACTATGTGGTGTGTATGAAGTTCACTAATAGCCATTAAGTTCTATTATCTATCTTTTAGCACTATCATCAGACCTCCACTGTGTAGTATGAATCTAATATCTGGACTCAGTGCATTTCTATAGCCACTGAAGGGCTCTGTTATCCATTTCGACTCCATCATTACATCAGTTCGATGGTATGCACCATAATTATCGATTGTCATCCAAATCAAGTATTTGTAAAATTTCAACTCGTTTCGATTAATCGTTGCGAAGTTCCCTAGTCAGATTACGATCATGGCTACATAATTAGGACCTATGGCATTGTCATAACATACGTGTGCAAAATTTCAACTGCAAGAAAAAATGGCTCTAAATTCTCTAAAGGACAGCTTGCAAGATTTGACCCAAACCTACATAGTTACAGATATACAGACATACATATAGATAGCATACATACATACAAACAAGTGAGGAGGGGGGTTTGGAGCTTAAATCCACCACGCTGCTCCACTGCGGGTTGGGGACTGTAACGACCGCCATCTATTGACAGCGTCCGGGACCGACTGCTTAACGTGCCCTCCGAAACACGGAGCCCCTCTCCTCACCCTGGGGGAGGCCCAAGCCCCTGCAGTGGGGTAAAAATGGGCTGATGAAGTGAAGAAGTGAAGTGAAGTGAATACAAACAAGTGAAGCTAAATAAAAATTTGGATAAAACGTGGTACACCGTACTCACGTTTGAACTCTTGAGATAATACAGAGTGAAAGACCTTAGTGCACGTTACAATGCGCGTAAATTAAAGCGAATATAATGAATAAGCCCAAAAGATGTATTCCGAAATTCGCGTCTAATAAAAACAAAAATTCGAAACGATAAAAAAGATGGCAAAATTGTTGGCAGTGAGAAAAAGAGTAACCCAAATAAAGGCAAGCAAATCAAATTTGTATCTTTCAAGACAGTTAAATCAACGGAACGTAACGAGACGAACTTCCCTGCGAAAGCTATCAAGGCGAAGTTTCGTTCAAACATAATCTGGTTTGAGTCGACGAGACGCGGCCGACTTGTTTAAAATGCAAACTCAACGGTTTGATCTGTTCTGTTGGGAGTAAAGGGGGACGTTACGGGGGTGCTTTAATTTTCACACGCCTTTATAAATAGTATACTATAAGTAGAATACATTATAATCTATACATAGTAATAAATACTGTACAGGTGTACGTTCATAGTATTAAAAATTATGTAAACAAAAATATAATTTAATAACCATAAGTACCTATATTAAACGTCCGCTCTGCTCTCTATTTGAAAAAAAAAATAATATATTTCGAAGTGTGTTAGAAATTTTTAGCTTTATTATAATTTCAAGATTTTTTTTCTTTCGTACAGTACAAGAGGAATTTACTGTATTCAATAATAGCAACATCGAAAACACTGAAAAGGGTTGTATTTTTTTTTTTGTAATCGTAGCGATTACAACTCGGTTAATAATAAGCGGGCGGTTAATAATATAATAATGAGAGTCTACGAGTCACGTCACCCATTTCTGAGTAGATCGCGGTAGGCCAGCGACTATCTTCGAGGGATAATAAGACACAAAAAAAAATTTAAAAGAAAACGTAGGTCTGCGTAAACTGCGACAGGCTACAACTTCAAACTACGGCAACTTATCGGTTCACTTCAGTGACATAAGGCCAGTTACTAGTGTTATCAGCGACATTTTATTTTATCGGGTCTGATTAGATGAGAACAGTGTCAAATAAATAGTCAAGCATGGAATACGTAATACCCGACATTTAACCCGGGCACTACACACTAACCCATTTGGGTTAGATCCCAAGTCATGAGTATTTGAAAGACAGGGACAATTGATTGATAATGATTGATGACAAGTTAATAGGTTTAATACCGGGGGTAGTTGGATGCGAAAGGCGGAGGACCGTGTGTGGTGGCGAGCCTTGGGAGGGGCCTATATCCTGCAGTGGAGAGACACGGGCTGATGATGATGATGATGATAATAGGTTTAGGTTCTGATAGACTGTCGGTTCTTGCACTAAGACCTTTTTATTTCGTTGGGTCCACGAGGAACACTGCGCTTCACCTTTTATTAGTATGATTTATTTTCGGTAACAACACACAGAGTGTTGTTTGTGTTAACAGTAAGTAAACTACTCTTTTTTAATATAAACATATGGTTTCAATTTTAAATTTGTATTTTTTATATAATTTTAGATACATTTAATATCCAAAATTAGTCCATTTAGTGAACAACAATAGTCTTTTGTGTTATTAGAGAGAAAAGTTAATTTTTGTTGCGAATCTAAACGTATATTTAGGGATTCAAAAACACGAGACATATAAAATTATTGGCTGTCGTAATACATAGAACTTTTCACCACATTAGTGAGAAAATACTATAGTTGTAAGAAAAATGGTTGTAATTTAACTGAGCAATAAATTACATTTATTTTACAGGTCATCGAACAAGTTTCTGCGCCTTCCTCAAAATTTATATTAAAATATGTAATGAATAATTCATAGGCTTTCAGATATTTTTCATGCGACATTTCAGGAAAAAAGTTTAGTTCAGCGTTAGAAACACTTTACGTCTAGAAGGATTTGTTTATTTTCCGACAATTTTTTTTTTGTTGTGTTCGGAAAGTGACATTACGTAAAACTTGAAATGGCAATATAACTACGCCATTCAAATTTGCCACGAATAGCTATTAATGTGTTAAATATCCCAGGCATTATTAATATTAATATATAATTAGAATAATGAGTGGATCTAAAACTACATATATAGTATTTTCTCGGTAATGAAGTGAAAAGTTGTATGTGTCAGACGAGCGCAAATGATTATATTTCTCGTGCCTTTAAATCCCTTACTACATTCAGGATTCTAACTTAGAATCACTCTCGACGCTCGTGATTCAATTATATAATCCATTGCTTGCTCGGGAAACAAACTCAGCACTCGCAACAAAAACGAACTTGCTCTATTGCTGCACAAATAATTATTGTATACATAAGTAGTACATTTGCAAATGCTTTGTAGCATGAATGTTGTATGCATTTATAAAATGGTGACTTGGTTCATAAATTATAAGCAAGATGATTCTCTCGCAAGAACTCAGTAGTAGCAGCAACCCAGGATGGAACATGGCCAGCGGCGGGACATACCATAATCCGACCTCCATTCCAGTTATTTAATTGAATACTTGACATTTAATCAATACGCTCGATGAAATTAATCGAAAAAAAACGTACACGACTTTTACTTATAGCTCTGTATATTTTTTTAAACATTGTACGAAAGGTGTTTTGGATGAATTTAAATACAATTTAAGAGCAAACGAATTGTTATTTAGTATTAATGTGCAACCGGGAGACTAGACAACGCCGACGAGAGTTAAGTAATTAGTCAACGTTAAAATTTTTAAATGTGAACAAATGTTACTACAATTGATCACACACTAAAATCATACTTCAAGATGAATGGCGCGGCGCTATCGGTCGGCAAAGTACGATAAATAAATTATTTTCAAGTTTTTATGATACATGATATATCCTTATGACATATGCACTCTACTATTTTCAGTTTATTCCTGGGGTTTTTTTACCGTATGCATAGATTATCTTTTATCGTGCCTTGCGCACATCCAAGGTGTACTCGCGTTGAATCGAAAGATCTAGAAGATTTATTTTTAGGTTTCTCGTACTTGCTGTAGGAAGTCTGCATTAAATAAAAAAATTCCAAAATATAGCCGGACACGCATTAAAAAGTAGGGTTCCACAGCTACTTACAATTAAACAAAATTAAACTTGTGCTTATGCATTTCTTACTTGTATCAAAAACTTTTTGTTTAAGTATTACTTTCAAGATCTTGTCACATTTATTAATTTCAGATTTTTTTATACGTGTATGTATATGTACGACTGAAAAACTAGAAGCAATTTAGGTACCTAACTTTGCAATTCCGTTGGCTATCAATTTGCGATTGAAGGGTCGTGTCATACATTTTTGATGCTCTTTAAAAAACTGATGCAACGATACCCCATTTAATAAAAACTACGATAATATGTCTAGTGTCATAAGATAATTTTTAAAAGAAATAGAATTTTGCGACAACCCTATAGGCCTATAGCAAAAGTAATTCATAAAAATTTATTTAGGAGGAATGATATCTTTATTGATGATTGTGTACTGTATTAATCAACGATTTTTATGACTATTCTCTGATTACTCAGTCGGCACCTACCTATGTCCGTTATTTTACGAGAACGCCGTTTAGACGACGACCGTTTACGGAACCCAAAATACCTGACAGCAATTATTATATATAAGCAACGATAACGTTCGTGGCCATACCGACTCCGAATCACGATAAGAAAATAACAATATTCCATAAGATTACAAGTAACGGTACGCGAAGCTCGTTTCGAACCGGACAAAAAAAAAATCAATGTGCACACACGAGTCGGCCTTAAGAGTATGCGGCGATTAGTGTCACTACAATTACGCATAACGTTATTTACGCTAACATAATGAATGTCGCTGTAATTTGATCACCGTGCGGGTAATTCGAAGGTGTAATAACCTCGGGCCTCGGCTGTAACAACACAACATTGCTCTGTTCACTAAAAAACTAGAAAAGCGTGAGAGCGGCCCGCGGAAATAATTTATTTTCACTTTCGAATAAGTGTTTGTACCGGTTACTCGCGTCCGTGCCCGTTCGTTTTGTTCGTCGTATTCGTCGCAAAATTTATTTTTATATATCTGTAACTGACACGATATCACGCCGACTTTCGATTATTCATCGTGTTTATTTAACTATGCATAAAATGGTAACACTGAGAGTAATGTGATTAAACGAATAGGTATTTTGATAAAAGTCTTCAGTATAATTTCGAAAATACTTAAGTATTAATCAGTTCGGTAATCGAGTAACCGCATCGTTATCTAATATGTGTTTAATGGTCTACGGTCTAATTCTACACCGCTTCGATACCGGAGGCCTCCGTTGATTTATATGCACTGCCTCTATTATTTAGAAATCAGCGTATCTTAACATGCCAATAACGGTCGATATCTTCTACGTGGCCGAACGTGATAATTTTATGGGCGTCTCGTTAATTTGTAAAAACCCATAGGTAGGTATGAAGTGAAATAGCAAACATATTTCAATACAAAGTTGAATCGTGTTAGCGATTTTTAGTATCGATGCATACCTTATACGTAATTAACTTTTTAATAGTAGTAACATATGAATATATTTTTAAGGCATCATAAGGTCATCATGAGGTAATATTTAAAAGCTTTTTTAAGAGACGCATTGTGGTACATTATAAATAAATGTCCGAATAACAAAGGGAAGAATAGCGCAAAAAGTGATACAAAGGCGAGGCATCCGATACCTCTTCGTAGAACAGGAGGAAAGATTTCAATTTACAAAGTCACTTGAGGGCAGCGAAAAATTCAACAAAATAAAATAGGACAAAGGACAAAGATGACCAACGGAGCTGCCGCCGAGAATCGCTTCGACACAAACCAAAACGACGAAAGTGATGGAAATTTATTCCACAGTCCTCGGTTTAGTTTCTTATGCGAATATTCGCTATTTGTTAACCTTTGCAGAGTATAACCTTGCAAATCTCTAAAATCGTACTTACCAAACCGACTGACACTTCTTTAATTTTAACCGACGCGACGTGACAAAAAAGAAGGACCTCAATTAGACGAAAATTTAAACATGTATAATAATTTGCACCAAGGTGTTTGCAAGTTAAAAAATAATAATTTTTCAATTCATAGTGTTATTTTCCGCTCTTTTAGTTCACATATGTTTAAAAAATAATACAAAATCTGTGAAAAACATACACCTTGATGAACATGGTTTTTTCCGATTTTCAGAAAAACTTTATGTTTCACGTCATAAAAAAAATATTGCAATCTATCTTGATAGAATACAGTTTAAACCTCTCGACTTCGGCTAGGCCATTTTCGGGTAATCGGTGAACATAATAATAAAAAAATCGGTTGACCCTGCAGGCCATCCCTGAAACCCCACGCTATTTTCGAGTTCAAAGCGCTCGAAAATTAAAAAGCCAGTTTTTGAGCTCTCCAAGCCTAAGAACAGAATTTCTATACATTTAGAGTTCTTCAAGTTCAGAAACCTAAGACATATCAAAATGTTATTTTGGATATATTTGAACTGCTATAATCGTCTGAACGCTTCGTTTGATTTTAATGCAATTTATGGCATTATATGTAATTTTGTAAGCACAAAATTGTTGTGTAAAACCGAAAATCGATTGATCTTAAAATCTCAAAGTTATGTTAAAAAACACGTTTTCGGAAATTTGTGCACTGCGATATCTTTTGAACGCGGCGTTCGATTTTTATATTTTTGGCAGTACTCGACGTAGTTTTTTATGTACACAAACGGTGTATAAGATTTCAAGTAGATCAGTTGGAAAACAAAGTGATTTAAAGAACACGTTAAACAAAAATTTATTTTAGGGGTTTTTTTTTTAATATTTTTGAAATAGCTTGATCGATTGACTTCAACATCTAATCAGGTCTAAGTCTCGATGAACTCTTTCAAACGCCGTATCGCGGGTTTTAATCTGTCAATCCGTTCTCAAGATATCGTATGACAAAAAAAAGTTACATACACACACATATACAAACATCTAGCCGAAAATGGTCAAAATGGCTTCCCAGGACCTCAAAACGTGGAGATCTAATGAAAACTCGATTTTCGAAAATCGGACCCAAATCAATAATTTCCTTTGGATAGCGGGAAGTTAAAAAAACATTCGCGTCGAATATAAATCTCCTTTTTTGAAGTCGATTAAAAATAACAAAATAACATTCATTTCAAGAAATTTTACTAAAGGGGTCGCTTTTCCGGACTCGATAAAAATACTTAGAAAGTGGAACGAGAAACGTAAGTCAACAACAACAAACGAGTCCGTGCACAATAATAGAAATGACTGCCAAACTTGAAAACTCCATTAAAATCGGCATTCAAACTTCGTATTGGAAGGCGTAGAAGCGCGATAAAGGAAGAAATATATATTTATTGGGACACCGCCGCCGCCGCCGTTTGGCGCGCCTCGGCGATTGCTATCCGACGAAATTTTGCTAAAAAGGAAAATGAGCAAAAGGAACAAGTGTACCTGTCACTTCTGGCATGTTCTTTTTTCTAAAATCTGTATAAAATATTCGACCGGAGCCCGCGGGCCGTTGCGCTGTCATCCATGGCGGACAGGACAACGTTGGATAAAAATAAAAATAACCAAACGAAACAAAGTAAGTATCGTGAAATGCATTTGTTTCGTATACTTGTGAAAAAAATCGTAAATACAATAACCTATTTTAAAAATGACAATTACAAATGCACTACATAAATAAACTGTATTTAGAAACTAAGTGACCGTAATCGTGTTCAATGTTTAGTCGCTCCGTCTATCTACTATAAAGTCTGACCGAAACCGCTGTACCGCGCCTTAGGTATGTGCGCGGCGCGGAGGGAAGGCAGCTCCTAAGCGTTGACGACGGACTGACAGAGCAGATCTGCCTCCTTCCGCTATACAATAGTTTAATTCAATTTGTAAGAATCTATAATTGGCTTTTTATTTTTTATTTATTAGTTTAGTATATACATAAGAATATGCAGTTGAACTTCCTATAAGAAAATACAATAAAGTCCTGGTTAGTAGATTCGACAATATCATTCCACCAAATTAACGTCAAAGATCTAAAAATCATAAAAAAAAATACCCATTTCATTAGTTCTCCGAAACGAGTGACCAAGACACCTAAGCCATTCCAATAATGACGGCGTTCCACAAAACACCCTTCCCTCACCGACAAGTAGATTCCGAGCCAAAATATTTAACGAATTTTAGGCAGAAGGTAATCTGTCGAGGATTTTTTCATCAGAACTATAAAAAGCGTGGGAACTTTAATCACACCACCAAATAGCTACTTTTATGCAGCTTAGTATTTAGTTAATCACGAAAAATTCTAAAGATAAGATTATTTTAAATGCCTATATCACAAATAATTTTCATTATTATTTAATGCTCTTCGACGCGTTCAAAGCGGGCGACATTCGCACGAATCTGTAATTTGTTTCGATGTCACGTAGTATCGAAAATGTTAACAGTTTAACACTAACGAATTTCCTTTGAGGCGTAATTAAAGCCGCGTCTAAAAAGGGCTACGCAAAAACACGTCTCGTCTATGGGCGGCACGCCGGTTCGCGCGGATGGCGGTGTCACAATGGAACAATTAAAATGCCAACAAGTGCGCTGGCCAGCCCAATCCAATTACAGTGGACAACGATTCCGCCAAGTAATTGGGGGAGCTCGACATGAGCTGGACCACTGGGCCGTCTCTCGCGTAAACTGATTAAGTATTTGTAAAATTAGGAATGTTACATACCATCATGTCGTGATAGCCCAAAGCGCAACGAACTTGTCTCAAATTTATAAGGCCCCATAGGACCATGGTTCAAATCCGGGCGTGTACCAATGAGTTTTTCTGACTTAAGTACATAACTATCACTGACTCCGTGCTTCGGAGAGCACGTTAAGCAGTCGGTCCTGGACGCTGTCAATAGATGGCGGTCGTTATAGTCCCCAACCCGCAGTGGAGCAGCGTGGTAGATTTAAGCTCCGAGCCCCCCTCCTCACCCTGGGGGAGACCTAAGCCCCTGCAGTGGGGCAAAAATGGGCCGATGAAGTGAAGTGATACCATCAGCCCATTAATGCCCCACTGCAGGGACTTAGGCCTTCCCTCGGGATGAGGGGCCTTGGAGCTTAATCCAATACGCTGCTCCAGTGCGGGTTGGTGGATTTTAACAAGTGCTATCCTATTGATGGCAACCAGGACCGACGGCTTAACGTGCTCACCGAGGCACAGAGCCAGTACCCTCTGTATCAGAGTCCTTCCTAGTAACATAGAAATGTTACTAAAGATAAAATTACCAACGATATGACTATAGACCGAAAGGAATTTTTAAAACGACACAGTTCTAAAATAAAAACTTTAATCCAACTCTTTTAAAGATTTAATTGTAGAGACTTTTTAATGGAATTGACACAAACAGATCTAGTGACAAACAATGTTAAACTGAAAACAACTGAAGACTGTATGTGCACTCGCCTATCAGCGAAGGATCAGCTCACTTCACAAAGGTCGCTCCATCAAAGCAATTCCAACGGTCGTAAAGCGAACAAAGAAACGCACAACGACAACGTCCAGCACAGTTAAGTTCGCTACAAATGGAGAATGGTTCACTTGCTTCTTAGATAAATCGAC
The DNA here is from genome assembly GCA_949709985.1 of Luffia ferchaultella. Classification (NCBI taxonomy): domain Eukaryota; kingdom Metazoa; phylum Arthropoda; class Insecta; order Lepidoptera; family Psychidae; genus Luffia; species Luffia ferchaultella. The sequence continues at coordinate 8,560,311 of OX453251.1, forward strand.
AAATCGGATTAGTACCTAATTCGATACCTCTCGTGTTCAACGTTCATAATTTTTCAAAGTACCTATACTACACCAATTAGTATTTCGATTTCAATGTTTGGTGTTTTTAACTTTTCATGTAAAAGGCTTTTGCGAATGCGTTGTAAAGAAGAAGTCTCTTATTGTTAAATCGAGTTCTATGGTACAAATAATAATATACTTAGTTGTTTATTTGTAAATACATTTTGAAAACACAATAGAGTTATTTCACTCGCTCGATATACAAAGAATCGATTTTAAATCAATCCTATATCTATGAATATTTTCTATCTTTATTTCTACCATAGTACGTTAAATACATTTCGAACTGCCAATTTGGTCAGTCGCGTGGGTGGCACTTTTCAATCAGAAGTCTGGACGGAGACATCCGCGGCACGTCCGCCTCGGGCAGTGCGGCCTTTGTCCGAGCGCGCTGCACTTTCCCGTACGAGAATCCGATTATCCTCAAAGAAAAAACTTTACTATCTACGACTAGATTCACTACAAAGAAAAGTAATCCGAGGACTATGGCAGTTCTCGGAAAGTTAAAGTATTTCAAATGCGCTGCAAACGTAAAAAAAATATAAATTTATTTCCATTTCTCTAAATTAATATATTTAGTTATAATTTTGTTCCGGCTACGCTCAGATTCGATTAAAGTTTGAAATGTATTTTATCCCGTACAAACTTCTTCGATGTTCCTCATAAACTGGCCACGTTTTAGCTATCATTCTTCTTCCAAGCTTCCAAGCTTTTCAGTGCTTTCATGATTCCACTGCTGGAGTGCAGCCCATCTTCAACTTCTAATTCAGGAATTCAGTCCGATAGCCCACCACGCTGGTTCGATGCGGGTTGGGTTGGGTTGTCCAATATTTGAATGTCACGACCATAAATAAAAAAAGATAGGGGGAATACAATTTGTTTTATTATCACAATAATATGAGTATGATAAAAGCTAGTAAATATACTATTCTAAATATATAATAGTTTAAAACTTTCATGCCACCATATTAACACAAATAGCAAAATAAAGCACCACACTGGATCAGTCCGTTGTGGATTTTAGCTCACAAGAGGCTCAAATATAAAAAATCAGGTTGTATAGCCCTAAGCCAATAAAAACACTAGAGATTTTTAGTTTTTTTTTAATTTTAAGAAAAAAATCTGTAGTATCAAAAATTGAAAATCCGACTACGTAATAAATGATTCACTGAAAAGCTCTATAATCTACGGAATGTGAATAGAATACACTATCGAATAAATATGACCTGAATGTTATATAACGTATTCCGGACGGAGACAAACAAAAAATATAATACATATTTGTTGTAAAAATTAAAATATACTGTTACTTGAAAACCACCAAAACACATTTTGGTAATTGGTTTCTCTTTATCTACAATACCTTATAAAAATTTAAGTTACCTATTACGACTTAGAAAACACTTTCAACGAAAATTTAATTAAAATTTTTTTGAATAAAATTTATTGAGTTTTTGTGACAAATTTGTTTTTGATCTTATTATTTTAACTTTAATATAAATATTCATACCGACTACGGAACTCTTGACTGTGCGTCGTCTGATATGTACTTGGCCGGTGTTCCGTTATATTTTTCTATCTGAAGTTAAGAAACTTTGATAACTCTATGCTATGGAATAGGAAACAAAACAACGAAACAAAATTAAAAGATAAACCAACATTTCAGCTATATATACATAAGGTTATAGACTCTAAAATATAGAGGATTAACAAAGAGGCAAACGAACAACTTTACACTTTTTGTTTTGATAAGATTGTCTTGTCGTAATATATCGACAACATTACGCTAAGAGACGTCCCCCTTATCCATACAATTTACTTTCAATAACTCAACCATACATTGTATCACTGCAACCGTAAGGACATTCAGACCGTTCGAAACGGGTCTTGGTATCAGTTAAATGCAATTTTTTATCAAAATGACCATTTATTTTTCAATTAATTTAGTATTAAACTGGAGAGGCAGGTCTTGTGTTTATTATCGAGGCCGTTATCAAGTCTTTATGGTGGTATGTCACATGCTACCGTTTGTTTATTATTTGCTCTTTGACATCTGTTTAATAAATTTAGACGTTACGATATTTAAAAATTATGTTGATACTCCCTAAGTGATGGAATAAAAAAGAAAAATGTAAAGTTCAGAATAGACAATCATAATTAAGATATTGTACATATGAACATAGAAATAAATACGAGTTAATAAATATTAAGCTTAGCCAATTAATGCCCCACTTCAGGGGCTTAGGCCTCCCCACGGGATGAGGGGGTTTTATTTAACTAATCAGAATTAATCTGCAATCTCACAATGGCATGCCATATAGGGATTTTTTTCAAACCGCCTAAAACATAGAAATAAATACGAGTTAATAAATATTAAGCTTAGCCAATTAATGCCCCACTTCAGGGGCTTAGGCCTCCCCTTGGAATGAGGGGGTTTTATTTAACTAATCAGAATTAATCTACAATCGGACAATGGCATGGAATATAGTGAATTTTATCAAAACGCCTAAATCGTTTACACTAAAGGCCTGTGCATATGTGCCGGTTACAGTGATCTCGCTTCCGTATGCTGCAGTAGTAGAACTTCGGCTGAGGCAATTTTTCTGATGGTTTGGAGGAAGTCGTGGTCAGAACAAACGACATGAACATTTCAACGTTTGATGGAATAAATATATCGATGCGTGAAGTAGGGGGCCGCAGCCTACATGTAAAATAATGGTCTTTCAAGAATATTTTTTTACTGCAGGCGGCATTTTTCGTTTGGCGCAACTTCCTAAATGTCCTAAACGCAGAGAAGACGTGCACGTCTGATTATAGAAGGGCTTTGCAAATCAACCCTATTATATTATTAGGCACGACGCAATAGAACATAAAAACGGCATCGGCCGACGGTCTATAAGTGGGTATTGTGAAACGGTAAGCGTCTTTCCGGTCGAGTGCGGGCGCGGACGAGCGGACAGCGCAGCATATACCGCGGCTGGCTGGGCGCGCAGTAAATTGCGCCCAAAAAGGAGGAATGCGCGCGACGGGGCGACGGCAGGCCAATATGGCAGGCGTATCGAACGGCACTAACTTACGAGCGGTCGCGACACTGGACGCTAAGTGGCCTATCGTGTTCGGAAAATTCAAAAACCCGAGAGCTGGTTAACGAAAAAAACACGAGTCGAGATTCGACAGGCACAACCTCTTCTCATTAATCAGGCTTAAAGGGGTCATGGGTCGAGAGCGCCGTCGCTCGATTTAATGTCGTAGCGTCGCGTCGCATCGGGACGCTTCGGCCGCCTCGGCGCCGGCGCCAAGACCAACCCCGCTATCTAACTCATTATAATATTGACCGATAAAGCTGTTGCATAAACTCGCAAAAAAATAAAATGTAAATTATGTTTTTTTTTACATATTACAAGTCCAACATTCTGTAAAACATGTGGCCGAAATAATTGTTTGATGAATCACAATGTACAAATACTGTAGTGATTAGGTTTCAGCTACAGATTTTGACAATGTTTCTACTCAGGTAAATTCGGTCGACAAAACACTAAGTAAAAAGAAAAAAAACTAATATCAAGAGCATTCTCCTTTATAGTTTAATTATAATGCAATAGTAAATTATAAAAGCTAGAGACAGACGGACAGATTGACGTATACAAACAAATACAACGAAATTGCTATATGTGGTTATATTATATAGGGTAACTAAAAGAACACGATCTTTTTAGTGATTCAAAGTTACTATGAAAACTTTTAGAATCAGCTATTAAGCTACTTAAACCGAAACGATGCATATAGATTATTAACTAAAACATATTAACAATTGATATAATATACGTACATACTGATACTTCATAACTAAGCTTTAGCGCTGAAAATCTCGTCTGAGGTTTAGCAAAGCCCTCGGGATTTGAACGAGCCACTAGTGGGCTCCGGTATATGACCGGAACATGCGCAGAAATATGCGGTGGACCTGAAAATTTAATCCGAAGGCTCAATTGCCTTTGGATCAAAGCCTTCTTGCTAGCTTATGAGCAATGTGGATATTATCAAGGACTTAAATTGACTTTTGTTAGGTCTTATTCAAATGCAAGTAAATATTTCTGTTCCAAATGTATTCGTTAATATCACAAATCATTGATCTATTTCCAATGGGTTCTTTCAAAACTCAAAACTGAAAATGTATTTATTAAAATAGGAACATGCATAAAGAACACTTATCAACGTCACAATCACAAATAATACAATAATAATCAGTATAGTAATACAATTACTTAAAAATTAAAACTATAAAAATATGTATTCCATTCCATTCCGTCGCCCTTTTTATACCCCACTGCAGGGGCTTAGGCCTCTCCTCAAGATGAGAGGGTTTGGAGCTTAAATCCACCACTCTGCTCCAATGCGGATTGGCGGATTGTAACGACCGCCATCTATTGGCAGCAACCGGGACCGACTGCTTTACGTGCTATAAGATTACAATAATAATAACAATAACATAATAATATAATTATAACATTATAATCAAACCAAACAGCATTTACTGAAAATAGGCAACAAAAGTTTTACACTTTTTCACGTCAAAGAATATTATCACAAATATAAGTATTACAAAATAAATCAAAACAATATTAAATTCCTAACTCTACAACTCGCTCTATCTATATAGTTTGAGGGCCATTGTTTGTTGTAATGCTCAGAGGCAACAATACAATACAAGAGTTTCCTATTGTGACTTATTATACAATTTTAAATTATTCGGAATTGTTTCTGAAATAAAAGTGTGACATTACGGCTCAATAAAGGCTGACTTATAAACCGAATTTTTGGCAGAAATGTTTAAAAGAAAATAAAGATACTATTAGTCTACTGAAATAATTGGGAAGAAAATAACAATCGTTCCTCAAATAAAAGTCTTTATTAACATTTATGTTAGTATCAATAATGTGGAATTTATTGTAACTATAATGCGATACAGTATCCAACAGACAATTCAACTTATACCCACTATAATTTTCTGTCTGTTGCAAGCTTTTGCTGTAGGGGAATGTAAACAGTATACTATTTTTGATATTGAAATTATTGAGTAACTCAATATTAGCTAACAAGCGTTTTTTTTATTTGTATTTCCTCTTTATCCCCAGAAATAAGACCAATGTAAAAATTGTAAAAATTGTATTAACTGTAAAGGTGCTAGGTGGACATAAAGGCCTAAATATGTTGTTGGTGAATGTAAGAACCCTGTTAGGTGTACGTGAACATAATCGAGGTGGACGCACAGGTCTTGTTCTTCTAATTAATGATGGCTTTTTCTGCTAATTTCAATTTCATCAGTGTCGAGTTATTATTTTTATTACTTTACTTTGGCTGTTACTTTGGCTCTATAACAGCAGATGTACATTGATGTTTGATGTCGGTTTAGCGTTGAATTTATGAATAAGTACGTCAGAAACCATTAAAACATTATAGCACGCTAGTTTTTATCTATACTAATATTATAAAGCTGAAGAGTTTGTTTGTTTGTTTGTTTGATTGAACGCGCAAATCTCAGGATCTACTGGTTCGAATTGAAAAATTCTTTTTGTGTTGAATAGTTTATTTATTGAGGAAGGCTATAGGCTATATGTTTAAAATAATACTATCTGTCTGTCTGTCTATTCGAGCAAATCTCCAAAACAGCTATACTGATTTTGATGAAACTTCACAAATATGGAAAGAAAGTGGTCAAAAGTGATATACACTACTTTTTGTATGTCTGTATGTACGTATATCTGTCTATTCGAGCTAATCTCCAAAACGGCTTAACCGAATTTAATGAAATTTCACGGGTATAAAAAGAAGGTGTTTAAAAGTGACGTAAGCTACTTTTTGTTCGTCTGTCTGTCTGCACGTCCATGTGTCTATTCGAGCTAATCTCCAAAACGGCTGAACAGATTTTAATGAAACATTGCAGACGTGAAAGAAGGTTGTCAAGAGTGACATCAGCTACTTTTTGTGGCTGTCTGTCGTTTTTCCTCACTGATCTATCGGCGTAGATAAAGCCGAAACTACTAAGTCTAGGAAGCCAAAATTTGAATCAGTGGTTTATTTTATAAAGTGAGTATTAATTTTTAAGAAAGGAATGTTTGGAAATTTCAAATTTAAGGAGGGAGGGATGGAGGGGCTTTGTATAAGAGTCTTTGTTCTTCAAAGTTAGAAACATAAAAATTTTAACATAAATAAATAATGACGTGTTTCAGGGTTTTTGGATTTTCACATTTTAAGGGTGGGAAACGGGAGGTGAAAAGTATGGGAGTATCGGTTTTCTTAAAGGAGTGGGGAGAGTGAAGATTGAAAGTTTGAATGGGTGTACCCAATATTAGTTTCAGCAAAAAGTACGTACAAACTATTTCGAATGTTAATACTACCTAAAACAGGAATGTGTAGTCTACGCAAGTGAAGCTGCGGGCGGTCGCTAGTAGACTTATATATACATCAGTATATATATCCTACCCATAAGTACAATGAAACAAGTGACATTTCGTTGTTTAGCAATTTTAGTTTTTTGAACGCTAATTTAGTAATTTGCCGGATTTCGTGTATATATTATTTTATTAAAAACACCTTATGTTTTTCAACATGAAGCTATCTATGACAGTTTTTGCGCTACTCCCTCTGGAAGCCGCAATAAATAAATTATAATTGTACAAAAACACGATTGTCAATTATTCGTTCAGGTGCAACAAAACGAAACACCACCTTGTGACAAAAGACTACTGTTACTGTTAGAAAACGTCACAATTTACAGCCAAAGTGTCTCGTTTGACTTTACCGAATTTATATAGTACTTGCTCCATTATGAGCGGCGCGCAAAAACGATGTACATCCATAAATGTATTTTAGGTTATGATACCTACTGACAATTATGATAGGTCTCGAATTCAATATATTAAGTTGATACAACCTCTACATATCTCAACGTGAATTTATATTGAAAAAAATAATAATAATATGAGACTTATCTTAAATTGAGTATTAGATTATCAAAGTTCAGAGCCCAGTTATTATTTCTTGACAGGCCGTTTACATGTGAAGCGATGACGGGCCGGGCCGTGGGCGCGTCGTGACTCAATGCCGCACGCTTTATTTCGCTTTATTTTCGATTTTTATAGGGTTGTAAAAATGTGCGAATCCTTACGCGAGCACACGCCTCGGACGGCGCAAGGATTCACGCGTACAGATAGCGACGAGTCATGCGGCCGGTTAACATAATATACAGTGAAACGAGTTGGATACGATCGAATCCCAAAAATTTCAACATAAATTAATTTCCATATCAAAACGCAGTATTCCTTTTCAATTCGCGAACAACCATAGCACCCTGAACTAAACAAAGCGATTCTAGACTAACAAAAATGTCCTGTCTTCGTCCGTTACTTAAAAATGTGTCATATAACACGCAATTGTGTAAGTGTGTGCACAACAAATCATACTAATGGCTTTATTCTCACAACGTCGACTCAATTCATCGCAATAAACAGTCGCTTCTTTACCGAATAAAATCACGTCTAGCACAATTTCCTACCAAATCTGGGTAGTGAACAAAATATATATATATACGTCTTTTCCTATTCTTAGTAAAAACATTGTCGTACAATCCTTTTCTTTAAACCTTTTTTTAATTTATTTAACTTTATATTTTGATAAAGAATTCTATTTTATTTAAAAAAATCACTTCTTACATTTTATGAAGATATTTATACTCAAATCACTTAATATTGTACAGTGGATTTTATTGCGAAATTTCCCAATTTTCATCAGCCTTTGAGGCGTTAAGATTTCAGTAGTTTTTGCCGCTCAAACCTATTAATTTAGTAGGTTTGGGCGAATAGAACAGGTTTTTAGTATGTTTCAAAATTCAGTTTATATGTAGATTTTGATTCCACGTATGTGTTCGCGCGGTGTAGGTGGCGTTGCAGTAGATAATATAGTAGATATAAGAAAGTGTTTTTCTGAAACGGCTTGGCCGACGATGGAGTTCTTCGCATTACAAAGGTAGTAATTTTTTAGGATTTATTATTATACAAACAACAATATTAAAACAATGACAATTTAAGCTTATCTGTGCAGTCTACAGGTTTAATTTAATTAGTTCTAATTTAATTTTACATTTTGATTAACCATCGTGCGTGGTTGATCAAAATGTAAAATAAAATTATTGAGGACTATGAAGTAAAATTGCATAAATTCAATTATTTCACTAATTTTAGAGAACCACTCTTTGGAATAAAAATCTACTTATGCTTTTTGAGAAATAGTAAGGGCATTGCAAAGATTGGCTCAGTTGGGCTACGAAGAAGCCAGCCGCGACCAAATTACAATAAGTTAAAAAAAAACCTTGACATGCCACATAAACCACGTTTCTAACTTTAGTTAGTTTGTTGGGTCAGGTTAACATGTCACAGAGACATCACTGTAGAGTAATGGCTATCTATATTTTTGCTGTGTTATTGGGAAAAATGTTACACATACAGATAGATAGTAATTGTCTAAAGTTATACATAAAGAATGCCTGCACTCATTTTGAGATCACAGTTTTTTGTAGATACAAAGTATACAATCAGTACATCTAACCATTTCAACAGGTAGCGCATACACTTGTCACTTGACGCCCGGCTGATATGGGAGGAAGTGCGTTTTATACAAGCTTCAATGTTCGGTTTTGCACTCTCCGCCTCAAGCGGTACCTTCAAGGCAACCAATAAAGGCATTGGCCAAAGTATCTAACATAAACTATATTTAGTGGTTTACGGAAACAACAATCATGTTGATCACAGCACAATTAACTGTAGTTGTGTTCACTAAATCACAAAAGCGCTGACTCTATATTTCGGTTTATGGATTCACATCGGCGATAATTTCACGTTTTTACTTTCCTTACACTCAAACAAATAAACATGTTATTGTTAGATTTATAACAATGTAAGTAATCTTGTGAAGACTAATGTAAATAAAAATGTTATTATTAGTTTTTTTAAAGTTCATTGCTACGAGCGTTTACGATCCGACTCGAACCCGCTAACCATAAATTTTCTTGAATTTTAACAGTTCCATTATTTTTAATGACTTGAATTCTTTTAATCTGCACAAATGAAAAATGTCCTACAAATCACAGGTAAATAAATCTCATAAGATGACCTATAAAACGTGCTGAGAGTAATCTCGTTAAATCCTTAGCGGATAGTATTAAAACAAACGAGGGCGCAGTGGGCGGGACGCGGGGCGGGAGAGAATGCATGCACTATGGCGGTCGCATCTAATTAGATTGGACGTTCACATTTTGGTTGCGACCATTTTATGGGCAGTTTTAAACCTCGGTGCAATAAATTGTGCAAAACGAGCGAAGGACACAAGGGTGATTATAACGATTCTGCATTTAATAACTTCGAGACAAACAGCTGTCAATAACTAGCAGGAGATCGATACTTGATGAATAAAATTGATCGTAATAATAATAATAACGTATATATCACAACAAAGTCTTGGCCCTAAACTAAGCATTAGCTTGTGTTGTGGGTACCAAGCGAAGACACGAAGACATATAACAACCAAGACCCGGTACCAGTATCAATATTCATCATATAAATACTGACCCGACCTAGAATTCGAACCCGGGACCTTTAACTTCGTAGGCAGGGTAACCCAACCCACTAGGCTAAGCGGTCATCCATAAAGTACCTACGTCACACAAATTTTATGATTTCAGATATTACGTAAGAGTTTTCATACTATAAACCATCGCATTACCAGTTTTTTATTTTACAGTGACAGCCTTTTCAATTCGTCATAACTGAACTTGAAACTACACAAACTGAACGAATATTTTTCATTTCTCGGAGAAATTTTGGAGACTTAAGTTTTTCGTTTAGTTTTCCTGTAAATTGTGATTGAGGCCGTACATAATTATCTTTCGAAATATTTTAGGCTCAGTGGTTCCGGAAACAAGAGCGAGGAAAGGTTTTATATTTGAATATTTTTTTATTATTTTTAAATATTATTTCATTAATGTCTTTTAAATTATGCATTCCAAAATTATAAAAAAATATTTGTATAGGTATTTGTCATAACGAGCCCTTGTATTTAATAACCTCACATGACGCACTTGTCAAATGTTTTTTTTTTGTTATTTTTTTTACTTGCCCCCAAAATAAAAATTCGTTTGTAAGTTATCACAAGGATGTCATGATAGACACATGGTTTAATTTTAAAGTGTTTTTAAGGATATGTTAAAATTGCACCCAGTCCCTTTAACAATATATAATAGTATAATCCGAAACTAGAATATGTAATAAAATCCTAGAAAACTAAAACTAAATATGCAATACATTTTATTGTCAATATTACAAGAAAATAGATAAGTTTCAGAAATTTCATGAATAATGATAATAATAATATAATATCTGGGACATCCCACACAGCGCCACCTACTCCCAAAGTAAGCAAGTATTATGCTAGTATTATGGGGTACTAGACAACTGATATACATACTTTAATATTATTTTTTTTTAAGTAATATACACATATATCGATACTTTTACACCCAGATACGGAACAAGTTAACATGTTCATGCACACAAATATTTGTCCCGGGTGGGAATCGAACCCGCTACCCTCGGCTCCGCAGTTAGGATCTCTAAACACTCGGCCAACCGATCTGTCATGATTGACACCTGTAAATGGACAGACACGAATTCCATTAATATTTAACCATAAAGTAACTAATTTGACAGCAGCAGCGTTTCGTTTTAATAGTGTCAGAAATGTCACTTCACCGTATCGAAACTGTCAAGCGCAATTTGGCGGGGGTGAAGGCTGCAACGCGCAGACCTCGCAGACTAAAACCGGACTGAAACTTGACAAAGATACACCAGATAACTAGAAGAAGAGTGGTTAGACGGTACGCACAGAAGAGTGCTCCAAGTCAATTCGTACTTTTACGTATTTAATCTTTTTTTTTAAACTAGAATAAAATATTGATACTGTAACATTAGCCATTCGTTGAACGGTTAATCTACAGTTTGCAATCAAACAAAAGTTGTCACGTTCTCAATTATAGAATATATATTTATTCACATAATAATTACTAAGTTAGGTCCTAATCGATCATTCAATACATAGACTTTTTTAAAGTCCACTTCGCTTTTGACATATTTAACGCATCGACACTACCAAACTCATATCTCTGATCATAATTTCATTAACACGATCTTCCTAAACAGCTTAGAGCCGGCTCGAGCATAACCAGGGGCTAACACAAAAAGATAGATTCTAACAAGACACTTATCTATTACCAATATTTGCGAGCGGCAGCGGCGGCATCGACAACTGTTATCCAATTAGCACAACGATATCGGTGCGATCATGTTAAAATGGCGTGAAATCTGCCGGCATGGCGGCGCGATGGCTGTTGATTCCTCTGACGCTAACTATATGAACATCTTGTACAAAGACGGTAACATCTTGTGTGGACAGGGTTCCGTAATATAAATCGTGACATTACTTATTACGTTTTTTTTTTTACTTATATTTAGATTAGGAAATGAACGCGACCCTTTCGTATAATGTAGGCTACCAATAGACAAATTAAACTTACGAGTATAATATCGGCCGTCGGGAATTTGCTTCCTTGACAGGTCATAATCGGCATAGCAATCGGATATTTAATGTGAATTTTTACCGTCGGACGATTCCCGTTTTCAAATATTATTATCGTTTAACATGTACATGCACGAATGACACAAAATCAAATCAAAAATTATATCATTATGCCAACTCACAACAAACATGATGTTACAGCAATAAATCAATCACATGTGTCAGGAACGCAAACTCTCGACGGTCGATGTATAAGTTCTCAGTGAAATTAAGCAACACAGTTTATATCGGGGATTTTCGTTCAGGTTTTTCTGCAAATTATGAATAAGGTACGCAAATTATGCAAATCATAATAAAATATGTAAGTATATATATGTTTGTATTTATCATGATAAATACTGTTATATTGATGAATTTGAAAAAAAAAATAACTCAAAGAAACATCATTTATTTAGTACGCGATACGTCCGTAATCAAGTCACCAAGCTCAATAAACCTATACCTGGTTTTCGGCTGAACGTCTGTCGAACTTATAGAGCGTTATAGAGTTTACTGAATGAAATTAAAATTGATTAATAAAAGGAAATTGTGTACATGTTTTTTTTTCGGTAACCGTTAGTTTGCGCCAGCTGCTCACTTGAAACTTTTTGTTTAGTTCGGTAAGCTCTACACGCTCTATAAGTTTGGACCTCGTTCAGAGAAACACGCGGTATATTATATACGGGACGTTTAACTTTAAACACGTTTTTCTCAGTAACAGTTAGTTTACGACATCTGCTCACTTGCTAGAAAGGTTTGTTTAATTCGGTAAGTTCTACATGCTATGTAAGTTTGGACTACTCGTATTTTTTTCCAAATACAATAACCTTTTGAGTACCCATACAACATTTTAAATTTTGTAGCACGTGTATAACTGATGAAGTTGCCGTTGCAAGTTCATCTTGTCAACGGCAGAAGTCGCGAGCTTTTGATCGTCCCCGATTGACATGATAGTTTTTTTACGCGCCTTCTAGAGGCATCTTGAGTCTCATCTTAAACTCTTTCAATAATCTTTGTGACATCACAAAAGCTCTCTTCGGTTCAGTCAGAGAACTATTGTTCAGTTACATAAAAGTTTCAGTAACGTAAAGTAAACCTTTGACTTAAGTTAATTGAATTAACATTTGCTGCTGGACCAAACGACCTATGTTTTAAAATACTTGCATCACTTAAAATTTAAATAAAAACAAATTAAATAATAAAGCAAAGTGAAAACTTACAATAACACATCTCTTAAATTAATATCTAAGTACATGTAAGTTCAAAACTTAAAATGATATTGTATATACTTTTAAAAGGGGAATGAAATTATCACGCTATACTTATCTAATAAATGACAGTATAGGTACATTCTATTAAAAAGATACGCAACGAGTCAAATCTAAAACAAGTCAACGTAAGAATTTGTGAAGTACCATTGGCTGGTAAGTAAAAAATTAATAATTTTAAAAAGAAATTACAAAAACAACGATAGGGCTTACCCATACCATACCATCAACCCATTAATTCCCCACTACAGGGGCTTAGGCCTCCCCTCGGGATGAGAGGTCTTGGAGCTCAATCCACCACGCTGCTCCAGTGCGGGTTGGTGGATAAGGTACAGTGCTTATCATAGAAGCCTTAATGGGACCCTCCATCGAAATAAAGCATCGACATGAGAGTAATTACAATTTACCTCACTATTTCCATATATTAATTACAGTATCCAGTATCGCTTTATCATTTATTTTTCTAATACTTAATATTTAATTATTGGGGTAATATTATTTACTTGGAAGTACGAAATGTGCTGATGAGTAAGTAGATACATCATGAACCGGTTATTTTATACGAAACGAGCTTATGACCACAGTATGAACCTGCTTATGATAGCTGCTCATACTGTTCGGGAGCACAAGAGTATACTCATAAGCACTTTTTAACCAAAACCCGGTAATTTTTAAAATTTCTTTCCTTCAGCTTCCTTCAAATAGCTTCCACTTGCGAAACTAGAGGTCAAAGGGAACGAACCTCTATGCCAATTAAAAAAAAGTCCCTTGGAAAATAACGACATTAGAACGCGATCGAACGGACGGACAAACTATCATACCAAAATTATAAAGTCACTAGTTAACTTGTGTTATCTAATAATAGCTTTTATCTAGATGAAAAAAATCTTTATTTCACTAAGATCACAGGAAAGGGGGAAAACTGAGAACGTTTAGTATACGATTGAAATTGAATAGACTAGTGAAGCAATCGTACATGAATTCAAAATAAATATATCTATAATGGCCTAGTGTCTGGCATTATATATATATATATATATATATATATATATATATATATATATATATATATATATATATATTGGCTTAGTGTCTGGCACTGCCCATTCGCTCCGAATTCATAACTAACAGAAAGCCGTTAAAATGACGTACTGAGAGGGGTTCTAAGGAGAACTAGCTGTCTGACGCTTTGGGCCACAGAGTGAGAATTCCGTCTAACGCGATCAGAAATTTTTAAGATGTATAAACATATATGGTGATATTAAAACTTATTCAAAATATGTGATGATGAATTGTTATCGTGTCATTAGGCAGATACCATGCTTTCAACTTGCGTAAGATTTTATTTAGGGATGTGAGGAATGTCAACTTCCAAGTGAAACTAATTACGCTAAAGCCTTAAGAGGTATACTCATGAGATTATCTCGCTTTACATTTCTTGCACATTTCGTATAAGGCCAAATAACGACTTCTGAAGAAAAAAAAAAGTTTAAAGCTTATTGGACCATGCAGGGAAAGCTTAAAAGCTGTATAAAAGCTTCGATATAAAATATTGATAATCGATAAAATTATGAAGTATTTTATTTTGATGAAGAGAAAATCGAATTCTCGCCAATTCGCAATCGCTGCGATCCGCGGGGGTGGAGTAGTTATATAGCGAGCGTGCCACTTCGTAAGTCGTAAACAAGAACCTGCAGCTCACAGCCTCAAGAACGCGGCTCCGTCAGACCTATCATGTTCCGCTACTTTTACAATAGTTGTGAACATATCTGTTTTGAATAATGGGGCTACATTGAAAGGATTGCATGATAAAGTCTTTTAATTAAACCTGACCGAACATACTAATCGCCTGATGATGTGAAAAGTCGGGAATAAATTATATTAAGTCTCAAGTCCCCATTTCAAGTTTGAATCGAATTGCAATTAAATAGCAGTTCGTTTTGCTACAATAAAAATAAATAAAACTGAGCCAGAATTTGCTCATTGAAAGCACGGACGGGAAGAGGCACATTAATAACGATATCCTGAAGTATCTTAACGGGCATCGACGATGTAGAGATGGAGTTAATTCACAGAGAGCCGAGGACAGACGGCGCGGCGAGATGCGATCGGGTGCCGGCGGCTAATTGGGCGGCGGCGCGCGACTACGGGACCCGCGGTGACAACTCCGGTCTGTACTAACAAACACATAGGTTACTATAAACATAATCATAATCAAAATAAGTTAAACACTCACTAATTACGATCTACACACAACGAAAATAAACAACACAGATATCACTTTTTCAGGACACTCCGATGACTTTTTCACTTTTTAACAGCGATGCTTTTTTGTGAAAAGAATTATAAATATAATTTTAAATTCGACAAACCGTTAGAATAACAATATTAGCAATGGGGGTTCATTTCAACAGAGAAAGGTAACGATTTGCGGATGAAGTTACTGAAAATTTACTCCAAACATTGAAGCAATATAAAGTCGTCATGTTAGGTTAACCCGTTATTGTGGATTCTATGATGACATTTGTGGGACATGTCGTTGTGGAAGTGCTCTCCCTCAATCGTGACTTGACGAAAGCTACTCGACAAGCAGCACGATGTCACACTATTCGGTAGCATTCGTCAAGGTCAGAATAACATTATCAATACAGGCGCAAAACACAAAAAAATGGTGATATGGTGCTACGTAGAAGTTCTCATCTCAAAACATGCACTGAGGAAAGTACTATAGTGAATTCAGATTTTATTATGATTGTTTCACAATTAGTAAAGCAATTGATGATCGAGATCATTATAAATACGAGGAAACCAAGGAAAAACTACATGTCATCATAATTATGTTACAGGAAACATAGTTTCCGCTGACGTATATTTTTCTCATCTTCATTGTCCTTGTTTTTTAATATGGGTGTCATCCATTGCTCGACTGATGACGAATATTTATTTCGAGGTGGGCACATACTTATATCGCGAATCCAACTCTAAGATTTTCCAGGCTTCACTAAACATTCACCTATAAAAATTCATCTTAATTCTGGTAAATTTCAGAATCTACCAAGCTTAATAGAAGAGACAGTGAGGAAACGAATGGACATGACGAAAACATGCTCGTAAGTACTAAGTACCTTAAAAAATTTAATACTGCACGATGTAAACGTATAGCTAAAAATATTTTGCGCACTCCCATGTCATATTCAAAAACAAAACGATAATAATAATCATCGATAAATTAATATAAATAAGATCGAAAATATAATGTTATGGACATTTAGAGAAGTTATCAATCGTTAGAAATCCAAAGAAACAGATATTTATAGCAAAACGCCGAAACTCAATTCCGTCGTAAACAACGACAGATGAAACGAACATCGATAAGATGGACGGATCACAGACGGTTATGTTTATGGCGTAGACCGTACACAACAGATTTATCGTAGCTCGTGTCACCTGCCAGCCGCAACACTGACCGCGCCATGAACCGTGAACCGCTTGCCAACAACTGAGAATCGACTCAACGACAGCCAGGAATAAGGTACAAAATAAATGTACGCATTCGTGAGCGGGTGCCAAATGAACGGCCGGGGACAACAGATACACCGACCACCGTGACAGAGCGCCATTGTTCCGGTGCGAAACAACGCCCGTAGCTAATTTATACCGATAGGACTATCTTGTTCGAGTCTATCTAAACGCCCCTTCGCTAGCTCACCGTATTCCATTAAAGCTCGATGGCGTACTCGTGGTATGCCATTTAAACTGCTGGAAGGAATTCGAAGGCCCGTCGCGAACAGAAGTCAAACGTATGAGCGTCGACCATCTATACCTAACTAAAAAAACTGTCACTATAATCGATTCTATAACAAAAATTTCTATGATTTGCATATTCTACGCATACATGGGAAATATTGGCAATATCCTCTATAAACTAACTCTTTTGATATAATAAGTTGCTTAAAAACATGATTTGCTGTTTGGCATAAGTCATAAACACATTTGTACAATAAAAAACCTTGAATTAATTTTAATAATAGTTATTAGTGAAATCGATCGAGCTAGTGATCTCCAATTACGAGTATAAAAATTTCTAGGAAGATATCACTTACAAGAAAACGTTTAAAATATTCAGAGATTTTAAGAACATAAGCAAATATAGAAGGAATACAATGTATTAATAGAAATTCTAAAAACATCAACTATTTGATAGGTATACCTACGACAAGTTAGACACGGAAGCTGTTAGGGTGTCTATTGTGACAAGAAATAGTAAAATGCGTATGTAATAAAAATTAAACGAGCTACTCGTAAATAAACTTTAATATTAAATATTTTTTTAATAAAATCTGATATTTACTTGTGTGATCTTCAAATTTATTTTATAGTATACTGATTTTTATTTTTATTATATTTTTAATACGCGAAATAGATCTAAATTAAGAAAGGCACTTCCTATGGCAAGACATTATATTAGTACATAATTCATAAATTAAAACTCGAGTCGAAATTCCGAACTGCATGAATTTTATTTAATATTTCATTAATAAACTTTGATAAGTTATTTAATTACAATTATAAGAAGTTATGTACGATTATAATTTTTTTATGAGATCAGCAATATACCACTCGTCATTCGCCGTTCTCTCAGACGCACAGTGTGAGGAAATATCTTAGAATCGGAAATTTTCAGTTCTGCCCGCCAATCGATATATATGATATTCTTAAGTTCAGATGTAGAATTGTCGCATGCCAATTCGTTCTAGTTTAGGAAAAAAATATTATCAAAGTTTGCAAGTTTTTTGCGGTCGTTTTACTAAAAAAAATTTTATCTCATGCCATTAACTAAATCAGTATTTTAGTATTGAGTCTATTAAACCTTTAAATAAAGCGTTTATGTTCTTTATTGCAAACAAAACAGAATATTTAACGACAAAAACGGTTTTTCCATTTTTCAGTTTTCATTTTTTTTTCTTTGAAGTCATGACGTAGTAGCATAAATTTCAAAACAATGTTACATACAAGTTGGCTGTAGCCTACACCTGGTTTTTTTGTTACCATGGTACTTAAGTTAAACTTTATTTTTAAATGAAAAGTTAATGCTACTACGTCATAACTTGAGAGAAAAAAATAGAACTGAATAACGAAAAAATAAATAAATATTGATTTAGTTAATTGTAGTTAAAGCCTATTATTGATTGGCGGGCAGAACAGAAAATGTCCGATTCCAAGATATTTCCGCACACTGTGCGACGCTAATTACAAATAAATAACATGTTATTTGCGAGACGTAATTTTTGTTACACATTGCCAAGGAAACTGCCTCGTTTATACATTTTCATTTTTAAAATAAATTGTAATCTTCGCAGAGTGTATACAATTTTAACTAACATACTATGAATGCCCAAACAACATCCTAATATAGAATTACCTAATTCTTACGTTCTGTGGAACATTTAGTACTTTCCGCAATAACGAAAGTTTCATGTGAGACGACAGCGTAAAATTGCATCGTGTCGAATAGAAAAAAGTCTGTCTATAGAACTCGGCTGCGGTATACGAGCATCTTTTGTAGGAAATCGTTGTTATTTTATTAGTTCGAGCGACGTAAAAGCAGCTGCTGGAGGCAGCGCAAGATGTTACATCAAAGGGATTTCGCGGGTCTCGCCTATCGTTCTTTGTTATGTGCAAATATACTGGTTTATGTATGTTCACTAAGGCCCACCGTCACGTGTAGCATATGAAATGTTTTGACAAATTCACCAAGTGTGAAGACGATCTGGCGTTGCTCCATGACGGGGTGGCGGAATAGCGCACCTCTTTCAGCGTGATTGTACAAAATCCGCACACTTTGAGACACATTTAAATACCAGAAAAAATTTTTACACAATTTTACAAGTCTTTTTCTAGTTCTAAAATGGTTCAGTAAATGTAGTTGTTTAAAAAACTCCGACCTTACAAATTAAAAAACTGAAATTGTCAATAGATCTTGAATGGCTTACAGAATAAGCAAGCTGTAAGTAAGCATATTCGTAGCGGGTAAACAGTTCTCTAGAAAATCAGAATAGCAAGGGAACTAGATCGGAACTTAATCGAATAACAGTGTTGAACGTGGACAGAGAGTAGAGCGTGGCAGACAAACAGGCGGCACTCGGTCAAAGGAGCGCGTTTGTGCTAATTCAGCGCCAGCCCGCCCGCGCCCGCCGGACATCCGACGCTATCATCAATATGTATTAAACCAGAGCTTTGTCCGACCCAGGTGGAACTGCTGTATTGCCGCTAAGCCGAATAATTAACTAGGTCAAATGGATCGCCTATGAACCTAAATTACTGATGACAATCAGATAATGCACTCCTTTAATAGAACCACGAGTGTCGAAATTTTAGTATCGCAAAAATCGTGTAAATAGATCGCAGAGAATTGACATGCTTCGCTGCATAAAAATAAGTGTTTTATATTCAAATAAGCTTCGTTAAAAATATCTGGAATTATAAAAGAGATCTACTAAAGCTTAGTACTAATTAAAGGCGATAAATAAGAAAAGACATTTAAAGTTTTTTAGTTCTCTCACACATATTTAAGTTGCATTTCTAATAGGATGGTATCCGACTGCAATAGATGACCAATATTAATGGTGTTTCTGGTGTGGTGAAACGTATCTGTATAAACAAATAACCAAGTTTGGATTGTTCGGCGAAGTTTTAAATTAAATTTATAAGATTTGGGGTTAAATTCTATTCCTAGAGCTACGGTGGGTAGAGACCATAACTGCAGAACCAAAGGTCGCGGGTTCGATTCCCGCCCGGAACAAATATTTGTGTGCATGAATTTGTTTTGTGTCTAGGCGTGAAATATTTATACCTATATGTATATATTATTAAAAAAAAGGAATATTTAAGTAAGTGGATCAGTTATCTAGTAACCCATAACACAAGCATAATACTTGCTTACTTTGGGACTAGATGGCGCTGCGTAGGATGTCTCATGTATAATTATTATAAAATGTCGGCGAATGTGCCATTTTTGGTTCGAAAATAAAGTTTTTCATTTCTCATACTCGGAAAGTAGTGTTGTTTTGATCTGATTATTGAGTAGAAAATGCTGCTTCCTTCCATAGAGTAGGAAAAACTCATACAAATTACTTTCCACCTAAGGGCCGGAATGAACTTTAAAAATAGAACTGCTGTCAGCTGTGAAGAGTTTTATGTAAAAAAAAACTAATTAAAAAAAATGCTGCGGCCATCTGAGTTTCTAAACAGCCAATGTGAACTTAGCGCAAACTTCTTTGAGCGGAATAAACCGCAACAATTTACGCGATGCGTTTCATATTTAAAATTTAAAAAGTCGACATAAATTGGCGGGATATTAATCTGTTGTGTATCTGTGACGGAATTCAAAAAAATAGGTAATAATCTTTTAACTAAATTTACATATAATTTATATAGATTTGACGTAAATATTTACCACCATTAATGATAAAAAATACTGGCTGTGTAGAATGCCACAAAAAAAAACATAGATATTTCTATAAAATGAGTTCATCAGATTCATATATGGATTTAACGCTTTTTTTACTTTCCTCATATTCGTAATGAAAAGCAGAGTGCTTACCTCGGGTGAAAGACTTATTTATGCACTCGAACTATTAGCGCCCTCGCTACGCTTGTGCGCCAAACCATCTCGTGCCTAAATAGATCACTTTCACCCCTTGTGTAACAATCTACTATTCCAATCATATACAAATATTTCCGATAGAAAGGTTTTCAAGAAACATCTTTGGACGAAACTCGTCACTTTGAGGGCAAAAACAACAAATAATGAGATTTTGACTTTTTGACACACTAACGTTCAAATCTTGAATCGTACATAGAATTGTTAAGACTAATATTTTATTCAAAATAACAATACAAGGATGCCAAAATTCAATCAGCTACGAATAATTAAGTAACTTCAGGATTCTCAAATATCTTGTCAGACAGCATATTATTATGAGCCAATGAATGTGCTAAGTATATCGATTAATAATTTTTGTCTCTCACTCGTCGTAACATAAGGTAACAAACGAAACGTACGACAAACGACCGGTCCAATTTGAGGCAATGCGTATTATATCGAACATTTCTGTCACGAACTCTGTGGGTGTTGAAAAACGGAGGTTCCCTAAAAAACAACAAAACGCGTAGGGCTATATTAATCACAGTCATAACATTTCGATTGTATTACAAAGTAGATTCTGTAAGGACGTAGCGTACGCGAGCCGCATACAAAATGTCGCCTCGCGTGACGACTGCCGGGAGACGGGACTGCGTGGCGCCAGGACATAGTACAACGTGTCTAGTCTTATGTTTATTTATGAATAGTACCCCCAATATTTCAGGATCAACAATATTCGTTTATACCACATGATTTTCTATTCATATTCCAAATTTTCATATTGTGATCTACGGTGAAAATAATAAGTATTTTTTAGCATTGAAAATGTGTATCACGTCGTTTTCGTGGGAGAGTGTAATTCGGCTATATTTCCCGAATTTATGAAGGTAGACGAAAAGCAATTATGTCAAAAGATGCAAAAGCTTGTGGGGTATCGTATGGTATCAAATTTATTAAAATTGGTCTATAACTTCTTTGGAAAAAAATTATAAATTTGTTTGACAAAAATGTGTTAAAGAATTTTATTTTTAGTGTTCATTTTCAATGTCCGCTGATAGTTGCGAGAACCGCGAAATCTGAGATTTTTTAGTATTACTCAGTACTAAAATATTGAGATATGGCGCCACAAAGTTATCGTATTAACACTAAGAAGTGACTGACGATTGCGTTGGAGCGGCCGCCGGCGGGATACCCATTCCCGCTACACCCGCGTTCGCCACTTTCTCATGAGTAGTGATTACGTTTGACTCAATAACCAAGCTATATAGATAATACAGATAATTCTTTCGGAAAAATATTTTTATGAGAAAATTTTAGCTATTTATTTTTTCAAAAATGGAGTCGTCTTTGTACAGTAGGTACTTAATGTGCAGAAAAAAATTTGAAGTTTTTGAAAATATTTCGCAATTTTAGATTTATTTCTATACTTGACGTTGGTAAATCAGTGTCCAGTTTATTACTTATTCACCCACTAGTTAGTGCATAAAACTGACAAAACTTTCGATAGTTTATATGAACAGAAAAAAAATCATCAGCAAACATATAAACATATAATGAACGAAAACGTAGACCATATTTTAAATATATTTAAATTAAGACCATAACAAAACGTTAAGTAATGGGATACGTGATAAAACACACAGATAGCGGTCTCTTAAGCACTTTAATTTAACGCGATTCAAAAACATTTAAGTCTCTCTGACTAATAACAATCACGCATGAATTATTGATGAAGCGTTAAATGCGACAGCTCATTATAGGCGGTGGTGGGCGCATTATGAGAACGAGCAGGCAACATCCATTATCGCCGAATATTGTGAGACGCACCACGTATGAGGCCCACCAATATGTTATATATATACCTACTTGTTTAAAACTTACTGAAGAAATCATTTAGACATGTTGGTCGGTTATCGCCCACTTTATGAAAAAATCTGCTCGTATTATACTAGACTTTGCAAGGGTAGAACTGCGTTCAAGAGCTTTATCGGCTCGACACTTTCTACTCTGCTTATAGCGTGAGAATAAAAATTTGTTTTTCTCTGCCCCTAATTTTATTATTAGAATTATTTTGAATATCAGAAATTGCAATCAATACAAGACATATCGTCACTGGGCTACCAGGGATACAACATGTTGGTGGAGAATAGTTTCTGAGTAGCCAGTCGAAGGAGCATCGCATCGTGACATGTTCGCGACTTGCAGCAGCGCAGCGGCGGCGTCGGAACGGAAGTTGTTATTACGAAAATGTATGGAAATTACCGGCTCACTGGAAATATCCTTTTCGGTGTGGCAGTTTTTTGTTCTGCCGCGTTTTGTGCCGCCACCGACTCGCCATTTGCATCTTATTATCCGCCCGTTTAAAGGATATAACTTGTCGAATTCGTTTTGCCTACGGGTGATACCTTTGCGAGTTAATTGCAGTTTCTATCGTTCCGTGTTCGGTGATCGCTTTTATATAGAATTAATTTGAATAACTGGAATCGTCGTCTAAGCCAGGTATCATTTTGGATATAGGTATTTGCTTGTACCGAGAGGGTTAACGAGTTTGTTGAGAGCGGATAATGTACAATATTTTTATATCGAATTACCAATAAGTTACTATAAATATATTTAACAGAGTCTTACGTCCAAGCCGGCCGGCAGGCTTATATTAAGTTTCCGTCTTTCGGCGCAACAGACACAATCGTTAAGTCGACTAAAATAAATTTCGTGGGAAGCTTCCTTATGTTACGCCGGTTTCCCACACCTAATGAATAGTCTTTAAGCGGTTCGTGGAAGGTGGAGATTTCGGTGCAGGGGCCGATGTGTCGACGACAGTCGATGTGTAGGTAATTTCGATGTCTCTCGATAATAAAGTTATTGAAAGTGGTAATAAGATTAACGGCTCTTTTGTAGAACATAAATCACGATACATTACGCCGCCGACGACGCTGACGACGGCCGAGGCTCACATTACAGTGGATTAGTCGCGGTTGACTGCGGTGGCGACAATTATCGGGGCGGGGCCTGCAAAAGAACTTATTTTGTTGCTATTTAACAAATAATATTGTTTATTACCGTCAATCGCTGTAACACTATCTATATTCATGTACTATAAAACAAAATTAGATAAACCTATTTGTTAAGTTGCTTTTTATAAAACTTTAATACCTACAAGATTTAAACTGACTTCATACAAAAAAAAATAACGTTAAAAAAATAACAGTAAAGTGTGATTCGGACTAGCGTGGAGAACATTCCGTACTACAAATCATCTATAAATAGGTAACTATTTATTACGTTTTTTTTAATCTGAATATAATTTAGGTTAGAAGTTGAACACGACTTTTTCGTATAAGTGGTAAGTAGTTAGTACTAAACGTTTTGCACATATAGCGTTTCATGAAATAAAGCAACACATTTTATACACATTTTTTTTGAGGGATATATTCAATATCCCGCGGGAATTACAAGACAGGATTTCAGTTTAGGTCTTCCTGTAACCAATCAGTGAGGCTCTATACTCCTTATTATTATTATTATTTCAATATTTGGTTCAGTGGTTTCAGGGATAAAGGGGACAATGGTTGATTTTCGTATATTTTCCTTAATGTCTAATAAAGTATACATCTCTACATTACATAAAGTATATATTTGTATTTCTCATAAAGAGCACTTTTATTTGATATGTCGCATTTTACACTTGAGATTTTTTTTTAATTTTCTTATTTGCCAACCAAAATAATAATTCGTATATCGCTTAAATTTTCCTTTTCAAAATATAAGAGCTAAACAGTTTCAGAGATAAGGAAGACAAATGGTTAAGAAATTTAATTTAATATGTATTCACTTATGCGTTCTAAAACTATAAAACTTTTTTTTGTTCTTCCAAAACCAACTTTCAATTAAAAGTACAAAAACATCCAAATTGGTCTATCAGCTTAAGTGCTACAATGTCGCAGGCAGATAGAAACATAGCTAAAAACCATCCTGACCAAATCAACTTTCAAATTCAAGAAATCACATTAAAATCGGCCTATCTGTCTATGAGCTACGATGCTACGGACAGAAACACAGACACACACAGACATATGCCTAAAACTTATAATATACTTCGTTTTCGACGTCGACGTGGAACTATAGACTGATTCAGAAATTGTTCAGAAGTTTCACGGTGCGCGCTTTAGTTTTACCGAAAGATCCTTTTTTGAAATTTTTAAAAAAAAACTTGGAGCTAGATGTATAGTCGCCCTTTTATCCGATTTTCAAGGCAAATAAACGCGTCATTATCGAAAACGCGCGGCTTCGCATCGTACTTGTATCACAAATCATCACGTGACCGGGTCCGACGACGCCGGAGCCCGCGCTCAAATTAATTTACCGTGAAATCGCTCGGGTAATCTATCTTTTTCAAAGAAAAATAATAACATACAATGCGGTACGCTCAATTTCTCAGATACGCAGTAAGTACACTTGATCGACAGTAGAGAAAGCGAGTCATCTTATTGGATTGAAAAGTTGCAGTCGATCAAGGTTCATTAGCGTCATCGTTCAAAATATACTACTTTAAGCAAATTAACTTCCCTTCAAATGATAGTTTTTATTTCACAAAAACCGTTATAGTGTCGTGATAGCCCAGAGCGCAACGAACCCGTCTCAAATTTATAAGGCCATAGGGCCATGGTTCGAATCCGGGCGTGTACCAATGAGTTTTTCTGACTTAATTACATTAACTATCACTGACTCCGTGCCTCGGAGAGCACGTTAAGCAGTCGGTCCCGGACGCTGGCAATAGATGGCGGTCGTTACCATCCCTAACCCGCAGTGGAGTAGCATGGTGGATTTAAGCTCCAAACCCCTTCCTTACCCTGGGGGAGGCCTAAGCCCCTGCAGTGAGGGTAAAACAGGCTGATGATGATGATGTTATAGTTTTGAGAAAGGTATATTTTCAATTGACCTAAAAATATTGTATTATATTTATATATACTGTAATACTGGCCACTCAGGCCAAAACAGCCAAAGTATTCGCAAAGCCACGATATAAGATTCAAAAGGGAGTGATTGGAAAACTGCATTAATATGCCTACCTATACGATTTGTACTCGCAATGTTGCCTAGCAAATTTGGTTTCACTCCATCACCTGCGGGTGTACAAGGGAAAAGGGAAAGATAATTCAGTTATAAGCCTTCACACTTGTAGTTGTGTGTTAAATGTACCTTAAAAGTTTTCACAGGAATGGTGCTCCTAAAGTTCTTGACGATATTCATTGCGATTAGTCGTTAACGAAGTATCTCTATAATGAGAGAGAAAAGATATCTTGTAACTCAAAAGACAGGTCTCGAGCTAACATTCAATATGGAAAGGTCAGAGTAATAGAACCTAGCGGTTTCAGAATGCCAATCTGTTTGCTATTGCATGAACACTTAATGTCAAAGTATACGAGATAGGGTATTTACCATTTAGGTATAGTGGATTGTTATTGTTACTTTCTTGACTTTCTCATTGTATTCTCAATATTTTTACGACATTGGTATTTTACACACAATTCAAATGGTAAATATTTTAATTAGCAGTTATTACACAAACAGTATCGACTCAATATTTATCTAACGTTGAACTATCTTGATTTATATTAAGCCAACAGCTTTAAATTACATTTAGATCGGACACCGCCATAAATTGAGCGTCGCATTATAAATCTGTCGCGTATATCGACAGTCACGTCACGAAACTAAACTACATCATACGATGACATCGCCCGTTGATCGTAGCTAGTATCCAAACACCTACCGATAATACAGCTACCAGAAAATGTACCAGTCAGCACAAAGGACCTTTTCAGTTATAAAAACCATGTGAATTAAAACATTCTGCTTAATTATCAACTTTCATTCCTGCGTAAGCTCGTTTATTTAAAAAAATACGTTAGATATGTGGCTACCGATTGAGGAGAGCTTTGATCTCATTCTCATAATCAATTGATGCGTCGCGTCGGTTTGTTTTATGCTTACATAACTGAAATATATGTATATATAAACATACCTATAATTCGATCGAAATACGTGTTACCGATAAGAAATAAGTATCAAAATCAGAAATCTTCATAATTAACACTGCCGGGCTTTATTACATAATTTTTTAAATTACATGCATTACATTACATACACATTTATTACAAGCTTTGGTTAGAATTCAGGACACACATTTTAAATGCTTTTTAAAAAAATCAACTGTTCATCAATAATAGTTCGATAATTGACATCTCAGCCAGCGTGTACCTAAGTCGCCGCATACAAGGTCGATCGACCTCTGAACATTGCTGTGCGTTTGGATGTACCAGCGCCTACAAATCGAGGACCGTTAAAAATAAATTATAAATAACAAGCAGGCAATAAACGAGCTGTTCGCAGGTCGCCGATGCCGGCAGATAAATCACGAGCGTTGTGACGCGCGGCGGTAACTAGCAGGCATAGTAGAAGTAAGGTCAGATAAACGTATTGTGCACTATCCATACGTGCCATATTAAGTTAATGATGTGGTACACAAAAACTTATGCATAAGAGATCGTCCACTATTCTGTCAGGTAGTCCGCGACGTAACACTGAATTACACCAATAAGCATTTCAACATATGTTAATACCGCAAATTTTAATTGGCGTAAGGGACATTTCCTTAAAAAAAAAATTACACACTACTATATTCCGTTTTCCGTGCTTTATCGAATGCTTTATTTAAAATGTCTATATATTTAAAAATATGGCCGGTATGTCCAGATTTTTCAGGACATATATACAAATTTTATTTTAAAAAAACTGGTTGAAACAAACATAACCAATGAGGGGCTGACACCTGTTTAAATTTGACTGTGGTCGTATAATGACTCGTGGCCCCTTATACTTTTAAGTATGACTTTTACACGTAAAATATGCATCAAAAACGAGAATTTGACCGTTATAAACACACTATTATTAATTCAAGAAAATTATAAGCAGTGTGAACAGACAGGAATGCCAATATAAATAGGTCGTCACGGTCATTGTCTAGGTAAATAAGTAATTGCCTGTAATTTTGACGTTTTTAGACAAAAGGGCTCCCAATTTTAAATAAATGTCCATTGATATCGTTATGTTTCAAAGATAAGCGAAAAGGTTATGATTAGAAAAAAAAAATTTTTTTTAACCGGCCTTTTGAAGTTGCGATATGTCTTTTACGCTAACTGCCGGTGACGAGTTGTAGTATACAAGTAATATGTGTAAATTCTGGCAGCAGCCTGTATACACGCAACCGAGTCAGATCTCCGGCGCTGATAGTTGGAGCAGACTAGTCCGTCGGCCACATTATGGTCTTACACCAATTTTCTTTAAAAAAGAAGACCTATGTTGATTTAAGGTCAGAACGATTTTAAATTTATTTACAAACTGCATAGATAGTACGTAATAAAATAAATATATAATAAAGACAGTAAATAGCGACAAATCTAATCATATTCTCGAACACATAGCCATGGTACATCCAGCTTTTTATATCACATTTTTCTTCTGGGTTACTTGCACAAATTCTATAATTTTCTTGGTATTTCGTCAAGTACAGTTCCAATTATATCCTCAAAACATAAAAAATATTATTTAGGCAAATAGAAGTAAATATAATACAGCGACTTCATAAAAATGGGAGCATCGATTCTGAAGTTCTGCATGGTTATGATGATAACTATAACAAAGGTACATAAGCTGATATTTATCCTTTCAAAATCTGAGTAATTGAGTTCTTCACCATAATTTAACATAGCAGGTGTTAAAAGCCTGTTGTCAAAATGAAATAGCGTCTTTGCTAAGACATTTCCGACCCACAATCATTATAAATAAATATTGGGCTGTAAGGTTATAAATTGCAGTTGAACAATTAACACATAAAGAACACTTGAAAATTTAATTCGCGCCATAGCAGTTGTTAAGGAGCCATATATGATCTTGTTAGTATCTTCAAAAGACAAGAAAGTTAATTACCAGCTTTTAAAAATATAGTCGAAAGCTCTATGGATAATAGATAGAAAGACGAGTTACGTATTTTAGAATAATTTAAAAAAAATAAAAATATAAACAAATTTTCAAACCGGTTAAGTGCGCATCGGATACGCATCAACTTAGGGTTCCATAGCCACTACAAATTGCTATAATGTGCCTATAAATAATTTAGATATAGTTCCGGGAGTACGACTTTCTTTTAGATAACCTTACAATCACTGATCACACATAAATAAGTTTATTGGTAACAGAAAATTGTGGATATTTCTAAAACTTTTAGACGTATGTCATCCAAAGTATTTTTTTTATATGTGTTTGTTTTTACTTTCTGATATTATTCAAATTTTTAAAAGTTAAATGGCATTGTTAAGGTGTTTAGGAAATCGTATCTCACGAAAGATTCACCTATAAAAAGAAGTTACTTAAGAAACTTTATTGCATTTATAACGATCTATCAATCGATTATCTTACACGATGGAGTGAGCAAATAGTAGATTGTCACACAAGGGATAAAAAAGACCTATTCAGTCACGAGACGGTTAGTTGGAGTGCCTAAATAGGTCTTTCACCCTTGGTAAACATTCTGCTTTTCATTACGAATAAGAGGATAGTTAAAAAAAAACAATGCATTAAATGCATATCTGAATCAGATCAACTCATTTTATACAAATATCTGTATACGTAAATACTTAGCACTCGAAAAAATAATTGAAGATCGAATTATCGCTTTCTCGCCTTTTTTATCTTTCTTTTACTGCGGCATTCTACGAGCCAATATTTTTATCATAGATGATAGTAAATATTTAGCTCAAATCTATGTAAATTAAATAATAATTTATTTAAAAGTAAATTGTAAGTATAAAGTTATATTAAGGATATATTGATAATTTTTTTTTATTACAATTTTACGCCACGATTTAACAGAGTTGCTGAATAAAAAGTTGGGACCAGGGACGAAAAGTACTGTTTTCATCCCTCTGATCAGGTAACTTCAAGCATACTTTCCAAGTATGAATAACGAAAAATATTTTTTATATTCCTTAGTTCAATGTAATGGAGAGTCACTACTGTATAATGTAGTTTTTTTTTTACAAAACTGTATGGTAATCCATACAAGTATTAGACATTAGACTGTGAAATTTCATCAAAACCCGTGGAAAGATAACCGAGATTTGTATTTGTGATAAACGGACAGACAGAAAGACTGACAGACGGACATGACGAATTTATAAGGATTCCGTTTCTGTCATTTGGCTATGGAACCCTAAAAACAGGGAGTTCGTTTTTTACATATCATTTGTAAATGAAGATAGGTAGTCTATTTGAAGAAAATATTCTTAAGGGTCATGAAATTTCCTGAAAAATTATATATTTTAAATTAATATTTAAAGCTATTAAATAATATTTTATACATCAACTGTAAGACTGCGACGGGTAGTGCTTGTGCGCTCCGCGGAAACCTCACATTCAAAGTTATAATGTGCCTATAAATAATTTAGCTAGAGTTCCGGAAGTACGACTTTCTTTTAGATAACTTCATTTTCTTTCATGATCTTTTTTGAAATTGACGATATCTGTTTTTGTTCTGAAGTTATAGATAAAAAACTGACGTGCTCTTTTTCTGTTTAGAATTTGTGAAATTTTCTTTTAATCAACAAATATGCATCACTCGACTTTGTATCCCGAATTCAACAAGTCCTCAATCATATCTTTAAGAGACTGATAACTAAATTTCTTATTTTTTAACCAGATTAGTACAATCAAATGTCAATTATAAGAAATTATTATATATTTTATATTTCTCATAACTGGCTTTTGATTCGGATCGCATATTACCTCGGCAGACGTTTACGAAAGAACGAAAACTAATCTAATAAGTGAATTTTATTTATAAGGCTGTAACACATACAAAATAAAAAAATAATAGTAAAGAATAGTTTATAATGTTTCAAATAGGATAAAATACAATCACGATTTTAAGACGGGGTAGGTAATCTTTGAATTACATTTCAACGGCATGAAATGGGTAATCTATAGGTTGATAATAATCTATAGGTTAATGATATATGGTTGTTCCCAGTACATTCATCCGCTTAGTCGATCCGAAAGTTTGAAGAGAGAAATGACTTCCGAATGTAAATAATTGGCGCAACAGGTGAGGTATAAATCTCTTGAAGGCGCGACCCGCGGTTACGAAAGCGATATATCACCGGCCGAGGCGCGCCACACGCGATGTTAACACCTAGCCAAGGAGCAGCTCAACGTTGGCTCAACACGATCGTGGCCATTATCGTGTGTACGCTAGTGTAGTTAAAACGCAAAGTGGATCCGATTCGACTACCGCGGCGGCTCTTCTTTGCGGAATATTCGAGACTGTCAGGACGTTCTTTCTATTGGCGTACTTTGTATTACGTTATATTGTTTCATTAGATATTTAGTAGTAAACATCTGTCGAGAAAGAAAATATATTATTTGTGTACTAACGGCCGCCCAAGCTTCATCCACGTGAGCGATGTATGTTTGAGTTGACTGCGTATTCATCCAATTTTTTTTAATTTTAATTTTTCGCGAAGAATAAGATATTATCTCGGGGTAAAAGTTGAAGATATTCTATTTCGTTTATCCTTTTAGTTACCTTGGGGAAATTAGAAGTCTTTCTGTTGCGCCTTTATAGAGAATGTCCAATTTAAGACGAGAATCCCTTGACTAGTATATCCACTAATTTGTTTTTTTTTGTAATAAAAATTATAAAGTGGATTAATTATATGTAATGGGTTGCGTTTCAAACATATTGCGAAATAATAATCTAGGCAGTACCATTACCAAATTAAAAAACAATTTGTTGATCCTTATTGATAAATGATACAAAGCTTAATTCACTTTCGGCAGACTACTGTCGCAGCATATCACACAGGATCCTCAAAAAGCCCGCCTCACGACCTACTGTAATTATTGATAAATGGCTCTGCACGATGAACAACCCTCAATGTCTTTTACTATGATGTCACACGAGAGATATTTTTGATTGTAAAACGCAACTAAAGAAAACCAGCCATGTTTTTAATTCAGGGCTCATATTTGAGTATACGCGTTGCAATAATATAATAAATAACCGGGTCAAAAGATTCACTTCTTAAAAATATGGACACAAATTTTATGCATGTACGTGAAACAGTGATTGTCAGCGCGTCAATATACTCACCATGTACCCTATTCTATTTTTCCGTGTGAAAAGATGTTTTCCCGCAGAAAAAAGGGACCAATCTTTTTTTATGTCCCGGATACCGCTTTGTAAATTATCCTTTGCCATATTAATTAGTCCCTTTTAATTATATAATAATAATAAGCATAATTAAGTACTAAAACTAAAATCGAAATAAAAACAATAGAAATGGAGCGATTAGATAGTATGAATTCAAACAAAAAGATTTTTGCCCCCATAAAACTGATGAAGCTGCGGGCATCAGTTCGTAAAAGTGTAGTATGACTACTACAGCACTATTATGTAACATAATCTTGCAATATGTCACAAGAGTAAATTCATTGCTTTATATAACAACATTCCCACAAAGACGCAATCAAAAAAGTGCTGGGTCCTCTCAGAAAAATACGCAAGGAACTGAAGGACGCCCAGTGTAAAATATATATATGTACATATATAAGCAATTTTTTTAACAATAGGTGCTTAAATGTTGGTTATTATTGAAACGAACAATAGGCGAGCGGTCTAAACTCATGGACTTTTAATCATCTAAATATTTCGATACTTATAATAAGCTTATAAAGTTTTATTGTAGTTTTTAAATTGTTAAGGGGATAGTCTTTCTCTCCGCGGCTTCGAATTGGCATCGCTATCTTCGTTTCAATCCCTCTTCCCCGACCTGTTCCTGAGCGACAGATACCACAAGAGCAAATTCTCAAAAATATATATAAAATACCCGTCGAAACAGCTTGCAGGCTGTGACTGTAATTAGTATGAATTGAAACAAAAATTTGCAAGATCATTAAGAAAGGATATCCTTAGGGGGTGGTACGTTTAGTTTTTTTTTTTTTTTTAATTTGCAATAATAACAAATTTTTAGTTTAGTTTTAAACCTAAAGACAAATGTTTCTTGTGAATGTTTTGTACGTATGATGTTGGTTTAAATAATAAAAAAAAAATTACAGCTTATTATTTTCAAAAACGAGGAATCGGTAGAAATCATGTTTTTCAGGAATTTATTCTAAAATAACCAAACGAGATACCCAAAAACAAAAACATACCGCCCTGTGACAGTATTTTTTCTATTACATATATTTTTTTTGTAAATATTGATACAGAAATACAGCGAGTATTAAACACGGACTAAACACTCTTTTTTGTATGAAAAGACTGCCTCCTTAAGGGGGAAATTTTTTAATGTCAACTGGGATTTTATTGCAAAAGCGTATAATATAATATAGCCATTTAAAAGATTTTGTGATTTTATTGAGTCGGCTAACATGGTAAGCAAGTTCATCTTTGTTTCTAGTATTAACAATATGCCGATCACTTTTTTTTTTAAATACTGAATATTACTTTTTTTGCTTTAATTACCTATGTTTTCAAATAAGACACATATTGCGACGGCAACGTCATTATGTTAATTTCTTAATATTTGTCTTTGAGTGGTACATTAAGCTATAGTTTGGAAATCGCACGAACAGCTAGCTCATTTCTGCAACACGAAAATTTTATATACATTAATATTAGCAGCGTGTCCCCACAGCAACATAAGCTGCAGAACCGAGCCTTTTGCTAAGGTAATACGCGTATCCTATTGCAATTACGCGCCTAAGGTAATTAATTCCCAAGAATACACTAGGATTCACAAGGTCCAATTTCCCGCTCTTAATAACAATATTTATAAGTATAGGTATTTATAGGTATATGGTTGATGCTTAGTAGCGAGAATCTTATACAATTGGTTTTCTTTTACAACGAATTATTGGCCGTGAACTATTCGACAATTTTAGAGATCGCATCTACTTTGAATACTAAGAAAGTATCACCAGCAAATAACACTATAACCAATAAACAACAAAAACAAAAATGGGTGAAGAATTGAACCCTACGGAACGCCCATTGACGCCGCTGAAATTGAATCTCGGCGTGGTAATTTGTAGATGAGTAATTTAACAGAATCTAATTTAATCTATTGACATACTAATTTATAACATTGGAAATAAAAAGTAATCATTTAATGTTTAAACAACGTTAGTAAACACGGACAGAGTGATCGAAGTAGTTGACATCGCGACGATTTAATGACTCGCAGAATAATATCTTTATACGCTGTGTCGCCATCAATGGAGCTTGTTCGGACTGGCCCGGAGTTTACGCAAAAATCTTGAACCGACGACAGGGTCGATGACCGGCTAACCTCGCGCTCTATCTGATTTTGAATGTTTATTTCACGACTCGTTACATCTAATACACTTGTATCTCGATTCAATACTAAGTTTACGCTTAGGATGATATCCAGCTATTACATTATGTTGACAACTCAGAACAATTACTCAAGTTATAAAAGGAATGTAAATTTTACCTATGTTCAACTTGTTCTAACATGTAGAATAAAGCATTAGAAAGAAAAGATACCTGATACAAAATCATTTCTGCTTAAGATCAGAACGTAGCCCCCAAATTCATTTCAACTTATTTAAACTATGAAGGTAAATAGTGCGTAGCCAACAACGTTATCGATATATTTAAAGTGAAATGTTTCTATTAATTGTAGTAATAAAATATATAGGTACTTTTATTTCTTTAAACTCGTACATTATTTTCGTTTCCAATAAGGATCGTGGTACGGTAAATTAGTAATAAGTATTATGGGTACAAACAACGACAACACAAACACTGATTATGACCCGGCACAAATATTCAAAATATATGATGGACTGAGGTTCGAAACCAGAAACTAAGTTAGAGTTACTAATAACTGAGCGGTCAATATTTACGAAACAAACAAACAAGTGATGAATAAATTATAAAGGAACAATTTAGTAAGCCAAAAAATTGAAGCAATATAATAAATTACAATTTTTAGGATTCCGTTCATTCGATTTGAAAAAACAGAACCCATAAAGGATCACTTTTCGTCGATCACAGCCAATTTTCTCTGGACCTATTACACAAAAAGAACTTGATTTTTGCTACTAATAGAAAGTTTTGTGGGCCAATTAGAAACGTATAAAATTAATAAACTATTTTGATATTGGGGATCAATTTTAGAGGGCAAATTAAGAAAATTAAAAAACGTACTAAGTGCATTCATCACGTAAAATAATAAATGAAAAAAACTTGTAATGAAAAATGCATAATTTTAATGATAACAGGAAAATCAAATCGATAAATCAATTTTAATTTTGAAAAAAATCAAATTCATTATGTGATACATCAAATGAAAAGATACGTTATGGGAAATATGAATACATACAACTTTTTAAACCATACAATGTAATGTGTAAAAAAAATTACCGAAGTTTGTTTAAAATTTTACTAGTTTCGTAACAGCCATATATTAAACCTTTCAACTAATACATAGTTGAAAGGTTTAGTATGTGGCTGTTTACAACAAGTTTTTTTATAAATCATGTGTTATAGGTAAATCACAATTTCTTGAGCCTCCTGGGTGGCTTGTTTCTTCGGACTACTTTGCTTCTCGCACTGGCACAAGCAAAACCTAAATTATTCCTTAAAGTGCAAATTATAATGTCCATTTAAAATCAAACGACCGTTTACTTGGCATCTAGTTTACTTTATTAACGGCTTTTGTCCATTTACTTCGTATTTCTGGATCCAAAGAAAACCTACAAAAAGAATTTTTTAAGCATTAATTGTGGTACCTGGAGTAGCATAGAAGATACAATTTTGGCACAAACTTTTCAACGCCGTTTTCGGAAACTGAAGTCATTGAAATAAATTGTATTTAATGCAAAGTGAGGAATACCTACTCTATTTTTCAAGCATGCAGGAACATAAACTAAAATAATCCGGGAGATAAATGTTAAAGAATGTGGGCACATTACAGAGAAATGAAGCGGTATATTTGAAAAAAAAAATCTGTACATAATTATTCTATAGTTTCTGATGCTGAACCGTGTTTATACGAGTTGGACTTGCATTTGACCGGTTTTTTATTATGAGAAGATTATTAAGCCGAATCGGTACATTATTAAGATGTCGATATAAAATATCGATAAGAACAAACATACGGTGTCAATTTCTATAGCAAACGAAAATATGAAATTAAATAATTTTTTACTCCTTTTAAGCTGTTTTATCACAGTTTAGTAATTTTAATATTTTCAGTGTAATGTAGGCTATTGTTTAAAAATACGTGATAGTAAAATTGTTCATTTCTTAGTGTTTAAAAGCAAAATGAAGGCATTTGGCACTTACCGATAGAACGAAATTGTTTCATTTTCTGTTGATTTTGAGGAACTGTGACTGTGGGCATTTATTGCAACACAAGACATTTTTGTGGCGAACTTATATCACATAAATTTTAATTAATAATTTACTCCTATATTATCAAAAATTTAAATAATTTGATGCAAACGTCCGTCTGACTAGTCAGACCAATGTCACTGAGAAGGGGGTACAAGCAGGTTGTAGCAAACAGTCATAAATACTTACATGTTTTTCACTCACACTGAAATTTGCCATGTAGAACATGAAACAAATATATGTAAATACAAGAACGCCATCTATAACTTTAGTAATTGTCCTAAGGTTGACAACATCATGTCAACTTCATTCGGATGGTGTCTGGAAAACTGCGGCCGCATACAAATGATTGAAGGCGATGACTGACTTACGCAACATATTCATATTTCATAATCATCGATGTTTATAACAACCACAGGTATACAGCCTAATATAGTATTTAGAGAAATAAGGGGCAGTGGGCACTGATGTGATAAATCATATTAAATTAAAACGAGTAAAACAAAATCCCATAGCATAAACATTTCAGCGCAAGTAAGTTCGCGAACATAAATAAACATATTCTGTTTTAATCGTGAAGCCATGTGCGATGGGCGCGCGCCGAGTCTCACCTCCACTCGTCGAACAACATCTCAGCCATTGACGCGCCAATTAAATACTACTCCGCAGCGAGTTATAAATAAATTTATTTATTTCGCACCTTCACCGTTATCTTGTATCGACAGAATTGTTCTTTCCGTAACAATTCGAGACTCGTCTGTTTACATTCGGTCGCGGAGTGAATTATTAGGTGACTCGAGTCGTAGTATAACCATGGTATAATATACCATTAAAATGTATTGAATTTTCCATTTAAGAGGACGCATTACATTTGCTCAATCTGTGACGAGAGCGCGGCCAAAAATCATTTTATTTTATGTACGAGTTCAAGAAAGCGCAGTGCGTTAAAAAAAGTCCATTTATTCTTGCTACATCATGAAATATGGTTAGATAATATTTATGTGTAATGCATAATGTTCTATACAGAAAACGAGCAAGTATGTAAAAAGGTATAAATCCAACTTTGATTCTAGTGTAATTTGATATGATTAACTAAACTACGTTCCTAATGAAATTACTTGGATAATAATAAATTATATTACATCCAAAGTTATGCTGAACTTTGTGTTGCGACACATATTATTATATATACGATATCGTGAATTTCACCAGCTTGATTTTCAACCTGCGTCGTAAAGTAGTGAATGGTCATCCTTCGCAGTTTGTATGGAAATGTAACCGACAAACGTATCCCATTTGTACTTGCAGATTAATCGTATTTAAACAGAAGAAAATTGTTGATACTTAAATATTTACAATATCTAACCAGTCATTTTTGGAGTTGATGTCAGCTAAGGCAAAAAAAAGACAAAATACTTTCAATAACTTAGTATTTTATAGTCTTAGTAATTAATAGTAATTACTAGTAATAAAGACTAATTGATACCGTAGTAAATGCATGTGACTTAGTACCCTGTACTATTTGCGTTCGTTCGACGTTTTTATAATTTAACTGATTTCAGATAGTTTGGTGAAAGGACATAAATATCGAAGTCATAAGGTCGTAACCCGCGATGTAACGGAAACATTTTTGTTATATTATTCTGTGTCAGAAATTCATAGAACTTTTTGAGGGTTAGGTTAGGTAATGACTATGACTACGAAAGCAAATATTTAGTCTACTTGTACTGGTGTTATTATTTCCATGATTTCAAGCAGATGTTCTCGGGGTCGAAAGGCCGATTTCATCATGGGTTTCAACAAATTCGTATGCAGCGTGATAAATTTATTGGTTCTGGACTTGGAAATTGTATTTTGTGAAGAGGATACAATAAATATCCGAGAGATCGCGTTAACGAGCGGCCGACCCAACGCGACGCGTGGAACAATAAAGTACAACGTAAAAACGGACACGCGTTAAGGAAGATACAAAAAAAAAATGTAATCATCAGACCAATCACAATTAAACCGAAAATAAAAGAGCGTTATTCTTTACAATATATCCCAGGAACACGCTACTAGAAAAAGCTACATCAACTGCTTTAGATACTTCAATAATAACTGTTAATTTTTATAACATATTTATTTATATATTTTATATTATAGTATGTATTTCACAACATACACAACAGAGAAAGCTTTAAGTACTAATCGGTTAAGTTGCTATTGAGATAGGACGTTTGGTAGTTGAACTACATCATGCGCCACAATGTGGTAGATTTTTACTATTTGGTAGTTTTACAACATCAAATAAAAATTATACGTAGTTCAATATTTTTCAATAATGAAATAGTTATTTCGTCATTGAATTAATACAATTTTGTAAAATGTATCATAAACATTATTTTTATCATAATATAATTCATCTTACTTCTTTTTATCTTTATCTTTTCGTATTTCTAACAGTAATGTCTAGGTAGTTATTCGTATTTTTTTCCGATTAGATAATGGCAACGCTCTATTCGCTATATCGTCGTCATCCACAAAACAATAAATAGAAATACGCAATTTCAGGTTTTATTTTATATCGTGAATGTCGTTTTAATTCAATAATCTACTCATCTAATTCTATACTTCACGTCAAACTTTATGGCGGATCGGAATACAACGCTCTATGCGTGCTTGCGCAGGTACAGTCATATACTCCTCGCTCCAATGCGTCCCGCTGGACCTAAAACTGGTTACTTCGACGCGAATAGTGCCTATGTTCGGATCCACCATAAAGCTTGATTGGAACTATACCAGAGCAACACCGCCAGCTTTGTTATTAGTGCTCAGATTCAAAACATAACTCCAGCCCTGTAGGTAACGGTAGGACATCGGTTGGGCATGGGAGAAAAAAAAGGATGGAAAATAACTGTATCATAGTTTATTTCAAGGTAGGTACTCCGTAGAGGAAGTACTCTTATTATCTGTCTCTTTCTGATGAGGCCTGCATTTCAGAGTGGCTTACCTAGTCTATTCTATAATCTCCATGAATCAAAACGTCCAATCTTAATCGCAACGTAACCGCAAACACTAAAAATGTAGCTGGCGACAAAGTAAACAATAAAAATTACTACAGTACGTTGTATCCAATGTTTTGTTGTTCACTTTAATATTAAATCCAAATAACATTCAATAATGATGTCATATTATAAAAATAAATAAATAAATGTGTGGTTTATATCATTTCATATTTTAAAAACATGTACGCTATTCTAGTATTTTTCCCGGTAAATTTTAAAGGATTTTTGGGTGACTTTAATCCTAGAATTCAAAAAGTACCTATCTGCATACTATGTTAATTAAGCTCTGAAAATGGAATTTTCACAGATAAATTTAATGGCAATTTATAAATAAAGCTGACTAAAATAAGGAACATCGATCAACAAAATTCCATTTGGGATCCTCGAGCAACCTGCTGCGATATCTGCGAAGAATTTTAAGTTAATTTTAGTCCGATACTCCTGCCAGGTACAGTGGCCTCTCCAAAAACACGGGTGTTATGATTCATTTATTGTTTTTATAAATATAAAATATTCTGAATAACCAGAAAGAATAAATAATATCACGTTTCTTTAAGAGCTTTATTCACAAATTCTGAAATAATTTAAATTTTATCACTGCAACAACATTCGTACGTAAAATATCATCTTCAAAGAGGTACGTAAAAACTTCCGAATATTTTTTCCAAAGAATTATAGACATAGCGTGGTTACTAAGTCAAACATAAATACCTACAACGCACGAGAAAAAGGCGACCGTCAATGCAGCGAGGAGGGGTACACCCCGGTAGCCACGAACGACGCGATTGTCAATCGCCCGTGTATCCCCATGGAAATATAATAACCTTGAGGCGCCATATCTTAATACTTTAGTACTGTAATACTAAAAAAAACACGTGTTTTATTATTTTCACCGAAGGTCGTAAAAATATTGACTTGGAAGATAATGAAAAAATCACCGGTATGTAACTCCATAGTGGTTGAATGCTGTGAAAGATATATAAGAACAATCTAACAGACATTCAAATTTAAAAAAAAAAATCCGGATCATAATTCATCAATGAAAATGTACAAATATACATATACTAATGTACAAATCACATTATAAGTCCGTCTCGTTTTGGTCGTGGATCAGAATAAAAACTCAAATGACTATACTATTTAATTAAAGATTTTAATAGAATGAGAGTGTACAGGCGCAATGGCTCGCGGATATCTCCCTAGATCTGGTGGTGGGCGCGGGCAAGAGCGCGTCAGGAGTAATCATTGGCCGCATATCGAACACAAAAATCCCTTACAAATATACCGCTATGCTCGTAATACGTATTTTCGGCAAGATTTCAGATTCGCTGCTTATCATCTCATTTCAATCTTCCGCTTGTTATGACTCCGGCCTTATTTCGGGTACTGCGTCGGCGCGAGGTGATTGAGCCCCTTGATGTGCTTCGTTGTATTTTTTTGGCAAAGGTAATTCATTTTCGTCAGAGCCCATATATATCCGTCAGTATCGAGAAATACATAACAGCTTTTCAATATTGATCGAGCAATATTTGCGGTGTTGTTATTTCAAAACGGTGGTAACTTTATAATCTTAATACGTCAAACGTATACCTAAATCATGTCAATCAGCCACAAATTGGTTAATGAGGACATAAACTATATAATCTTGCCACATACAAGAGCCCGATACATTATACATTACGACAGGTAATTAAGATAATAGGTCCTTAAATACGAACAATATTCCCTACAATTCCGACACAGCGAGTGTTTCCTCGAAACTACTGTTTCAACAGTTAAAGCGGCAATCATCGGCCGCCACGACGCCGCTCACTTGAGATTGAAATGTAATTTTATGTGAAAATTTAACCGAGTAACTGGCGAGATGCGTTCTCGAGCGACTGCCACGAAACGATGAACCAGCATCTAAACTTACAAAGCTCATTTAGGCAAATGACTGGAATTTCAAGCACATAACAGTCTGAAATCGTAATTAACCGAGAGAGAACCTAGATTACAGACGCGTATTATTTGTTAATGAAGGTATTTATCGGAACGCACAGGTTGCACAGAACGTAACATCATCGGTTTGTTCCTTTAAGGACAGATTCTGTTTAGGACAGATTCCTTTTCAGACAGATTTTGTACGGGCAAGAGAAAAAGTTTCGATTTGTTCCGTTAAGGACAGAAACGTTTTTAACCAACGTCCTCTAAGTACGCGTTTACGAATAAGAGATTTATTTATAAGCTATTTTTATTATTAAATTATGGAAAACTCCTTTCAATTTCTGATGACATGGTACTATGCTCATGCTATGCAGAATTTTGTTACCTATGCGTATTCATAGCGCGTTGATTGGTAGTTGATGAATATTTCATTAATATATAATTAAGTACCTAGTCAAAACAGGAAAATTACCCCCTTCTTCCTGTTGGACTAAATTAATTTGAACCCAGAGTGTCATACTGAGCAGTAGAACTATTTGGATTTTTGTTCATATTATTCTACCGTAAAGCAAACTCCCTATTCGTAAATACGTATTCATGCGACGTTGGTTAAAAACGTTTTCGTCCTTAACGGAACAAATCGAAACTTTTTCTCTTGCCTGTACAAAATCTGTCTTAAAAGGAATCTGTCCTAAACCAGAATCTGTCCTTAAAGGAACAAACCACATCATCTTGTGTAATTTATTTATACACCTTGTTAGCTTCATAAGCGATCTACAATTACTTCTATGCGTAATCATAGCATAACATATAAGCCTTATGATGTATGCCCGTGTCCGTTGTAAACATTAATAAGACAACTTTGCATATTCGTCCACTGATTGGAGTTCTTGGCTGAGAAAAGCTA
The DNA here is from genome assembly GCA_949709985.1 of Luffia ferchaultella. Classification (NCBI taxonomy): domain Eukaryota; kingdom Metazoa; phylum Arthropoda; class Insecta; order Lepidoptera; family Psychidae; genus Luffia; species Luffia ferchaultella. Next base: position 8,602,306 of record OX453251.1, read on the forward strand.
AGCCAAATAGATTTAATTATCCGAGTATATGAGTTGCAGCATGACGTTTGGTCTTTGATTATTTACATATCCAGGTAGAAAGTGAACATCAAAAAATGTAGATACAAGTATAATCTAACTGTTCAAGACAATTTCCTCCCGCCCCTTTACTGCTAAATTTGTCATCACAGAGTACGAACTTAATCTGTTAAAAGTGAAAAGGTGTTCAATAAAAATATGTATAAATTACGCAGAGAGACTGAAGCTATGCAAGAAAGTCACTCACCATCGCTAAGTTAGAAATTTTTGATTTTAGCACATGTTCAGGATAAGCAATATTTTTGTGTTCAGAATATTGACTTTAATTTATGACCAATGAAATTTTTGCAATGTAAGCCTTTCTTTTACTACTTACTTCATTTTGTTGAGTGTTGCTAGAATTTATATTCGAAATTCCTTTGGTGGTAGAGTGAAAAATGAACGTAAAAATATTTCTAATACACTACGTAGAAAATCAGTGGTTGCACTGTTGGAAGCTTCTGACCTTTTACCTTGGAATCACTCAACGGAACTTCACGACAAAGTACATTTACACAAAACTTTTTACTATATAGCATAATCGAATTTGGTGGTTCGAGATTACTTCTACTAAGAAAAATTAAATATAATAAACATGTTGAATGTCTCTGGCATATACAGAAGGTCGACGTATGCCTCTGTATACAAAAAATAAATTGTGACGTAAGTGCAGGGAAGGAGGGAGGGAAGCTTTTCACTGGTCTCAGTAGGATAGGTCCTCCTATAAAGGTTGTTGCTCTCGCGATTATTATTTTTAAATAAATATTTCAATATTATTGTTTTCACCATGGTAGGTACATATAGTAAGTGTTTTATAAAATAAACAAAATAAATAATTGATACTGTTATTGAAATAAATAAATAAATAATATAGAACATGTTGTACGTGTTGTATAAAATTGCAATTTTTTTTTTTATATTTGCGAGGTCTATGTGCGTTTGAGACAAAATTTTAAAAAAGCTAACATTTTGAAAACCTTTTTGTCACAGACCTATCGTGTTAGTACTCAAACCAAGTAACCGAATTTTTACAAGTTTATAATTTCGTAATTTTACGTTAATTCTGGTTACAGCCCAACAAAGATATAACGTACCGTCTGTGCGTTAAACACACTTTTTTTAGTTTACGCCAAAATAATAGCATAAAAGTGTTATAATAAATAAATATATACATTTAAAGTGAGTGGGCTAATTACTAGCTTTTATTTGACACTCATATTGCTGTAAAACCGAAAAAAAATTATTCATGCCCCCTATCTTTTTTGATTCGCAGACCTCATATTAAAATAAAATATACACACTGTCACTCCTACAATTAAGACGAATCTAACGGCAGCTCATATGGTCAAAACCATTAAGCCATTTAGGCTACAGTGCGTGCCAGAGAAATATCTAGGATATATATTTATATATTAATACCTATGTTATATATTTTGGTACTCGCCTTTTAAACTCGCTTTTATTTTGGACATCTTTAAAAATCAATTTCTTTCAGCCCACACATTAAAGCGTATAAAATTGGCCATTTTAATTATTAAATTTTTTTTTACCCAGTGACACTCGCACCATCAACACGAGTCTAATGACGTAACATTTATTAAAATCAGTTGAACCGTTGACTAGTTACAAGCAAACATAGAAACGATAGACATACATTCACATAGGTCAAACACATATACCCAACTTTGGGGCTTCGCCGCAGTCGGGTAAAAATATAATTGCATTGGCTTTGCTGGCCGTGTCAATCTTCTAATTTAACCGGGTCCGATTTAGATTTGACTAACTGCTAGTTGAAGATCATTGCATATTAGAAATCTTAATTACCCATTCTAGTCAAATTATGTTAGTAAAATCGACTTAAATTTCACTTAAAAAAAAAACGAAAAGATATAAGTAGACGTATATTTTAAACTTTAAATTTTATTGATTTATTTGTATAAGAAGTAAACGTTACAACTAGTTCGTTTTTAAATTATGCTTGAGACATTAAGCGGATAGAACTAAAATTTTAATAGAAAGAAAAAAGAATCATTATCAAGTCCCTAAAGAAAACTAAAATAAATAAATTACATTTAAGTATTTACCTTTTAACTTTTATTACAATAATTACAATACTACTACCGACTACCGCTTAAAAAAGACCTTTCCCGCTTTACTTACAACTATCGCAAGTTAGTTCCATTTGGGTTATTATAATAAAAGAATTCTCATGCAGAAACCCTTCCATTCACTTGAATTATATTAGCATTTTTTTTGGCTACATCTTTTGCCGTGATAACGCCTAAAGAATTAACGATAACGACTATTAAAAGGTCAACATAAGCAAGTCCGCATGTATACGACGGCGCTTTTACGTCACTCACGTCACATATATTATCTTGGCAAGCGTTTACACAGTGTTATTTGCCCAACCGTCGACCCTTTAACGGTACCTAGCGTGTGATCGGAGACCGTTTGATTGAACCGTGCCAACAAAATATTCAACTTTGTAATAAATTCGGAAGTTTCGCAACGAATACCATGCGATGGCGCTGCGATCGATAGCAGAAGAGCCGAAAATTTACTAGATAGTTTGTAGTTCATCAGTATTTTTCAATTAACTTTAAAAAAATATTTCTTATAATAAACGATACAATACTTTCATCGCAAAACAATTCGCCCAACGTGGGGCTCGAACCCACGACCCTGAGATTAAGAGTCTCATGCTCTACCGACTGAGCTAGCCGGGCTTCGGCAATCGTCTCGAAAAACTTAAATACTTTTAAGAGGACTTACGTACGGCATATACTAGATTTTTTTTAGACGTTAAATAATTGAGCAACTTTATAATTATAAAACACGCTTCGTTGACGAAGAAAACGACATAAATACTTCAGTTACAAATAAATATAAAATCCAAAATTTATATTCAGCGTCCCACCAGCTGAAATTATTTGCCACATTTAATTTTGTATCTATTTAGTGACACATCGATGCAAACGGCATATTATTTTACAATTAAATTATCGCGATAAAATTAAAAACAAGTTTCTATTATTCTATATTTTCGATAATAAAACTTGGTAAGCCAGAAGAATTGGCAAGCTATGAGTTAAATTTTATAATCTAAATTTCAAATGGAAACTTGATTTTTAGGAAATAAATTTATTTCGACTTTGTTTTAGATTTACATTTTTATAATGGGGAAACAAACTGGCTAAAGAGATCATTACTTTTTTTACGTTTTACTTTTGGTGGTTCGATGTGTACACAAAACGGACAAGTAAAAATAATATCTTTTGTAGATTTCGTTGACGACCTTTACGCATAAGTTTACCTATTACATGAGCGCAAAACGTCCCTAGAACAATTTTTTCACTATTCCATTTCTAAACCGCAAAATAAACGAGGTAGTTCGTTCAATAAAAGAGATAGATACAAAAAAACTTTGAAATGCAATGTTTACAAAGAAAATTATAAGTAATTATGGTTCCTCGTATAAAAAACTATAAATAAAAAGAGATTACCTGATTTGTCTGATTAAAATACTCCTAAAGTGATTGCAACGAACTAATTGTACCTGAAAAGAAATAGAAAATAAATTAATTTTGATTATACCTTATAAATTGTCAACCAATTACGAAGATGTTGAATTTATACCTACGGATTCCTCCAGAAACAAGATTACATTTAACTGCTGTACGAACGAAATAAAGCAGACAAAGCGTTCCGTTCAGATTTTCAAATAAGGATCCAATTCATGAAATATTAGCTTGAAATCCTGACATTGCACGACAGTCGTCGGCTTGTAATAACGTCTTATATGAGAATACAAGAATGGCTGTGAGCTGTACTTTATTGCCTTTTACGTTGTACTACGAAAGGAACTTGCTTGTAAAAAAAAACGTGAGATTGTCACAAAACGACAAAATTACGTTTATTCATTCTGTACTAAATTCATTATATAATGTCAATATGTACGATTATGTGCCAAAAGGGAACATTTCGAGCGACTTTTAATTATGTTTATTACTATGAAAATTAACTATCTATTACAACAATCGTGTAACGTAAAGCAACCAAAAGAAGAAAATAAAACTATAGTTGTTACAACAAATATATATTCTCAATTATTAGCCATTTTATAACTAGAACATTTATATTCGGAGCATCGTTTTTCTCTATACATTATATTCAGCGATAGGAAAACATTCCAATAAGAATCGCATAATCGATTCCGGGATATTGTGCGAAAATTCTGGCCAAATGATCACACGCGATATAAAATTTATGATAGTCGATATCAATACCAGTGTAAAATTTATTATTGGTCTTCAATATAAAGTACCATCTGGAAATGAAGTAGTCAGAGTCAGAGCGTACACGGGCAGCGATGATGATATCATTGGGTTGAGCGTATCGGCCGATCGGATCTGCGATATTGGCGCGAAAACACGCAACACGCAAGCCGTCCGCCATCGCGCTTCATATAAGGGTCATGTAGTCAATATTGTCTCTCATTTTCACCTTTAATATCATTGATCATTACTGCGATCTAAAAAGTACCTACACAAATTAAATTTGTTTTTTATTAATTAAGAATGAATGAATTGACATAAAATACTATTATTTCTTGTTTATTTCATGTAAATAAGAAAAACTCTAACTGGACGAAATGAAACAGTAGCACTGACATTACAATATTGGAAAAAGTAATTTATTTGATTCACTCGTGAAAAAAATTAAGAAATCAGTAAACCTTATTTTTTATCAGCAGAGTTAGCGCTAAACGGATATTCTATCTAACAAAATCCGTCCGCTAACCACGAACTTTGGTCTACCGTGTTACTATAATAATGAAAAGCATAATAATAGTAAATTTTTAACAATGTGCCACTTACATTTATACCCAGTAAATTAAAATAAATAAATCAAAATTTAGTTAAAGATACCATCGGAAAGGATACGAATTCACTCCACTCAAGAATGAAATACAAATTATCAGAAAACAACATTATGGAAAATATTTTAATATTTATCGTCTCAATAAAAATATCTATAATTCGTGTAATTTGAAATACAATTAATCATTCGATCGTAGAAAAATTTCCCAGCAGTGGCTGCAAAGTAAAGCTCGATAATAGTTGCTGAGCACGAGAGAGTCGAGCCGGAGGAAAAAATTATAAGAGCTCAGGCGACGCGATAACTAATGGCGTGATCGCGCCACAGCCATCGATTGCGGGCGTTATCTCAATAAAGAGCAACAGAGTGCGTTCATTAGCACTCTGACACGGCGCAATCATAAATTGTGGAACCCCGCCGCGACCCGCACGCCGTGGACATTAAACCCCGCCACTACCCCGCATTTCGACTTTTTGCCATTTCCATTGTTTTCGGGAGGTAGGTGCCTGGAACCGTAACGGACCGATCCCGCCCGATACGAGCGCAGGTGTCACCGTTCACGCTTTCCAACTTAATTACGCTTTTTAACAGCATATTTTAATTCGAGTGGAGATAACGTCACAGCTGCAACAAATAAACTGAGTCTTTGTCGGACTTACATAAAAAATAAAATAATAAAAATGTTTTATCGTACAAAAACACGTTACAATATAAGAGAGTTGGCCCAGGCCAACTTATTACCTGTGATTGTGTGTGACTTGCCTTATTATCTGTATTAGTTACTGTCTGTGAAATAAAAATTGTTTATCAGTTACATAGATTCATAGTTCAAGAATATATGTTGTGTGTCAGTGCATACAATACATACATTTTTGAACGGAAATCTTCTTTAGGTACACTTTTTTCAAGCAGTATATCACTGACACCGCGCTTCGGAGGGCACGTTAAGCAGTCGGTCCCGGACGCTGTCAATAGATGGCGGTCGTTACAGTTCCAAAACCCGCAGTGGAGCAGCGTGATGGACTTGGGGAGTGGAGTAAGAATGGGCTGATGATGATGATTTCAAGCAGTAGACGAAACTGAACTGTCACACATTCGAATCGGTAACGACGAATCGGATAAACTCGACTCCAGTCGGTCGGTGACGTTTACTGTCTAACAGGAAGTGCACCGTTTCTAGAATTACGTTTTATTATTATGAATTGTAATGCGTATATACGTATACTTTATATATAATCAATGCAATATTTCCAGCTAATATAATTTGTGAATACAGTTAGTATTTAATACTTTATTTCAGAGTAATTTGGATACGCATGCGTTATTGTATATTCGGACTCTTATTTTTCGTTTTTATTTTTCACTTACGTATATGAGTAAATACAAATATTATAACAAAACAAAGAAATGAAGTGAACTTCCTGTTTTTTTTTCTCGAACATTTTAAATGAACCGACAAGCGGTGCCAAAACAAAAAGTTTTGCATTTTGCGAGGTCTTTGTCACAGAGAATCGAGTGTGCTATTTTTAGTATATTTCATATCAAATCGAAATAATGTGAACCTCATGTATTTTTCTTCTCGTAAATTGTAAGTTTCCGACATGCGGACCCCTGTGCGTTCTTTATTGCCCATGCTGGTCCCTGCGATAGTATCTGAAAGGGACCATGGGAACTTTTTTTACTAACTCGACGAAATTAAATCTGCCACTATTCAAGCATACTTAACACTCAAAAACCGGTCAAGTACGAGTTTCAATCGTGCTCTGAAGGTTCTGTACTTTTATATAATGTATTTTTGCGTATTTGTAGTTACTCTTCTCGTGGTCCGAAAACGCATGTCAATTTTAAAATACAAAAATACGTTTCAAAATAGAAACACGTTTGTTTTTAATTTTTACTACAAAATTTTCTTTTATGCCTATTTTCATGATTCTTTCAGCAACAAGAAATATCTTAGGTTTAAATGACGTATGAAAATGTATGTTTAAGATTATATTTTTACTTATCATTGATTCAGAAACTTGATTTTTACAGGTCAATGGGGCCACACACCTCCGTACTTGTTTGAAGTTATGTAGTTGCAATTTCATATCTTTACCGGTTCCTGAGAAAAAGCGTGTATACATAGACAGACGGACGGAAAACAAAGCGATATTGTAAGGATTCCTTTTTAAAACTCTTTAGGTACGAAAATTCAAGTTTCAGCAAAAAGGCAACGGTTAGAATATTAATATAGGAGAAAAGTTGACCATTATGCTTGTATTTATGCAATCGTCAACACAATGTACAACACTGTACTTTTACGTGACACTTTTCACCAACATAACGTCAAATAATAATTACAACTATTTCGGCATGGCAGTGATTGAACAATAATCTAGAAAAAACAAGATCGTGGACCGTATGGACTTAGATTATTGTACCGATTATCGTAGCATCGACCAATGGTAACCACATACAACAAAATGTTACCATTATATTGTATGGTTGAGATGAAACATAGGCTTTCAATAAAAGTATGGTGTGTATTATTTTACCAAATTATTAGTCAATTCTGTGCTTTAGCGATCGATCGCTAAAGCACTGTAAGTAACGAAACCTATCTCCAATAATGCTTAATTGATTCTTAATGATTTCGCTGCTATCGGTCCTGGCTTTTTATTTTCTATGGACCGTGAGCATCCTTCTTTCTCAGTAAATTTAAGCTATATGCTCGTGTTATAGATATTTTTTCAATTTTTTTTTTGGAACAGCGGTTCAAAAATTAAGGCTGTACATGCAAGCTACGTATAAAAATCCTTTTTAAACACAATAATTCGTTAGCGGTACCCAATATTGAAAAACCGTCAAAGAAGTATCATAATTATTTTAAAATAACTATTCAAGGAGACCCCACTTCTTCATCCTCACTTTACGGGTAGGTATGGGAAGATGAGCAAGAATATTTTTTAAATAATATACCTACGTCGTTTGCAAAACTCCGCCGTTAATTGCGATATTATAGTTCCTTTAAATGGTTCCCTTTTGACTATGGAACCCTATATTATGCATAGTCAGTTCAGCCCTGATCTGATCCAGTTTTAAAAATAATTTAAAAATCGATATAATGCGACTAAATTAAATCTGTTACTCTTCTAGCATGAGTAACCGATTTAATTTAGTCGCGTTATACCGATCAAAGGAACCAAGGATCCAAAATTCCTGTGGGCCCTTCTTTTTCTATTTTTATTGGAAACAAATTAACGGACACGGAAGACTTAAAATATCGCATATACTTTGAAAATTATATATTTAATTTTATAAATCAAATAAGTGTAGATGGGTATTTATTTGTGTTATCCTACGAGAGAAGTATGGTCGTTTGGTTCTTAAAGAATTAAGAGTCTCGAACGACTATCGATCGAAGTCAGTATGGCCACGTATGGCACAGCGCCAAAAAATCTTTAATATCAACCCATACGAGAGTAGGGAAGTGGTCATGGATGATAACAGCGTAACTGCAAATATTGCCAAAACTCACAAATAAACGAATCCTTCGTCTTGTGGATTAAAAGAGTTGGCAAACTTTGGACCCCGGATTACAAAAACGGGTAGATATCAAAAATAATACACAAACATATTTTTACTTTTTGGTGTTTACGACGACATGAAAACCTTTAACTGAAAAAAAAAATTACTTTGAATAATTATTTCATGAAATATATTTTGCAACATTAGAAACACTTTAAATTGCAAATATTATTCCTACGATGGTTAACATGATAAATTTCATGTCTTACTTACGATAAATTGGATCACACGACGAAGATATATAAAAAAAAGGTAAACATTACTAAGATATTATACGTCACTATAATACGTTCTTTGATAAATCACATTAGCCTCTCTTGTGTGTACACGCGAGTGATCTACATATTATCCTGGAAGATATTCTTCGTTAGCTGTGTCCACGGTCGGTGGACGCTAGTTAAGTCTTATTGTCAGACACAATGGGAAATAATGGCACGGTCAGACCTCTACGTAAGGAAGCATTTCTGACTTGGTTGATAAATTTTGTCATGCCCTTGTCCGAGTTTCAAGAAGCCACGGGATCCCACCGAACTTTTAATGAGTACCTCCAACTTTTAGGATCCGCAAAAATAGTTGATATCGACGGAGGGTCGTTGAGGGACCATATCGAAAAAAGTTCCATTATTACAAAAAATCCAAGAAATAGTTTTAGAATAAATTAATTTTTTCACTTCTCCTTGACCGACTAAAAATAAACTTGTACACGTGTAAATAAATGAAAATATTTGAAGTATAGACTTAAAAAAAGGATATGATTTAATACATTCGACACTATTATTAACGTAATTGTAATGGCAAAGGGGTATCATGTAATGAAATGTGGACATATAGCATAATTCCTTATTGCACAGTGCCAGAATTCAAACCTAAGTCATAAGCTAAAGAACTGTATAACAAGTCCGCAGCTTAAAAAAAAAATAGGTCACCGAAACGTCGTCGCCACCACCAATTGCAGAAGTAACAATTCCTTTATCTAGATTAGGTTACGATATAATCAACTTTCTTACTGCTACAAATTTCTTATATTCAATATATAAACCAGATTGTAAATAAATTTCACAGACTTTGGATTGCATTAAATTCTGCGACATTACGTACACAGCAATATTACTAAAACTGAAAAATTAATTTAAAACGGTATTAAAATACATTCAAACACATACCTACATACTTCCTAAAAAATGTCCCAGACGATCTAAATAAGCTTGTAAAGAATTATATACTACGACACACACTATTAAAATCGCTAAATCAATTGCCTCTATAAAAAGAGCCGTGAATGAAGGCGTGAAGTTTCACACCGCTTGCTCCCGCCTTGCGGAGGCGTGAAAACGAACACCTATTATCATAAAGCAAACAACCGTCGACGATACGAAAAAATCAACAAATAACTTGCTTTAATGATTTGGTAGTTTCATGGGCTGAATGCCAACGACGCGCGAGCGCCCCTCTAAAGAGGAAACAGCAATAAAGCTGTTTTACTATAGGCCGCATGAAAAGACTATTTATTTATCACAATGAATATGTGTATGTTCATATATCTGTTTCGAAAATTTGTGTAAAAAAAAAACTTTAAAAAGTCTTTTGACAAATTAAAATGAAATGAATACGCATAAACCTAAAGTAAACGGTTTCAATATCCTACGCGAGGTCAATATTTGCCAGGCCGGGTGTTTCCGTTCGGCGAAAAATTTGGACAGGTAAATGGTGTTTAAAACTATCAACAAAAAAAAGCGTTAAAGCAAACTTAAAAATCCTGGGACTATTAGTTTTGTCACGTGAATTCACATCCTTAAGCGACTACCATAGAGCTGGAATTGACACTCGTGGAGGGCGAGGTTCAATTCTAATTTTTGAGTATTGAACTTTTATTGGCTCAAGGAGTGAACGTTCTATGCTTTATGATCGCTGCTTATATTGATTCGTATTTTCCACTGATATTAAAACAAGTTTAATTGGAATTCTACTCTAGTCACAATTTACAAGTAACCATTAAACAACAACTGGAAATTGTAATAGACGCTCAAAAGTATTCATTGAAACGTGATACAAAACTAAGAAACAGTATTTTACGACCCCTATGCATTCGGAAACTCGTTAAGACATTGAGATTCTGAGATCTATTGTTGTGAGGTGAATCGGAATGAAGTGGTCACGTAGTGTCGTGCTACCGTAGGCAGAGGCATGCACGTCACGACCCCCGACCCACCGCCGCCGGCGGCTCCCGACGTGCGCGTACGCCACTCACGATCGCCGATGCTACATCATGCGATTCAGAAACTTTTTTGCATCTCCTTTTCATAAATATTTATGATCTAGGTTGCGTTGGGATGCAGGACGGATGGTACACATGTACGGGATAATAATTTTAGACGGGAAAATAAGGAAGGCTAGCTACACAAACAATAATTTTGAGACAGAGAAAGTTCGAGACTTTTGGATCTACTACCATATGTATTCACAGATTTTTAAAAACCTGTCAAGTGCATATTGGGTATTACAAAAGCTTAGATTTCACAGCCATGCCATAAACAAAACTTATTATTAAACTAGTTTTCCTCCCGCGGCTTCGCCCGCGTGAACTACAGTTGTACCGCCACAGCTAAATGGACACGACGCTCCAGAATATTGTGACATTTTCTAGAAAATTCTGTAACTTAACTACATAAGAAATCTCTATACCTAATTTCATCAAAATCCATTTAGTCATTTTAGCATGTAGAATAGCTGTCCCACAAGTCGGTCTCAAAATCGGTCAACCGTTTTTGAGATAAACCGGAACAGGTAGATAGACACTACAATTTTATTAACATAGATTAAAAAAATTGCTTTTCACTAATGACAACGCTTTCTTTATGTTTACAAAATTTCAGTAAAATCAGACCAGCCGTTTTGGCGATTAGCCTGAACAAACAGACAGGCAAACAAACAAACAAAAACCAACTTGTGTCACTCCTGATGACTTTTTTTTATGTCTGCGAAGTTTCATTGAAATGGTTTAGTCGTTTTGGTGATTTGCCGGAACAAAAAGACAGACAACCACACGGATAAAAAGTTATTAATGTTATAGTTCTAAACTTTCTAGATAGGCTGACGCTGTTCTGGAGTGTCGTGACTTTTTAGTGCTCCCTGTAAGAGCAATTGTGTACCTAGTCCACGCGAGCAAAGCCGCAGGCGGAAAGCTAGTATAAGTAATTACATAGTTGATGACAAAGTGTAAATGTAGGTAGTGTCAAAACAATATTTTCTAGAAATGTATTTTTAAGATATGGTAGAAAACAAAATAGAGCCGAAGGAAAAATAAAGCCATTTATAAGTTTCTCAGTTTGTCTTCTTAAGATCAAGAAAAATATTTCATTTTTTATTTGTAAGACACGACATCCATATTTTATTAAATTCTTCAATTCTAAGACGCGCAACTTCACATATAAGCCGAATTTATTGCCTACCTAGAATGGAAGTGATAAAACTCGTAAAAAACTTCGTAGCAGGAAGATGCAGGAAGCATTCCCAACAAAAACTACATACGTATCCGCCTCGAATAGAGACATAACAGACCCGTCGACGTATAATGATGAAAAATGTGTCACTACTTTTATATAGGAAGGTGGGAGCGACAAATATTTCATGTCGACTTTTATAGTCACCGAAATGTTATTAAACAAACAATTCGCCCATTCGACGGCAAATCTTTGGTCAGAGGCTTGTATAATTGATTCTTTCCGGCGCGTCGGCGGGCGGGCCAGTGTCATCCGGAGCCAGCGACGCGGGACGGGGCCATTGTGGACGCGCCGCGCAGTTTCCTGCGACAAATAATATTCTTATTCCAGTAGAGCGAACTCTTTGGTAAAATCGTGCTCATTTCCGCCTCTAAACGAAACGTAACACGCCAACGAGGTGACGACAGAACTTAAAAGTGAAACGGAATGGGTTGTTATGACATATACGAGTATGAAGGATATAAAAATATTTTTCATTCATTCATTCCTGGGAATTTGCTGGCGTTTCAATTTAGGTATAAAGCGATATTGGGAAAACAAACGTTAAATTTACAAATGTTATTATAAAAAGATGTTCCGGATCCCTGATTTTAAAGTTACCGAATTTATAACGGGATTTTTGTGGACCTACTTCGGTGTTCACAATTCACAAACACGTAAAAAATTGCTCTCCGTCTACCTTATCTATCAAAGTACCTACTAGAAAATTCACAAAATAAGGATAATGGAAATTTTTAAGATTGCAGATTGCAATACGATACATAGGTATTTCTTTTTATCATAAAATAATTTATTAAATTCAATATCTTTGATTCTAGTAACTGAAATTGGTGCAAAAGCATATCATGACATAAACTTAGTTGTGAAACAATAATTGCCCAAGAACAACTTGCACATGGCCAGTTTTCTTTAATTGGATTTTTTTAATTATATGTGAGGGACATGCACTGTATTGTCTATAAGGCGAAACAACCTTTTAGAATCTTCTGGCTGTGTGTTGTCTACTTGTTAGTCTGTTTATGTGCTTAATAGCACATCTTATAAAAAGCATTGAAAGACTTACATCGAAATACAGTATAATATCCAGCTCAGAGTACCTACAGGTTATACAATTTATCTCATTTCCATTTCCGTGGGTTAAAAAATTATTATAAACCTCTGAAATCAAAGTTAACAAGCAGAACGAAACCTTGGAAAGTGAAAGGGATAATAATTGGAGTAGTAGCTGATGTAGCAGAAAAAAATGAAAAGTAAAGAAAAAAATGAAATCATATAAGTAGATGCAGAAATAATCACTAGAAAAAACGTGGATGTAGTCAATGCGAATGCCTAAAAATTTACCAATCATACTCTTCATTATGTCAATACGCAAAAAGAAAACACATGCGTAAGATACCTTTAATTACCTACATCGATCAAACATTGGTTGGTGCGCAAAAACATTTATTAAATGATAGGTTTATGAAAGGTACTATAATCGGACTAACTTGATAATCGGCGGGTTTGACAACTACAGCGACCGGTGGCTAAAAAATGAGAAAACGAATCGTCTCCATAGGGCCGGCCACGTTTATGAAGTGTGTCATTAGATGGTCCGGGTCGAGCGTCGCGCACGGCTTGCTCTACTAATATCGACCTAAACGCTCACAGCGAACTCATTTCGGCTCCGTCATTATAAAATATTTAGCGATATACCTAATTTAGTAAATGATACGGGGTTTATTTTAATAGAATGGCCGTAATAACTAGGCACCCGGACGCAGTACGCCCCCAAGTTTGGTGTAATGACGGGTCGGGACGAACCCACGCGAGATTAATATATCCGAGGGATTCGTATAATAACAAAGGCTACAACAAAAAACTAAAACGGCCGATAAATGTTTTGTGTGCCTACCTGGACGCGAAGCGGTCGCGTTACTCGGCCGCGATCAGATGCGCCGCGCCGCCTTATCGGACTAGCCCTCGATAACATCCCTACTCAAATATAATAAATCTCAACCGATAAAATGCTTTACTTTTTCAAAAGAGCTCCGACTAATTGTTTCTAGAAACCTGTTATTATTTGATAGTTTGCCGCGAGGCCGTTTTACGTCGTATACCTAATCACTGGCTTGAGAACACAAGTTTGTTTTCAAAATTTATTTATCACGCATTACATCGACGTCTGATAACTTTTACTAACTTTAAAATCAATTTTATTTACCTGAGGAATAGGGCTAAAATACTCCGAGATTTTTGTAAAATTTAACATATTTGCGTTTCTCATATTTAATATGAGGAAGGCAAATATGAGGAATTTTTTAAAAGAGGTAATGCGTTAAAATTACTTTCAACAAAAAAACAGCTCAAGAAAATACCGTACTTTATTGTTTTATGACCGTAAAATTTTATAACATCCTCATAAGTTGCACAACGTTGCCTCAAAACACAACAAACGCAACGGACAAACAAAAGGTGCCGAACTCAAATATTTCGACCAAAGGGTTCAGTGAAATGATGGCAAAAAATAAACAGTGTATTTGAGATAACAGCAGACAATATACAATTATCTATACACACCCAAAAACACGTTAACAGTACAATAGAAAAAAGAATCTTTCTTCCTTTGCTATATGCCGCGCAAATACTTCTGAAAAAAGGCGACGCTAAAGTTGCTTTCCTCTTCCGTGAGATTGTATTTCTGTTCAATGACAATCCGTCAGAAGGCTTAACCGTAAAGGGTTCCATAATAAAAGAATGCCCTAACAATTTTCTGCCGGACTTCTCAAGAAGCAATATTTGGGAGGCGGACAAAAAAACTTTCACATAATAACAATTTTTGTTCACTCCAGTAAAGAAACTTATTAACGACAAATAACTAAACCTTCACATAAAGAAAGGAATCCTAAACAAGCCGACTGAGCTTTTTCTAGTTTAATTTTGTATACAACAAAAGATGATGAACAATTAAGAAAGACCGAATGGATAGAATGGACTCATATATTTTTTCCATGAAAACAAATAACTGATAAATTTCAAATTAATCTGAATTGGAATTGCTAAATTTTAAAAATATGAAACGAGTCAACAACAGTCATCAGGCAGGACTTTTAAGCCAATTTTTTTTAATCATACTAATGTCGGAATATTTCTATTCCACACAGCGACGTAGATTTTAAGGCGAGAATGCCCTCATAGATATTTGCAAAAATGTATGATTAATTACGAACGACGATACCCGATCCCTCAAACGATCGGTGAAACAGACCGCACGTCACAACCGACCACAAGATTTGTCATTGCCTTGACATCGACTCGGCACCCGTACGTGTTTGTACTGAAACGTTGTGACTACATTTGACCGCTTTTGACCGCAGCGATTTTAATGGCTCCATTAGAGAGTGATAGTTACAAATTGCCTGATGTAGATTAGCGATACCGCGAATTTTCGTTCCATGACTAATTTCGACAAACACAAGAAATTATATTGACTTTTTAAATTATTCACGTTTTATTTATGATTTCGAGAATAAACATTACGAATATATGATTTCCAAATTAATATAATATAACGTAAATTTAAAGTAAAACTTTACATTAGAACGAAAATTCAATACCCTTTTGACGATCTTTGTAATGTTGGAAATGATCCCGATTTTTAATGAGGTAATTAAATTTTATGAGCTTAGGTCACAATACTATTACGCTACCAGTATGACGATCCGCAAAAAAATAAATAACACAGTTCCAATGCACACAACCTACTATAAAGTAATGTAACTTAAAAGTATATTGCAAGTGTTTTTTGGGAGCACCCACGTTTTGCGTATAGTTCTAAAGTCCCAAAGTAAAGTTGCAATATACTGGTTTATCTACTTAGTATTCTCGTGTAAATTTAATACGAAATTCGAATTTTAATTAGGTGAGAAAAAGGATTAATGGCATAATTGTTAATTAACTTTAGCCGCGGCGACAAAAACCCCCGAGGGTAGGATTTATGAATAACAAATTAGGATTTGTTACCAAAACACCGTGATGGTAAGCGCCACCCACGTCAATCGTCATTAATTACTCGGCCACTTCAGTACGACCCCCCGAAGTGACGCTGTGAAAAAACTTTAAAACGACTACTCCTAAGTGCCGAGTTTTGCATCGAGTCAACTCCAAGTGGCTTTGTCCTAACAAAACAAAATTGTAAATGCCGCGCCATTCGGTCACTTATACGAGAATTTACGAACGTAATTTGAACCGAAATCTTTTAAATAAATTGTGTCGATTCGAGATATGACATCAGGAAATTTTATTCTCTTTATCATTTGAGATCTTCAGCGAAAATAAATTCGACTTTTTGCTTGCATGTGGGTTGTACGAATAAAATAATCCAAACAATTTGCAAAATCAAACGAAAATCCTTAATACGGCCACACTGGCACCAACGTTATCTTTCTCTACACTCCCGACGAGAATATCTTCTGTTTTTGTCTTGTCCTCTATCCGTGCTCCGATCTAATCTACTTGTGCGTCTCAATAGAGCCAAACAGCCTTGGGACTTAAAATACGACGACGTCTCAATCTTAGTAAATAATTAGTTATCCACGTTTCATATTTGGAATTTGTGATTATATGATATTTATACGTAGATAAGTATATATAAAATCGGAATACCACTAAACCACTCACTCACTCAGTAATAATCAACGCCGAGATGAAACTGCTGAAGCGAACATTGGACATTCACTAAGCGTCCACTAAGAAAGGGTTTATCGAAACTCTACTTCTAAGGGGGTAAAATGAGAGAAACAAGTTTATATGAAAATCCGACATTTTTTAATTTAAATGCATAAAAATTGATGTTTGGCCTTTGGGTCGGAAATAAAATAGCTGTGTTTAAAGATTTTTAATAATGTAAGCCTTAAAGAGGTAAAACTGTGGATGAAAAATTGGACGGGAATTCAATCATGTTTAAGGATCTTTGAAGGGATTCACTAGAATTTTTTTTTTTACTAATTTTAACAACAATTATTAAAAGTTGGCACTGATACTTTTCTGTCTCACGCAAAAATTTATATAGTACAAAAATATAATTATAATTCTTAGGCACACAAAGATAAGCTCGACATTTCATAGTATCACTTCGGAGATTATAACTACATAATTACCAAAATCGAAAAACGTATAAAACGAAATTTGTCTCAAACTCGACGTAGGTATAGTAGGAAATTGGCAATAGGCCGATAGGGCCATGATCGTACCTTCACTTATGCCCCTACCATCTTTAAACTTTGGACCAATGCACCTGTTATTAAAGCATCGTACGGCTTTGTTCCAACACAATGGGTTCCAAATTGCAACTCGAATTCCACATACATAAAAAGAAGCCACGGTTAACACAGGTAGATTTTACGGACGGACGGAATCTTCAATGCGGATGAGTTAGTGATTTTGTACCATGACTGTTAATAGAGAATATAGAAAAGAAAATATTTCATTTGCTATATTTTTTTAAATAAGTTACTGAAAATGTCCTAATTACATATTGGTTTTTTTCAAATTAATTCACAGTTTAGTTTATCCTTTAATAATAAACGTTAAATATTATATACTTAAGTAAAAAACATAGCAATGAGAACAAAAACAACGAATAGTAAGGGTCATTTTATAGCAACTATAAAAACACCACAGCCTCTGTCACATGTTGCCGGATAATAATCTTGAATGTTACAGGCGATCTACTCCTCACGCCTTTTTGCCCAACCGTTTATATTATGTGCCATAAACATCATCGACTTTAGTGTGTTTTAGATGTACAACTTTAAGAAAATTATGTACAATTATAAATAATTAGTCTATAAATGTAGATAACATCCATACTTCTATATCCTAACATAAAATTGCTTGTGTGTGTTTGTGACGTGAAAGTTAAATAACTTAAAAAGTAATTTACGGATTTAAATAATTTTTTTTTAAATTCTTATAATTCTAGAAGTGACAAAGTAATGTTTTACGGTTGTAAGTTCCCTAAAACCGCTTGGTAGATTAATTTTTTGTTCACTCGAGAACAGGTTTTTAAACAGGTTTTATACAACACAATTATAGGCTAACAAGGAGTGGTGCAGTAGGTGTGTTTCTCTAAATCCACTGAGTTGTTTTAATACGGTTTTCTGCATTACATAGAATAATTTCGAAACAGGTTCTCACATAAATTTCGCGATTATGTATTGCTTTAGAACAGCGGAACAGATTTTGATCCATGTTTTTTTGCGTTACATATGTATCAGGCAGGTTCTTATACAAGTTTTACGGTTATAGGTCACCAGAGACTGATTATGATGCAAAGTTTTGCAGCTCTCAGGTCAGGTTCTCTGATAAGCTTGAAGTTAGAAGTCACCAGAGAGCGCTGCAGCAGAAGATGTGTATTGAAAATGGCTTTTTCATCATCGTCAGACTATATCATTGTGCCTCGAAAAGCCTACGGATCATTATGAAAACTTTCCAAGAATCACGACGAAACTATTCAGAATTTTCTAAAGAGTCCAGCAATGTCCAGAAACGTTGCGTCCCTTTAACGGTGCAGATCCAATACAAATGTGTAGTCAACGTGGGCGAAAAGCTAGTCCAAACTAAAATTACAAAATTAAACGCCAAAGCATCTCTGTTTGTCTGTCTGTCATGTTTTCACAACTAAAGCGCTGAACCGATTTTGATGAAAATTCTCTATATGATATTTGTTTCGCGCACATGCGCAGGTGAGGGGGGGGGGGCCGCTTAGTCAGTGTCAGAGGCTTGACTCATAACTCATGTTCTACTACTATGGACTTGATTTTATTTCATTACATAGGTAATTAATTATACTTAAAATTGTCCTGAAAAACTTTGCTACAAAATTTGAGACCTTAAGAAAAATTAGAGACGTGACTGTGAAGGAAAAATGGTTTACTTAAAATTAAAAAAGGCCTGTTTGTCAGGGTCGACACAGACGAAATTCGATGGTGACCTGTTACTTGTGTATAGCGGGTTCCTCAGTACAGGGAACGCACAAAACAATTACGGCTTACCATGCAGTGGGGAAACAGGGAGGTGGATTTCGATATTGCAGGTCATGAAAATTGTACGTACTCTAGACGATGTCATGCCTTCCACATCGTACGGAAATTGTGAATGAATGCATAGGCACTTTGATTTTGATCTTATATTTATAACATTTCCTTTACGGAGAGATCGAACTCACTTAAATACCCGCGGGGTGGATGGAAGGCTGTGCCACAGTAATTTTTTTATCATCTTGATGTTTGACAGGGATATAGTTTGCATGCTGATTAAGCGCTATACAATTTGTCTTTAAGTCGAAATTATGTAGAAATGTAGTGCATTCGTGTGAAGTCACGAGCAGGCGGTTGTAATTTATAATTACACAAATAATTAATTTTAATAACTTGATGGTGTACCCCGTGAAGTTTATGCGGGAAAGTATACGCGTTTATTATTGATCCGGGTTGTAATTTTCAAATAAAAAGTCGACTAATCACCCTTTACAATCAGACACGAGACTTGCTTGTTTATTTAGCAAAAACACTAATCGGAAACACCCTAAGACCAACTCGCGCGTAAAAACAACAAACTACACATATCGAATAATTCAGAATCGTAACGCTCCGCTTTCATAAATTATACATTTTATGGGTCCAACAATCGCTGATCTGTAATTGTAATAAGGCTCGCGAGTCACGTTCGACGGACGTCGGAGGATAAGATGCATCACCCAGTTCGCGGCAGGGTGAGGTGGACTGGCCGGTCACGTCTAACGGTGAACGAGTTGCGATCGCGCCAATCTGAAGCGCCTCCCACCTCGTAATACTTTAACGTTCTGATATTGCAAACCTCGCGGCTGTTATTTATCAATAGCATGATAGAACCATGGACAAGGCGTATCATAAAACAAAACCTAAAAATTTTGCAAGTTACGCCGAAACGATAGATGAAACGGCGAACTTATATACGATAACACCTCGTGTGCGATATCGAAAACAGGGATTCCCCGTCGAAATTTGTGCGAATCTTGATTTTTATGAATTTCCTAAAAGTGAACATAAAACAGATTCACTTGTGTGATATTTTGTTGTGTTCAAGATAAAAAAAAAACATGAAATAAAGTGGTTATACATACGAATTTTAAAGAGTAACCGTAATGTAATTGCAGTTAGAATCAGCATTACCGACCTAGCCCACTAGAACGAGAGTTCTGCGGCTGCGACTGACTCGGCTAATAGACGGGCCACAAAAAAACCGTGGTGAACCGTCCACAAAGAGTGTAACGGGTGCGCCGCGGTCGCCGCATCGTACAAAACATACGTCTAAGAAGCAGCGTTCAGAAATGATTTTTTATTGTGAAATTGTAAAAAACTTACATATAATCCAAAATGGTTTTATAAATGTAAAAAAAAATACGCATCTAAGACTATTGATACTTTCACGACAAACTGCAAGAAGGTTGCTTAAAAATGATGACTACTTAAGGTAGGCCATTAAACGATCATATGACAATACTCTTCAATGAAATTATAATTCGATACACATTACTGGCTGATTCTTCTTGCACTTACTTTCAATCACTTGCACATTTAAAAAATATAATTAAAATTACAAAATATATCATGCAATCAATAAATGTAACAAGGTGTTCTAGTTGTGAACTATTTTCTTAAATAATTTTATCCAATTTTGTCTTAAATATATTTTAATAGAAATTAATACAAAAGGTAATTAACTTCTATAGTCGGTAGGTACAGGTTATCTCTACCATAGAAGTCAAGATGTTATTTAATCTATTGCCCATATCAATGGTGCAATATATAAAAAGATCATTGAATATTCTTCAATATATTTATCTGCACAATTTAATAAAAGTAATAACCGTGCCTAATAGATTCTGTCTGTTCGAAGCTCTCTAACTAGTGTGTGTGATTAAATCAAACAAAATGTCATTGCTAGCCAAAACACGATTGGTTAATCTTTTGTTGCCTTTAAAAGAGTTACTCGTAAATAATTGTAATTTCACGCGTGTTCACGTATCACCAAAACATTCAACTTAACGTTTTAGTCACGGTAGGTATCTGTTTTTATTCACTCTCGCTACAAATACGGGTCAAGATCGTTGGGAACTTAAGTTATTATTTTAAAACTATTCTTTGACCGGCGGAACTGTTGTATATGTGTTGGATTAATTTTGATAAAAGTAATATATTTTTATATTTTTAATTATTTTATATAATTTTACTTACGATAATAATAATATATTATTTATATAATTTTGTGTAATATCAAATCTAACAATATCTAAGTATTATCACGCTAATGGCCTTGGGAATTGAGCAGAAAAGGAAAAGTAGAATATCAAATGACCATTATACCAGTATACGATTTCTAGGAATTTTTAATATCTAATATTTTTTTATAAAGTAGCAGTGTATTGCGAGTAAAAAAACATATCAACAAAATAGTACCTACTAACAATAAACAATTTTTTTTTAAATTTAATATACAAGAATAATACTAACAGAGCATACCTAGTAAATATCTTATTACTTTTCTGTAGAAATACTAATCACAGATAAAATGTAAAAAAATATTTCATATGTTTAGTCTAAAATTTATAATAAACAAATAAGGATCCATAATATGACACTTAAAACTATAATTTTTTGACTATCCGGTCAACAACCGTAACGTTAAAAAAATCAGATAATATTTACCCATGTTTAAAAAAATTAATGTGATAAATCAAATAGTATACATACGGGTGAAACCACTAACATAACTCAGTATTTGATTCTGTGTGCTTATCAAAACACATACTAGTAAATGATCGAGTTCTGATTGTCAGGAATAACTGTCGACTTAAAGGTTTATTTCGAACCTGGGATATGATATAATTTCCGAAAAACAAGACTAAGTTCTCTTATCTGGAATGCCAGCGATAGCTACGACCATGCAACGCTGAATAAACGCCCCGTGAAGTCATAAAAACCGGGGCACGGTAATTCCAAAGGACGCCTATAAATTCTTTATTTTATGATGGCGAGCACATATTTAATTCTGAGCACATCCCGGTGTTTCCTTTTTGTCATATAAAAAAAAAATACGTTTAAGGTGAAGGTTGTGAGAGTAGAGGCGTTTAACGTTAAATCGAACTACACACAAAAATATGGACAATAAATTACATTAATTTACGGATTCATAGCTTTTTTAAAAGAAGAGCAAAAGTAATAATTGGATGCTTTGAGACCAGAATCTGATAAAGCACGAAACAAAAAAAAATTAAGCTCTTATAAGTCGTTAGGTAAATCAACACCTGATAAGAATAGCATTCAAAACGTTCACGACTATTCAGCTTATGAGTAGACCGCCTCCTTTCAAAGACTGACAACGCAATATCTCAGCCCTTTCACAGACTCCTGGCGTCTTATTCGGCCACAAAGACAAATTGAAAGCGGCCACACTTCCTTGAGATATAAGCGGGATAGAACGTACGCATTACACGTCATAATAAATGGGCGGCGACGAACAATGAGCCATGTATTTGTGCCAACAACTCATAAGAAAGTGCCCACGGCCAAGGCAAGGAAAAAAAATGTAATTGTTGAACACAGACAAAAAGAAACGTATTCATAGATGTTTACATTTACAACAATATTGGTAGAACTGATCGTACAATAACGCCAGACTGTACTACGTTGTACTTCAATTGACGTTTCTTGATCTTTATAAAACTATCAAAGTTGTATTTCGAAAAAATGGAAGTATTATGAAACATTTAAAAATAAACCCATATATCAAATATGTAAATTAACAACTATACATAAATATATTTGACCGCAACGTTAGGTTTTAATGGTCATAAATGTCACTTCACAGTATCGAAAATGTTAAACACAATCTCGCGAGAGTGAAGAACGGCGCGCGGGGACCTCGCAGACTGAAACTCGCCATCTTACACCAGCTAGCTAGAGTATGAGCGGTTAGACGGTAAACGCAGAAGAGGGCTTCTAGTCAATACGTACTTTTATGCAACTATACAATTATTTCTCTACTTTAAATCTCGACATTCATAGTAAAATCATCTTGCGAATACTATTTTCTTTTTAAATTATGTTGGTGAATAAAAATACATGGGAAAGTATATCTTTGCAATACAATTAATATAAAAAAAATATTTATTATGTATAATATGTAGACATGTCAGACAAACTACTGTCTCATCACAAAGCTTTATAAGTACACAATGGAAGATCGGAGGATGGCATCAGAGCAAACAGTGCGCGCTCGCGGACCGAACGAATTCCGGGACAATAGCTCCTAGCCCCTACACGTCATTGGACGTCACATCGAGCAGAAAAACAAACATTTAAAAAATCATCAGCGACGACACGATATCCCGATAGAAAAATACTTGTCCGCGGTCTATTATCATCATCGGTAGCACAATGGCCGATTTTACAATGACGTGCCGGTTTCAACAACGAACACCGACGCACTATGATAACATTCGTATCCTCCTCCGAAAGTTTCATGTATTACTTTCCATGCATTACTATTACTATATTTGTATTATGTAACCACTCATTTACTTAATCATTAATTAAAAAAAAACGGTTCCAAAAAAATTTTTTTTTGGATAATAAAAGCTTTTTTTTTAGATTGGCTTTTTTCACAGAATTCTTCAAGTTTCTTTTTGTTAAATAATACAATTAAAAAAAACTTAAGGTAGTGACGACAGGAATCGCTATCTACCATGAGAGCAAGAAAGCAGAGTAACAAGAAAGCGGGCGTAGACACGGACAAACACTAGTACTATACGTATTAGCTCAGGTGCGAATATTGAAAACTATCATCGCAATGTCAATGTTTACAGTAAGGATAACTTAGGGATCATATTTCTTTGCACAAAGTTACGTATTGTGCAATATGAAGTTATTTCAAAAATCCTAAATAAACAATACGGGATCTTAATGTGCGAGTCGTGCGTCTATTTGTGTTGCGCTTCCAATAGAACATTCCTATTACTAGACTGTTTGCAAGATTCTCGTTTACAACAATTTTATTTTAGACGTAGCATTCATTAAAATAAAAATAAATCGATAAATGCTGAATAAATCACTGTGATATCTAATAAGAAAGGTACATCTATACTAATATTATAAAGCTGAAAAGTTTGTTTGTTTGTTTGAACGCGCAAATCTCAGGAACTACTGGTTCGAATTAAAAAATTCTTTTTGTGTTGGATAGTATATTTATTGAGGAAAGCTATAGGCTATGTATAAAATAATACTATCTGTCTGTCTGTCCATTTGAGCTAATCTCCAAAACGGCTAAACTGATTTTGATGAAACTTCACAGATATGGAAAGGAAGTGGTCAAAAGTGACATACACTACTTTTTGTATCTCTGTATGTACGTCCATCTGTCTATTCGAGCTAATCTCCAAAACGGTTAAACCGACTTTAATGAAATTTCACGGGTATGAAAAGGAGGTGGTCAAAAGTGACATACGCTACTTTTTGTCCGTCTGTTTGTCTGTACGTCTATGTGTCTATTCAAGCTAATCTTCAAAACGGCTCAACAGATTTTAATGAAACTTTGCAGACGTGAAAGAAGGTTGTCAAGAGTGACATCAGCTACTTTTTGTGTCTGTCTGTCGTTTGTCCTCATTGATCTATCAACGTAGATAAAGCCGAAACTACTAAGTCTAGGAAGCCGAAATTTGGAACAGTGGTTTATTTTATAACGTATCAATTTTTTATGAAAGGAATATTTGGAAATTTCAAATTTAAGGAGGGAGGGACGGAAGGGCTTTGTATGAGTCTTTGTTCTTTAAAGTTAGAAACATATAAATTTTGACATAAATAAATAATGATGTCTTTCAGGGTTTTTGGATTTCCATATTTTAAGGGTGGGAAACGGGAGGTACAAAGTATGGGAGTATCGGTTTTCCTAAAAGAGGGGGGAAAATGAAGAATGAAAGTTTGAATGGGTGCACCCAATATTAGTTTCAGCAAAAAATATGTATAAACCATTTCGAAAGTTAATACTACCTAAAACAGGAATGTATAATCTACGCAAGCGAAGCTGCGGGCGGTCGCTAGTATTGTAATATAGTAAAAGAGTCGGCTGCACGAAATTCATGCTGACAGAAAAAAAATGCAATACTTAATGTATTGCATTTTTTTTAAATGGCACAGTGTTTAAAAAAATTTTATTTATTTTTTCAATTATTATGTAATTCTGTATTTTGTTTATTTGTTTTTGTATATTTTGTGTATTTAGTTATATTTATTTTATTAATCTAAATTAGTTTAGTTTTTAATGATATTTTCACTTTTCGTTATTTTTATTTATTTTTATAACATTTGTAATTTTCCTCTGTTTGACTGTCCTCGCGTGTATGGATATAAAATGTTTTTGCTGGCACAAATTGTTAATCTCAGGGCTGATAGTACCATTGTATTTAAGGTTCGTAGCCAAATGGAAATGGTAACAAATAATTTTATTAATATATACATAATGTCCATGATAATTTATCGAAAATTCAGTTTTTAGTATCTTAAAAGATTCCAGTTTTGCAAAACAATAACGGAAGTTGCAATTTTTTAATATTATGAAAATGTCACAAGAATTTTTAATCTAAAATGATATCTATACCACACAAAAATGCTTTCTTCTAACAAAGAGAAAGAGATTTGTGCAGCGGGATATTCTGCTAATTTAGCACGTTATTATTTAAAAAAAATACACTTATTTTATTTTACCATGTACCAACGTGGCTTTTGACGTTGGACTGGTCGAGAAAAAAATTTTGCCTGTTCAGCATCCGCCCATACCACTACGCAACGATCGGGGCAAGCGAAAGATGCCTTAAAAAGAGTTAGCTCAGCGCAAATGACCCCGATAAAATATACAGTTCGAATTTTTAGTTATGAGACTTTTTTGTTGCATTGGTTATATACCTACGTGCTTCAGCGAATGTACCTATGCAGTATATACCATTGAAAAAGTTACTTCAAGAGATGAGAGTTAGCCCTATGAACTCGTAAAAGTTTATTCAGAGTAAGAGCTAGCCTGTCGTGAAATGACACGCACCAATCAAATTAGTTAACGTAACAAATTCCCGGCCGCGGCCAGCCCACTGTGTGTCGGGGCCGCCCACGACACGACGAACAACGCTGGGCCCATGACGTAGCAACATTAAACGTGTACAATATTTAATTTGTTTATTCAACATGCCCTCATGTCCTTCTAAAGTCCTGTTCCCGTGATCGATCTCCGTGGAATGCATTTTAAGTACTCGCTTTCGAACCGGAAAAGAATAACAGAATTTATAAGCTACATTTTATTACCGTAAAAATCACTAACACAGACGCATCATTTTCTGGTTAAACATATCTCAATAGAAATGCATTTCACATTAACCGCTAAAAGTGTTGATCCATGTGGTATACCTAGAAGTCGCAAAAATAATTTTGATGTTAATGAAAACAAAAGAAAATCTATAAAAGATAACAAAATAGAAAGTATCAGTAACAGTTCAATGAATAATAGCAGCGCTAATTCGGTTGGAGAGATTTCAATAGTCTGTAACAGGGCAAATAAGTCGAAGATTGTATTAAAGAAAGAGGTCGTAATCAGTCATCCGAGTCGGCACGGCGCGGTGGCGGCGGCAGCGGCGACAGGTGCCCTCGGTCACGTGCGGCGACAGCTAGACAAATCACCATCCAATAAGATTTCGGAATGATTCGGCGAGCTCCAAGTGCCTACCTTTTCAGAAAGTGATAATAGCGAGAATATTATATACATATAGAGGAAACAAAATTGTCAGATGCGTCCATTACAGTTAGATACAGCGTTTCGGTCGTTCTATCCAACCACTTATAGTCCAGTTTTCTGATGTATATGTCATCGGTTTGTAAGGAAACGCCGACAACCGCGCAACCGCCTTCACATCCACCACTATAGTGTGAACGTTGCCACATAGTTTTAACTGAATTCGTAATCTATTATATAATACGTTGCTGGCAGTTTTATTACCTATTTTAAGCAAAAATTTGCCAGCTAAGTTGGAATAAATAGTCTAATATATATTTCGTGATTTTGTTTGTTTTATTGCAATTCATATTTAAAAAACCTGAAGTTATTCTCTCCTATACTGTATTCTGCTATGAATTTTGTTCTTTTAAAATCAAATGTGATAGACTAGCTGGCAGAGACCGACTGCCAGAACCAAAAGTCGCGGGTTCGATGCCCGTCTGAGACAAATATGTGTGCATGACATGTACACTTCTGAGTGAAAAATATTTATAATGTATATAACAATTTAAAAAAAAATTAAATATGTAGGTACATCAGCTGTCTAATACCCATGCACACAGGCTCTGACTATATAATTTGGAATTAGATGTCTATGTGTACACGTAAGATGAGCAAAGTTTTATTACTGTTATATAAATTCGTCAGCAACAATATTTAGACTCTGCCATAATGCAGTAATATTTTATATATTAATTATTGTCGTTCATAAAATTCTAAATACCTAGAGAATGCTTACACGAGTAGAGAAATCACTCAACAATAACGTTACTTTAATGGTACACTTTACCTTCAATACCATCAGATTTTAATCAGTTCCAAATAATTTCTAAATAACGAAAAATTATCAAACATAGGTGCATGACATTAAAAGTGTTTACATATGAACGCAAACACTACCTTTCTACACAACTGCAATTGTAAACTATAAATACCAAAGGTGAATGCCCAAATGATATACTATTAACTAGTACAGAACTCGTAACTCGATTTTTTCGTGTATTCCGTACACGTTTTAGTACACGAAATAATTTATTTTCGGTCGAGATATTTAAATATATTAACATTCAGATTGATAAATGAGTTACGTGGGCGATGTGAATTAAAAACGACAGACGTGTGAATTCGCGCAGATCTCCTTTGAATGCATTAGGCGTGGAATGGAAACAGAGCTTTCCGAGTAGGGCATAAGCCTTGCTACGATCCGGTAGTCGGCTACGGTCGTCGTTCTATTAATCATAGAGTTGACGCCTACGGGGCGGGGCCAGCGCTTATTAATTCAGGTGGAATTATAAAATCGGCGTCGGCGGACCGCGCGACGCGTTCTGCTTACCGATGAGCACGTCGCGCGTCGCCGTGTCGATGGACATTACGTTAGTCGTAAACTATCGACTTGGCTTTTATTTATACGTACATAATTTTGTGTATTTATTTTTAATGGATATTTATATTCTTGATTAACTTAATTCGAGACTTAAATCTAAAATAGAAAGCTTTTTCGTCACCGTTAGTGTACGTCAATTTTAAATTATACCTAAATGAGATAGATCTCTATAAAATTTGCTCGATGAATCGATTTGAATTTCACATGAACGCTACTACATGATAAATCAATATACTATAATCGATAGCTGTTTGATCTAGGAATAAGTGTGGAAAAAAAATCACTTCATTATTTATTATAATGCGGTTGAATTCAATTCACACATCGGAAACATTCTTATTTCTACCGGTACAGACCAATGTTTTGCTGCGCTAATTACGAGCACATCGGCTCCGAAAGTTAATTTTCACGTGCGCGATTTATTGCCTGCTAACGAAGGTTTATTCTTTGAGTCAACATCGTCAATTGAAAGCTCGGTATATCTAAATTGTAATACAACATTTTTCATCCAATGCAAAACGCGCATATGTAACATGCGTTTTGTGCATTGCATCTTTTAAGAAACATTTAAGTATAGAAAATAAAACAACAATAAGTATACACATAATATATATAAATATACACCACAACAACGTCTAGGCCCCAAATTATACTATATATAAAAGTCGAACGCTATACACTTTGTTGGAATATAGTAACGTCTCATAGAGAATGTGAATTGGAATGTTCGTTGAAAATTTGATAAATACTAAGATCACAATAACATCGATTCATCAAAATATCTGTTGGAAGGCAAACGTTACATCACCTTCGTCGCGATATGCTGCTTCCATAATAGCATCATAACGCTCAGATACATCAGTAAACTTCACGCTGTCTGAAAAAAGATTCAATCGAATCGATCACAGTCACATACCTAAAATAACATTCGGTGAAGTGGGCGCGCTGAGCCGACACTTCTTATGGAGATGAGAGGTTAGCCAGCACCACCGCTGACGCAGGCAGCGCCCCGCTGCGACCTATAACGCTTAAACCGACTGTAACCGACTGTAAAATTTGCACGTATACTTCGACAGATGCAATATTTAACTGCTGTTTAACTTTCCAAAATATTATATAACGAAGAAGGAAAACAAATTCGTAATTCTAAGACACCTGGCAATCAAACAAACAAAGAGACTCTGTCTAACTAAATCTGATCCAAATAGATGAAACTCAGCTACGGTAACAAATAAAATGGTCACTATGAACAAGACACTGAACTAATTGCTCGACTAATCACGTAGTTATTTCAAGTGGAGAGCCATTGAATTAATTATACACGGAAATAAGAAATTAACTTAGTGGATTACATATGCCAAGTTACTGAAAGTATACCCTAAACGAGAAAGTTATTGGTTCAATATTGTTAAAAAAGTTGACTATAGCAATTTTCATGGACCGTTCACCCATAAGGGCTAAATTATCATCGCCATCACAGTCAGCGTCTGTTCTTGCTTCGATATATAATTTAAAAACAGTTTCGATATATAATTTTTCTTGTATATCTTGAACTCTTGCATACCATATTTTTATTTTGTTTTCTTCTTCTTTGGGAAAATCAAATTTTCCTTTATTAGAATGTGGCAAAAAATACACTGTCGTTATACACTGAAGTTAACTGTCAAAAAACTTGTGAACCTTTTGTTATTTGTTAAAATGTTACAGGCCAAGTTTAGCTTTTTAAAGAGCAATAATTTCAAAAATTGTAGCCATTTCCAAACTAGGTTTCTTTTATACACATTAAAAGAAAATAGTTTAACAAAATTACGTAATATACTAATATCAGACAAAATCGATTTCAACGTAATGAACAACATTTTGCTAAAAGTAACAAAACTGACAGCAGCGCACGATATATTAGATCACACATTCTCAGGTTAAACTATGTGTCGAACGAACAGACAAGTGGCGCATGTAAAGGCGATTGCGCGGGTGTCGGCGAACAGTCGTCAGGTGTTTTGCCTGCAGATCGGCAATATATACTACAAGAAACTGGTGTTTAGGTGATTGGACGGAATGACCGAAATGCACATTTTCACAATAATGGATGCTGCTGTCAGTTTTGTTGTTTCTATGACCCCTTGCAATTTACCTGCTATATTTTACCAACTTTAGCGATTAGGGTAAATAATGTACATATGCTAGATTTTTTTTCGTACATGAAATTAAAAAAAAAAAATTGAGAAGTATTTTATTATTAGTACAAACTCAAATTTAAGCTCAAAGATTCTCAGACTCAAAACTCTTATTCCATTGGTGTTATTTGTGAACTAAGTTTTTGGAGCTATTTGATAAAACGAATAACTTTTTTTATAATATTGAACTTAAATATTATTTTTTTGATATATTAGTAATTTTTTTTATGCACACGATTATTTAGGAGGTGATTGATTTGACCATTTAATCGAGCTCGATTGGCACTAATTTTGTCATGGATGTTTGCGGTGAATAATTTAACTGAAACTAATAATCACATAAATATAAATTCACAATGGCCGAAATAAATATGTAGATAATTTAAAAAACACTAGAAAACATATCGCTACGATCTAGTCGACTGGAATATTAAATAATAATGATCTTCCGTACCGTACCACTCACTGTCATCGCAGTAGTAAGCTTGTTTGGGCTCGCTCGAGGTAGCCGTGATAAAACCTTTTCCGACCCATTGGGGTACGCATGATATTTTGTTGTAAATTTTGATTGTACGACCGGTCTCCTTATAAATAATATAAGAATTGTGGTCGTTGCTTATTTATTGAAGCATTCAAACATTACTTTATAAATTCTTAAATTTTTTAATTATTTATAGTACGTTATAAAATATTATTAATGGTATTAACCATCTCTCGTTACTATTTTTTTATCACTCTAATCATATGCATTTTTAGTAGCTAGGTACATACATACCCAATTCAAATTTTTAATTTATGCCAAAAAAAAATTATAAATTACAAAGGTCGCTATATACCTTTTGAGATACTCGAAAATTTAAATTAGAAGGCATCTATATCCTATGATGATCCTAAATTTATAAGTAACTTTATTTAAATATCAAACATGAAGGACAAGTTAAATTTAAAAAAAAGCTTATGTATTTATTCTGTTATTACTTCTTGCCTTTTTGTCTGCTCCTAATTTGTGTGCTATGATCTATTATAATTGTTTGATGTATCTGAAATGCAATGTATTTAACGTTTAAAATCAGCTATAGGCGAATCTGCTCCCCAGAACAAAAGCGTTTATTCAAGAACATGGTATTAAAATCCTACCTCATCCTTCTCATAGCTCCGACTTGGCTTTCTGTGATTTTTTATTATTACAATTGTCGATAAAATAAATGGAAAGTTTTTTTCAAAGTGCCGAAGAAGCGGTGGTTGCCTATAGCTACGACTCAGCCATTTCTGACTTGTAGGGAGAAAGAACACTGGAATAAATGTTCTCAGAGCTGGTTTAGGCGAATGAAAATTAGTATAGAACTCATATACGTACGTAAATTTGGATAAGACACACGTACATTCAGTTAGTCTATATGAGACAAAAGTACGGTATAAAACTTGATTAAAGCGTGATTGAGAACTAATATTGATATAATATTGATAATAATATTGATACCTCAAGGCAAAGATTGAATAATTCTTTTTTTGAAAAGATCAATGTAATGATTAAAAATTCGATCGAAATCAGCACTCACATTCCGGCCATTCATTTGTATTCGAGTAAATATAAATGAAACATAAATTGTACTAATTAGAAAACCAACCTAAAGGGAATCAAATGAAACTATAATAGTGAAAATAATATATAAAGTGTTTGTATAAACTTCACAGACAAGTCAACCTTATAGACCACGCTTTGACAGGGAGTAGCATTCGCCAAGGCTATGTAGTGACACTACATAACTACGTCGCTAGTGAGCCGTCAGTTGGAAGCACGTCGGAAGCCATTAAATTGTCAATTTTGAACGAGCCAATGAAAACTAGCCGACCTCTCCCCGCACCCCGCCACTTTTTGGCGATTTCGTTTTCGTACTGACGTTTATTAAAGCGTGGTCTATAGGTTGACTGGTCTGTGATAAACTTACACAAGAAAGTAACAAAATAAACAATGCTCACTTGCTCACTCTACACTGGTGTTTTAATTCTTCATATGTAAGCAGTATAGAACCTTAGCGCACGTAAAAATATTTACAAAAATTTGACATCGATGTGTAACAGTAAGAATTTTTCGAGTTTCTATGGATTCTCTTATGGTATGAACTGTGTGAGGGGAGAACAGATTTAGCGATGGACGATGAAGGTAGAAAAGGTTCCTCGGATGCGTCCACGGCACCCTAACTTCGACGAAGTGGCAACGGAAGAACACAACAATCGGAAGCGGCGGGGCGCACGTAACGAGTGGCGGGGCTGCGACAGCGCGCGACGACGGATTAGAGAGTACCGAGCCAAGCCAGCCTCTTGGGTATAAATTATTTATGTAAATTTTTTCGACCGCTCGAAATTGTATTTCAGCATCGACGTGATTAATGTTGTCGGATTTTTCACTTGGCCTCTCCCTAACGAGACGATCAAACAAATGGCGCTGCGATTGGTAAGCACTCGAGCCGAATGTCTGTTGGGAATTCATTAGAGTGCTCTCTACTCCGGAACGGCATGAAGAGGATAATGTCAGTGATTTCACAATATTGTTCAGCTCTTCTAAAGAATTTTGAAACAAGCTAAGAACTTTTATTTGTTAACAAAATTTTTTTAAATGTCATTCCCAACATAAATCCTACGAACTTTCAGTTAGTCACGTATATAGAAGGTTAAAATGAATAGGTTCGTCTATAATTTCAAATAAAAAACAAGACATGAAAAATTACACCACAGACTTACAAATAAAAAAAAAACAATCCTAAACCTTATTATAAAACATAAATAAGTACCTGAAACCACACTCGAGTGATATTTCCGACAGACGGGGGGCGCATGAGTTTAATGAAATCAAAGGGATTAAAAGCATCTGCCCACTTGTTATTCAAATTGATCAGAGCCCATTTATCATTTAAAATAAGCTACTGGCTAGATAAGTGCAGAGTGTGTGTTAACAAAGCGAAAAGGTTTAGAATGGTTAACTAATCTGATATTAAGGAGGAACGCTCGTTTTAATTAAATTTTAAAATAGCTCTTAAAACCGCATTTATGAAATGTAAATGAGCCCTTCAATTTTAAGAACTAACTCGATTCTAAATTTTAAGACTATTTGTCTTCTGTATACCAATATACAATAGATATATGATAATAATATTAAATTTCGCTTTTAATCAAAATGATTTACCGGCGAACCAAAACAGAAAAATGTGTACTCCCGGGCACTCGAATTGAGCCACCTTGAATTTTAAAAACTTATAACTTAAAATTACGAACCTAAGTTCAAAGAAAAAGTTTTTTTCCGTTTTAAAACTAATAAGTTATCCGTCGTTTTGATATCTTATTTTTACAAATTTGGCTGAATAATATCATTGAGAATAAAAAAGGACAAAAAAAGTTTGATTGATTTGATTTGTTTTGATTTTGATTTGATTGAAAGCACTTGGTTTGAATTAGAGCAGTTGGTACCCCAATGCTGTCATCACGAAATATCCGTCGATATATTCGTCTATGCGTAAAGGTTCACGTGATGTAATTATACATGACCGCATAAAAACCTTCTGATCAAATGTTTTTTTATTTATTCGGGCCAATTCAAAGCAATTAATACACAGTGACTGAAAAAATTATATGTTGTGTTTAAAAAAAACTGAGTTTGTAAAATCGAGGCGACAAGATGGCTGTTAGACAAACTGAAACTCGTTCACAAATAAGGCAAACGTCAGTGCCAACGCAATTAAATTTTTCTCTCTCTTTGAATGAATATTGAATGCGAATACTCGAAGACATAAAACAGTGGCAGTGGCATCCGAGCGGCCCGTAGCCGAGCTGGCGTCTCGGCACGCAATCGCACCTCGTGTTTTCCCAGAGTAAACAATCGAACAGTTAAGAGGATAGAACAAATTAGAAGCACATCGTCGAGGTGTTTAGAAAATTGGGGAACAATTGTCCTGCCATGTTAAATCTCTGATAAAATAATTGTCGTCGTCGACGGAGTCGCTCTACGCTGCGCCGATGAATAAATCTCTCCTAATTGGAACGCGCCGCGCCATGCCGTGCGACAACATAATGTAGACCTTTGTTGCCTCGCCGTGCATTCTTCTTACATCAATCCCGGTCGAATATTCGAGATGAAGAGAGCTAATGACGATGGGAACTTTTGACAACGCATTCAGATAACATCAATGTCGTTACTCGTCTGACAGGCACTCTTCATCCGTGACGTATTTGTAAAGGTCGAATGCACACGGTAGTTGTCTAAATCTTATATTTAATATTATTCCTCGAACAAAAGTCGTTTCATTTTGATATCTGAACAGGCATTTAAAGAAACATATATTTTAGTGTTATACTGTTACGATTAAATTAAGTCAAAATACCAGCACATATAATATAATACAAAAATAACCGGAATCTTCTATTTAACCAAAGTCATAAAATAAGAATATTCAAGTTAGAGTTAACTCGTGCATTCATTTCAGAGCTACTCGCTTGTAAAATTGCTTACTTTATTGCTCCAACGCTTCCCGGAGAAGAACGAAATCGGGATTGCGGCTCGCTGGGGCACTAATATCCTTACTTAACTATAAAACTATGTACTCTCGGGCGACGACGGAGTTCCATCGCTACGACGAAAGTATTCGTTGTCGGAAATGGTAACGCATACATTAAAGGGTTGGGAGATCGATCGCGCGATAAGATCCGGGTGTTGGAGAAATACAAACTAGTATAATTTATGAGGCCGGCATCTAAAAACGACAGCGTTGTAAAACACAGGATGAGGCATTGTTAAATCATTTTATTATCTAGAACCACTTGTATCGTTTGATTGATCACTGTTTCATTTAAATTGGACAATAAGCACTACCGTTCACATAATTATAAATGGTAACTAACTGTGTAAATACGAACGCTGGAAGGCGTCGCCGACAATAAAGATAAGAATCGCCTATTTAATATCATTTATGACTCTCTTTATATCAAGAACGATTTATCAAAACTTTTCTTTAGTAACAGTCGATGTCCTACGTGCTTCAGCTGACTAAGTCGAGGATATCCTGTCAATGTCAAGGATATTCTGTGCCTAGCATGAGGGAATTTTGTGGGCTCGCGTGGCTCTAACAAGCTAGGACGCTGGCCGGTCCGGTCCGGTCAGCCGGCGGAAATAAAAAGAGCGGCGAAGCGGGCGCAATGCCCACGGCAAATCGCTCGGCAAACATTAGCAAAGCGGGCGTGAAATTGTCTATGCCTTGGCCAATGCCGCACGGCATACATTATGCCGCGTGTAAGCCGTGCGGCGGTGGATACCATGCACCGAGATAAAGCACAACGATCTACTCGATGCTAAAAATACCAAAAGAATACAAACAACATATTGCTAACAAATTTCAATGATTAACCTCATACTCACTGAATAATTTCAAACGATATGTTTCAAGCAATTATACCCGATTATTAGACGATAATAATAGTTTTATGTTTACTCCAAAGTTTATTTTTAGTAAGTTGCAAAAAGCGTCATCGATGAAGTAAGTTTCCACAATCAACTTTAAGGAAAAAGCACCCACGACAAAGAAAAAGTTAAATTAACAAATGTTAAAAAAATGTTCTCTAAGAAGAGTGAAGTAATTGAAAAACAGTTTTCAGTTTATAGTCCTAAAACGAACACAAAAATAATATTTTTTTGATTAACCGTCGTCGTCGTGCGCAAACTGCAAAGATAACCTTTAGTTATTATTATAGTAACACAAGACCATAATTGATTATTTTTTAAATTATTTAAGATTATAAGATAGAAATGCAGTTATTCACTCTTTTTAGGAGACCATCGATTTAAAATTATTAATATACATACCTAATGTGTTTTTCGTCGTAAGTTTTTAAAGTAATATATATATATATACCTACAAAAATTAGAATAGTAGATGATTTAAACGTCGTTTGTAGTTTATACTACTACTAATCACCCGTGTAACTTATAACTATAAATTAGTCCAAGAATCTGCTCTGAGGATCTGAGTGTTGAGGGCGTGATTTAGTCGTGTAAGAGACGTTTAACATACCTCTATATTGCAGCGCCTCCTGCTAACCTATAACCCTAAAAACTGTCTAATAACCCGCACTAAATTAATGCTTATGATACGTATTTCAAACAAGCGCATTAAAATCGAACCAGACGTATTAGAGAAATATCAATTGTATCAATTACCTTTTATTTTGTATGTAAATTTTTTTATTTATTTAAGGATGCACATGTGTTTTTGTAGCAAATAAATGTCTTATTATTATTATTATATTGCAACGCCTTTTGATGGTTTACAATAACAATACATGTCTGAACCTATTCCGAAAAAAACATCTATGTAGTGCTAAAAACTGTATAAAATCACAGTTTTTTCAGAGAAACATTTCGATGATAACTATGTAACGCAAAAAACCTGCACCAAAATTAGTTCACTAAATTTAGAGAAACTCTTCTATTGTAGCGCCTCCTAGTGACCATAACCGTAAAACATATGTATGAAAATATTCTGAAATAATACCTATGTAATGCAGAAAATACATCGAAATTATTCTAGTAGTTTTCGAAGTCAATGGTAACAGGCATAGACCCAACCTCGTAACCCAAACAAACGCATATATACCGTATCCGTTGTGGCTTGAGTAAAATAGTGGAAATAAATGGAATTAAAATAATTTCAATATTATAACGAACAGAAAAAATGCATTATTCACAAATGCGTCTTGTAACTAAATTAAGTCGCTTCATTACTCCGATAGGGCTGGACATCAAACGATTATGTACAGCGGCAAAGTACTTCCACTGCGATATAAAATATTTTAATTCCACAATTTCTATACGTGTATTTCACGGGTCATAAAAGATCCGTAACCTGCCCGAGGGTTAGGCAACGTTTCGGGGTTCGGTCTTTATTCAGTAACCGTACCATTAAAGGAACGATTCTTATTACACAACCCTTTGTTATTTTTAACTTGACTGAAACCGTGCGGGATTAAGCGTTTAAATAACCGTTTGAGCGGGAAATTATCCCTACGTACATACTAATATGAAATCGTCGATGGCTCAGAATATAGTATAATTTACCAAATGTACAATTACGTCAAAGAAGTTTAACCTAAACGTATAATTTCATAAACTGTAAAAACATTTTTTTTAAAAGACTTATAATTGTATTTATAAAAGCTCAAAGGAGAAACACAAACGATTCGTATCTCGCTATTATGTAATCAAAAACGGCTTTTGAATTAATCATTCAGACGTCACGATCGTAATACAAACAACTTTTTAAACATCATAATTTGGCCGAAGGGCGAACGCGGGATGAGTGATTAAAATTGAAGAATACAGAGCAATCACAGGTTGTTACCGCGGAGAGCTTAATGACACGGTGAGTGGTCTAAATTCAATTAGGTGCCATTATGTTTGTTTAAACTCAACGATAGAACACGAACGCGATCGTGTGTCATATCGAGAGGTTTTCAGATACAAGAAAGATACTTCGAGTCTAAAGTATCCACATTTATTTTTTATTTATTTAAAAAGAACACGGGCTCATTATAAACTGCCCAACCTACATTTCTTTAGTATTTTATCATAACATTAGTACCTATACATTCGTAGCTTTGCCTATGTGTGATTTAATTGCCTACACATTGGTGTGTTATTATTTTGTACGATTTCATTAACTAGCGTACTTCGGTGATAGCGTAATGTTGCATCTTATAATACCTCGAATATTCTTCTTTATTAGTGGGAACCTGTAAATGGTTGACTGTTAACTACCCACTGCTAATTATTCTCATTATATGTAACTGTTGGTTCTCCTTAACATAAATAAATAAATAAAAAACATCCCACACAGCGTCACTGAAGTTGCTGTTTTATGTGAAATAAGTTAAAGTATTTTTTTTTTTCAAATATTTTTATTTCTCTTATTCAAAGTAATCACCCGTGCAATCGATGCATCTTTGCCAGCGCAGTGGCAGTTTATTGATGCCCTTCTTGTAAAAATCTACTGGACGGGAGGCAACAAACTCTTAAAAGGCATTTTGTACTGTCTCTCGAGAAGTGAATTTTTTCCTCGTTAAAAAGTTGGCAAAATTTTGAAAAAAGTAGTCGGTTGGTGCAAAAGGTCTGGTGAGAATGGCGGATAAGGAAGAACTTCCAACCCCAACTCTGGCAGCTTGGAGACTGTTTCTTGTGCAGTATGGGGTCGCGCGTTGTCGTGTAGGAGCAGCGGGGACGACCGATTGACCAAAGCTGGTCGCAGACGTGCAAGCTTCTCCATCATTGTCTTCAGTTCTTCACAGTACACATCTGCAGTAATGCTCATGCTATTTTGTAAAAAGCTGTGATGAATCACACTGGCACTAGACCACCAAACAGTGACCATCACTTTTTAGGGGTTATTTTTCGTTTAACACATTGCTTTGGTGCTGAACCAGGATCTAACCAACTTGCTAAGCGCTTTCGATTGTCGAATAGAAGCCATCATAGGTAACAATCCGGTTCAAAATTCCTTCATTTCTGTGCCTGTTGAGCAACGCGAAGTAGGTCTCTACGCGTACGTTGCGCTGACGATCATTAAGTTCGTGGGGTACCCATCTATCAAGCTTTTTTACTTTGCCAATTTGTCGCAAATGGTCCAATATTGTATTGATGCTAACATCAAAAGCTGCTGCTAGTTCAGCTATAGTTTGAGTATCATCAGCTTCCACAATCACTTTCAATTCATCACTGTTGACCAAAGTGTCCGGACGACAACGAAGTTCATTATTCACGTCATAATTTCCAGAACGGGAACGGGCAAACCCATAACGGATTGTGCGTTCGTTTGTTACGTTCTCTCCGTAAACGTTGTTGATGTTACGTGTCGTTTGTGGCGTATTAGTGCCACGACGGAACTCATATTCCATAATTACACGAATTTTTAAAGTGTCCATTATGACGAAAATTTTTCTAATGTAATGAAAACACAACGGTAATCAATAAACAAAAAACTGACTTTGTAAAAAGAATGTTATGTTTTTAAAACAAAATTAATTTGAATTTAGAATTTACAGCCCATCAAAATTTTTTTTTTTGGTTTGAAATGGCCAGTACTGAAGAACGGCAATTTCATAGGTTAAGACCTAATATATAAATATTTTTTTATATCCAGACATGGAACAAATAGACTTGTTCATGTACACAAATATTTACCCCAGGGAGGAATCGAACCGGCGACCTTGGCTCCGCAGTTAAGGCCTCTAACCACTCGGCCAACCGCTCATCAAAATCTGCAGTTTTAACTTTTTCCAATATACAAAACTATGTTGTATTGATTTTCAAGTAAGTTTAATCACTATTGTTATATTGTATATAATGCAGGATTTACATAGGTATATTTTTCATTATCCAACTTACAAAGATTCATAAACCGTGACTCACTACAGTCACAAAAAACGGGCCAATTGCGCCGCCCGGTCCCGAGTCGAGGGCTCTATCCTGTTATACGGTGTGTTAGGCTGAGCGTAGTCCAAACTTATAGAACGTGTAGAGCTTACCAAACCAAACACAAAGTTTTAAGTGAACAAATGGCGCAAACGAACAGTTACTGAGAAAAACATGTTTGAAGAATAATTTTGGTACTACTCATATTATTATTTTTTTAACTTTTTGTTTAGTTCGATAAGCTTACACCCTTTATAAGTTTTGGACTACGTTCAGCCTAACACGCCGTATATTGTAGTAGCTGCTGTTCACGGTTTCGCTCGTGTGGACTGCAGAATTCACACCATTAAGTTTTTCGCTACTACCCTATCCCTATAATAATATTGTATGGAGACCGCCCGCGCCTTTATTTCCACAGTTTTTAGTTTCTACAATTTTGAAGGTTTACGCAGAAATCCTAAATATTTTTGTAATGTAAGAAATAAATGGTTCAACCGTTTCGGAGTTTATCCTGGACAAATAATCAAACAGGCAGAAAAAGGGTAATATGTGCCACTCTTGACAACCTCCTCTTCATATCTTTAAAGTTTCATTAACAGCGATTCAGCCGTTTCGGAGATTAGCTCCAACAGACAGACAGACAGACAAAAAGTAGTTTTTGTCACTCCTGTCAACTTTCTTTTAATGTCTGCGAAGTTTTATTAAAATCTGTTCAGCGGCTTCGGATATTAGCTGGAACAGACATACACATATAGCCAACATTTCTCAAAAAATGGGCTATCAAATGTAAAAAGATTTTTTTAAATCTGACTAGTAGTTTTAGATATATGTGCGTTCCAACAAAAAAACAAACAGACTATTCAGCTTTATATATTAGCATAGATAAGTGTATGTTAACATTACTCACCGCCAGAAGACAAGTAAATGCATATACTCGTACCAATTTTAAAATTATAAAAATATTTTATATGTGATATAAATACAAATTAAAAATTTTCGGATTTACTCCTTTGTACTAGTGCTCTGAGACCTTACTTCTTGCCGATCGCATGACTTACTTGCGAGTGTCAAAATATGCGACATAAATAATGAACCTAAGTATTTGATATTAATATAACTTTGATTATATAAGTGTTACTAAGAAAAAAAAGCTTGACAGACAGACGGAAAAGAAAGTGATTTTATAAATGTTACTTTTTTTCTTTTTAGGTACGGAACCCTAAAAATGATACTACAATATGGATGAACAACAAATTAAATAAAAGACGCATGAGGAGGAAATTACACCACGCGTAAAAAGTCGATATGGAGCAAAAAAAAAGTTCCTTAGTTGCGGTGAATTCGCCAAAATAATAAAGCGGGAACATAAAACGAAGCCAATAGCGATCGCACGCGAAAAGGGATCGCGAGATCGTCTATTCAATCCTTTGTCGCTACCGTTTGATTTTCAGTAAAGGGCCCGCACGGACGCGATCTGTGCGCCGACGGAAGTATCGCGTTTACAAACGGCGTGCCGACTGCATTGTGACTACCGATCGAAAGGCGGCGACTGAACATGAGTCCTAGAACCGGAGACAGTGTGATTACGACGATTTGCCTTGCCTTGAAGGCATCCGATATCGGGGGTGCAAACGGTACCTACCCGAAAAAGGCGGACTAAACTATTGGGTAGTTTGTGACACCCACTTAAACGGATAATATAAGTCGATAGCTCCTTTTGAATTAAGCTGATAATACAATATTACATTTTAAAAAGGTGTGTGGGCGGCTACAACACCTTCGATGATATAATTCGTCGGCGGCGTCTTTGTGAAAGATTTCTATTGATATAATATGATAACATTTAAATATTTTTAGCACTACTTTTTTTTCAAAGATTTAAAAGCAAAACTATAAGTTGTTACTAGATATTGTTTGCTAATTTTTTTTTCTAAACGTTAATAATATATTTCTTAGAGCTCCGTGAATGCGCGAGAGACTTATTTTCAACTGATTGCGTGTTTCAGACCCTGTGATAAATAAGTTTGCCGATAAGATACTCATTAAAAGAACGTATGTTTCAGAATGTATCTTTACTCGTTAAAAAAAAAAAAAACTTTTTTGTACATAGTAAAAATTAAAAATTATTTTCACTTAAAAACCACCATTAGATATGTTTTGGTTATTGTATTATTATTATACTCAAATTATAAAATAGACTGTAATAGAAATCTTAATATTCTTAAGATATTAGTATCGAAAAACGTAACCGCGTAAGAAAACAGTGCGTTCGACATAGATTTGTTTTTCTCATTGTAGTTAATATTTTAAGGACCTGATTTTGATTATAATTATTTTTTACTGTTTTCTTTTTCTAAACTAAAAAAACGAATCCTGATGTTTTCAAAGATATGTGAGCTGAGATCCATGACGGCGGATCCAGTGTTGTGCTTTTTAAGTTGTGGCCGATTACAGCCCAACAATGAATTAAAGTACTGCCTTACG
The DNA here is from genome assembly GCA_949709985.1 of Luffia ferchaultella. Classification (NCBI taxonomy): domain Eukaryota; kingdom Metazoa; phylum Arthropoda; class Insecta; order Lepidoptera; family Psychidae; genus Luffia; species Luffia ferchaultella. The sequence goes on from OX453251.1 coordinate 8,644,645, forward strand.
TTACACGTATTTTTTATAGTTTACATCAAGATGGTAGCATAAAAGTGTTGTTATATATATTATTATGTATATTTGGAACTGGCAATTTACTAGCTTTTATTTGGTACGCATATTGTTATAATAATAAATATTGATTTTATTCCCCTCTCTTTTTTAATTTCCAGACGCTATAATTAAATTATACTCTATGTCACTTGCACGATTGATCTGACTTTAAAGAAACCTCATATGTTAAACACTATCAAGCTGTTAATTAAACTAAAGAGCGTGACAAAAAATATACATAGATACAAACGTACACTCGAAAAACATTACCCTTCTTTTGGAGGAGACTGGTAAAAACAGAATAACTCGTACTAAAAAAAAACACCCACAACACAAAGTTTGAACGCAGAAACAAATACAAAGTAACAGACTTATTGAAACATAAATTGTAATGAACTCGAAAAACCACTTAAGGCGCAGAGCAGAGTCCATAACGCGATACCCACGCTCACGAAAAATCGAAAAATATTTCGTGCAAAAAGTCAACAAGACTAAGCAGTAAGTCATCGCGTACCCTCCTTCGTATCATTAACGAAGCGAGGATTTACGATCACGCGCTGAGGTACAGCACACGGCTCGAAGGGCGCGGGCGGTCATCGTAATGCAAGTAATTAAATCCGTAAACGGGTGTATAACGAGGATGCGTTTTTCAGCGTCGGCGTAGCTCCGACCGCGACTCTTATTTACGACGAGCGTTCGCGGCGGGGGTTTCGCGCCTAATTTCACGGCGCGACGCTGTCTCGCGGCGATTTATTTGTAAAGAGATTTTTCTGTCGTGCACCCCACTGCGCGATAATCGATAATACGAAACTGCCTTAGACTGAACGATCCGACGCTTGATTAAGTTACAATTCAGCTTTTGCGATTAAGCAACCGAGCAATTAGTTGTCGAGATCGACATCATATTACCAGTCTCGTATGTTCGGCACGGGATGTTAAAAACACTTTTCAAAAACACTTATTAATTTGTAAATAGGCAATTCTAGTGATTTACGCCTGTAATGTATTTTATTACAAAACGGCTTTCCCTCAAAAGCAATTATAAACCGAACGCATCAATGTACCAAATACGGCGCATTATCCAATCACATATTCAAATGAGTGTGAAGAGGTCGCGAGAACCGATTTCAACCGATTCGATTCTCGGACACGAGATGTGTCTGAGTCGTGGCGATGGGGTATCAACTCGAACGGACAGAATTCATTAGCGATGTGTCATGCGCCTGGGACGCAGGTTCGGTGTCCGTCAAAAGCCACGACCATCACGATCAGAGCTTTTCCTGAACAATCGACCGGACCTCGAGGAACTTAATCGATTCGCGCGTCAAGATATCGCCTTCGGGTGCTGTTTTATTTAACAACCGCCGCCGCTGATTGATTATCCTTAACGACTAAGAACTTCCATGACAATATACATGGCAAAAAACACTTAAATATTATCGTTAGTATAAGTAAATTAATTTCAGAAACATTTCCTTTTATGTATTAAAAATAACAAGTGATAAATAAAAGTTAATACGCTATATATAATTTATCATGCAAAATTAAAATGAAGAAATTAGTAATGGCAGTAAACATTTGACGTGCCGATAGAGTAAAGAAAAAAAATTTAAAAAAAATAATTTATAATAGTGCAGACCAGTATCACATCTTTGAAGTATTGATTAATATCAATAAGTACCATTATTATTGTATAATTTTAGTATGGTAGTTTGTCTGTCCGTCCGCTCGCGTTCTAACGTTGTTATTTTCAAAGTGATTTTTTTTTAAACGAAACACAGACGTCCCTTTGGACTTCTAGTAATGCAAGTATCATTTTGGACTTGTTTGGATATGTCTAAGAGCCCAAAATGTGAAGGTGATATTTTACAAGCATACCAGTGGTAGGTACCTGGTGGTATCTCGGATTCTTACATTTGCTTTGTTATTATGTTCAATATAATTCCATCACGATCACATATTAAAGAAAGACTTTTGTAATTGAATGGAATGTCACTGAGGTAGGACCAATGAGATCGAATTACAATTATCATATCTGAGCGCAGATCGGTAGGAAGCTGTTTTTATTGTAGCAATAAAACTCGTAATAGAAACTGTTGATAGCTTACCATCACCTTTTAATGGGAAATTCACAAGATGATAGGATGATAACTATTAACTGTTGCTATCCTGAGAGAGATCTATAGTATGAAATTAACATAAAACAATTTCTATTCATTTTTGTCACTGTAGAAATTGTACTTGTAAATTGGTTCGAAAGGCTACAAATGAATTGTCATATGCTAGTTTGAGGCTGGGTCATTTAAAAGAAAATAGCGTTATACAAATATTAGCGGTGAATTCGAAACGGATGAGAGATGTTGACCCGTGAGGAGAGGTGTCAAACTTGAGCGCGCGCCATTGACACGGCGGTCACTAGCGACGGGCGTCCCGCAGCCTCGTGCGTGAGAATATTTGAACAAATACTTGGTTTGTTCTAGTGCCTCTAATGATTTACTATTATACATTAACGGTACCGCTCCTCAAATAACTATTCATGTTTGAAAAAAAACGTTGCTTTAAGTCAAACTATAAATTTAAACTTATTTATATCTACTTACAAGAATTCAAAGTTCAACTCAATATAAAAAATTTGAGTTTTAAATTATGCTTAATTGTTACTCTGTCATAGTATATCAGGGATTGACTAAAAAGGGCTGAAATTTTGTATAAAGGTTTTGGTTATGGAGGTATATTGGAATCTTACGCAGAAAGTACCGAGGCATTTCTTAGTGTGATAGAAATAAAGATAACAAAAGCAAAGTTAGAAACGGTAAAAGCTAAGTTAGGTGTGGAATAGCATTCGGGTTTTGATACATTTTAATACTGTTTACAGATTATCGTTGTTTTTCTGATTCCCATATTTCGATAAGGTGTTTACGCACAAACATTAAATCTAATTTCTAGCTATAGCTAAAACAAAAAATCACTGTTCCCGTCTACTAAAATTCTAAAAAACTAATGTTTCCACATTTTCTACATAAACTCTATACAGAATTTCGTCAAACAAAAATAAAATACATTAGATGCATATATTGAAGTAAACACATTATTATTGAATATAGAAATACCACTACCCACTTAACAGCATATTTAACTTTGAACCATCTTAAATAACTGAACATATTTATGACAAAGTAGAAAATAGAAAATCTAATATTTCTCAAGGAAATTTTACGATTATGGCAGGTGACATCAATGTTACGACTAATATCAGGTTTTAATTTAACACCATAAACGACACAACAACATCATAGACCATAAAGAGGCATCCGCCACGATAAGCAGGCACAGAATTCAGGAATAATGATAGCTATACATTATTTTATAGCATCAGATTGTAACGTTTAAAATTTAATATTGTACCTACATGACTTTACACACACAACACACGTGAAAATAAATTATGAAGAGTTAAATTCGTTCAGACTCATTCTCAACTGTCCCTAGTTATTTAAACTATTGATTCGTACACGTACGGTGACCAATAAAATGGTTTCTCATGCGATATCTTCGAACGAATGCATGTGATAAATTGCTGCTAACATTATAATTAACACCGAAAATTACATATCTATCTGGTCAAAACTAAAACCGGCCATTAATAACGAAACGTGACGAAAACATTATAAACAAGCCTTTTGCCAATTATTCGTGAGTGATAGCGGGAGATAAATAAACTTGTCTTAATGTCGGAATAGGAAACAGTTAGCGGGATGACATAGACAAATAAACGGCAGCTAAAATTCCATACTACCGACAGAACATACCCCCGAGATAACACTAAAACGTTTTTGGTACATTTATCTACTGATAGATTAAGTAACGAAAGTCTGCTTAGTAACTTCCTTTATTGCTGTGATTTGTTATTTTAGCAATTAAGATGTCATCGAGGCGTTTAGATTTATAAGTAGCAATTAGACGGGCATAATCTCGTTATGAATACTGATCAGTGCGACGACATTTACAAACAGTCCACAATTAGATAGCGCGCGGTACTGCCCATCAAGGCCAAACGGAACTGGTCGAATGTCAACCTGTGGAATCAATTAATGAGTCAACTCTACCTCACTTGCTAATATTTTGTAAATATAATCACGCCATCAATATACTAAACGCGTTAATATTTTTTTTTAATAAAATGTTAACTTTTAAACCATTAACACTAAAAAGAAGTAATCCGTGATAGCTGAGTGGTGGCGAGCCCGCTTCTTGTTTAGAAGATCGTGGTTCGAATCCCGGAAAGCGCCATGTACCAATAAGTTTTTTGACTTAAGTACATAATTATCATTGACTCCATGCCTCGGAAAGCATGTTTAGCCGTCGGTCCCGGTAGCCGTCACCAGACTGCAGTCGTTCAAATCCACTAACATGCACTGGAGCAGCGTGGTCGATTTAGCTCCAAGCATCCTCATCCCGAGAGGAAGTAGTGGAAGAAGTGGGGCGCAATGGGCTGATATGGTACTTATGGACGTGACTGATTTTGCTGTGAAGCGGATCGTTGACGATAAACTAAATTATTGTTGAACCTCTTCCGTTAAGAAAACCTAAAACTTAATTCTTTAAATACTTGTTGTATTGTATTGTGTAAAACCTCCCCTCGCACCTATAATAACAATAATAACAACCGACAAGAGTCTCCATTTACGTATAAATTCAGTGAACGAATTAAATCGACCACAGTACGAAGAATTACAGGAGATAGAACTGGTCTCAACTGAGTTAATCTAGCAGTTGTCGTAAAGGGCGTTCTTGTACTCTCCTATAGATAAATATTTGTAAAAATAGGAACACACTCCACTATACATTCTATGTTTACAAATAATCAGTGGGAACGAACCACGAGGCCCATTTCTATGCCTCGATTCGATAGTTTTAAACATGTCACCACACCGGATATATGTTCACTCATTTAACAAACACAAACGCCTTAACAAGAAACTCGACAATTTAAATTCATGAAAGTTTACAAAACCCGTGTTAGACTCACCTTGAAATCGTTAGTATGTATACATTATTGAAAACTAAACTTAATTTATTTACCACATTTATTCACATACAAATTGAAATCCAAGTCGGTCCAATCCGGCCAATCCAAGTATAAACAGACATCAAAGACAAAAGTTGGGAAAGATTGCATTCGTACGCAAAGTGAATGGGTTTTTGATTGTATTGGTAGATTTACCGAAGAGGATGAAAATGTGCAACGTGGAAAGCTCGATTCCTGGCGTCCGATACACTGGTATACCATACGCAATAACGTTCGTTTTCCTAGTAAACAATAACTCAAAGCGTTGTACAGCGTAGTTCGCATTTCTTTCTTCCAGGCAATTTCTATTACCATATAGACGCGCTACTTTTCAATTCTTTTCCATTAAACTTGGTGCATCGCCGCACAGTCTACCACTGAGTCGGTCTCGCCGCTGTTCAGGAACCACGTTTATAAAATGCTTTTTACTCGACCGACCTCTGCGAGTGATGTTTTTGTTATTTTTTGTAAATTCAGCATGTGTTTCTCAATCGAGAATTGAAAGTTTAGATTAGCTATAAGAAATTTTATTGGTCTAAAAAATTAATTTAAAAAAAATTATTATTCTATTAAGGTTATTTCATGTTACAATGGAATTATAGCGTTTCGTTTACGCAAAAATTCATTAGAAAAATTAGAGGATAATTAACAATAGTATGTCAACCTACTTGAACATAATTTTAACCAAAACTTGTTTTAAGAAGTATTTTTATAATCATTCGAAACGGAACGACGGTTTTTGCTTTCTGTTGACCTAGTTGGTGTTTGTTACTGCTGCGCCTGCAGGCACCTGTTACACAGAAACGAAATTACCCATAAATAATCGTAACTTAAAAAAACTATTATTTAGTTTATTAAAAAAATTAACTTAATTTTTTTTCTTTTTCGTTTAGACAATGCTCTATAAGTCGTATCAACATTCTCCCTAAATAAAAAATGCACCGTACGTAAAACCCAGAAATAGAAAAATATTGAGCACCCAATAAATTTTTAAATTTTTCAATTAAGCTAATAATATCACCTACTTTTTCACGGACAGAATTATTGTAAACTTTTCTAAAATAGACATCAGAAAAAAAATTCTCACGCGGACAATATCATGGCCGCTCGCTAGTATATTTATAGTCTGTGTTGTGATAGCGTTTGTGCAGCAATATATTTCATCCATTCAAAGCGGTCGGTCGGTGGGCGGCGAAACCACTCGCGCGTTCTGCGTCCGAAACTTGATATCAGATGGAGTGCGCCGCAAGCGTGCTGCACTTATCTTTCCATTCGCCTGCATACGTTCCCAGCCACATTAGGACGACCCAGTTCACAAGCGTCAACGGACTAGTAATTCACACAACTCTGCCTTGTTACAACAAACAATAACAGTTCAGTAATTTGAACGTATTTATGTCAGTTTGTCTTCATAAAAGCTTTCGAAAACATTGTTCACTTTGAAATGAAAAGTTTGTACCGTACAAATTATTTTTATATAAATTATATAATTATTTTGTACACAATGTTATACAATGACGACGGTGCTGAAACATGGAATCTCACGGCAAAACCGGTTCACAAATTTAAAGTCGCTCAGCGTGCTATCAAGCGGACTATTACTCAGTATTTCTTTGATGGATAAAATCAGAAACACTGAAATCCGTCTAAGAACTACAGTTGTCGAATTAGCCGAAGCGATCAGCAAACTGAAGTCGTAATGGGCCGGTCATATTTGCCGTAGAACTGATAACCGATGGGGTAGACGAGTTCTCGAGTGGAGGCCACGTACCGGGAAGAGAAGTGTTGGACGCCCCCCGGCCAGGCGGAGAGATGGCCGGAAGCACCATACCGGGGGTAGTTGGATGCAAAAGGCGGAGGACCGTGTGTGGTGGCGAGCCTTGGGAGAGGCCTGTATTCTGTAGAGAGACACTAGTTGATGATTAATTATTATACGCATATATTAAGCGGATATTTACCAATTCAAGGTAATTGTCCTGTAAATACGCAAATTGTATACGTAACGAGATTTATTCCTTCACGATATCAATATTACTTGCATATAACATGTATATATAAATCCAAAAGGTAGTCCAAAGTTACATTTCCTACTTTTACAATGGTTTCTTATTATAATATCTTATTTCCTAGCAAACAAAAGATTTTTTTTATACCGTTCTAAAACATGTTATTCTCGTTATTCACTATTATGTCAAATCAAAAGTATACAGATTCCTATCGTCTGAAAGGCTTAAGTCAGACCTCACAATTTGTCACAACAATAAATTTCATAACGAAAACACGGTCTAACAATGCAACGGGTGCATTATTACCATCAGACATTTTACAAAACCAAACAACTAGATATTCTTCTCGACAACAATGACGTCTCTATCGGTAGCTGACGCGTATTATCTGTCGTGTTCTACAATACAAATAAATAAAAACTGTTTTATTTATAATACCATACAACAGAATAATAATAAGATATACCGAGACGTCGGGTTTGGTTTACAAATATACAAAAGTCTATTTATCAAAAGGGGTAGAGTTGTGGGATTGGGTTACGTGCGAGTGTTTCGAATAGCTATTAGCTTATCTAGATCAGCCACACAAATGAATCTAGACAGACAGGAGTTATACAAATTGTTTTATGTATGACCTAGCTTGTAAGAATGTGAAGTTACATTAACTTTTATTGTATAAGATCAAAGCTACGTTACTATACCGGGTGTTCAGCTCGACGAGTCTAAACTTATAAAGCATGTAAAGCTTAACAAATTAAACAAAAAAATTAGCAGATGGCGCAAACTAATGGTAACCGAAAAAAAGTATTAAAATTTCAGTTTAAAGTTGTTTTTCTTTACTTTTTGTTTGTTTCGGTATGCTCTACGTGCTCTATAAGTTTGGCCTACGTTCAGCCGAACACTATGTATAAAAACAAGTAACTAATAGTATGACGAAGTTCGTAACACGTATCGAGTCAAACGATATGTGTTGTCCGAACGATAGATTGCATTTTAATTCGAAATTCAGTGTTGCATTACGACTGTCTGTCTAAAGCTTGGTGCCTTATTAATCTAAAAAAAAATTATATATATGAAATATAAAAAAAATGTCATGAATATATAGCATGCAACAAGAGTAATAGGTATTTTGCAAGTCACGGCAGACGTCAAACGAACTACGAGGGTATACATTACAAAAATACTGGCACAATAATGATCAATTGATATTCACGTATTATATTAAGGTAGTATTTTAACTATCACTACAGAGTGAATAATATTACTTTCCGATACCAACAGAAAATGTTAAATATATATTTTTTAATTTTTAATTAAAATAACAAAAAAAAACATAAAAAAAAACATTATTAAACAATATAATAATTTTAACTGTGATGTGTAAATTATTTTACGTACGATAATATTTACCTTGAGATATTTTTAGTTGGCCCATTAACTGATAATTAAAACTCTCTAGAAGGCATATCTATATTTAATTATTTTATGTTGCACCCCTAGTTTAGGAATGGAAAAAGAAGGGGTGCATTTGAACACAAAGCCGTAGCAGCGAGAAGGCAGCTGCTGGCAAAGATCCGATATAGTAAATGATAACATCGCACTCCGACTATTCGCTCCTGTCACATATTCCGCCTAATTTACTGACAGTTCATGCTACACCTGACTTTACCTGACGTGCATAGAGGCTAAAACTTACATACAAGAAGGTAAATTTTTTATAGTAGTACTTTAATAATAAAACCCGGTGAAGCGCGAGCCGGAGTATCGTGAAAAGGGTCCGGACCACAAGTCATGGCCTGATTCACTAGGTCTTTCAGAAGTGACCCAAATTTGTTTGTGGTAACTAAAATAGTAGATATTACAAGGCATTTTAAAGGAAAACCTCTGAATAGATATGTTGTGTGTTGTTGAATTCTGTCTTTTCGTATTTAATTTAATAGTTTTTAAAAAAGATTTTTTAGATTTAAAAAAAATGCATAAAGTTTTTGTAACCTGACATTTGCAAGCGTCCCCTTCTTATGACTAGGCTATCATAGTAACCATTAAGCCCATTAAATTTGTTAATAGTTGGTGAAATTAAGCAACACATACGCTTTTTCCCTTTACATAATTTTTTTTTCGTATGTTATCTTTAATTTCTTTTAAACTATGTATTTAAAAACTATAAAAGAAAATATACTTGTGTTTCTCATAACGAGGTTTTTTAATTGATGTCACATATGCACTTCTCCAAAATTTGTATTTTAATTTGTTCCCAAAAATCTGAATTTGTTTTTTTTAAGCTATACGTCCGTGATCTAGTTACCTGACTTTGTATGTATACAGTAATAGCACGGATCATTGCCGCTGTGAAGTTATTTACAGAAAGCGTCGCAGAGTCATAAAATAGGAGTGTAGGAGATGAAGCAGAGGTAGAGCTTGCACTATTGGCTCGCGCGCGCGTTGTTCGCCTCCCACTACTACCGCTCCTCTCGCTGCCCACGCGGCTGTACCCACCTGCGCATTGAATTATTCGCAGGCAACTCAGAGCGGCAAATATCCGTGCGTATTACTGTACCAAATTTAAAAAAATTTCGTATAATAAATTTTGAGAAAACAGGAAACAGGCTGTGACAGACGGACAGATACACATGAGAGTGATCCTACAAGGATTCGGTTTTTCCATCGGATGTACAGGACCCTAAAAATTTAAAGTTTAAATCTGTATTAAAGATTGAATTTGACTGATCATCGAAACGTTTATAAAGTATACAAACGAGACACAAAACAGCGACTTCTGAATACTTCAAGAACAAAACTTTATTTAACCTTAAAATATTTCAAAGGGACGTCATTATTTTATTAAGTTTATTAGCAGTTAAGAAAACTCATTAAGTAACGACCCTTTGATGTATTTAAGTTATTAAGTCAATACGGTGACCAAGTATATATAACTATATACGAGTACGCAACCAATTTAATTCAGTTTGAACATGATTAAAAGGTGTCAAAAAATTAATTAAAGAATAGCTACTAGTGGTTAGTCGCGCTCATAGTGAGCCGTCGTCAGTGTGTAGTGGCTGCGCTAATCGTCAATGACATAAGCAGCTCGCGGGAGTTTCAAGGGGCACGCATCATTAGCCGGCTGTCCGCTTCGGTTAACCGTAACATTTGACGCTTTCCCGTTTACATGGATCGCATCTACCTGAACCGCACTAAATCATTAATATTCTTTTAGAATAAAAACTATCGAACCAACAACAATAAAGCGATGTGCCCAAAAACATTGTGATCCGTCAAATAATGGTATACGTGGGGTGAAACACGATTTGAAAAGGAGTTGAATATTTAATTTCTATTTTGTAATAAAAAGGATAAGTTATATTAGATAAAGAATGGGTCGTAATAGTGTCGCGTCATTGGCATCACTAATGCGCAACTTGGCGGGGCGCCGCCCGGGTGGGCGCATGGCTGCTGCGCCCGAGCGTGAAAAGGCCAACAGCTCATATGTGTACCGATGATCAACAAAAAATTAAAAATAAATAAACTGAATAGGGTCCTAAACGCAAAGATATTTATTCAAATATGTTACCATCACCCGATCCGTAAATGCACACGCAGTGAACGAACAAAGACCCGCAATTTTATTAATATTAAACGAACGCTTCAGTTGACACAAATTGGCGATAACCAAAGTGAATATCGTAAATTTCGATCCTTTTTATTATTTTGGTTAATCGAGCCTCGAGCCGGCTCCACGGTCGAATTCGATACTTCCACATATGTATATAAACGAATGCTATAACTGCGCTGGCCATATGTGCATTAACATTTTTGAAAGGTCAAATACGTGATATGATAATGCATATGATTCAAACATAGCATAAACAAAAATCGCCTACAATCTCACAAGTAATGAACGTGGCGATTGTAATATTCTGCTAGTAGAAAAGAGGCGTCATTGGTCTATCGGCCGATGGGTAACTGTAAATCGATCTGTGTGAGAAAACAATTGGCCGCATTGTGCCGGCTTCTCGCCACTCGCCTCGCCAATATTATCCCGCCATAAAACAATAGAGTTAACTGCCCATCGAGCAAAGGAGATGCAGACCGCGCTAGCGGGCTCCGCAAGATGCAAAAACGGCAATCGCTGTAAAGATCATAGCATTATATTGGCGTTATATGTGAAGGTGAAGGGAAAATATTGACAACTGTAGCTATTTGTGAATAGAAAATTATCAAGCCCCCTCTGAAAACATTAATATCTGAAAAGTTTCAAATTTTGAACAAAAAATTATTTCCCGTCGAACGCGATTTTAATGTCGTTACGCACACGTACCACAATGAAACAGTTAATTAAGCCTAATTTATATGTACGAGCGTGTCGCAATTCGGACAACAAATTATCTGCGATAGGCGATCTCCTCCCGAGGCCCGAACCGACTCGGCGAGTGACAAATAGAGGGCCGGTTCGCGCCGAGGGCGAGTTCCGGCCGCAGCGCCGCCGGTGGAGGCGGACGCCGACTGACGACCGACCAAATTATCTACTTATTTAAACTATGTGGAACGCTGTGAGCAGCGGCCGACTCACGACGAGACCTCTCGTTAGATTTATTGCCGCGATATGCAAAGCTTGCGTCAAACTGAACGTTTCTCACCCAATTTATACTGAGCTGGGATGAGACGCGGAATCGTGCCATGAACTCAATCTTGTGGACTGTCCGGATTCCGCCATTTTGGTGTAAAACTAACGATGCGTTTAGAGTAATGTATTCTTGTTATGCATATTCTTGTTATGCATAAGGAAATACCATAAAAGCTATCTAAACATATCTCAAACATTGTTGCTGTGACAGCTTCAATGAGTGACCGAGAATTGCACCCAATTAAAATATGCGCACGGCCACGAGTTTCTTGTTAACGCCTCCGCATCAACGCCAATGCTGATTCTGCATTGTGCTTATTATAGAAAATTAATTTTACTGTTCATTTTTGCAAATGATAAATGTATAGCTCTCTTTCTCTCTCTGGTATGGATTAAAAACAAAATTATACCTGTATACGGTTCCATTGCACACAGATTTCTCCAGATCATACAATCCTTATAGAATATAAGACAAAACTCAATATGAGACACCCGAAGGTATTATGAGTTTCGAAAAGTATTTTTGTAGGTGAAAGAAAGGCACAGGGTGACAGCGATGCTCGGAAGGCCAGCCGCATCGGCGGGGCCCTGCTGCGCGCCACACGGCTCCGGCGGCTAATTTATCGCAAACAATCACATTACCATATCACAGTAATGTAATGCGGACGCATCCGCGTCCAATGCGCCTGCTCCTTATATAGCTTTTTTGGCGGCCTTTGTTGTCGAAATTTATGAATTCCGTAATCGCTTTCGTATCACACTGACTGTCGCCGTAATTCACGGAGTACCTTATTATTCAACAATATTGTTTTACATCTGTTTACACGAGATTTACAATCTGTGTACATTGTGTAAAACATTTCTGCCTTCATCATTGTAGGGAAAGAGAGTACATAAATACGTACTTTCTCGTTCAAATTACAACAATGACACAAAAAATTTATACACATTTTTACATAGATACCGAATATAAATTTTCGCATATATTGACATTATTGATTTTTTTAACATACAACATTAACATTTTTACGCATATTTTACACTTAGTCAAAGTATTGAATGATAGAAAACCGGACATGTGCATGTCGGACATGGTCGAACAGTTCCGAAACCGGGATGAACGTGGTTAAAACTCAAATACTCAGTTTAAAATTAAAAAAATATATATACTGAACACATTTTTCAAACCATTTTGGATTGAAAGTGGTTTTTATATTGTACTAACTGAGATTGTTAAGAAATTTTAAAATGGAAATATTTTTTTATTTTCAAATTAAAGTCTCACTCGCGTTGAAAATCCCACTGTAATCGAAGTGATTTTGACGATTTTTCAATCCTATAAGCAACCCAAAAACAAATTTGAAAAATGCTATGACGTTCATATTGATAAAATGCAACTCAGTTTAAATTGTATTTTAATAGTGTGATCTTATTTACGATCCCTAAGAAAAAATAACACTGGTTATCCAAGTATCTTGACACCTAAGTAAAAAAACACAGAAATGAATGTGATGCATGTAAGGGTTGTCAACAGTTTTTTTAAACGTTTCATTTCAAAAACAGTCAGTACATACTAGCAATTACAGGTACAACTTTTATGATTATAAAACTGGACTAGACAAAAATGTTTTGTGTGTCTTCCATAAGCCCGCAATGTCTTACGAAAATAATCTACGAATGTATAATATACATCCTACAGAAACAGTTTTTAATATATTTGTAACACAATCATTAATACTTAAAACTTTAAAATGTTTATAGACAGAAAATACAAGGCTAAGGTCATTGGTCAAACAAAAAATGCCTGAGATGAACAAAAATTCTTCTATCTAAATAGACCTTTTGATTGAAGGAAACTCATTACAATTACAATAATTGCCTAAAAAGTACGAAAAACTAGTTAAAAAGATTCTGTCTGAAAACAAAATAAATGCTAATATAATTAATTAATATTTTTACCTGACCTCTACAAACTTGAGAATAATTCAATTATGTATATTTATGAATTTAGGAATATTCGTACTATCTGTTCATGTCAGGCATTTAATGCGCATTGCCCTTTATAAAGTTCCTTGGACTTACAATTACAATTCGACACTTACAATGGAACCTGTAAATATTTCAAAAAATAGGCTGAAACAGTATGACATCGTATTACTCCATGACATATTATATTAACAGCCAACTTAGACTGCCTTGAACTGTTGGCAAGCATAGCGAAATAAATACCAGCATATCAAACACGAGACGCCACTACTTCACGTGCCCTAATGTTAAAACAAACTATTCCTTAAACTCTGTTTTATGCCGTACAATAGCACCATATTGAAATAACATTTTAAACAAAAGCACATGCACATAAACAAACTAACAAAAAATACACACACATACAAATAAGATCGGTAATTTAAACATATCTGTTGATTGGTTTAATAATTAAAATAAAAAAATTAATCCATGTTTGACCTTATTTGAGATTAAAATTAATTGTGTAATATTTAACTGTAACGCTATAGGATTACCAAATAAATAAAATAAAAATAAAATACAAAAGTAAATAAATAAAAATAAAAAGTTTACTTAAATAAAAAAGTCATTTTGATCCTTTATGTAATTTTTAAGGACTTATAAGGAATCCCACTTGTTAATTTGCACTAAAAATTTTAACGTCCTTCAGTACATGTGCCTGGCAGAAATTTTTTTTTCGTAATTTCGCTAAACCATTTTATGCCAGTCCTTAGATTACACCTACCTTCCAAATTTCATTTATATACTGTCAATAGTCTCCGACTAAAATAGCTGTGACAAACGGACAGGCAGACAGACAGACAGAACAAAATTAAAAGGATTCCGTTCTTTGCTTTTTGACTGAATAACTCTAAAAATGAAACCCGATACTCGTATATAGCAATGTAAGGGTTGATGTTGGAATAATATGCAAATTAGTCGCAACAAAAAGTATTACCTACCGTCGCCGAAATGGGAAACAGGAATGCGCGTGGGGCATACGCGTGTAACAATACACGCGCCCCACGGACGGGACGTGCGTGCGGACGGCTGCGCGGGGTCGCGGTGCCGCCGTCTATAACCGAACCACCACAATGCCCATAAAATATTATACATAATACAATATGAATCCCGCCATTGTGGCTCACTCCCCGTGCGAGGAACTGCTATACGGCCAATGAATAACATAACACAAAATGGAATAACACGATTCCCGGTGAGAAAAAAATGGCTTGATTGACACGTGATCCGAGTACCGTGAATTTAAAATTGGTCGTTTTATCAATTGGCATTGTACTTTTTTTTTTTAATTTTATTGCACGCACTGTGAAAAAGGTACAAAGCCATCAGAAGACGAAGCACGTTTAATAGAGTTAATATAACAATGGTATACGGATTATAGTTTATTAAGTGCAACGAAATAGTAGTATTTTTGTTTTTTTAAAGGAAAATTATAACCATACTTGCTTGCGACCTATAGACAGACGTTAATGACCTTTTAGTCGTTTCCCGCTCTGACCACTACTGTTCTCATTCCTTCTCACACTTTTACTCTTATCTAACTCCTGCTTCCATCTATCTGTTATTCTGTACTGATTCTTTCCCGCTCTCATTTCCACTCTTATTACCACTTCACACAAATATCCTAAAGCGTTTCACCCCGGTTTTGCACGTGCCATTCCCCCCCCCCCCCGCCTCCTTCAATGTTCCCCGGGCCTTCCGCTTCACCGCCCCTTCTCGTTCTCAACACAAGTATGCCGAATTGTAATGCCGAACGACCGTCTAAAAGTAATTTTTTAAATCTGTTGGGAATAGTAAGTACTTTTTTCTAGATGAAAGATACCCTATGTCCTTTTCTATACCCCTGACAACGTTAGTTAAGGCGTTAAAACGTAACAAACAAACTCACTTTCGCATTTATAATATTAGGTTAGTATTTTACTTTACGGTATTATTGTATTATAGGGAACAGTAAGAATATTCTTTTATTTTACTATCGAGAATTACATATCGGTGCTTGTTCTAATGATTCAAACTCAAAAAACAAGAAAAAAACATTAGAGCAATGCGGTAGCCACATCTAAAAGCACTACGGGACCACTATCATGTAAATTATTTCATTGTCCGGAGGGACGACTTATTTGCTTCGAAGCGCAATAAAATATGGACACTGGAAGTTTTATCAGAAAAAGAGACGCATGTAGCCATATTTCATTAGGCCAACGGTCTGTTTGTGTTCCTTCGCAAAAATATTATATTAATCTTCAGAGTTACGGGCCATACGAAGGTGTGTTCTTTGTGAAGTTTATATTTATTATGCGGGAGGAAGAACGGGTAGACGCGGCAGTCTCTTCCTTAGTCATATCCCGGCTGGAGTCATCTTTGCCCGCTTAGTCATATTTGATATTTTAATATCATGCTCTCGAAATTAATACATCGACATCTCGAATTATCTATCACATGACAGCATTTCATGATGCGTTTTATACTAAGAATATTAATATTTTAGATATGCGATTATGTGTGTAGCAACACGATAACGCAGGAAGACTGCAGAGTTTCTGTGATTACCAATAACATCAGGAGGTAATAAAGCGTGCTATATAAAGGACGATCATAAATAATAAAAAGGAACATCATTTTATATAAATATATATTCAATTATACATTCTTTAAGATTACTAAGTCGGCTATCAAAAACTTACTATCATAAACTAAATACGAGTATTTACACTGGACTCGTAACAATTTTATTTCACTTTCTTCGCTTTTATGTTGTAAATTAACTTAAGCAAAAACCGTAATTTATTTAAACTTTTACAGCACGACTCGTCGATGTACTCGTCGGTGGGGAGCAAGCCAAATAAAATGGAATGGTGGATGCCGCATGTAAGAACGCACACGGTTACAATTGAAATTTCCGAGATGCCTGCAACATTTTTGTCGGCGGCGACACGTTCAGTGCGGTAGGCGATACCCGGGCGGCCGCGTGCCGTCTTGTACAGAGCCTTTGTCTAAATTGCACACAAAAACTTTTAGATACGACGAGCTTCAACTTCTAATTGTATTAGGAATTCCTCTACACTTCCCTACGTGACTCACACAATTCATGGAATTTCATAAGACGCAGAAACAGTTTTGCACAAAAAGGATCTCTGTATCGAGCATTACAATCTCTGGTCGGAATCGTAGTACGTGACCGAAAAGTCACTATTTTATTTCAACAATAACAATTCGATTGAGAATTAATCATCCCGCTCCAATCCGAAAAGGTTCCACGTTAAGTGATAACACGTGACCTTATTTAAAGTGAATCTTGTTAAGTGCTGGCAAAATATGAATGTAATTCAGATTGTGAGACATTGTGATTCGATCACTCATTCATTGTGTGCGGTTTTGATTAGTCAGCGTCCACGAGCTCCGGTGGCTAACTAGACAACGCCAGGCAACACTGCGAAGGATAAATCAATATATTGCATCTAAGGAGCATATCGTGTACTGAAATTCATTAATGGATAAAAGTTTACCAATATTACCATTCTTGACGTGATAACTTAAACTAAAAGTTTCTTTTATTGAGTTTTTATCTAAATGCAGATTGTGTTTGTTTCATTTCATAACAATATTTTGCGGTACAGATAGAATACAAATAAGATACAAACCACTTTTACATAATACTTTTGAAACTCTGTAATACGCCCCAATAACGCAGAGCTTCGGACGCGCGGACATGGTGAACGCGAAGGGCGCAGATGTGCCCGATTGTTTGCAAATAGCTTTAAATAACAAAGTAGCGGGGAGTTGTAGAGAAGAGAATGCCACGCTCGGGCGGATTGGTCGGCGCGACAGTTTCTAATTGTTCCGCGACAATACGTAATCTAACCGTTCCCTTTCGACAGCACGTCGCCCGTGTTCGTCAAAAAAGAAAAATAAAACCAAGGAGTCGAATTCGACCTAAAAAGTTTTGCAAAACTTTTTACTATTATAAGTTCATTTATAGTCTTATAATAAAATACTAATACAATATCATGACAGCATAAGAAAATTAGTGGTATGTAAATACTATTCAGGCATTAATGTTATTTATATGTACCTATACATACCTATACTATCATATAATATTCTTTGTATGTACGTATGTTTATTTGGATTCAACTTAAAAACTATTTAACGGATTTCATTGGAAGTTTTATTTAAATGTGACTTAAGATTCTAGAAGTGTCATAGACTATGTATTCGTATTATAAAACTGTCTGTGACGTTTTTTTAATGTTTTACACCAATAATTGATAGCTTGGACCCTGAGAAAGGACAGCGGAAAATTTGTCTCTATGTTTGTTATTGTTTCGAACGGAAATAGCTTATATATTACATTACATAACATACTTTTTAGAACGGAAGAAAATACATTACAGGAGTAATTTTCTAATTTATTAGTTATCTCCACAATTATCTCCGCATTGTCTTCTACATTGGTAGATAGTCCAGAGTATCCCAATGATTCTATGAGGGTTTGGTGGCAGTGGTTGCTCGCAGTTGGTAATGAGCGGCTATGATGCGTTATAAAATTCCTAAATCTTAATTAAGAAAGTTACATCTTTTCTGGATTCCATAAATACGAGATGAAAAATTGCAACTCTCATAGTATCAATCTTGCAAAAGAAAAAAGTTTAAAGGTAAATATTCACAATCAAGTGACCCAAGCACAGACCGTATAGCGTAAATAAACAAATTCTGCTTTTGGGGGTTATTATAATTATATTTTTTAATTATTCTAAATAGTACAGTATAAAAGATATAAAAAAGAACTTTAAAAATCGAGAATTCCCCTTAACCCCGAAAATATTGAACCTAAAACTTAAAGAAAAATCTCAAATTTCCACTTGAAAGGAAATTATTCTCAAAGAAAAAATGTATATTTAATGTGTTGAACAATTTCTCTCTTTTAAGTTAAAGTGGTTTAATGGTTACTATCCATCTACTACCCAGGAATCGGGTCCAAATTCTAGCCCGAAATTGTGTCAAATTTAAAATTGCATAGTAGGTAATGCGATGATTTACTGTACAGAATTCTCTCAATACGACTCGCACTTGACTTCATTTATTTAGAAAGTTTCAGTATTTCCTAGAAAGTGCCACAATGTTTTTAAACATACCTTCAGCGGTATCTTCAGTACTAATGTATAGGCCATGTGGACGAAGCCGTTGGTAGAAAGCTAGTTTTGGCATATAAAAGACAACTTGTATAAAAAAAACTTGTTACATTATATACCGTATACTTATATTTTTTTTTTCAAAATTTTACTCGTTCTGATTATTGAAAATGGTATGTAATTAATCTCCTAACTTATTTGAAAATAATTTTATTTATAATAATGTGTAATAATATAGTATAGTATATAATAGTAGTATAATATATAATAGTGAATAACATGTGTAAATTTTAGTAGAAACTCTCTATGGAAACTTCGATGCGACACCCCGCAGGCAGTGAATCACCAGGTGCTTGCGCTCCAATGCACTAAACAAACCCACATTGTCATACTCAAGCGCCAAATTGTGCGTGTCGCGGCCTTTCTCGGAGTTAAAGCTGTTCCAGAGTTAAATAAACGAGATACATTTCAGTCTGATCGAACTAATCAACGACTTGTTTAATACTAGGGCATCGTATTTACGAAATTACTAATAACTAGCGTTCCGCCCGCAGGTTTTCTTGTATCGACTACAGAGTTGTACCGGGACCAATTTTTTCGGGATAAAAACCCTGTCACTCTTCAGCTTATAAACTATATCTACTATGCAAAAAATTATAGCAGTTCCAGTACAACTTCGCAGTCCACGCCAATTTCGCAGTCTACGCAAACGGAACCGCGGGCGAAAAACTAGTTTGAATATAAAATACAGCCCCTGATAATGTAGCTTCCTATAGGTATAAGAATTTTTAAAATCAATGAAGTAGTTTTTGAGTTTGTCCGTAACAAACAAATAAAAAATCAAGTGCTTTCCTCTTTATAATATTAGTATTAATTAAATATATAATAAAATAGTCGAAACTATGATACTATTTACCGTCCGCTACTTACATAATTTATTTCTGAGTTTGTTTTTCTTCTTCAATACGTGTAGGTACATACCTGTAAAAAACAAAACATGATTAAAACACGTGAACAGTTTTATAAAAGTTATAAAAAAACAGGAGTAAAGCGAACCGCAGAAAAATATAAAGATTTGGACGCGCTGCAACATTCGGATAAAGATAGCAATAGCGCAGGTGAAGGTTGCGCGACATAATGAGCGTTCATAAATACTTTGTACATAAGTATGACGCAATGTAGGTACATAACGACGTCCATTTAAGACCTCGCTGTCGCCGCCCGACCCCGCCGCTGGCCAGACCGGATGTTAATTAGAAAATCATGTGGGAAATTATTAATAGGTCGGCCGTGTATCCGATTAGATAACAAACTAGTCCATTAGCAGCCCAGGATAAAACCGCTATGGAACTTTTAAATATTAAATTAGTCTTTATCGGCTCGAAAATAGGGTATAAAGTTCCAACAACACTATAACATTGAAATACTTCGCATAAGGGAAGGCACGATAAGGTAGTAGCGAACAATACATCGAACGAATGTACGGGGGCGGGTTTGACGCGTGGTTGAGGAATGATCATCAGTGTGGAAATGACGACTTAATGGATTATATGTGTCCATACTGACACCGCGATAAGTGTCGGGCGGACATCCCGCCTGTCGCCGGAGATTAGGCGAAGGTGCACAAAAATTAATATTTTAATGGAAATCGAGTTCAAATGCGTTTTACACTTGGATGAACATCGACGATAAAATAAGAAGAAGTAACCTCCTTTAAATCCCATTGCTTTGTTTCAAGTTTTGTCAGCTTGCCTATTATATGTATGACTGTATTTCAATAGGTCCTATATATACAAATAAATAAACGTTGGAATAAAACGGCAATATATCATACAAATCATACCAAAAAGCACAGATAATAACTTTAACAGAACTTTTATAATACTAAAGTTTGCAATTCATCGACATCACCAATGGACAATATTTGTCTACAATATGTTAATAACCAAAATAAAAAGTCGATAAGTAATAGAGCTACTGTTTAAGGTCTGCTGCGAGCTAGAGCCGGTAACTTTACATGTGACATAAATAAATATTTAACACGTACAAACTATTATTATTAACAATTGTCATTATTAGCGCCTGAAATGAAATCAGTATTACACTTTTTGTGTCACAATGTTATTTAAAAGTAACAAGACGAAACGGTACTTCAACAAGACAATAAAGTCAACAAGCACGACAAAATACAAATAAAATTTATACGGGACGAGACGGTGGCAAATCAACGTCAACAAGAACGTCAACAAAGGTCATCATGAAAACGTGAACTTTATATGCAACGAAAGGTAACTGGCGGTTGGACTCCGCTAGGTGCGCGACGTAAGCGCGCGTCAATGGGACGAAAACGTTAAAGTATTGCCGCCGACGATCCTTTAAACACTTTAAAGGATCGTCGGCGGCGATACTTTAACGTTGACGTTCTCGTCTCGTTGATGTCGTGTATCGATAGGTCCATAGATTTAATTTGTAACGATAATGTGATAGAAAACGTTCCTATTCCGTTCCCTATAGATAGACCCTCAGTCGTCAATTTTTTTCCTCATAGAATAAAAGAGGACAATTATGGCTAGCCCACATAGTAGTTACTTCCCGTAACAATTGCGACATTCCACATGATTGCGTGCCGACACGAAACGAAATAAATTGTATACGATCATTTGTTAAGTCCCCTACATCTGAATTATTGAACCAGACAATGAGCGGCGATTTACCGCCAATCTGGTCTATTATAAACATCTAGCGACGTCAAACAAAAAGTAGCAAGAGAAGATGTCCCGCGGACCTATTGTCCGGTCGCGACAAGACGCCCGGCTGGACAAACGAGCCGTTGCTGTACATGGCCGCCAGTACGAAACATTGATGCAGTGTCATAGGGACCGGCACGGGGCTCATATTACAAAGCTATTTGTGCTGTTTACACAGAGCTCGAGGGCCGAGTGTCCTCTGACGGTGCCGACGCGCGTAATTCTCGATCGCAAATTTTCCGGTTCTCGCGCGTCAAGTTGAATTATTTATTGCCATAAAGATTGCAACTAAGGCTTTTTACATGCATAGCTATTCCTCTATAGTAAATAAGTACCAAGTACAATCGAGGCAGTGTCAAATGTGTTTAGGCTATTGGCTATGACTATTTGGAGGGATAATACGAAGCATTTGGCTACAAAACATTATGCGTAATCGATTGGATTGGAAGAATAGGTTGGACCAAATGAGCTAAATACCAAATTTAAAATTATGAACCTTAGAAATGTTAATCAAACTTACAACACCTACCTTATAAGGGGTGACTTACCCTTGTAAGGGGTGACTTTCCCTACTCTACTACTAGGCTACTGTACAGCCCTAAGTCGTTTCTGTAGTTATCGTAGAGTTATTATATTGACAAAGGCCACAAAATTTATACACATCTGGGGTACTGACTATATACCTATATATTACTATATATAATAACTATATATTTTTTTTAATTTATTCATTACTAAGATTTTTATTTATTACAAAAATACAAATAGGAATACGAATATAAATAAATAGTAATATTTAAAATAATAAACATTGATAATATTTAAAAAAAATAACGTTAATAATGTTAAATAGCATTAAGTCTATCTCTTTTTTATAGTTAGTGTACAGCTACAAGTATTTTAAGCAGCTACTGTAGAACTATTATACTGACACAGAAGCATAATCTGTGCCCATATGGAGTGGTATAGCTGTTATACAGCCATTATACAATTCTTGGGGGTTTTCAGAACTTGTGTATTACGATACTTGGAATGCCAATAAAAATGACTATGAAAAAGAGAATAAAATGACCATGATCATGCTAAGAGGTTAACAAAGCTCTACACTCAAATAATTATGAATAAATTCGGACATAAACACAAGTTTCATTTATTAAATCAAGTCCCGCCGATTATAAAAATATCTGCCTTCGCAAAATACATAATGCGCGGGTGGTTGATTTGATGAGGGGTTTGTGGGATATTATATCAAAATCGTTTAAGTTAAATAAAAAACGATTAGATGCACCGGTCTTGGAAACATCAATTTCACACAATTTAGAGCCAGAAAGGTCTTTTCTCCAAACTTCAAACACGCAAGTCTCATGCTTTGTTAATTTGGTATTCTAAATATTTAAGTAATATACAATTCTATATGTATTCTGAGTAAGACCGATAGGTTTTATTAATTTGTTTTACTAATTTCGAAAACTATTGTACCAAAGTTTTCGAAATATGTCGTAACAGTGAAATAAAATTAAAAATTAATTACTAACAACGTTATGAATATTTGATTATAAATTTTGACATAGTCTAAGCTATTTTTGTAATTTTATTTATTTTTATCTACTGGTCAAATACCCTATTTGATAACTGAGTAATCAATAGGCGTTCCAGTATTAGCACAAAGGTACTTTGCTTTTCAAGATATCGTAATTTGTTATTCATAAGGTTTCTGTAATATATTTTTTTAATGAATGAAATAATATTTTTATCTAATTTATTTAGTTTAGTTATTAATGTAATTACAAATGACTTGTCAATCATAAGTGGTGCCCAATGCTAATGATGTATTTTATTTGAATATTGCTATAAACTATGTAATATTTATAGAACTGATTAAGTCATAAATAACATAGAGTAAAGAAATATACAGTAGTGTGGATAAATATTTTTGAACATTCATTTACGTATTTAGTTTTTATCATTACAAGAGATGTTTAATTGTTTACGATTGAAATAATTCATTATTTTTTCATTGTTGTTCGATGTAATAAAAGTTTTAGTATAACAAGGGCAAAGACATCAATAATTTTATGAAAAGAAAATAAAAGTCCATATCGCATTCATCTATCTCAATATAAACTGCACGTTACTCTGTCTGTGCTCAGGTCACAGAGCTCTGCAATTTCATAAACGAGAGTGTTAACAAGCGACGACTATGGCAGCTTTAGCGCACTACCTGGCCAGCTGCCTCGAGCCCCCACCAAGTTAAAACTCGTTACACCCCGCGTCTATCATTCCGTCTCGTTTTTACGCCCAGCTTTAAGTTCAACAAAAAGCGGTTTAGCTGAATCGTGTTGTTGTGCTTCGTTCTTGTGTGTGTGCCTTTGATTCCGCCAACAAATTTAAACTCTATAGAAATGTGAACGTAGAGTCAACATAACTGGACGGTAGTAAAGACTTTTCAGTGCCGCATGACCGTTTACCTGTTGGAACGCGTGAACCGGCACGGCCTTGTGCGCGAGCGCAGTGCAGGTTTTAGTCTAGTCAGTTAACTCAGTTCCACCCCAGAGTCCTGTGCGAGTGCGCGCCAGTCATGCACCGCGACGCGAACGCCGGACGGCCGTTACCGTCCAATTAGTGTTCTAGCGGGGAAAGAGTTAAGTGGCCTGTTCGAGAATCGATATACTCGCGGTGAACTCGGAGTCCGTTTTAAATTGAACTAATGTGCGTTTCTAATGCAATATTTTCGTGTTATTTAAGTGAAAAACCATGATATACAAAGATAAGTCACAAAGTTTAGTGAGTTGCAATCGGAGGCCCTGTGAATATATAATGTGTTCATTGTGGGTTGTTTACGTTGTGGTGTTAACCGGGGCGTCGACTCTAGGCGCTTCTCTGTCGGCAACGACAGGGACACACTACCAAGCACCTGACGAGTGTCGCTGGACGACCGACGATGACGTTACCGGCGTTGCCTTGCAATGTAGATTGCGGACTATCAATAGCGAACTAGAAAATACGAATTTCAGTGCCATACAACCGCATTTAACAATAAGATTAAAACTCGAATGCAGCGATGCACTTTTTTTCCAAAGCTCTCTGTCTCCCGGTAGCTTTCGACAGTTAATAGAATTGAGAGAACTTACGATAGAATACTGTAAAATAGGAAATTTATCTGATGGAGCTTTCACCGGTCTTCGAGAACTGAGAAATTTAACAATCAGGACACATAACACAGACTGGTCAACTATGTCGCTTGAAATAACACCTACAGCGTTTTCTAGAGACGTGCAAAATTTACAGAGATTAGATTTGAGTGAAAACAACATGTTAAGTTTTCCCGAAGGAGCTCTTTGCTCGTTAAGAAACTTAGAGTATTTAAACATGACGGGAAATAGAATGAGAGATATTAGTCACTTTCAATTTTCGACAGCACATAGGCATCCCACTGAAAAGTGTGGTGAAAATCTGATTATATTAGATCTATCGAGAAATGTTATTGACACTCTGCCGCCAAACCTGCTATCGGGATTAAAGAGATTGCAGAAATTGTATTTACAAGAAAACGGATTAAGTTCACTTGCTGACAGAGCATTAGAAGGCTTGGTGTCTTTGACAACAATCAGATTTTCAGATAATCAGCTCAAAAGCCTTCCGCCTGAACTGTTTAGTGACACTAAAGAATTGAAAGAGATTTATTTGAACAATAACACCATAACCGTTTTGGCACCAGGCTTATTTAGTGATCTATCTCAACTCCTAGTACTTGATTTATCTCACAATGAATTGACGTCCGATTGGATAAACACGTCCACATTTTCCGGATTGAAAAGACTGGTGTTTTTGGATTTTTCTCATAACCGTGTCTCAAAAATGGAGATAGCATTATTCCGAGATTTACATAACTTACAAATTTTAAAAATGCAGGACAACTTTATTGAGCATATACCAGAAAACGTTTTCAACTCCTTGACTAATTTGCATACTTTGATATTATCTAATAATAGGTTTACAAATATTGAAAGTTATGCCTTTTCCGGGTTGCAAGTTCTAACCGTACTTTCAATTGACAGTAATCGTATTTCTAAAATACACCCATATTCTTTTCGAAATTGCTCTAATTTGCAAGACCTCCACATAAACGGTAACAGATTAGACGAAGTACCTGCAGCTTTGAAAGAAATTCCACAATTAAAAACTTTAGACTTGGGAGAAAATCTAATAATCAGCATTGAGAATGCGTCGTTTATGACAATGCAACAAATGTATGGATTACGATTGACAGAAAATAATATAGGTAACATTAGTAAAGGAGTTTTTGATAAAATGACTGCGTTAAAAATTTTAAATTTATCTCGAAATAAAATACAAAAAATCGAAGCTGGAGCTTTCGATGCTAATGTTAACCTCCAAGCAATAAGACTCGACGGAAACTATTTGACCGACATCGGAGGCCTATTTGCCAAGTTACCAAACTTGGTATGGTTAAATATCTCTGACAACCAATTAGAATGGTTTGATTACGCCATGATCCCAACAGGACTACAGTGGTTAGATATTCATGCTAATCGGATTGCAGAACTAGGAAACTATTTTGAAATTGAATCACAATTGTCCCTCAGTACTTTCGATGCAAGTTCGAACAGACTAACTGAAATAACTGGAAGTGCGATACCGAATTCAGTAGAAATGTTATATCTCAATGATAATTTGATATCAAAAGTACAGTCATACACCTTTTTCAAGAAACCTAATTTAACAAGAGTCGATCTGTATGGTAATAAAATAACGAGCTTAGATCCGAACTCTCTGAGAATATCAGCTGTACCACAAGACAAGCCTGTACCAGAATTTTTTATAGGTGGAAACCCACTAGAATGTGATTGCACTATGGAATGGTTACAAAAAATTAATACAGGAAACAGAGCTAGAACCCAGCCTAAATTGATGGATTTAGATAGTATTTACTGCAAGTTGCTCTACAACCGTGGAAATACATATGTACCATTAGTTGAAGCGGCTCCACAACAATTTTTATGCAAATATGACTTTCACTGTTTTGCTCTTTGCCACTGTTGTGATTTTGATGCATGTGATTGTGAAATGACATGTCCTTTGAATTGTACGTGTTATCATGATCAATCGTGGTCTGCAAACGTTGTGCACTGCTCAAACGCTGGTTACACTAACATGTTGCCAGAAAGAATACCTATGGAAGCTACTCAATTGTACTTGGATGGAAACGATTTAAAAATTCTCCCAAGTCATGCATTTATTGGACGAAAACGCCTTAAAACGTTATTTTTAAACAATTCGAACATAGAGTCTATACATAACAGAACATTCAAAGGTTTGAAGGAATTAGAAATATTACATTTGGATCACAACAGTCTGATTTCACTTGAAGGACCAGAATTTGACGGACTAGATAATTTACGTCAATTATACATTAATTTTAACAAAATCAAACATTTTGGAAAAGGTATTTTCAATCACATGACTCGACTTAAAGTGTTGCACCTGGATCATAACCGATTAATAACACTATCAGTTTGGCAACTCAACGCCGCTATAACAGAAATTACTTTGTCATATAACCCATGGTCATGTGATTGCGAATACACAGAGATGTTCAGAGAATGGATGAAAAGAGTTACTGCTATAGTGGATATTCAGAACATTCAATGTTTGTATGATAAACAGAACAACACAAAACTGGGAGACGCGGTCGAGAGCACCGAAATAGGATTTAGTATATTAAACGAAAATGGAACAATGTGTACAGGATTGCCTAACATCAACAACAGCATTAATGGGAACTTAACCGCAACCCAAACAATTATAACAAACGAAGAAGTGCAAGATTATATTCCGTTGCTCGTCGCGACGCTGGGTGCGTTTTTACTAATATCGTTTGTGAGCATGTTGATTTTCATATTTAGACAAGAAATGAGAGTATGGTTTCATTCGAGGTTTGGAGTTAGATTATTTTATAGAGAAAGCGATTTAGATAGAGATGATCATGAGAAAATGTTCGACGCCTTCGTCAGTTACAGTTCTAAAGATGAAACATGGGTGGCCGAGGAACTGGCACCGATGTTAGAAACGGGTGATCCGACTTACAAACTGTGCCTTCACTATCGTGATTTTCCCGTCGGGGGCTACGTCGCCGACAATATTATACAAGCCGTCGAATCCTCGCGCAGAACAATTATGATCCTTAGCGAAAATTTTATAAAATCTGAATGGTGCCGTTTCGAATTTAAGTCTGCTCATCATCAAGTGCTACGAGATCGTAGACGCAGATTAATAGTCGTGCTACTGGGAGAAGTTCCGCAGAGAGATCTCGATCCTGATATAAGACTGTATTTAAAAACAAATACATATCTTCATTGGGGTGATAAACTATTTTGGGAGAAATTAAAGTTCGCTCTACCCGACGTGAACAAACGACAGTGCCGCAGCAGACCGCGGCCGGTGGTAGTGGGTCCGCCGGCGCAGCGGCACCAGCACGCGGTGGCGCCCCGACACCCGGCCGCGCCACCACCCCTGGTGCACGGCCCGCTGCCCGGCCTGCCCGGACTGCCACCGCACCCCGTTCACGCTCACCCAGCCCATGGAGCTCACCCAGGGCACATGGCACATCAGCTTCCATGTGCCTCGCCACGCAATATCTCCGTCCACGTCTAGTGATAGTGTTTTTGTGGATTCTAGTGAATTTTGGTGAATGCCAAGTCACGAACGGTGTTCCAGCGCTAATACGGAAGCAGTGAGTGACAAATGTGTACTAAAATGTGATGGCTAGTCGTTAACGTATGTATATAACTTAAAACTATGTGTAAACACAACGTTGTAAATATTTTTAATTAATTTTGAACTTTTTTACCTAAAGTGTTATATAGTTGTATCTTAAACTGATAGACAATAAGCTAAATAGGTAGAGTCCGATCACAAATATTTCTTGTTGTAACATAAACACTACTGGAAATTTCGACACATCGTGAATTAGTTAATAAAAAATATTTTGGGTATTTGAACGATAACTAAGATTTTTCAGGCTATATTGGACAAGCCTGCCTTTTAGTAATCAATAATATTTAATTTAAAACTAGGCTTTGCCGCCTCAATCTGTGATAATATTATTTGTAATCAAGAACGTCCAAGTAATGGTCTTTAATTGTAAATTTGTAAAGTAGGTATATCCAAAAGAACATATTTATTGTATAAAGTCTGATAATGTCGACTGTGTCTACAAGTGATAAACAAAAATTAAAAACGAATTTAAACAAATTTTTTTTAATTTTCTCTTTTCTATACCTAACGAAAATACTTCGTTTATGTAATATAAGATCGTATATCTAAACATGCAATCATTAGAGATTACAATTTACTTGTCAATCCTATTCAAAACTAGCATTTATATTCATTCAAATAGCATTTTATTTTTCTGACATAGGTTTAAAAATAAAAGTCACTAACTGAAAACAAGATAAAGTTACAGAATAACAATGTATCCTGAAAATATATGTAGTTACATATTGTAAGTATTGGCTAGTATTTACTAAAACAAAACAATCCGATATATATAATGAAACAATATACAAACAATAAAATAACAATAATACAAGAAATGCAAACAAGAAAATAGTTCCAAACATCTATTGACACAATAAATATTGTGGGTTTATTATTAAGTCCTATAATTCCATTATCGTCTAGAATGCGACATAACCAACTTGAAAACATTATTTTTATAAGTTTTCTGTATATTCATAAAACCAAAAGTCTGATATTATGGTTGAATTATTACTCAACAGCTTATTATTCATAATAAAATAAGGTAAAATTATTACCTAGAAACCAAACTGTTTAAGTAAGCGTACTACTTACGTCAGATAAAAACAATCGAGATTAAAATTGTACTTTTAGATTTTTTTAAAGCTAATTAGAATTTTTATAAGTTTATTTTACACTATACAAAAACTTGCCGACAGCACAGATGTGAACAATCTATTGTTTTATTACACCACCGCTGCGGATCGTCGACCTGGCTGACGTAGACCGCGAGGCCTATGGCCGCCTAACGAGCTATGTATTTATGTGCAAAACCCTTGGCAGTGGTGCGAACAAAGACTCATCTCTCGTCGATCCCAGGGTAACGCTTTCCTGAGTATAATCGTAGCAGAGCGACCGCATCCAGCCTCGGCCATCTTGCTTTGCGGTCGGCGACGAGCATCGCTCGCCAAATGGAAATCGAGCACGAGTGGCCTAAGTAAGCTACGTAACACTTTAACATTTTAAAATCAACAATTACGATATTTATCCATTGCATGGCGTACAAATTTTATGCTATTTTAAAAAGTCAATGTTTCAACGTTACATGCGTCTAACCAAAATTGGCAAACGTGATAGGATTATTTATGTCCAAGTCCGCCAACATACATTTTCAAAATTTATCTACCTATGAATATGTATTTTTTATTTTCGAATAACTTCTTATAGTATAACATAAATGAAGCATATCTGTCTCTGAACCTCTTGAATTAGCAAGAAGTTATAAGAATACAGTAGCACGTCAGCCCTACGACGAGCTGAATGGCGACGACGGCGTAAGAAAACTAATATTATTATCTTACAGTTATACGATCTTATACGACACCTAAGGAATATTCGGCAATTCACAAAAACACCGACATAACTTAAAATATCAATTTCAATGGTGATTATCATACAATTTATTATTCATTCTACTGTGAGTTAAATAATTAATCCTGTTTATTTCCTCTTTGTAAATCCGAAGTTTTCAAAACTACCGCTGTATTAAAAACATAGTACTGTACAAAATACTTAAGATACGGTAGCAATATATTTAGTAAAGTACAATTAAATTTACATGATTTGCTCATACACATACTCGAGAAATATTGGAAATGTGTTCTATTTAAATTTTTATGATCGATAAATTTATTAGTCAAATATAAACAATATCGTACAAACAAGACTACTTTTGACAAATATATTTAATTTCATATATTTTTTCTTCTAATTTACATTGCTTGGAAACATCAAATTGTCATTAGAACTTGTAAAATAAAACTAGAATAAAAGTAATTGAATTTTGATATTTATAACATAAATACAGATATTTTATCTACATCTTATTCAGGTTTTGTTTTAAAAAAAAATATCATACGAATTTCGATATTTAATTGTTATTTCCTTATTTTAAAGTTTGTAAATTATTTACGCTATCCTTATCTCATGAAAATAGTCCCATTAAACATTTCCAATTGCTAAAATTTTAAGTAGCTTTTATTTTTGTACATGTTTTAGGTACTTACAAAAGATAGAAATATCCTTATTTACCCTTAATACTTATATAACAATAAATGAAAAATGAACATAAGAAAGTATTAACTATAATTTTCATAATCATTCTTTCAGGCAAAACTCTCTACATTATATTCCAATATTTCGTGTTTTGTGACCGCCTTCACATTATTTCATTTTGCAATGAACTTTACCAAATCTAAATGAAATTCAGATTTTTTCCCACATTCTTTTGTTTTACCTAAAAGTAGATACTACGTCAACTAGTTTACAATTTTATTGAAGATCTTTGTTTATAATTCTTTTTTACTATTATACGTTGCTCTTTGACATATTGACAGCTTTGAATTTTCTTTTTATCTACCTCGAAAAGCGATCCTATGTTCTTTAAAACCAGTGGGCAAAAGTCTACTTTGCTTACTCAATGAAAACAATTCTGCTTTTGAATGAAGAAAAAGATTTTAATTTAGAAATATAGGACTTGCCATTTCTTGTTTTATTAACTCAAGTAACTCCTTAAACTTATTAGGTAAATATTAAACATTTTATTTCATAAGCAATAGAGATTTATTTACATATAAGCATTTAGAGAAACAATAAAAAATCTGATTAATTTGTGGTTAGACTTAATCTGTTCGAAAATATCATTGAATCAGTTAAAACAACATATCAAAGAATAAATAAGAAATTTAAATTAGTTACATTTTCATTTGAAGTTTTATGCAATGTCGCACTTTCCGAACTCGTCCAAAAAAAAAGAAATGAGAAAAAAGAAACAAATCCTTTAATTACCTCAATCAAATTCATTGTTTATTGCTGTGAAAGACTAAAAAGTTTGAGTAATGAGTAAATATAGCGATAAAATTGTAATTTAACATCATTAGAGTTAAAAGAACAAGTTTCTAATGCTGAACTGAACTTTCTTCCGTAAACGTAGCATGAAAAATATCAAAAAGAATATGAATTATTAAATAATTTAATTTAAATTTCGAACTTATTAAAGGCGTAAAGATATGTTCGGTGACTTATAAAGTACTAGCGACCGCCCGCAGCTTCGCTTGCGTAGACTACAAATTCCTGTTATAAGTACTATTAACATTCGAGATGGTTTATACGTACTTTTTGCTGAAACCAATTTTGGTCACACCCATTCAAACTTTCAATCTTCATTCCCCTTCCACCCTTTAAAAAACCGATACAATTTTTCATCTCCCGTTTCCCACTCTTAAAATGTGAAAATCTAAAAACCCTGAAACACGTCATTATGTAAGTCCCTCCATTCCCATCCTTAAGTTTGAAATTTCTAAAAAAGCCTTTTTTAACTTTATAGTGCTCACGTTATAAAATAAACTTATGTTCCAAATTTAAGCCTCCTAGACTTAGTACTTTCGGCTGTACGTTGCTAGATCAGTGAGGACAAACGACAGACAGATAGACAGACAGACAAACACAAAAAGTAGCTTATGACACTCTTGACAACCTTCTTTCACGTCTGCAAAGTTTCATTAAAATCTGTTCAGCCGTATTGGAAATTAGCTCGAATAGATAAAATTGAATTGAAAAGACGTACAGACAAACAGACGGACAAAAAGTAGCTAATGTCAAATATCTTGACAACCTTCTTTCCCGTCTGCAAAGTTTCCTTAAAATCTGTTTAGCCGTTTTGGAGATTAGCTCAAATAGACAGATACACGTACAGACAGACAGACGGACAAAAAGCAACATTTGTTAGTTTTAATGACCTTCCTTTCATATTCATTGATGTTTCATTTAAATAGGTTTAGACATATGGACGTACAGACAGACATACAAAAAGTTCTGTATGTCATTTTTCATTGATGCTCCACTCCTATTGGTCGTAGCGTGATGTAGTATAGCATATAGCCTTCCTCGATAAATGGACTATCCAACAAAAAAATAATTTTTCAATTCGAACCAGTAGTTCCTGAGATTTGCGCGTTCAAACAAACAAACAAACAAACAAACAAACAAACAAACAAACAAACAAACAAACAAACAAACAAACAAACTCTTCAGCTTTATAATATTAGTATAGATGTATTGCTCAATCTCGTCACAATAATTTTTCTTGCATTTATAATATTTTCTCGTTAGTGAGGTGAAAAGTAATAAAAGGTAATGGTCTAACATCGCACTATAAAACGACCTTCACCGAGCTAATGGATGAAAAGTATTTTAGATTCAATTAAATATGTCAATAAAGATATTCCAAATGGGATGTCTAAACAATTTCAGCCCAGAATATGATTAATTAACAATTAAAAAAATGTTTTTTTTTTAACATTTCATTGGTTTGGTAAATAGACAAATTCCATACAAATCGAAAGTATGAAACCCATAGAATATGCAAACGTTAGGTTGACTATTTTTTTCCCATCACAATTCTTGGGTAGGCAGGTATAAGCAGGTGAATCGATACTAGTAACTTGCACCGGTCTGGTTAATGAATTAAAGTTAAATTAAAATAAAGATTATTTCATTTCGAACACGGTGGTATAGGGTTGTCTGCGAAAAATCAGTCCTGAATTCCGGTTGTTGAATTTTAAAAAGTGAAATAGCTGCGACAGAGAGGTCCCAGTGAACCACCCCATAAGATAGAAGAGTACCACAGCATTGCAGCTGTGTGTATTTCGTTCAATGAAAGAAACAGAGTGCGCATGCTATTTGTCCTTGAAAATGAAAAGGATAGCGATAGATTCGTACATATTGTGCATTATTTTAGAATAGCTTAATATTAAAAGAGGAAACATAGTATTAAAATAGAGGAATGCTTTTTTAATTTATATTTTCAATTGGTATGGAATTCGTCAATTAACCAAACCAATGAAATGTTAAAAAAAAAACATATTTTAATTGTTAATTACTACTTGGAAAATTAACCTTTGTCTATATGTAAACAAAAAAAAATTCCAATAATCCACCCCTTATCACCCCCGACGCAAAGGTGTCCATGTCGCTCATCGCATTGCCGCGCTGAATTGCAATGGCAATTCTTTGCACCAGGAAGGAACCGGAACGGGGGTCGAATCCCCTTTCTCTCAGACGACGGCCGATGCCCGCGACGAAATTGTTTATTAATTATATTCTGGACTGAAATTTTTAGACAACCCATTTGCAATATATTTATTGACATATTTAATTGAATATAAAATACTTTTCATCCATTAACCAGCTCGGTGAAGGTCGTTTTATGGTGGAACCCTAAACTACACGAGAGTATATTATTTTGTTTCCCATGCTTTTGAATCCCTCTCTACGTTCTGGACTTTAACTTAGAATCTTTCCCTTGACCGGGCTTCGAACTCGGTACTCTCAACAAAAACAAATTGTATTCTATTGTTGTACAAATAACTATTTTTGTCAAAACTTTTAAGGACAATATATAATACATGTTTATATAACAAAGATATTATCAGGGGTAGAACTATAAAATGTCCTTTTTGTATGTACGTAAGAAATAATGAACCTAAAAATCACTGAGTAAAAAATATACCTACATTAACTTACATTACGAATTTCTGCTATATAAGAGGACAATACTTTAATCCTGATTACCATTGTTGGCACTATGACTTCTTTTAAGCATATTTATTGTTTTACAGAGTACATAGTTAGCTTTTATAAAGCCCTATCAATTCAGTGCCCTTTTCTCTGTCTTGTCTATCCTGGAGGGAAAATATCTGAATAAGATAGATATATTTTAATGAAGTGCATCTAGAAAAAGGAGGCTTAAATGAAGTTTGTCATGAGTTCCCTTTTTTATTCACTGTATTACATAAATTTTTAGTAAGCAATCTTCGCTTTGTAAATTATTATAAAATGTACTATAGTTAAAAACATTTTGTCACCTTTGACACTTTTAAATTAAATATTCCACACAAATTATATCTTAAAAAAGGGAAGAAAACTCTATCGATTATATTATTTATCTTCTTTTGTCAACATTTTACATAATGAATTATCCATTTAGCTTCAACCAAACGTGGCTTGCGCACACATAGGCAACGTTTCGAATGAATGAATAAATGATATTATAATTTACTGAAAAAAGTTCATTTACGTACACTTGGCGTATCAAAAACCATTTGATGCAGCGTATTTATAGGACAATGGCTTATAAAAATAAATATCTAATGCGAAACAGGGTCGACTTGCCAATCGTATATTAATATCGATTGTTTTACCTTCATAGGATCACTTTGTTGTCCGTCTGTATTTCTGTTTGTATGTCTATCCGTCTGTCTGTTTGTCTGTCAAGACCCTTTCCCCAGGAACACCTGGAGGTATCAAGTAAAAATAAATATTAAATACTGAGGTGTACGGTCCCTTGCAGATAGATAGAAAAAAAGATACGGTTTTTTATACCACATAGGTAATTGATATACAAATAAATCAAATCATACAGAGTACTTCCCGTTGACCTAGAACCATGAAATTTTACGTGAAGCAAGATCTTTCAGCACAAGTATAGAAAAATTAGAACTTTGTTGAGTTGCAAAATATTTTTCAGTATATTTACTGCCAGATGGCAAGAAAATGTATGTCAACATGCGTTTTCGTGCCATCTGGCGGTGAGTAGTTATAAATACGTTATATAACAGTATCTACGAAACCCTCAGGGCGCGATTTCGACTCGCGCTTGGCCGAGTTTTTTAAATATACAGTAACTTCTGGTATGAGTAGATACTACCAATAAATTTGAAATGCAGACGCAATCTACATATTTTCAAAACAAATCTTTATTTTCTTTATTTTAGGATTTGGTAGTTGGCTGGTAATAGCCTTGTAGGTCCTACAAATGCCTATTATCATGAAATTCACAGAGGAACAATATTACGGATGTAAAGGAAGTATAAGAAAAAATATTAAAGAAAATCAAGCTATCTCTGCCCACGTAAAAAATCGTACTAAAAAACATCACACACCTTACTCCTTAGTTCTTTATAATATATATTAATTAGAACTTAGAATATCCCATTAAAATTTTTGACCCACTGTACACGCGCCATAACAAAGTCATTTGTTTTGTATCTCCCTTAATTTCGTAACATTGAATGAAATATATATAAAAAAATAATGAAAATTGGTTACATTTAGACGCAGAAGCAGATAACTTCGTTCAATTCTATAGAATTTTACCTAGAAAATGCGTAGAAGTAACTATAAAAAAGTAATCATGACGCTATGTATTTAAAATTTCGGGCTTGAAAAGCAAAATGAAACGCGTTATACGTTATTTTGTATATGGTTATATAAATATCATAGCTTACATCTAAAAATACTTTTTGCTATAATATCACTAGTCGAATTCATTTCAAACATTTCTAGACTAAATTAATTTTAGAAAAAATAATTTTACATAATTGTGGACATATTACAAACGCACTACGTTATTGGATCACAAGTTAGCCTGAAATAATGCAATAAGTGGTCATTGCCATTTGCGTGTTAATTACTGCAGTGGCGCAGTAATTGTATTTTTTTTAAGAAATATGGAATTATATTGTAGCCCCATTTTATTGTGGAAAACGAATTCTTAGTATACGCAGACAAATAGGATTTCAAATATTTTTCACCCAACTGTGCGAGGCAAAGGAGGACAAGGTGTTTTTAGTCTGTATGTGTGCATGTATATATGTATGTATGCCTATAAGGATGTGTGTATGTTTAAACCTTTGTGGCGCTCCAAAGACGAAACGCGGGGGCCGATTTTGATGATTCTTACTACAATCGATTTGTCTTAATCTTGTGAGTACCACTAAAGACATGACAGTTATCGATATGGTGACAGCCAGATGTCATATTGTGACAAAGAAAAAAATTAAAGT
This sequence comes from Luffia ferchaultella, assembly GCA_949709985.1. NCBI lineage: Eukaryota > Metazoa > Arthropoda > Insecta > Lepidoptera > Psychidae > Luffia > Luffia ferchaultella. Next base: position 8,681,459 of record OX453251.1, read on the forward strand.
CAATGAACTGTATCGAGTGGGGTGTCATTGAGAAGGTTTTCAAAAATCATATTAATGTTTCTGAAATCATTTTTTAATGACTTTTATGATCGTTAACTATTAAAAGTAGGTTGGCAACCGTTCCCACTAAAATTTTTATTATGTAACACACAATTTAATAAAATATATAACAGATATGAACATAGATTTAACTTCTTCCAATAACTAAAAAATTTATAAGTAAAATAAAAAAATCAGAAAGTCCGAAAGCTTCGTCTTTTTAAGCAAATTTTTGATTGAATAACCTCGTTTTGATGGTACTCGAAATACAACGTTCCATAAACCCACGTCTCGTGAGTTTTTCGTATGTATGCTTTTGAGTTCTTAAAGATTAGTCTTATAAAATTATTACGATACATAATATAAAAATGATACATCGCCTACATAGTTACCAAATTACTTAAACATTGCTCTTCTTCATAGGTATAAATAAAAATGAACATTTTTTCATGTACGGCAAAGGGTTGAAACCTATATCTTTGTATTATATATTTTTAATATAAATTTTATTATAATTCATAAGAAATTTATTAAAATAAGACCTTTTATTTACGACAATATAAAATAAACCAGAAGTATCGGTTATATTATTTTGTTGAGATCACAGAGGCAATCTGTAGCAATCTGAACCTGACATTGCGTGAGAAAGTGCTCCCCGCGTGGTAATGTGGTTATTGGTTATTAATGTGGGTTTTTTTTTCTTTTAGGTCGTTTTAAGATTAGCACACTGTGGTTTTTATATGTGTGATAAAATGAAAGCGGTAACAGGCAGTATGCATACTAGCTTACTTGTTACAATTATATATTTATGTAAAGTCAGATTTAAATTAAATTCAAGAATAAATATATATGATTTTCAAACACACTATAAATGGATTTTTAATAGAATCGTTGTTTCATCTGGATTTTTAAACACATAGTGAATACACAATCCTATAACATACACCGAACTATCTAAATTTTCTTGCAGGCTCTCGCGATACCAGCTTCCACTTTGACGACAGGAATAATAAATTAAACTGGAGAATAACAAGAAGGTGAAAAAATAAACGCGACGCTGCTCTGTGTAGAACATTAATCAGAACTCGCGGGAAGAGGCGTACAGAATTTATTTTATGATTGTTACAGCGCCGATGAAACGCCGAAACGTTAAAAATGCTGTTGGAGCTATATTGAAACATTCGAGGCATTGTTTGAGCCGATGAAGCGATAAGGCACCACGGTTTGAGCTTTGGGCCTAGGCTGCGCTGTGGGAGCGTGCCTTGTTGATTTTTGAATGTAAACTGTCGGAGAGCCGCACTGCGCCGCGCCGCCCACCGTAACTAGTTTCTTTTTTATGAGTACTGGTTTAGTGAGGAGCGCCCGCCGCGACGCCCGTACCGATCCTACGATTATACTCAGAGATATCATAATCACCGGTCTGCGCGTTTATCGAACGCGTGATCGGAGAGCGGCAATAAATTTGTCTCATTTTAATATCCGAGCCAGAGCGTGTAATATTCTTCCCCGGCCGACGTCGCAGTTCAGGGCTCCGATCTAATTAAGCGGGACGAGTGAGCCGGTACGCGGACCGCCGCGCCGCGCCATACAAAAGAGTTCAACGCTGCTCCAAACTTAATCTCGCTCGTTAGCGTTATGAGCGGCAACCTGTTATTTGTGCTGTTATTACGAAACCAAACAATATCACGTGCGAGTTTTAATGTATTCCTATCTGAGTCAACGTCCTAACGATCCTCATTGAACGCAAAACATTTTTGACGCAAATTATATGCTGTTATGAATCATGCTTTTAATTAAGTTGCCTCCACGAAATTAATTTGACTATCAGATTTAATCTATCGTTTTATTTTAATTAGAGTCCCTAACTCGACTTACACGTATATGGTATTAATTTAAAATTAATTTTAATTACATTGAATGCTTTAATAATCGAGCACATGTCAAAATAAATATTATAACTAGATGAAAATCTCGTAGTTTATTTTGAGCACCATAAATTTATTCATAACAGTAACAATGTGATAAAAAATCTTTCCCAAGAGTATTCTGTAATCGTAAATACCTCGAGTAGATCGTTTAATTACAGATCGATACGCACTCAAGCCAATAAGTGGGTTACGGCTGAACGAGCGGCGTTCGGGTCGCGCGTGTGAGCGAGACGCAGAGCTCGCTCGATATTCTATAATGGCTAGAAGTGTTTAAAGGCGAGATAAAATCTTAACAAAGGCATTTTGGTCAGCCGTCTTGTTTAAGTACGTACACGTGGTGGCTGGCTTTACTTACGTACGAGAGCGTGCCCGACGTGTGCACGACGGCAACGCACGCACACATCGTCCCTGTCTCGGTAAATGTATTGACCCCGCACCCGCTATCGCCGAGACTTAAACTCTATGATATGTTAATGATAATTGGTTTCCAAATGGAAACCGTTCTGTTTATTGCGACTGTGAATGATCACGCCAGGGACCTCCTAATTTCTTACGAATGAAGTATGTGATTTATGTATCAGCTAACGATTATAGAATTCCATATTTTGGAAATTTTACAATTTGATCTTTACCGGAATTAAAATATTATGAGTCGACTTTTGTTCCCCAAATTTTTGATGTTTTTATTAATGAGTAGCTGTTATTATCCAAGATCCGGGTTCAAGTTGTTATAGCTGTCCCTGTTACTGGCTAGAAATGGCGACGTAGTGTAAAGATCTATTTTTGTCGTTCAAATAATACTGAAATTAAATACCAACAAAAACGTTGCACTGAATGTGCCATTAATTTCGAAAATGGCGGTGAAATTACATAACAAAAACGTAGTATGTAATAAAACAGAAAATAAAAAATAGTCAGGCGCATTGACTATTTTTTATTTCTTCCGATAAGTTTATATATTCTAACCTTTGTGGAAAAACTAAAAACTGAAAATTGAAATGGTTATAAAAAGTATCTTAAGTTAAAAATTTAATATTTCTAAGTTTTTAACTAATAACATAATTTTTAAAACCTTTTGAATTATTCAGTTTTTAGTTTTTCCACAAAAGTCCGAAAGTATGAACTTGTCGGCCTAAAAAAACAATCTTATTGTATTAAATCTGATGATTCGTCTTAAATTAAAAATAAAGTAATTATTTGCATCACTGGGTAAAAACGGTTAGAAATATTAATAATTTCATAGCAATCCTAAATCTGCCATACCAAACCATCAGCCCATTAATACCCTATAACAGAGGCTTAAGCCTCCCTTCGGGATGATGAAGCTAGGAGCTTGATCCACCGCGCTGTTCCAGTGCGGGTTTGTGGATTTTAACTACTGCACTCTATTGATGGCAACCAGCACCGACGGCTTAACATGCTCTCCGAAGCGCAGAGTCAGTGATAGTAATGTATATAAGTTAGAAAAAACTCATTGGTACATTCCCTGGAATCGAACCACGGCTTTCTAAACAAGAAGCAGGCTCGCTACCACTCGGCTATCACGACAGTTCCTATCCTCCTAAATCTAAACATATCGATATTCACGACATCGGCACTTAATAACGTTTTTAAAATATATTAAAACAATCCAATGAACGCCATCAAAATAATTACTTACGACAGTCTGAAAACAAAAGCCATTATTGTCCTTATTACATTATGCACAAATCGAAACTGAAAACACTATGAAAGTTATTAAATTAATATGGGATAGACAGGCGCAGCGGAGACGGCGGTTACATGCCTGATCGTCGTTAACTGTACTCGACGCTCTCGTTACCCACGGGCGACGACGACGTGCCATGACAGCTGCGGTAAAGTGCTCTTCAGCTTGATATTATGCTTCTTCCGATATCATTTTAATAATATATTTTACGAGGAAAATATAAACATACTGGCGATGACGGGTAGCGTCAGCCTTTCCATTTCCACTCTTGCTCTTCATCCGAGTATACTCTTGTTTCCAATGGTAACGACCCAGTTCGATGAAGTCTTGTACGCTTCCAATAAATTTCCTGTTTTTTGATTGCACTGGTATAAGTATGTATCAATGCAATCTGTCTACGAAATACACAATTTTGTAATGTAATGATACATGTGAATATTTTTTTAGTACTTCTTGGCAACCTTAATGTGATATATCACGCAGGAACATGGTTACATACCTATGGACTATGAAAGCGATGTATTTAAGATGCCTATTTATACGCCTACATTTGGTAAGTCAGAAAAAAAAGATTTAAAAAAATTATGCAACTGCATGTTGAACGGATGCTCTTCTGTCCTGTTTCATTCTGTATATAAACCACGCAAGAAACACCATTGATTCATAGATAAATAATATCAATTAAACATATCTACTACTTACAAACTCATGATTTACATTACCCTCCTTTTGGCTTCGCCGTAATCGGGTAAAAATTTAACATCGCCTTATTTTATTTGCAGAGCTATATTTAAAATAATTATAATCGATGATAACTAAGTTCTTACGGTTTAGTTACATACATGTGCTTATTATTCACTGAGCAGGATACAATCGAAAAAAAAAATCTCAGCGTCAGTCAAACCCGGCTCTTTGTCCTCAGCGTGACGCGTAGCCAGGCGGCAGTGAATTATTCGAGACCTTCCCTCAGACTCAGTTTACTTCTCTAATAATGCAGCGCATTACTCTGAATTTATTCGCTTTTATTTAATTTAACGTTTATTCAATTTAGTCCGGTCCCGATACGAGTGCGCGCTTTGTGCACGCAGTCCTCGTTTTGTATTTGCACCTTTTATGACAGAGCTCATTGAGCGCGAGGTGTCGAGATGTTTCCGCGACGCGCTCGCGGCTCGGTTTACACGCTGAGCTCCGGCGCGTTTCATCGTGCACAAAGCGTAATTGAATCCCACAGAATCCTACGCAAGCAGTAAGATTTAATAGGGCATTTAAACACTCGCGTTGGCCATTGTGAGTCTCGGCATGGCGATTATTTTGCATCGACCGTTGTTAAATTTTCGTGTTAGGGTTTTCGAACGCGAAAGACATAAACGAGAATTCAATATTAATACGAACGTTTGTACTGTACGGCTGGGCCCTTTGTATTATGCGTATACCCGTATAGGTAGCGAAAATGAAATCTATTATTGTCGAATGGGGAACATAAAATTCGTAGCATGGCATGCGTAGACAGAATTCTAATTTATGTTGTAATTATAGCTCTTTTTTGACTCGCTCCCGCTCCAATTTCACGTGACTGATTTTGAATTTTCTTTCTAATTTTCCTCAATGTTTCCCGTATGGGCCTCAAAATAGCTCAAATTATCACTAAGCATAAGCGCTAATAGAAGTTTTTTTTATACACCTGTAGTAATTGGTTCAGCTTCTGATCTCATTATTATCAATATTATGTTATTTCTAATCACGCCTCCGCTAGAAACTCCTTCAGATTTAATTATTATTTATTAAACAGTATATGAACATAAATGTATATTCAAGCGACTACTAAAAAAAAAATCCTTTTAAAATCACGTGTGAAAAATAGCACCACTACAAAGTGAAAAGTGATCTGATGAACTTTTATTACAGACGTATTAAATTTAAATTTTGTAAGTTCACGCGGCTTGCAGTTCGGTGTGTCGATGCCAAATCCCAAATTATATTTAAGAACAACATAAAACTAGAATATACCGGGTGTGTTTTAAACCTCCTGTCAGCTTGATTAGGGTTACTAATTTTCGTATTAGCTTCTAAGCTCTAATAAAATTTAAAATAAAATTTTAGGTTCCAAAATGAAATAAATATATTTTTGTAAAATTAACGAATTTTCACCACTATTCAAGTGTTGCTGACGCGATTCGCGGTCAGTAACCTCGTTTGAACTTTAAGGTATGGCGTAGCATCGATATGAAGCCGTTGCATGTAATGAAATGGAAAATTTGGAAATTTAATAAAATCGATAATAAAGAAGGTTTTCATCCGAATGAAGGGGAAATGCTTTCAAACGTGTTTCAAACTACTGAAGTTTTTTAGGCATTAATTTGGCAGAAGCAAAAAACTACACCTTGTATAATGAATATTTGGAAATATATACAAATTATTATTAGAAATATAGAACACAACGAAAAGTGAAGGACGTGGTACCGACTATATAAATTGTAAGTCGTATGTACCCACAAAATTTAAACATAAGACTTTGGAGCAATAAAAGCCTAATTATTACTTTTTATTATTTTTAAAATGGTGCATTCATGCACTCTTTAAGCGAGTTTTTTTTTTAAGTTTAAAAAGTTTTTTATTAACCTTTTTGTTCGTTGCATTTTTTAAATTGTGTTAGTAGTTGTAATAAGTTCGGTAACTAAGCATGTTCATCGCATGCGAAAAAAACGTTCATTAGTTCATTATTCATTATTCAAACGCACACCACTACTCCATAGTCAAGTTTGAAACAATGTCTGAGCGACTATTGCCTGTGATGGTAAATATACTAACTCGGTCACGATATCTGTGTGGTTTGTCGTTGAGGACTTCTTATTCTTATTTACCACATCCATGATCAAATTTCGAAAAAATTTCAAGGGATCACCGGGAAAAACTACCCGTTCAAATAGATTTATTCCAACGTGTTTTTCCTTTATAAAGCGAAACGGGGAAATACAATAAATACTATATACGTTTTTTATTTAGTTAGTTGTCCGGAGACTCATATATGGGCGTGACATAGGCAAACAGTATGGTTATATTATTATAGAACAGAATCACAATGAAATAAAGTAAGCATATTAAAATATTAGAGACTTACCTTGTGGGTGGTTTAAATTAACTTCTCGTAAAAGGTTAATGCGTGGCAACGATAGAAATACGTATCCTACTGTTTCTGGGAGCGTGGTCGTAAATCTAGGCGTAAAGGCCCTCGGTCGGCCGTCAACTATAAAAACGCAATATCAAACATCGATCAGGTGGCACACACAATGGCCACGCTATTGTGGGATCCTATCTAATCGTAATGAATATAAATTTTCCTATGACATTTACGATCCTTACCCGCCGTGATACCACGTCGCCGTGAATGTGTTAGATACAGAGATTTTAATACACGCACACACGTTTCACAATAAAACACTCTCGTTCCAGTGCTCTATCAATTCGTAGCATCACCGGCGTAAAATATAACAGTTTATCTTTTATTTATCAGCAAATATTGTTACGTGGTAAAGTTTAAAAAAGTTCTATAGAATCTTTAACGAGATCTGACGCAATTAGCGCAGAAATTGGCGATTACTCTGCAAGACTGTCACAGACATTTTCATAATAAAATATAGTAAACAAGTAAATATAATAACAACAAATCTAACTAAGAATTTGGTAAGTAGCGCTCGTTGGTAAGTAAGAATGCGATAATTTAAAAAAATTACAAAAACCATCTAATTAAATTAAAATTTTAATTAAATTATTGAAGAAAACCTTTCTCATATCTCAGATAAACCAAATATAATGGATCGGAGAGAAAGTCTTCTCGTATTTTGTTTGTATGAAGTCGTAATCCAATTATTTCGGTTGTACTATTTGTAACAAGCTGGTTGAAATACCATTACAAAAATAACATTAAAAAAAACCAAAAAAAATTGTTCCCTACCGTTATTCAATTGTTTTTCTGTCCCAGAAAATCAGTCAATCTAACGAAGGGATTCGATGTATTTTGTTTCATAGTGGAAAAGAGAAAAGCCACAAATACTACGGAATTTTTTCGTTTATAGATCTAATGCAATGTCAGTAAGACCCCGAATTCGTAATCAGCGTCCCCGAAAACTTGAAAAATATCCATATACTTATTAACATCGACTATTCAAGTAATAAACAGCATAAAGTGCGATGCGATGTAATGCAACCCTGCAAGAGTTAGTAATTGTTATTTCTTTTAAAACTGCTGGTTCTGATTTACGGTTCATAGACATATTTTATATTCCCGTATCATGTACAAAAATCAACAAAATTCCTTTTTCCGGCGTTCATGTGATTTTTATAATAAATATTTGCATATTGTAGACATATTTTATAATGCACTTATAAAAAGCAACGATTGAAGTGTTTTAACAGCTTTGTGAATGTGGATACCTAAACCATGTGAGAATTAGGCCGCGTGTCGATATAATAAGCAAACTTAACAAGACAAAAATAAGTAAACAATTACAGGTACAAAATGTACTGAAATAAAACAGATAACGCTATATTCTCCTACCAAATCAAGTAATAGTTTTTTGGTGGTTACCGTTTTTTATTGATAAACGAGTCAGGGACGATGCTGTCGATGCAAAACCCTCTGCATCCGAGTCAGACTGTTTTTTAATTTTTTTTATGACGTCGATGTCACATCTGCCATCACATTTGATGAAATTAATTCTAAACGGAAACTATTTTCGGTTTGAGATACCGTAATGACAACCATTAGGCATCAGTCACGGCCTGTGAATTATTGATCACAATGACATCGGTTGGCATATAATTTGGCATATACGGCGGCAATGCGGCCGCGGCTGACCCATTATGCTCTTCGGCAATTCATTCTTTATAACGAGAGAGGGCGTCAGCGCGTACCCACGTTTTGTTCGCTACCTGTCCTATTTTCTTTATTTAGGTATTTCCTTTAAGCTTCGTTTGACTCCAGCAATGAACCGTACAGGTTATATGTACTTCCGTTTTTCTTAGAAACTAATTCAATTAAATTTATACATATTTCATTATTTCATTCACTTATAGTGAGTATTCCAAGGCACACAACTTTCCCATAATAAGTACTTTCATGTTTACAATTTTATCATATAATTATTGCTTAATAATATTACACGTTACTTTGCGAATAAAAACAGCAATAAACTTAAAATAATTAAAAACCAAACTGAATTAACTAATGAAATCTTTATGTAAAGCTTTATATTAAATTAAAAGTAAATACAAACTAAAAATAACTACAAATTAAAAACGTTTCATAAATCTGTGCCACGCGGCAAAAAGCTCAAAGGACTACGACATCACTTAGCTGTATAGCAATACTGATGCGTTACCCAAGGTAAGCGCCAGACCTCCAGGCACCTAAGACGTCAACGAGGCCAATCAATAATTTTTAGAATAATCGAGGAGCCTATGGTTTCCTTAACCCCAGCATTCCGCCACCAAAAGACACATATGTATAGCTATACCTATTGCAGCGTATTTACGCCGTTTAAGGTCTTCGGCTGGGTTCGCTGCAGCTCCAACGCTTGCAGAGGTTTACCTGGATGTGGAAATATACTACTGTGTCAACGCAGGTAAAGGCCCATACCAAAGAAAGATCTATCATTTCGTAGGAAAAATCGTAGTTTTCACTTTTGACCGGCAAACCCTAGAGCAAAGTGGTATAACTTTGTTATAACACTCTTTTCGTTGAATTTACGTACACGTATCCATTCAGCGTCAAAAATGTAAGAAATGTTCGGACAATCCTTTTTGATTTCGATTTACTTTAGTTATACTGGTATTGCTCGTCAGACCCTTTGGGGATAATAAAGCTTAATGGTGCATGTTAGTGGGAAAATCACGCATAACATACCAGGGTCAGTTTCATCATCATGTACGTAGTATGACGTGTATGTAGTTATTTACAGGTCTAGATATAGATAGCCACGCAATATAATGACAACAAATGAGTACACAGACCACAACTCTTATCACGCCTCGTATGACCACGCTGTACTAACCATCTCTATGTGTGTCAATTATTACCGAACTGTTAGGTGATATTTTTATGTACGTTTTTAATGCCGAAACTCAATCTAGACATGTATATAATCAAAAATCTTGAAAGGTCATACTAAACAAACAAATAAATAAACTACCAAACGAATTTATAATATTTTGATTATTACAATTTTAGAATTAATTTCAAAATCGCATAATTTAAATATCGAAATATTCAAACTTTATTAAATTTACCTCTTAAGCAACACTATAAGCTATAAGTTAGTCTCTAAATGTCCATTAAGAATGATTAATTACATAGCGGGTTAAATTATATTATATTTCTACATTCAAATGAAGAAGTATGTAGAAATTTATTGAAATATTGAGTGTGTTCATGATTATTATTATTTTATTCATCTCACAACAGTATTTTGTTAGAGTCATATTCAAGCAATTAAAATAAATTATGGTCATAATGTCCTGCATCACGCAATATAAAATTGGTTTTAAGTCAAATTCCTAATTTAAGAATAAAGAATATATTTTTATTATATGTCGCTACTATTAATCTAATCGAAAAAAAAAAACGTTCACGAATCATATATAATTATAGCAGATGTAACACGATATTTGGCACTTGCAGTGATAAACAATTCTCCGTTTAGTCACGAATGATAACTGTGATAACTGGTTTCAAAATGTAAATTAAATCAAATCGTTATAGACAACCTCACGCAATATTAGTCACATAAATGTTAGTGTATTTGTATATAATAATAATAATGGTAATAATAATAATAAAAATATAATAATAATAATAAAATAATGATAATAATTAATAATAATATAATAATGTGTATTATGCATTTAATAAAAAAAAAAAAAAAAAAAAAAAAAAAAAAAAAAAAAAAAAAAAAAAAAAAACGGAATAAGAGTAAATAAGTAGTTGCTTTCATAATCTTATGTTTTTAAAATTTACAATTGGTATTCATTAATGGATAAGAGTCCTCCTCTCTCCTATTAATTTGCTATGCCCAACAAGGTCTATGTTAGTTGTGATCTGTGCTGTGTCATGTTCTGTATATGCCAGTATCTGCTACATAGAATGCAATAAACATTTGAGTATTGAGTATTGTATCTAAGTAAGTACATATGGGACAGGTAGAGATTGATAATTTTTATTTAAAAAAAAAAACAATTCGATTCAAAGCAGTGAAAGTTAAAAATATTGGTTGAATACGTCTAAATATCCTGTAAATCATTTCTATTTCCAATGCACTTCATGTATGTGCACACGGAATACATAATTGAAATGGTCACCCATGTTAAACTATTCTAATGATGTATTTTTTTCTTACTTTTGTGTGTTAAAAAACAACAATAAAGCTCGTTACGTAATAAAATAACAAAACAATTTTCGACAAAAACCATAATCACCTAGCAAAACACAACTGTTTATCAGTCGAAAGAACGTTCCCAAAACCCAAATACGTGTTCATAATTAGTCTTTATTACCGTTATGGAAGAGATCAAAAAGTCATGCAATGGAAATTTTTAGATCCTTCGAGTGTTAAAAATATTCAATTTTGTTATTTTTGTAACACAAGATTATTGAAAGGCATTTAAAGGCAAATTTAATAATATAACAGGCATGCTAAATTCCAGTAGTTAAGCTCTATTCGTTTCTGTTATGACTTCAGGTTACATACTGAAATGATTATCAAGCGACAAAAGTTTGAGTTTGCCTTTTAAGGATACAGCGTAAATCTACTACAGATATAAATTGTTCTATAATCTTTGGAAACCAAATATATATGCTCGCCTAGTGGTAGAAATTCAATTATAATTATTATTGAAAATTTGGAAAAAACAACCGAATTTGCATGTTTCCAACATTTTTTTACACTTATACATTCGTTCATTAGTGTATTTCTGGGAAAATAAATTATTATATGTACTTACAATTGAATAAAAAATAAACTAGATAACAGAAAATCATAATTTAGAAAACTATCATTTATTGATATAATACAAATTTATTATTAATATAAAAAATCAAGCCCAAACTAGTTACAAATAAAGACTGCTAAATAAAGGCTTCGCCTCTAGGTCGAAAGTGGAGAAAAAAAAATTGTTACCAAAAAAAAACACGTAGGCTCGTCAATATCTACTGATCGTCTAAGGCCCAGTTATGTGAACCCCTCATTCTATTTCTAAACGTAATATTATTCATATACTAAAAAATATAATAATAAACATTACTAAGGAGGATTGGCACCCTAAAGTCGGTCCAGGCTATTTTTTAATTAAAATAGTTAAATCCGCTTTAACATTTAAAAATAAAAAAATCATATTACGATAATAAAAAGAATAATCGGATTCAAAAGCATATAATAAAAAATTGGCCAGCTCTGAAAAAATCAAACTTTATTTTCCATTAGAACAATAACAACAGTTAATACTTTTGTTAGGGTCGGAAATTGTCCAGACAAATATCCGGAAGGATAGAAAGCATTACATCACAGATGATAATAATAATAATATTGTTTTATTTCTCTCTCACATAATAAGATTTACCATTAAAATTACAGTATTAAATTAAGACATGCGAGAGAGTGGGGTCAAAAGCCTCGTCCCCAGAAAACTTAACAATAATGTCTCAAGTGTTACAGAAATATTATATCATTACTTGTATTATAATTCTACGACCCTTTAATAGAGTTGTGTATGTGTTTTAGAGTGACGATGACGATGCTTACCAGCGAAGTGAATGGCGCTGAGAAATTAAGAAAGCCGACCCCGCGTAACAGGAAGAGGCGAGGGCAAAGAAAAAGAAGAAGAAGAAAGAATAAACACTGGAAGTTACACGTTTTGGAGCATGCAATAACTTTTGGTCAAAAATGAAAATAGAAAAAAAAAAGTTGTTCTTATGATTAAAAAAAAATCAATTTAACAATTTTAAATAAAAATAGCCTGGACCGAATTTATGGGGCCAACCATCCTTAGTTCTGTTTATTAATATATTTTATAGTATGTGAACAATATTTCGCCTGCGAAAAGAATTAGGAGTTTACAAGATAGATCGGGATCTTGTATTATAAACAAAACAAAAAACATTGTATCAGTTGACAAACAGAGAAGGAAAAGGTACTGTTTTCAGTAAACATAAAAACTTAGTGTCGTGATAGCCCAGAGCGCAACGAACCAGTCTCAACTTGATAAGGCCATAGGGCCATGGTTCAAATCCGGAAGTGTACCAATGAGTTTTTTCTGACTTAAGTACATTAACTATCACTGACTCCGTGCCTCGCAGCGCACGTTATGCAGTCGGTCCCGGACGCTGTCAATAGATGGCGGTCGTTACAATCCCCAACCCGCAGTGGAGTAGCGTGGTGGATTTAAGCTCAAAAACCCCCCTCCTCACCCTGGGGGAGGCCTAAGCCCCTGCAGTGATGTAAAATGGGCTGATGATGATGAAAAACTTATTACTATGGATCATACGTGCGATATGATAATAAATTATCAATATAACATCACTGTGAACTATGACATGGCCGGTGCTCCTTTGTCCGAAACACGTGTCAAAAGCACGTCAAACTGTGATCCCTCGCGCTCGCAAGTCAAGCGGCTAGTCGAACAAAAAATGACGTCTAATTGATGTATTGGCTAAAAAGAAGCCTTCTATACCGTTAGCCAGTTAACAAAACGATATACGACTATTCATCATGCGCCGATAGCTATCTTAATTATATTTATTTAAAAACAAAGTCGAGTCTAGCCGCATTTACCGGTTTCGTATAATACCGAGCATAATACCTATAGGATTCCGTTAATACTGTAAGCTATTAAAACTAGGATCTCAGAACGTCTTATGTTAACGGGAAAAAAATATATAAAAATGTAATCGGACAAACGATTATAAATTATGACGAGCACCCATTTTTTACTGTTCTTGTAAGGTAAAAGATATACATGTTGTTGGCATCAAAAAAAATTACGTTTAGGAGACTTAACGCTTATATATTACTGTCTAAAAAAAGAAACCCTTTTCCTATCGAAAGGAAACTAGAGTGTGCGAAAGTGACGAAATTCGCTAAAGCCCTCGCATTGGCACCATTAAACCTATCCCCTGGCCAATAAGGCGAACACTTGATGTATGTTTTTCCATTAGGTTAGCGCACAAGAAATACATCAACGTGGGCTTTAATCAAAGAGGCGAAAGAAGCCAGCCCGAGATTAATACGTGTGCAAGGAAGAGAATCCCGGATGTTAAGAACTTTTGTTAAGCGAAATAATACCAATAACCTATTGTATTAAAATATCATTTTTAAAACTCATGAAAAAATTTTCACTCTTATTAAAATGTAACATTTTGCTAATATTAATCATGGCGTTTGTTCAACAAACACGGAAATCACATATGAAACCTTCAACTCGCAATTTAGAACCACATCATACGACTTTTTACTTCGTTCCGGTTCCGTGTCTCCATTGCATTGCTCTACTAGTAGGAGAAAGAGGACTTTCAAGCACTCGTATCCCCTCTGACTAGAATGGTGGGGTAACGAGGATCTATGAATCCTTATATCTCCACTTACATTGTTAATGTATTGGTCACCGGCGGCGCACGGCATGTTGTATTTCCGTAATTTCAGATATATGCTTCTCTAATATTTGTAATTCAACAAATGGGACTTTATTGAAATTGACAGGTAAACGACAAGTTATAATTTCAAGTTCATCTAGTACCTTAAGAACGTAAATGGACACGTAAGGATTCATAGATCTTCGTGAGCTCACCGTTCTAATAAGTGGGAGCACGAAGCGGAATGTTTTTTTACATAATTTTATTTCGTTTTGGTATTTGACTCAATTAAAACATCTGCAGTCATATTTTATATTCTATCTAATAAAATATGAGTGCTTTTATCATTAACAGTAATAAATATTTATAATCTATAGTATAAGATACCACGTTTCATTATGTAGATGACATAAAAAATCTTATATAAAAAAATTGTTTTTAAACATAGTTTACTGTAGATTTTTTAGTATGTTTTTAATTTATTACATAAAAGTAATCGTGAAAACAAATCTAATGAGCTTAAACTCGGTGGGTTTACTAGTAGCCATTGATAGCTTCTCTTATTCATCTACCAACTTCATCAACAAACCTTCATCACCATGTGCTACAAAATTGCTCATAATTACAAATCTAAGGAGCCCAAACTCGGAAGGTTTACTCATAGAAGGGTTCTGTTACCCACCACCTGCCAGCTCCATAATCAGATCAGCTTGATACTGTTATATCCTTAATGTTTATGCGTTATGGCTTATACGTTCATACACCTCAACCCACAGTTCAGTCATTGCTTAGACATGTTGATGCACACAAATATTTGTTCCGGGCGGGAATCGAACCCGCGACCCTTGGCTCCGCAGTCAGGA
Source organism: Luffia ferchaultella (assembly GCA_949709985.1). Classification (NCBI taxonomy): domain Eukaryota; kingdom Metazoa; phylum Arthropoda; class Insecta; order Lepidoptera; family Psychidae; genus Luffia; species Luffia ferchaultella. The sequence continues at coordinate 8,696,615 of OX453251.1, forward strand.
TCTCTATCCACTCGACCAATCAGTCAGTCAAATCAAAGTTAGTTCTATTTCAATAGTGTTTATTTTTAGCAAATAAAATTACATTTTTAAAAAGGGGAAACCCCTTTTAACGGTACCATAGTTATAGAAGGACCTTCTAATCACATATTACTGTAAGATATCAACTTGATTCGACAAACCATTGAGTTCCCTCGTGATAAGCCGATTCTGACGGTTATATTTAAAATTATTCCTCTGGTTTTCTAAAATTTATTTCTTCACTTTTGCCACATTTTCATTGGTAGCGGTCAAAACGGGTGGCCCACTACGAGCGTCATCTTAGAGGCTGTCACGTCTAGTTTAAACTACTTTGACCAAAACGATGACGAAATCAATACATATGATAAGTGAGATTCATCGAACACATTTAACACGGGTTAACTAATAATTTGCGATGGCGTATTTTCCTCTTTAGTATGACAGCTCGATGCTCAATTATTCATGTATACACTTTTTTCTTAAGGCGGCATCAAGTACAATAAACAAAATGAATCTTTTGAAAGCGTATGAACCTAGAATATGACTACATAACGCCCAATATCGTTTCAACATTACATATGGTCAAAAAAGAATACTTTTCAACCTACCCTCGTGCTTCACAAATCAAAATAGAGCAAGAACTAAAGAAACTTTAATACCTCATATGTTCGACGTGTGAATATTGATAACAAAGTATTGAAAACAAATGTTTGTGCAAATGAGTAAAGAATTTAAGTAGATCTAATACATGATAGTCTCAACGAAGACAAATATATATATATAGCTTATAGTTTTATTTTGTGTATACAAATAGATGAAAAGTAGCACGACAGCCATAAAAATATTTTATTAATAGGTATGGATATAAATTCCGAGTTAAAATTTAATCAAAGATTAAATTAACCAAAGCCGGAACTTCGACGTCGTAACTTTGTGTCATAATTGATTTAGCTCGGTTGCAAAATTCTCCATACTTTTGATAAAAAATCAGAAAGTTTACTAATAGCAAGGCAGATGAGACCCACAGAAGGGTTAATTAAAACGAATGGACGGTCATCCGCGAACAGAATGTCGAAGTTTAGCGGATCACCAATTTCAATGCTTTAATATTGTTTCAAACTCAGGCCCGGCTTGCTTTAATTAAAATTAACGACGCAAAACTCTGACAGTCCAACGAATTATTAGTACAGAAGCAAACTTTTAATTAGTTCGCCCTCTTTCAGCGATACTTCTGTGCATTTACTTGCCCCAAGTAATTTGAATCAATTTGAATTCTTTCGTCGAATTTGGGAATTCGTTTTTTTTTCTCCAATTTGCAATTTTGAGGACGAAGGATTAATGAACGTACACTATTACATTCCTGATGAGTTCTAACTAATGAGCGAGTCTTGTCAATTTTGCATTTTATAGAAATATGTTATATTTATTAAGAAAAACTAATAAGTGAAAGAATTTTATTGATATCTACAAAAAATGCCAAGCATACAAATTTTTAAAAGAAATTGTACTATGAAGTCATTCGGTTACATTACTATGGGCTAACGTGGATAATTTGTAGACGTAGCGGCACCGAGTGACGTCACGACCTGGTTGAAAAACACAAACTTTGAGTTGTTATATCTCCGGTAATAATCGGTATTTCCCCGAAATTCAAAAAGTATAGTCATCAGTTTTTTATACTCTAGGGTGTGAAAATTTTTGTTGAAAAGGACGCACTCATTATTAAATCAATTTAAATTAACAGAACTTAGAGGAGCCAGACTTTTAGACCACTCTGCTGATTTCGCTATTCGTCTTATCAAATGCTATCTAATAAAGCTTTACATTTTATGATCCTAAATTGTGACAAATTATTAAATTTAGAAAACCGGTATAGCAGTTAATTATTTCGTGGTGAAATTTTTTCATATGTTAGTAGACGCTAAATTTAATTGCCAAAATACTTATATTTAATTGGCTGTTAGCTATGCTGTTAGACTTTAGAAAGTAGCTTTAACAGGTATTATTTCTATTTACAAAAATAATACCTGTTCAGATTACATCAACCTCCAGATTGTAACATAATCAATAAGTGCGCGCTCATTTCGTCACAGCATAGCTGAATTAAAATTACAGTGGCGTGACACAAGAGTAATTCTATAAAATACAAATTACTAGGGTGGGCAACAAATCGGAAATTATCACGGATCACTTTCATTGAAGCATATGGGCATCCGAACCATATAAATTGCCTTGGAAAATTATAAATTTCACACCAAGAGCAAAAATTGAACAATTTCATTTAATGTATTTCGAGCTATTCACTATCAATCGACTATTATGATTACTATGGGATGAGTTCAAGATTAATTTGAAAGAAAAAATGTATATATGATATATTATAATTATACCAATATATAAAAGCGCTTGTTTGTTAATGTGTATACAGTATATTAGTTTTCACAAGGGGACGGAAATTGTAAAAGAGACACTAAGTTAATACTACTGCGTACAGAACACACGGCACGAACAAAATCTGTGCAGCAGGCGCGGCAGTGTGCGGCGCGCGGCACTGACAAGGTGATTGTTTCTACCGCATTGATTTTTCAACCAAGTATAAAACACTGTATTATACATGTCTTATGCATATTATGCTTGGTTTGATTCCACTAGAATACACAGAATTGCAAGTATCATACAAGTCTTTAGTACGTATTATCCATTTTTCGTTTCCACTAACACCACATGCAAGCATACAACTTGTTACTTGTTCGTACAAGTATTATACATGTCGTGACATTAGATGCAGTTAAAACAAGTATTTTGGCAAATATGGCGACAACAGTAACAATGGCGGCAACAGTAGAAACTAATATAGGAACAAAAAATAACATAAAACTTTTGGATGGTTTTAGTTTTGTTTTGTTTAATTATCGACGATAAGTTATGCCACTATCTTTTTTTCTTTGCAGTTAATTGATTTTTACAAGTTTTCAACACTTATGACGGCCTTTTTGAATTATTGCTTAATCAAGTATTTGGCATGTGGTCGCGATGAGCGTAGACGAGTGCCTGAATGAGTTGCAAACGCTTGGTGCAAACATTGGTTCGCGGCGTTGGTTCTATACGGTAGTAATATTAGTTCGATGCGAAGAGATGGTGCTGCGTGTTTATGCTTATGTGGATGTATTCCGAAGATATGAATATTAATAAAATATTTTTTTAGTACATTCGACTCCATGTGAAGTGATTCCAGACCCGAACTTCACGAGCCTGGTTTGGCTCAGGCTTGGTTCCTGTTACGGTTACTTCAATTTGAACCTACTGTACATTTTAGTTTAATACAAACAAACGTGTTTATCCGCAAACTTTGATGAGTCTTGCCGGACTAATATGCACACCACGACAAAATTTTGTCTACGCGTCATCTTGTGTCGACACGAAATAACTCTATATGTCACATATAGCCTTTTGAAACCTTTTGAAATATCGGTACATTTTCTGAAAATGTTTCAGTCTTGTGGCCTTATCAATTCTACACATTTTGATATTTCATACATCTACGTAGTCTAAATTCTTTAGGAGAAATGAGCACGTTTACATATAGTTCTGAACACAGACCCAATGTTTAAAATGCCTTTTAAATGAACACCCAATTTTTACTCATTTTATATGTTTCATATTTTATGCCATTTTTAAATAATTAAATTGTTTTTCTGTATTTTTTACATTATCTTATAGCTCTTTTGAATTCCCAGTCCTATATACGTTTTCCTATTCTCAATACTTAAGGCAGTAGGCGTCCCATACAAAAAAGAGGGTCCAGCCCGTTTCTGTTGCTCGCTAAATTCTTTAATCGTATTTTACAGAAACATATATGTGATAAGAGAAACCCTGTTATAAGTTCACGTTACGGACATACACGATACCATTGAATTTCGCAAAGTTTTCTTGCACTAAATTTCGGCTCACCGTTGAATCACGGGCCGGAATTTAGATTTACTACTGTAACTTTTCATTCGCAGTTGTAAAAAAATAACTACAAGAATAGAGGATCAGGTGTCGACAACAGCAAACCAGTAACTCGTCGCAAACCATTGTTGGCAAGTCGTCTCGCACATCCGGTCACCGGTTCACACTTCATCGACCGTACGATAAGTCTGTGGTATTCGTATACGTATTTACGTTAAAGTAGTATTTTCGATAAAAACAACTGTATTGTTTAAGCGTTAAAGTTCAAATCAAAATTATATTAATAATACGGAGTCACAAGAAGACTGCGATCAGGAATAGAGGCTCTGAACCGGTCCAGCACCGTGTGTAAGGTGCCTTTTAATTTGAAGCACATCTTCGCCTCGGCGCCTACGCCTCACCGCCGCCGCTCTGACGTAAACAAATCGTAAGACGGGATCGATGAATATTAAGTGACTTTTAAACAATTTTCAACGCGATTTCAGTGATAAGAAAAAATAAAAGTAACATTAACAACAAAAGAAATGATAAATCTGGTAGAACGTGTTCCAAAATATGCTGCATAGAAATAAAATCTTACGGTATAAGCATTTTAATACATATAACGCAGCATGAGGTTGTTTATAGGAATCCGTAATATATTATTGTATAATTTATAACCGGTGCTATATTATTTTTTTAATTAACTTTACATAATTTATAAACATTAAAATACACATTTATTATGTAAAAGTGGAAAATTTTATTGCGGTCACTAATGTTGAATTACACAGTGTGTAATTTGTTTTGTTGGTTGCTCGCTTGACAGTTAAAATTCACTAAATAATTCACGTGAGAAAATCCAAACTAATATCGACACGCGTTGAGTACAGAATTTCATTAAACTGTAATCTATGATTGATATGTCCGATCAAGTAAACTAATAAGGTCTATTCAAAAGAACTTCGAAGACAATAACGGCGGCGATAACTAGCAAACAGGCACGCGGAGGGAAACCGGAGCGCGAGAGGGCAGGGAGGTGGGCGATGAGAGCTGGCGATAGAGCGGCCGTGGTCGCCGCGAGCGGGCCGCGCCGCCGCCCGACGGACATCGAACTTGACAAATTGCTTACGCTCCTAATATTCAGACACCTCGGCATTCGGAGCGCAGCGAGATGATAGTGGCCGATATCGGCGCGTACATCTCCGTTGTGTTTAGATTCCGAGATAACTTGATCACTTGATGTGAGAAACGTGGGGACCGTGCCACTCGCTAGTGATGTGACGCCGGCTGCCCGCCGAGCCGCTCTGTGACGGATTAGCGGTAAACTTTTTATTCCGCCGTAATTTTAATCACTGACGTTTACTAACGTTAGGAAAAGATTTTTAACATGAGTATGCAACTTTAATTAATCGTTAATAGGTCATAAAAGTCCAAAGTTTAGGCTCTATCCATAAACCGTAAGCTAGCGTAATACTTTGTGTAAGTACGAAAGCGTCTTCGGCTTCATAACATGTAACACGCGTATTTTTTTTAATAGAACGGAATATTTTTTTCGTTCTATCAACTCCAATACACAGCACTAAGAAACTAGTTTGTGCTGTTGAAAGCACGAGAGTATGCAGTTAGTGGTCTAGCCTGCCGCATATCAATACGGGAAGCATAATCAATATGTTAATATCAGAGATAAGAGATTCCGAGATAGAAAAAAATAAACATTCGTACGGTCTTGTGACATGAAACAACGCTGCCACCTACTTTCTGGCTTGTGATACAAACCTTTTCTATTAGTTGAGAGCTTAATGTGTATTTATTAGAATCGTAATAGTTCCCAATGAGTTGACTTCGCAGTAAAACTCACAAGAGTGCGGGATTTATTTTTCGAACTAATAATAACCATGAAATATTCAAAGAAACGTACATAAATTACAAGAATCGATACAGTTTAAGAGCTTTGATGATCATCTACATCCAAACACGCGTCTACAAAGAATCTTCGGTGTCGATCGGGACAATATTTCCAGATATTCTAATTAAAATATCAAATGTGCACGCCGTAAAATCGTGATTGGCTCCACGTGAAAACTCATTATGTCGATCGTAAAAGTCAACAATAATTAGACGGCTTTACTACTCGATATTGATACGAGCTGATTACGACAGAAATAAAGCCATTTACTTGTCTTCGACTAAATTCAACGACGAACAAATACATTAAGTTATATCCATTGTTTATTGAAATAAAAAAATCGGCATCGGATCAGAATAATACGGTATTACGGTACGGTTTACAAGTATAATAGTACATTGTTAACCAAAGAGGCAGAATTGTGTATTTTGGACTATACTTCCGTGAAATATTGAATCTAAAGCGCAACGAAGGATTTTAAAGTGAAACCCAAATTGTAACGAGAGATTAAATACCACCGACGACGAGGGAAATATTTTTCACGCGAGATAAACACTGCTTTTCACTACCCCTACGAGGAAATAAATAGTTATGATTAATTTAACAACACATATTTCTTATAGTGCTTCAAACATAAAATTACATTTTATTTTCACTGGATACTTAAAAAGTATGATATCATTAAATATTGTCAATTAACCTTATTTTTTATAGAATCTTTTATGTCGCTTATGCTTTAATGTATAATAGTCATATAATAATTTTGGTTAATAAAGGATTATTGTTATTCATTTACACTCTTCAATTAGGACATTTCTTATTAAAAACTATTCGAATAAGATTAGAATAAAGCTTTTTGAAAATATTATAAGGATTATTTAAGTATTTATATCAGTTGGCTGGTATCCATAGTACAAGCTTTACTTAGTTTGGAACTAGATGGCGCTGTGTGGGATGTCCGAGGTATTATTATTATTATTAAATTAGTAATCGAAAACCATGTCACAAGACTAGTATTTTCGTAGCCCGTATGAATTCGCACTTCATCTCTTTCGTCTCATTATACGTTTAATACACTTATCAGGTTTAAAATTCAAATCTTATTTTCTCCCTAGCAAAAACGCATTTTTTTCGCGTCACACAGGTTAATAATAACGCTTTTCCAGGTAGGTCAAGTAAATAATAATTTTGTAATGAATACATTTGTACCTATCGCGAGAGGTGTACGTGCTAATGAGAACTGGACCACTAGGAGCCTGTCCATTTAACACGAATCACGAACATTTGCAATTAAATATAAATGCCCACGCGCACATCACCAACAGCGGCGATGTATCATAGTTATGTCATTTTATATTGCTAATTATGGACATTATCTACTTAAGGAAATTGAGGTATTTCTATTATACCAGATTAAATCAATTTTCTCTTTGTCGAACCTTGTTCGTGTGAATCTATTTTATTAATATCATATTTGACTATCATTATTGCTTACGTTAAATACCTAATAGAAAACAAACATTTTAAGAAGATACTACGTAATAAATAATTTTAGAGACATTTGCTTATCATAAGTAATTGGTGTTAGTACTACCGTCCACAGGCAGCTGGACGCTTGAACGACAATTTTTTTTTCCAATTTTTGTATAGCATCTGTTTACTGCGTCGTCGCGTCGTCGCGTTCAAAATCGTCTTTTACGTTTATATTTGGAGTCGATGTCGCTCAGCGTTAGACAGCGTCTATCAATCCAGTCACTTGAGCTAATACACAATCAGTCCTTGTCGCTCAGGATCATCAGGCATCATCCTTCCCTTTAACCCTCAGTGAAAAAGCTATAGAGTCGCGCTTACGTCTCAATTATTTTGTCGCATACGCGTCTAATACGCGGAAGAAGATAGATAAAAAACACTTTTTAAAAATAAGCTTTTACCTAAACTACAAAATAAAAAAAATATTTTTAATTATTTAATTAGAGAAGAAACAAAATATACATTATAAATCGTCCTCTTTTGGGGCTGGGTACAGTTTCGAGCCTGACTAATAATCGTCCCATTTTTCCTAATAATCTATTTTCGGATCGTAGTAGAAAGCCACTAGTTCCAGGATCACAAGAGCATTGCGTCTGTGGAATCGTTGAGTTTCATTGTGTCGTGCTCGCTGTTGTTGTGTTTGTTGTGCACGAACTCGTTCCCTTCTAAGCGTATCCACTTCATTTTCAGTCACTCTAGAACGCAATTCTGACATACTAACACGACCATTAGCCGCTCATTAGTACGGTTAGTACGCGACGTAGGTCGTCGCACATTTGATCGACTTCTACGACCTAAGTCAGGTTGTCTTCTCTATGGTATTGTAAATTTATAAAAAGTAAATAAAAAGTTCTCGCGCACTAACTACTGAACTAAGACACTGAACTACAAAAAATCTGAAATAACGTCAATCTGAAATATTATTTCCTCGATAGTTTACAATTCGTCTTATGTACGTTATAAGTATAAATAGTTGTTGATAGTAGCATTTCATATATTAGGTACTCTCCCGAGAAATAACGTAAGACCAAATACACGCGCCTAGAAGTTGTAACGATGCTGAACCCCTGCCATAAAATGGCAGTCAGCAACTCCGCCGGCCGGACGTGCTCTGGTTCCGTTTGTCGCCTACATTCGTCAATCACCGGTCGAGAGGCACGCGCTTGATCCAGAGGTCATGCGTGCTTTAGCCGTTGGCTCGTTAATGTTCCACATTCAATGAGAGACAGCTTTGTGAGAAATGAATAAGTGTTCGTCATTCATTTTCGACGTTCCATGTATTACTTGTATTTTCTTTCGGTTTTTCTAGCAAACGTTTGACCTAAATGGTCTGTTTTACTTAAGTAATAATTGTAAAAAAAATGTATTAATTTTTATTATAAAGAAATAAAAAAAGTGTATTATTTGTTCTCTCTATACATTCAAGATAAACTATAAGCACATAAAAAGTATCCATATATCCGAGTGGCAGCAAACCTTACCTAACATAACCTAAAATAACCTAAATCAGGTCACCTAATCGAACGCATTAAAACGCGTCACCACTGATTGAGATATCTTCTGCGTACCTAATAAAGCGACAAGAAAAATTATTTCGTCGGGGCAGCACGGCCATAACAACAGTATGTTTTAATATGACTAATAAACTACATGGAACTATAAATATGTCGCAAAATAAAAATAAACTAACCGAAACAGTAAATGCCATGATCGTAAAAGAGGGCACGTAAAATATTGATCAAAAGCGTCGTTTAGGTCCACTGCGATTGGTAAACAATCTCCGGTCCGGCTACTGAACCTATCACACAGGTATAGTTATAGCATATTTAATTCATTTCCTCTCAAACAAGACACATTTACTGCAGCCCAGCCCACACAAAATACTTCAAATTCTCAAACGATGACTGCCTTTACACGAGTTCGTATTCCGTGAGATTTAGTATGTTACATTTACTTTCTAACTAACGAATCGACATGAAGAGTACAGTGTAAAGGAGCTTTCATACTCCGGTAAGTTAAAATAAAGCTGTTAATCATGCTTCATCATTCATATATGTTTTTTTGTTTGTTTACTGAACAGTTTACTTAGTAAAATATTTTTAAATGTTATAATTTTGAGAAAAACTGTAGAATTCTTTCTAACTTTTAAAATTCTTAAGATATGTCTAAATATTAAATAATTCGAAATAAATGTCTAGAAATGATAAAACTTGAAATGAAATCAATAATTGCTAAAAGTTTTTTCGTATTTGCTATCGAACTTTCGGTTCTTGTCGTACTTAGTTAATTTTCGTCTTTCAAAATTATGATCGATCGATACGTTACACATTTGAGTAAAACTATTTTACTATACAGATAGTTAAATCTCTAACTCTGACTTTAATTATTAAACCGTTTAAGTAAACCATTATTTTTTTTTAGAGCTTTTAACGCGTCCGAGAGGAAAGAGCAGGTAGTACACGGAGAGGATCAAGTCACGGTCGCGCTATCATACGCGAGGCAATAAAAACCATGTCATCGTGTGAAGTCACGCACTCTTATCTGATGAGCTTCCACCGGTGGCCACTGTCGAGAAGCTTTAAAACTGTCACATTAGACAAACCCGATTTTATTGCTATTATTTAAAGACCTCATGAATGGTTCAAGGAACGCATCTTACGTTTTAAAGTTTTCGTTATAAATTAAGGCACCATAATTATGCCGCTGGTGGACTGATTTTGAGTTTACCTTGTCACGACAAATTTTGTGAAAAGGTTGATTTACAGCACAATCGAGACATAATTATTGGTCCTTATTTATATATCAATACATCTATATAAATTGTACCGGATGTATCTTTCATGGCGGAAAAAAATTTTGTTTCCATTAAAAATTTAAAAACGTTAAACAGTTGTGATAAAATTACATTTTCTAAAACTCTGTATGTCTTGCTTGGCCTTGTCCTTGACTTTGCTTGGTCTGTTAGCATTTATAAGCAACCTATTTTTTTTTTCAAATTCTTATAAAACATTCTATCGACTAGCAATAGTTAGGTAACTAGGGAAAATTACATGGAGAAACTAGGGAAAATTTATTCGGTAATTAGGTACATGTTTTCCTTGTTATTAACTATTCTTTATTTGAACAACAGACGAGAATATAAAGTCTATGATAAAGCCCTACGAATGTGGATCTTCTTTTATATAAAACTTTTATCAAAAGGGGTACTGAATTTATTTTAGCAAGTTTGAAAATGTGATGAAAGAGGTTCACAAAAATATAGTAGAACAAATTAGACAACATAAATTTTCGGATTTTTTTCCTATTAAAAAGTGTAAATCAGAAAAAAATACCACCTTAATTTATGCTAACGTAAGTTAACGTTTAACTAATAAAAAATACACAAACTTAATAATTTAAGATGCCCTTTGAAGTCATCGGTAGCGACAGAACGTGTGACTGGTCCACGGTATGTCTTCCCATTACCGTTCGAATTCTATACGAACCAAAATTTAAAAGACAAATTGTAAATTAAAATTCCTCAGAGTGTGTTGTGTGCAAAGCGAACAATCTGCAGTATTTATTCTCCCAGTTTTTTATTTTCGAGACGCTTTTTTTCGAATATGCTCTGGCATGATTTTAGTCTATTAGGTTGCTTATAAAAATATAACGAATAGTGTTTAAAAAAAAATTAGACCAAAATTAATATGAGTTTCAAAAGTCCATAATTATCCGTAATCCAAATACGTACAACTTTCTAAAATTACAAAATACAGTACCTACTTACTATAGTTGTATTATAATAAATTAAATACTGTGTTATTGACGAACGCTTTTTATGAAGTAATTAGACTCGAAAATGAGGGGCTAAACCAGTGATAAAAGAGTCGTAAAATTTTTGGAAGATTACTACTCTTTCGTCGGTACAAAGAGACTGAATTTACGTGCAGCGGACAAGATCAAAAAGATCTCTCGAGGGCAACGTTTCGGCGATTCCTACATATACATTATTAGCATCTCAATTTTTGATCGCATAAGCAAATTTATTACAAGGCGCAGGATAAATTCACAAAGTATAATAAATACGAAGCAGCGAGAGAGGTAATGATTAAGAATTAAACTCGAACAGCTCTTCCTGAAAATGCCGCGAGTGTACGGGATATTGTTGATTTATAACTCTCAAATTAAGTTTCATGTGACATCAAATATACCATCGCGACGTTTATATTAAATTGAGCTAAAAATTTAACTAAATTGTTATAACATATTCTTACTAAGTACTTAATGTAATAAACTAATTATGTGAAGCGCTTTTAGGTACCTGATAGTTTTTTAAGACAATAATAATGATACGACCCTCACGATATTTAGGCTAGTCTTGTCCACAGAAATGGCAGATCATCAGAAGCTATGGTATGAAAGACTAATCGCGGGACGAACGTGGTCTCGAACGGTGACTTTCAAAGGGCACAAAAAGCAAGGGTACAGTGAATAAGAGAATGCTTTGTAACAGTTTTTGCGCAAGGTGGCGGCGACGAGCGACGCGCGAGGAAATGTCGCGCCGCCGGCTCCGACACCGGGTGGAGCTCACTCTAATTGGACGTCTACCTGTTGCTCGCCGCTTTTGTTTTTTCGAGATCTCGGAGTCCACTTAGTGAAGCTTTCGATGAGTTAGCTACTTAATTCGCTTGAAAGATAGTTACCTCAGTTTTGCTTATCGATTTGATACATATTTAAAATACTTACATATGAAGTAAAAATATGAGAAAGTTACTGTCATTTTTATTAAATAAGAAAGCATCAGACATTATTTTAAATTCTTTAGCTCCTATTGTGAATTTACGTTAGAAGCAGTAATGCAGAAGCCGTAAAGTCGTGCGAGTACAGTTTACGATCGTCGATTCGTTTTCCTTCGGTAATGGTCAATGAAGCGTGACGCGATGCGATGAAGGTGGTGGCGGTCAAGTGCAGGCGCAGCGATCCGACGCGTACGACGATTCTCCACGGCGCGCGGCGGCGAGTCGGGCAACGGCACACTGCGACAAGTTAGGTGGACACCACCGGAAACACAGCGACAAGTGCACAAAAACTAAGAAGCCTCATTCATATTTTTTTCTGGATCTGTCCGTTTTATTCATATCAGGGTTGATACCATCGATGTTTTTGATACGGCGTACCAAAAGTATTAAAATACATTCCAGATTTATTAATAGTGGCCTAAACTGAAGCAGTTATATGATATATATCAACCTAATATTTTTTTTTCGTTTCGGGTTCATATGTTATACGTTGATTTCGATTGTAGATGGTCGCGACACGAAATCTTCCCCACAAAAGTCCGTTTACTATTTAGAAATATTTCACTGCAACCAGGGTTGTCTTGGCAATATTGGGAGCATCGAGGCTGATTTTTATGTGAAACATTTTGAATTCGACTACATGGTACATACTACCTACTACTAAATATTGCATAGTATACTACCAACAAATAGTACAAACTGTCTTGAGTCCTATTATATTAAACGCATCGATATTATCTAGGGATATTTAATACAAAATTTTATATCACAAACAGTTTTGGCTGGTTTAAAAAGTTTGGAATTCCGAATCATTCGTAACACATTTTTGAACGTTCCAAATGTTAATTGAAGAACAAAAATGATGTGACGAGAAATAATGTTAGAATTCGTTGATAGCCATTTTGTATTATAGTGTGTCCTAAAAATTTTTTTTTATAAAACATACTTTTAGGAAATGTTAAGAGCAGTAGGCGAGTGCACTACAACGTGACGTTGTTGAAGCGATAGGAACCAGAAAAAACGTAATGTCTAGACTGTGGTCACGCAGGTAAGAATCGCGACTGGTTTTTACAATTTGCGGCAAGAAGGCAACCAAATATTACGGCCATGCGATTGGTACAATGGTTTCAGTCTGAACACCAGTAACTTGTGAGTGATCAAACTGTTAGATGGAGACTGCACGAAGCCAATCTTCATGCTGGGAAGCTTTGCGCACTCCAGTATTACGTCGAAGTAATCGTGGACGAAGATGGTAGTGGGCTCGTAAACATTCGCGATGACAAAATCATCGATGGGCAATGGTACTTTTCGCCGATGAATCACGTTTGAATTTCACACATATTCGAGAAGAATACGCATATAGTGAGTTCCTGAAAGTGAAAAACGTCTCCAGAACCCTCAACAAGTCCATCTATACCGCGGTGGAACAATTATGGTACAGACGGGAATTCGTCTCGGCGTGAGAAAAGACCTCATTTGGGTGGAAGGGTTATGATCGTTGAAAAGTATTATTATTCAGGTGCTAAGACCAATAATCTATCCACACGAGATTATAAATTGGACAGAATTTCACACTAATGCACGATAACGCAAATTTTACGAAAAATCTTGTGACAGGAGAACAACTTTTTTTTACTCCTGCAGGACTTGGGCCAACATTCCAAAATCAGGCTTAAATCATCTAATTTAAAGTATGCCAAAGGGTATGATAGTATGTAAAGGGTGCCATCAACAAATGGTAATCGTTAAAATCTACCAACCCACACTGGAACGGCGTGGATTAAGCTCCAAGCCCCTCATCCTGGGGGAGGCCTAAGCCCTTGCAGTGGAGCATAATTGGTTGGTGAAATGGAATGGAAAATCACTTTGCTTGAAATATCCACAGAGCATTTTAATTTGACAGCAACTTTTATGAAAATATCCCTAGACAATGTTAATATGCTTATGTAATAATAATATATAATATGTGAAACATCTCACACACGGTCTAGTTCGAGACTAAACAGAGCCTGTACCTAACAGCTGATATACTTACTTAATATCTTTACAAACATCTACTATTTTAAGGATCGAACGAAGGGACTACCTTTTCCTTGAATTTTTTCAATATTCTTTTCAGTTATGGACAACAGTTTTAATTAATTATTAAGGAAATAGGTATTCCATTAATAGTTTAATCATTAGCGAAACTATAACAATAAATGACTTACTTATGTGGCTGTTTGCGTGAGGTATGTGGGTACCTAATTTCATCTTCACGTGAATAAATTTTTTAAGACCCTTTCGATTTGATGCTGTTATAAAACTCATTTTTACATCGATGATTATGTCACTCTACTATGCTTTCAATGAATTTCAGAAAATGTGTAACAACTTATCGAACTTCATAGATAGTGACGAATAAATAATTCTAGCGTGTAGATAAGGCCCGACGACGACCGCGGCGGTTGGGTGTACATGACCACCTCCGCAGCTGCAGTCGCTCTATTGTTTTGACGTTTCGTTTGATTCATGCGTGCGCGCCACGATCGAAGGCTGGTGCCAATTTATCACCTCGCCTAGATTACGCCAAGCTTGAATATTTGTAATAATGATATAAATGTAAAAAATTAGATTAAATGAAGAAAATCGTTGTTTTTATACAATATTCTAAAAATTACAAATGATAAACTACAAAAATATAGTAAGTTTTGTGACACAGGTCAAGTGACGCGAATTTAAAATTAACATGCGATATATTAATTATTAGCTTTCCGTTCGCGACTTCACCTATGTAAATAAAATGCCCCCGCCATGCGTGTATGTCTGAACATCATCATCATCATTAGCACATTTTTACCCCATTGTAGGGGCTTAGGCCTTCCCCAGGGTGAGGAGGGGGGCTTGGAGCTCAAGTCCACCACGCTGCTCCACTGCGGGTTGGGAACTGTAACGACCGCCATCTATTGACAGCGTCCGGGACCGACTGCTTAACGTGCCCTCCGAAGCACGGTGTCAGTGATATTGTGTACTTAAGTCAGAAAAACTCATTGGTACACGCCCAGATTCGAACCAGGGCCCTATGGGGCCTTATAAATTTAAGACAGGTTCGTTGCGCTCCGGGCTATCACGACACTGTCTGTCTGTCTGAACGCGATAGGTAAATGAAAATACTACCAAACAAGTTTTTGTACGATTGTCACTAATGGACGGAGTGATTCAAGAGAAAGGTATTTGTGTGTCATTCATTAATGTATAGAGTAAATTGGTTGAAATATTATGGTGATTGTTGATGTCGGAAAAAATAGAGCCGACTGGGAGTTTTCATAGAAAACGCTGCCTAATCCCTTTGAGGTATAACAAAACAATGTATGGAGGAATCGTTTCCCTTTTATAGGTCTAAAGAAAAGTCTGCGATGGCATATGCCTATCTTTTAAGGATAGGTCATTACACCTATTATAATGTTTAAAAATGGTCATATATAATGTGGTAATTAGAAAGCAATTTACATGGATACGGTATTAATACTTATCAAATTAAATACGTTAGTTACCTTAAGAATTTGACGACCGCTTAGCCTAGTGGGCAGCGACCCTGCCTGCGAAGCTGGAGGTCCCGGGTTCGAATCCCAGGTCGGGTCAGTATTTATATGATGAATATTAATACTGGCACCGGGTCTTGGTTGTTATATGTATGTGGTGTCTTCGCTTGGTACCCAAAATACAAGCAAATACTTAGTTTGGGACCTAGACGTTGTTATGATTGTGTGTGTTATTATATTATATTCATGCACAGTATAATTGCCGTTTACGCCATACAATTTAAATTAGTTATCACAAAATAAAACTATCGCGCGACAAATAAATTCAAATGGTCTCCCACACCGATGCGACACGCGTGATGTAATTAGGAAGAAGTCACCAAAGTTGTATACAAAGAAATATCGTATTTCAGTTTGTTTTTATGTATATTTATATTCTTTAATTTTTCATAGTTTTGTGGTTGGCGTGGCTACATTCGGTCGTTTTTTTAAAAGCATTTATTTTAGTGCAATTGTGCACTAGCCATGAGTTTAAAATGACTAAATAAGCAATAAACCGTACATCAATAAAACAGGCAAAGATTAATGCACCGTCAAATAACAAAGTGAACCACAATCACAATACAGTAACGAGTAAAACACGTAATCGTATACTAAGAGTAATCAAGCGAGTCCCGTCCGCGATAACAGAGCAATAAGTAAGATTGTACTTCGACGCGATGGTAACGCTGAGAAAATGAGTCGTAAACAAATGCGCTATCCTTTCGTTAATCCGCTAAGCGGGTTGTAACGCTTCAATATGCGGCTCTAACCAGCTCGCCCGGCTGTGGCAATTTTCACGCTCTAGCCCATTTTGATTAAAAACGCTACAAAAGAAATGAAAAAATCATGCACGCGACAGATGCGATTGAAAATCGTAAATATCTAGCGCGACGCACGTGACGCGTTGAGCGCCCGCGATCGCGCATATTGCTGCGAATCCAATTTCGGTAAAATTTAATGTAAATACATGAATTTTCCCCTTGCCACTCAATGCAAATCAGTGAAGAGAACTGATATTTGCATATGCGTTGCTTAAAATATGATGGTCAAATTCGATTAAATAATTGTTAGCGTCTAATAGAGGAGTATTTTAGTTAGCAAAAATTGGCTACTAACTATTAACAGTGTAGAAACTGAACGAAACGTTTTCTTGTATTTCCGTTTCTATGTACGAAGTAACCCATTTTCGCAACTGATCACTACATCGACAACAATACAAAACGTCTTCCGTTTCTTCCTTTGAAGTACAACAAACCCGACTTGCGACATCATTTTTATTTATGTACGTATATATAATACATATTCATTTATGTAGTAAGTGTTTTAATAAATAAAAAATAAGAAATAAATTAGCTGTGAATCGTGAAGCGCATTACGGAACGTACCTCCCAACTGACTTAATGTTATTGATTTAGATTGATAATGATCTAGTCTTAGGATCTACTTAGACATTGCAATTTATTTTAAAGTAGCAACCGCCCGCGATTTCGTTCGCGTAGTTTTCTTAATTTTTAGTTTTTCAAGTTTATGTAGGAACGCTAAATACTTTAGGAATAAAAAGTAGCCTACAACGTCAAAATGGCCTACAAAAGCAAAAATTCCGTCAAAATTGATTCAGTCGTTTCAGAGATCAGCCCATACAAACAAACCGCCAGACAAGCAGAAAGACAAAAAATAAAAAACGCGTGTTTGGATTTCTGTTACGTGTAAGTAAATATATGAACATAAGGAAACTCTTTATAGCGAAATCACAGACTGACACTTTATTTTTATTTATTAACTTGTATAGATCAAAACCCCCTAAAAATATTTAAGTATATAATTGGAAGATCTCGTCTTCTTGTGTTTAAATATTGCTTATACAAACGTAGTCTGTATACGGTATTTTATAAAAAAAAACGCTAATCATAAAATTTCTAGTCCACTCATATGAAGTGTTCCCATATTCTTTTTTCGTAGCTATTCTGTCGAATGAACCAACTTAGAAATGTGCCCAAATTTTGCATGTAGGTTTGACATGTATCTAAATCATTTAACAATAAGGCAAATAAATGTTTATTTTGTTAAAAAATATTTCTAAGATAGGTAGGTACTCTTCAATTTCATTTACTGAAGTATGTTATATTGAATTTTAATAATTCAACAAGTGGTACCACAAACACACGAAGCAAATAGGTACTTAGAATGGGGCCGGCAACTGCAATCGCATTTCGCGACCGACTAATCAAAGATCAATCATTCCACGTCCGAGGTGCGGAGTCGATTTAGCGTCTTCCGAGACACTCGGGTTGATTGGAACGCCTTCCCCAGCCCGCGCCCCGAGAAACCAATCACGATTTATGTCCAACTGGAAGATATTGAGCGAAACTACGCTTAGTTAACTAAAGTAGCATTCTGCAGTTTAACATATACAATTTCACTCAATTTGAAACACTAGATAATTGAGTATTAATAGCCTAACATTATTAACTATTTCGATTTGATACGCTCACGTTCTGTGCGAAAATCTTGTGATTAATCTACCTTAACGGGATGCGACCTTATTAGATTATGTGTAAAATACATTGAATTTTGTTCTAGTGAATTAGTAAGGTTGACACCGGTCATTTAAATTCCTGTTTGAGCACACCGATATATGGAGAAACTAATCAAGTTAATCTCTGTTCACCGTTAAAAGTAATCTTGAATATTTTATACGCCATGAGGCGCCGCCGCCGTATCGGGCATTCCTCAGTGCAGCTGCCGCCGGGTGCGTAATGCATTTGACATTAAATTAGTAATTAAAATATGCCTTCTCGTGGTGACATTGATAGTGTTTGTTGACTGAGCAGTATTTTGAAAATCCTCGTGCAAGAAGTATTAGTATCATCATCATCATCAGCCCATTTTTACCCCACTGCAGGGGCTTAGGCCTCCCCCAGGGTAGAGGAGGGGGGCTTGGAGCTTAAGTCCACCACGCTGCTCCACTGCGGGTTGGGAACTGTAACGACCGCCATCTATTGACAGCTTCCGGGACCGACTGCTTAACGTGCCCTCCGAAGCACTGTGTCAGTGATATTGTGTACTTAAGTCAGAAAAACTTATTGGTACACGCCCGGATTCGAACCATGGCCCTGTGGGGCCTTATAAATTTAAGACAGGTTCGTTGTGCTCTGGGCTATCACGACTACGACGAGTATTAGTATACTAACGACAAATAAATAAATGTTTCGCAATATTCAAAATATTTGTATGAGTATTACAGGTAGATTTATACTTCAAACAATGTGAAATGATAAATGAATATTTTTTCTGTTCTTTCAACTAAATTAGTTAACGAAAGTGAATACTATAGCCACAGAGGACGTACATACAGGGGATCGACGAAGACCTCTAGACGGCAGTTAGTTGTGAGGTAAATGCGGAGGGAGGAATTTAAAATAAAATTAAAAAGCAAACATTTACGAAATTATTTGTCACAGACCTATCATATTGATACTCAAACTTCATGTTTTAACGAAATCTATGTGACTGTCTCCTATTTTTAAAACGCAAACATTTTTAAAATTATTAGGCATTAAACCTATAGTGTCGGCACTCAACCTTCATGTTTTACCGAGATCTATGTCACTACGTGTACAAATTTCAAAAAGCATATAATTTCAAAACTATTAGTCACAGACCTATCGTATTGGTTTATCAGAAGGTTTCGGCTTCGAAAAAGTCAACATACAAAATGTGTGAACGTACGTTTGTAAAAAGAAATACAATATTAGGATATGTAGAAAAAACTTTATAAAAAGCCAAAACACAAGCAGGTTTGAAGAACCGAAGGAAAAACAAAAACACATAGGCATTATAAAACAATCAAAATACAGTTATTATTGTTCACTACAATATTTTCAAAATTGTAACATAATATAACGATTTAATAATACCAGTTGTAAAAGCACCCTGAACGATTATCGTTCATTAACTCTCAAAAAGTTAGTGCAGAAAAATAGATAGTCAAGGCGACGTTGCCTGGCCTTAAGTTAAACCTGGTCGTAAAGTCGATGCAGCTCGGCTCGGACAGTTAAGAACATCGTCTCATGCAAAAAAGAGCACGCATAATTTAACAGTGGCCTATAAAACGTCTACGATGCGCGAGTCGCTGTCGTAAAAGTTCGTCCTATGTCGGACTGGATTAAAATCTGACGAGATACTACAACGCAACACTATTAACATTACATTCTTATTTGCGATTAAAGTCTAGTAAGGCATTAACATTATTTTTAGGGTTCCATGCTCAAAGGGCAAAACGGAGCCCTATTGTTGTCACTCTGCTGTCGGTCTATCTGTATATCACAGGTCTCTAACTCGCTCACATTTCACGTTATAACGAAAAAAAATTCTACGTTTGAATTAGATTAGACTAATTAGATATTTTATCTAAATACTTTAGAAAACGATGTTTTGTCCTATTCTACGGTTCAATTTCGATGATCTGAACTTATAATAATAATAATAATAACACATACAATCACAACAACGTCTAGGTCCCAAACTAAGCATTAGCTTGTATTAGTTATTGTATTATTATATTAACTTTAAAAGTAGAAGAGCGAGTTGTAGGATGAAGATCGCTCTGCGGAAGGCTTTGTACGGTATTCACCGTAGAAAAAATAGGAAAAAATTGAACAATTTGTACTTTTTTAGTCAACATTTAATATGTTGAATTCTTAATATGCTACATGATCATACAAGTAGCATATTAAAAAAAAAACGTTGTGGAACATTAAGTGCCTATTGACATGCTGTTTCATCAAGACAACGCCATCGCTCGCACACATGCCTAATGTAAGCTAGTTGCTATTAAGAATACAGGGTTTCTATTGACTGACTGGACTTTGACTGATCAATTGATCGAGTGGTTAGAGAAGGGTCTCTAGCCCTAGCTGCAGACTTGTTCGCGAGTTCGATTCTCACCGGGGACAAATTTTTGTGTACATGAACATGTCTATTTTGTATTGGTGTCTTTATTGGTTGCTATAAAAAAAAGAAACTCGAAAAAAATGACACTTTACACATGTTTTCTTTGCAACCGTTAGTTATCGCCATTTACTCACTTGAAACTTTTTCTTTATTTTGGTGAACTCCATACGCTCTATAAGTTAGGACTACGTTCGGCCGAAGATGGTGTATGTATCAGTTGCCTAGTACCGTAAGCTCTGCTCAGTTCTAGACTACATGATCGTGTGTTAGATGTCTCAGATATTATTGTTATTACTGAATACCAACCATATTTTCATCGCTCTCACTGATATGTTCCCATATTAAAAAACAATTTCGAGAAATTCAATAAAATGACAACGAAGTCATGGTTACAGTAGCGGAGTTTTTCGATTTCTATGAACAAGATTTTTTTTCGTGGGTATAATAACAATTAAAAAGGAATTTAATAATGTATTAAAATACAAGGCTATATTGACCAAATAAAATAATACTTACTGATTTTTTTTTTTGTGTTTTCAATTCCATTACCGGGAACTATTTGATTGGCCGTCGTATCATATTGAACGGCTATTGGCTATCGTCAGAATAATAATATATTATTTGAGATACACCCATCTACATTACGGTCCGTGAATGACCCCCACAAACTGTTAGGAAGGAATGTTCACATCAGAGCGTACTCGCATTTTGCTCGCACTGGTTTTGCGGACGGACAGATTGACTGTTGATCCACCTCAACCAAACAGACCGCTTTCGTAAAGTAGGTACCTAATTCGTTTGAGGTTACCATATGAATCTCGAATATTTAATTAATATGTTGATGGTCACTATGCGACGAGAACTCCGAAGTCGAAATACATATAATAATAGTTATCTAGATCTATACTCATATCACAAAGACGTAAAGTTTGTAAGTTTGTTTGCATGTAGGAGGTGATCTCCGAAAGTACTCATCCGTATTCATAAATTTTTTCCCACTATTTCGAATGGACATTTAGGATGGATGTGGGTGATATTGTTGACATATTATCGCGTCTGATTGTTTGTACAGGCTAATCTCCGAAACGGTTGAACCAATTTTGATTAAACTTTTATTGGCAGATAGATGTCTGTTCTGAGAGTAATGTAGATTACTTTTTATCTATGCATACAAATAAAATGAAAGTATCTGTCTGTAATTATAAAATAAAGGGTTTTTCGCGAAGAGCGGAGAAAAATGTGATAAATTTAAGATAGGACGATAGGAACTGGATCTCCCCCTTACCCTATTTAGAAGTGTTTGTAGTGACGTTCTTCCACAAAGTAATAAAATTCACTTTTTTGACGTATTTCAAAATTATGTTACATAACTATGAAATAAAGATATTTGATTTGATTTAATTTGATTACGGTAAGTATATATACAAATATGAAGTTCACGCGGGCGCAGCCGCAGGCGATCGCTTATACCTACAATTTTTTTATTCGAAATGTATTATAATTACTTTCTTAACTTAAAGCAAAGACACTTAATTGACCAAATTCAACTTCGTCTCTAGACAGGAAATATTATTTTATCTAAAATATAATTTTTAGTATTGAATGGCGCCTATAATACGGCCGTTTTAAAGCAGATGGTCACATTTAAATATTATTAACTAGCAACCCGCCCCGGCTTCGCACAAGTAACAGAGCATATAAGCCGTAGTGTTTTTTTTCTGTCGTAGTGTCCTATCAGCTTGTTGCGTGGAACATGTGGATTGGATTTAATTAGATTTAAATATAAAATATGTTCATCCTACTCGGAATATTTTAAATGTATTTTATTTTCAATTCTATAAATACTTAAAAAGTAAAGAATAAATACAAAAAAAAAACAAACTACAATATTTCTTTGTATGCAACATTGATAACTTCAGCATAACCGCCGGCCGGCGCATTGCCCAGCTGCTGGTCGCGCGATATTTATATTTGGCGATAATCTCCTAAGATTTTAATTTAAAATATATAGGGTAAAAGGCAATCATAATGTGCTCGAAATGCTGAAGGTAAATAACGTATTTAATTTAATAAGGATTAACACTGTATCCGTATAAATTGCTTTCTAATTACCTCATCATATGCACCATTTTTCTAAACATAAAAATTGGTATAGTAAGCTATTCATAAAAGATAGAAATATGCCATCGCGGACTTTTCTTTAGTCCTATAAAAGACAAACAATTCCTCCATACACTATTTTGTTATATCTCAAAGAATGGGGCAGCGTTTTCGATCAAAGCTCCCAGCCGGCTCGATTTTTTTCCGACTTCTTCAACAATAATCTTCATACGTCAACTAAATTGCACAAAACATTAATAAATTATACCCATAAACTTTCCTCTTAAATCACTTCGTCTATTAGTGACCATACCATATGTCCATCCTTTCGGCAGTTTTTGAGTTTATCGCGTTCAAACAGACAGACAGACGCGGCGGGGGACTTTATTTCATAATATGTAGTGATTTAAGTAAAATTTTACAAGTGACCAAGATATTATGAAATATTATTTGATCGCTACCAAAAATAATGATAAACGTTATTACACAGTAATGTAATGCATAGTTATAAAATGAATACCAATGGATTCATTGCAAAGCATAACGCAGGTATATGGAAACGCCTTTATGCATATTTAATCTGCATCTCGTACTTTATTTATTAGCCCACAGGCGTAATAAATACAAAACAATAATCTCAATTCAAAAAAAGACGACGAGCCCCGACTCAAAATAAATAATTATTTGCGCAATTAAACGCCCCACAATCTCGGAGATGGCGATACGAGCGATTAACGTCAGAATATATTACAATTTGTCTTGCCGTTCGATATACACACCGAAAAAAAGTAGTTGTCATAAAATATAATGCATTTTTGACTGTACTTTTTATCAGTACGCATTACAATCCAATGCAATTCAGATAGAATGCTAATCAAGAAGACAAAATAGTTAATGGCGAGGGTGAATTATTATAATAATATAATGTATACATCACAACAACGTCTAGGCCCCAAACTAAGCATTAGCTTGTGTTTTGGGTACCAAGCAAAGACACCACATACATATAACAACAAAGACCCGGTACCAGTATCAATATTCATCATATAAATACTAACATGACCTGGGATTTGCACCCTGGACCTCCAGTTTCGTAAGCAGGGTCGCTACCTACTAGGCTAAGCGCTCGACAAAACAACAAATTACTGAATCCAGAACGCAGCAAAGGATTCTAACGTAGAATACATGCTGAGCGTAGAGAACGAGGGATTCAATGCCCCGAGGGACAATTCTATACAGTTTCTTTTTATTTCTAGAAAGGTAGAAAAATATAATGAAATGGTATAGTTTCTTACAGTTTCTGTCATTTTATACTATTTTTTACCTTTTCATACAACGTTTACACGTTTTTACACGTATATCTAAATACAACTATGTTCCAAACCTATTAAATACATTCACAAATGGGCTTGATGTTAATACAATTGAGGGACATGTCCAAGTTTCAAAAATTTTGTCGGATTGGTAAAAACATGGTGGCGAACTCAGTAAGTTAAGATAAATATATTTCCAGGATGGCTGCAATATATGCAAGATATTCTTATTTAAAAGCTTGCACCAAAGCTTGTTAGATTGCACCATCGAATGCAAGTGCATGCTGTTATCAAAATAAACTCTGTACACAATGTACGATATTGCTAGTTAAATTCATTTCCTACGTATACTTTTTTTTCCTTATCTATAGAGCAAAAAATATTTTACACCAGAATTGTATTACATAGTGTGCTTAAATAATGTACTTATGAATTTAGAAAAGAAAAGAACAAGAAAAAACTTTAAGCTCTTTTACAGTTATATGGAATGTTGTCATTTTGTTATTTACATTGTGATTAGCTTTGAAAATAACGCCATGAGACTTTTTTCAGCAAGCTTTTTCGACTCCACAACTGGAGAACACTCCCTTACTCAATATTGACTTAAGGAGTTTGGACTATAAACCCATACACCCCTAAAACACTTTACTCATTCATAATACATTGCTTTAATATACATATATGTGTCCACATTTTTTAGACAGCGCATCCGTCGTGCTTGAATCCTAAGAAAGCAACTGAAACAGGCCATAACAGATGTCATCTCTCAATGTCGTGAGCATCAATATTTATATTAAGTACGTAGATTGAGTTATGAGCTCGAATACCACCGCAACGGGCCATGTTCCCATTTTGAGTTGCAAAGGCAATTCTTTTAATTTTTCTCTCAGTTTTTGTTTCTGCGTACCACATTGATACCGCACAACACATAATAGGCTTTCGCAATGCTGTTTGTCATCACGGAGCAATTAAAAATCTGATCTCGGCATACCAATGCTGCATGTAAGCCGAACTCGATTTAATTTTGACTTCGATTAATCCATTCTTTTTGTTTGATTCCAATCTTACTTATTTGCATAAGAATGTTTGTTACATGAAATCTGATGCACGATTTGATGTGGCCAATATTGTATTGAGCACAAACTATTAATATAATTTACTAGTACACGATTCTAATATAACCAATAACAAACTAGGTTGTGAATTCGACATTCGCCTTCTCCCAACGGAAAAATCAGATGATTACATTAACAAAGCAACGTAGAATAAACATTAAAGACGCCCACCACGGATTGTCACTTGAACATCGTATGGCTTCACTTTAAATGCATGAGCGTTTAGTGAACTGTACATTAGGCGTTTTTATTTTCCGTGCGATAGCGGAAAGAAAAATATAAAATAAGAACCCGCCAAGTGCGTGTGGGTTACAAACAATAAAGGGTTTCTTAGCTTTTTAGACAAGAAATGCAATATTCTGTTTCGTAATAACTGAATTATGGGAATTTGTAAAAAAACTTTGAAACAAAAAATTTACTAAAAAAGTTACTTGAAACCCTTTTCATTACATTTTTAAAAATCTGACCAACGAAAGACACCCTACACGATAGAAGGCATGAAAAAAATATTGTAAAATTGTATCCCTGAGTTCAACGTATTTGATTTGATGCAGAGAGAGAGGCACCCCTCAATGATGAAATTTTCATAAATGTCGCCGCTGCATGGTATGTTGGTGCCTATAAGAAATATTCTTGTGTTATTTTATGACACTTAATGGAAAGATGGCAGAAATCAGCCTGTATGTACCTAACACATGAACGAACAGTCGAAAGTACGGACATGACCAAATTATAAAGGTTCCGTTTTATCCTAAGACTACGTAACCCTAAAAAGCTGATATGGATATGGCAACACACTTGACTTATTGACTACAGGCAAAAAGTCACGATCTATCAGCACTGGCGCGCCAACAAGCTATTATTGTTCGGTCTCGATTTCACAGCGTTGTACTATTTATATTACATAGTTTTTAACGTTTTAAAGATGTTTGTATTATCGTATAATGGTATGACCACAGAGAGTCGAGTAGGTTAGAGGTGGCATATTACGGTATTTGTTCAGAAATACGTGTCCCTAAAATAATTACTCACATAACGAGTATAAGTAAAAATATTACATATAAGTAAATAGTTTAGTCTCACATTTATATCATTTTAGAAAGCGGTTAAGTCGTACATCCCTTCATTTTTGTATGATTTGATGTCGCATTTTAGAGTATAGGTTATGAGATTTGCTTAAGTATGCAACATACTGCATACTTGAAGGGGACAGCCTATCCGCCTATATGCCAACTCTAACCTACTCTAATGCTCTGTGGGTATGACAAAGGAAAGACAGCGGCTGAGTGTTGTTTTTGTAGAGATGTGGCGTAACTAAATACGTGATACGTATTTTTTCTAAATTTTTTTTTTTTATAAAACTAAGTTTATAGATTCAATGAGTTTAATAAAATGAAACAAACCGATTGTATTCAATAATCAATAAAGCCCTACCATTTCTTGACAATTTATTCTTCTTAATTTTGAATGTTTATAGCACAATACAGCAATGCGAATTGGGCATTAATGAAATCTTTAACATGTTTAAGCTGTCAAATGTCTCATTCCATGAATCGTATGACGTTTATTGGTAATATAAGTTCATACGGTACATTTATAAAATATTTGATGCAGAAATCCTAGCGCCGTAGAGCATGCGTGGTCGACCTTGGTTGCGTTCGCCTGCACTACGCGTTACGTCAAACGCACGGTCGCCCTCGACCGGACTGCGCGGCGATGAACCAACTTGAACTTTGTCAGTGATAGCGGTCAAGTGTAGTAGCAAAATTTATTCATTAATTAACTCGTCTCAGCATGCTCACAACGCTTTTATTGTCACTGTATTTTCACTTTTCATATCAAATACTGGTTGGCGGAGTCTATACTTTTAAGATTTTACTTTTAAATCTTTGTTAAGCACATTTAACGAATGAGTTAACATTTTCTTCAAACAGATGTATAGACTTCGTAATCAATTAACTAAACCATGCTTCCTATTTCACAGTCAATTTAGTGTTACTAGACTCCGTAATTGAAGTTTCGTGCGTGCAGTTTCCTTAATGTGAAAACCGAACGATATGCCGATTTCGTTTTTAAAACTCATGCTTCCTTTTATGTGAAGAATACTACAGTGAATGCATCTTCAAATTTCCCTTGTGACTTAAATGGTTCCGATTTTATACTGTTTTAATTCGCAGTGGTAAAATGAAAAAGCAGATGTCATTTTATAATATTATTTGAGTCGTGGTTGCTGTGCTGTATTTCATAGTATGAAGGAACTTATTATGTGATTGGTGAATTCTTGTTTTGTTAAGTTTCTTGCGGAGCTTTTCTCAAAAGTAGTCATATCCAGAAGCGCTGCTGACTTTCGTAGTAGCATTTTGACGACAATAAGTGTCTTATTGGGGTCTAAGTGATTAACAAAAGTTTTCGTTTTGAGTGCTAAAGTTTTTGTGTCAAGGACGTGTTTTGAGCGTATCGATCTAACACTTCGATATACTGATCCACATACAATTTAAGTGCTTTCACAGATTGTTCTGAATGGTGAGACAAAAAGTTAATTAAAGCCGGTGCCGGTGACAGTGTGAACAGCCGCAGGTGGCTATGGGAAGCGCGGCCGTGCGCGTCCAAGCCGCACCGCGACCAATCGTCTCTAATTGTGGTAATGCCTTTAGTCCATCGTCACCGCTGCACTACTGTTACGAACTTTTTAACATTTGTACCATAAAAGCAAAATACAAACACCGGGTCACTACGTAAAACTTTCTAATGAGCTGAATGGAAAATCAACTGTCTTTAACTGAGAAATTTTTGTAATGGAAATTTTGTGCTTTCTCTAGTATTTAGTATTTCAGTACATATTTTCCCAAGTAATTTTTAATATTGTTGCTAATATCATCTTGGAGTTTCATCTATCAACTATGAATGAAAAATAAAAATAGTTGAATACTAATATTTCACAGTGCGACAAGGCTTAATAATCTAATTATTTCAGACGATGTATAAACATTAATAAATTCTTACTTAGACAGTTTTTGGATTGGTAGCGCATCGATTTGTGTCTGCTATCAATTGTACCTGTGCGTGCATTGCATAACTAATTTGTGACTTGGGGTACTCTCGAAGAACCCTCGTAGAGTTTCAAAGACAATAGCTTAGTTGCACTTACATCCGACTTCTGAAAGGGTTTTTAAATCGTTATTCGTTGAACGGCAAATAATTTTTAATTTTGTTACGAGTGCCGAAACGTTAATTAGACAAAAATTAACTAACGTGTGAGTTGTCAGTTTGACCGATTAATTGGTTCATTCATTTGCTATCGCTATCATAGTTCTATTACGATATGTATAACGTTGTCTCTATCTAGTCAAAGCAACTAATCAGAAAAGGACATAATCGATTATACTACACATGAAACTTTAGGTAACTTTTGCCGAAATAAATTCTTTGCCCTGACCACACTTACGCTACTTTGTGTAAAGTAAAACATAAGTTTTTCGTCGAACGCGGTCAATCGTTATTTTGAGAAGGTGAAGTATTTAAATTCGAAAATTTCTTTACCGTATACACTGCAAGAAGCGACACACTATCACAGTTGTAAATCATAATTAAAGATATATAAAAAAGAATACTCGAGTATTACACGTTATCGGCATACGCATCGAAAAGCGAAAACATCCTCGAAGGCGTCGCATAACCCGTTCCGTCATGATCAATGTCTGAGTGAGATTTGAATACTCGCCCCGAACGCCGGTGGAAAACTCAAAAACACTTAATTTATGTGCCTTAGCTATGTATACCGCTTAATTTAGTAACCATACAGCGCCGTTTATTCTCACCACCGGATTATAAATTCCGGCTGCGAGAGGGGCATTCTTTGGTAACTGAGACCCTGTGACGAGGTCGGTTATGATTAAGTTTCATATGCGACACGACACAGGTATTATTTACATTTGACTCTCTTATTTAGTATTGTTTCAAAGGTAAATAAGAGATTGTTCAAATAAAAATAAATTATCATTAGATAAATATCAATTTAACAACTTTAGTTTCCTTGCCAAAATTATGATCAGATCGACTTTATGAATAAGTAAAACCTTTTTATTTCATATTTAAAAGTATTTTAATATAATCATCTTTGGTGCATTAATGATTTTGTACCATTTAATTTTGCAACAAAAAAGCCACAAGGCACAGTATGGTTTAGGGATCTTGATATTAGATAGTAGTATGTAACAGTTTTCTAAACAATATCACCCAAATTGTATTTTATTCGAAATAAACAGCATTATATATATAAATGTTAGTTACATTTTTAAATTTATTTGGCGTCGATATTTCATTTACAAAAAATTATGTGTAAATCCATTACAGGCCGTTTTCAAATATTTATTACTCGAGGCAAGAGTTTTCGGAAATCAGTATTTAAATTTATAATAGAAGAAGACGGGGACCCTCATTACCGAAACGGCGCAGCGGCGGCGGCGCGAGCGCAAGTCGTCTTTCGACAGCGGCCGTTAACGCGTCGAAGATCAATGGGCATCGAGCTCGTAGGCGGAACGTTTCATTAACTATTTTATTATAAAGGAAAATAAAACAGTTACGACTGATTAGTTCTTTCGACATAATTCAACATTGCCCTTTGATAGTGATTACAAGTGCAATTAACGTATTTTAAAAATATTATTTTTTGTCGATGAAACCATATAACTAAGCCATTTGAATAAAATACAAAGGTTTTACTAACTATATATAGTCGGTCTAGATGTGACACCTCGTATATGGGTATCAACAAACTTTTCAGGAGACACGACAGGACAGGAGAGACAGGAGAAACCTGTTAAATTATTTAAAAGATATTATTATATTTTTAATGATTTTATCTCAAAATATTGTAATTGTCTGATATAAAAATTGATGCCATTGATATTGCGCACGTCCATGGTAATACTACCCTCATCCTAGACCACAGATCATCACATCATCATCACAGATCTGTGTCCTAGACACTTCGCTTCCAGCCGTTGAGCTGGACAGACAACTTCGCCTCTTGCCGTTGAACTGATAAGACACGTGTTGGACGCGTTGCGCGCGGTATCTAATCTCTGACCTAATAGCCTCCGTTTGTCTCGGCTTATATTATTGCAAGATTATTGTGTGCCTTAATTGATTTAATTAGGTGCCAAAATTTACCACGCCAAAAGTAAAGTTATGTGTGCCGGGCGTGTAAAGGGAACAGACATTTTTCGCGTACCATTGTTGGTGAGATCTTGGTGATCTGGGTGAACGGGAACCGGTATATCAGGATCTTGGCTGAGCCGTGAGCTGGCCTGCGGGGACGCGAGAAGTCTGCTTGAATTTCATAATCGTGGTAAGCCCGACGGAATCCCGTGAGATTCGACAACAATAGACTCGAAATTAACTATTAAACTTCTACTGTGCTAACTCCGTTCTGTCGTCGACATTTTATGGTAGCATAGTATTGGTTCTGTCGATGACGATATCTGGAACGTGGTTTAGAATCACATTTGTTGGTATCCGGAGCGTGGTTACGGTCTACTGACCCCTGGGGTATGGGCATCATAGTTTTGATCTACGTTCTATTGTTAACAGTAAGATATACTAAAAAAAGAAGAAAAAGAAATTGTTTTTAATTTTTAAGCTAAAAAATTGCACTTACGTGTTATCACTGCCATTTTTCTTAATATTTGAGATAACTTACGTGGTATTTCTAGGTACTTACCTACTTAACAAATAATTAATATATAAAACGCATAGATTTGTAATAATAATAATAATTTATTCTCGGGTGCTAGGCCAATAGTCATTTTTACATTTTTACACGTTATTTACATATTAAACAGTACAATAAAATAACATATAAAAAAATCATAACAATAAATAAATATAAATAAAAGTTAAAACTAAATCAGTCAATTCTTTATTTGAAATGCATATGCATCCAATGGGCCATAAATGGAGAGTCCCATCTATCAGCGACAGTGTCTAGGATGATGTTGCGGCCGCCACGTACCCGCGCGAGAATAGAGGTATAAAACGTTTGCGCATGATGGCATGAAAGCCGTCCACGCGCACCTTCGCGAACATTCCGGACGCGCTACAATACCGCAGCAGGCAGCCGATTCAGCCAGCACCCTGAACGCATTATTGTATTGGACACGCAGAGCGCTGTATGCCCTTTGCGTATAACTCACCCACATCCTGCAAGCGTAAAAGGATTGACAGAAGGCTCTGAAGAGCGTGGTCTTGACCTGATTAGTCCCCTTAGAAATCTGCGAACAAGCATATTACATCGGACAGACAACGCTCGACGCTCCCGCTTTATATCCATATCATCACTCAGATCATCGGTGACCCAATGGCCCAGATACTGACATTCTTAAGAGGAGAACCACACAATGATACTGGTGGCACAATGGAATAGGATTTGGTACGCACCTTGAAATGAAATTAAATGAATGAATGAATACCATCAACTCACTCTTTTTCGTGTTGTAACTGAGCCCATGGACATAAACATAAACAGGTAAGTGATGTCACCCGGTTCACGTGCCCCCGCGACACTCACGGGCAAGCTCGGCCTGGAATTCGTTTTGATTGTAGCTTTCTAGAATTTTGAAAAGATTTTGTCGAAGTGTAGTTCTGCAGTTATATCCATTCGGATTTCATCTTTATTCTTTTGACACCATTTTAATTTTTATTTAAATATTGCTTTCGATTACCGCATTTTATAATCCAAGACTAGGTTTACTATAAAGCGTCCACAACTGAAAGTCCAGCCGAGCCGTTCTGTGGGCTTCCTTTACGTGCTTGTTCCAACCCGTTACATGATTTTTCTTTCGTTTGTCTTCATGTACGTTAATGAAATATTAATATTATTAATGGCACTTGAACCTTAACCTATTACAAAGACTTTCTAGTTTTGAAATTTTTAGGGACATTTTTAAATTCGAGTCATTAGAAAATCTTACAATTTTAAATCATGACTACCCATGTACTGATTTAATAAATCTACTCTAGAACTCTTGGCACTAGTACTATAGTTGAATCTGGTAAGGCACAGTTACGAGTAATCACAATAACTCACGAGCTCCCACCTTATTAAGCAAATAGTTTCGGGATGTATAACAAGATGTTACTAATACATCTTACGAGGTTACACCTATAAATTATTGTCAACGCTTGTTACGAGAGGTCACTACAAGTCGGGTTTTGATGTCCAAATGAACTTTAATGCATGCAACACTTACAAGGTAACACCAGAAATACGGCGTGGAAATTTCTGCATATAAATCTCATTTTGTCTAAAAAGTATAGTTACGAGGTATCACATCTAGACTGACGATATACGAGGTATACTATGTTGAGAAGTAAAAGCATGCATATATTAAAGTATACATAAATAAATCATTAAATATACATTATTTTTTTATTATTCTCACTCTCGCCTTTGAGACCGGAACACTGTTTACCAATAAATGATAATGTTAATAAATTAATATAATATCTAAACATTGTATTAAATGTGATGGAGAGCACCCGAAACAAACAAAAATAAGATTTACAACGTAATTTCTTATAATACGAAACCAGTAAAAACAGTAGTATTATCAGTTCGAACAATGGCCGATTCGGTGTATAAACAACAAAAAGTGAAAGAGTGCATCCATAAATAGAAAACGCGTGAGAGATGAGTAATGCACGAGGTATGCACAAGGCATCGTATAATGGCTGGAGACACACGGATTACCCAGTAGCAGGCGCTTATCTGATAATAAATATTATAGACCATTCTTTTAGACGAGGTGGCCATTAATCGAGTGGTCGATCAGGCAGGTATCGCCTTACAGGTCGCATTGTTGCTCCCATCGGTTTGTTCCTATTTATCACGCCGCGCCGCCGCGCCTGTTATATCGGTCTTCTTGAGCCTTTACTTCGAAACTGTACGCTAGTGGATCACCGTGTTCACTGCCACTAATCGCTTCGAAATTTAGACTGTAAATAAAACGCATTAGAGTTTATATTGAAATTATTATATCGAAGCAAGTTAAGTAGACAAAGCGTTGTTTGAGACGCGGGGGTGGCACGCCTGAGAACGAAAGCGACACGCGACTAGCCAACATCGCACGCCTTTGTGTTTTGACAGACGACATCGATATTAGTGAAATATTAATTCAAGATAGCGCTACTCACACAAAAAACACTACGAGAGAAGATACTATGCCGCTGTTCTATTGTTAAGGTGTCAAAGATTTGACAGCACTCGCTTTACTTCGAATGTCAAACCTAACAAAGGTAATTGCTTGATTAAAAGATGTATTTATTCTCAGTAATTTATCGGTTATTATCCTCAGTTCCTTTAGAAGAAAATACTATCCCTAAATTTTATTGTTTTGAATATTTTAGTCTTGGATTTATTTTTATTCTCGTGTTTGTTCTATATATAAATAAGTTGTTTTTGAAGTTATGGCGTTATGGAAATATTATTTAAATAATTAAGATTTAAGCCTATAATAATTAAAAATATTTGAAAAGGGTTTGAATATTTAATATAATACCTATATAGAAAGACCAATTTCATCGTTTTGCACATAGATTATGCATTAAGATAATTTCGTTTTATTTTTTTAGTACGGTGTCACGAAGTTTCGTGATTATTTGTAAATATGGGAATTTTGAATATTTATTAATAGCAACATTGCAAATTTGGTTGAAAATCATGATTTGGTTAGCAACACTTTTTTCTCCGGATGGCAGCAGGACCGATGCCACGAGGTGAGTCTGTTGCCTAGAATTTATGGCCTATTAATAATTAATTACCTTTATTTGGTAGTGATAAGCACGATTGATTATCAAGCACCTAATTGTAAGTATATGATTAGTTTTTAGAGGTAACGAAACTATAAGATACGATATCCTGCTGAGCACGTGGTGCCAGCTGACGTTTACTATATTTGCCGGTAATATATTGACGATATCCACAATATTAATGCGTAATACAGATTTGAATAATGTTATAGATTTAGCGAGATTTGTGTGTATGATGACGTCGGCATAGAAGCTGACTCGCGTCATAACCTAAGAGATTGAAAGACACCTCGAGCACTTCTCAATGAATGGTTGAGAAGGTATGAGCTCTTCATAGTGGTTAAAGGGTCCACACTCTGACGTCGGCATAGAAGCTGACTCGTGTCATAACCTAAGAGAGTGAGAGATATTATAAGAGCACTTCTCAATGAATGGTTGAGAAGGCATGAGCTCTTCATAGTGGTTAAAGAGTCCACACACTGAAGTCGGCATAGAAGCTGACTCGTGTTATCACCTAAGAGAGTGAGAGATATTACAAGAGCACTTCTCAATGAATGGTTGAGAAGGTATGAGCTCTTCATAGTGGTTAAAGGATCCATAGATACATACATATGTATATGTGTATGTGTGTGTAGATAGACACTAGAGTTTATCTTAAATAGAGGTACACAGAGATACTGATAAGCGAAGCAGATGTGAGAGAGTTTTATATACCTAGTATGATACTATCTATATTCTATTATAATCTATTGATGTGCTTTTACACTGTGTACTATGTTGTTTGTGATCACATTCTAACTAACTATAAATTGTCAATGCGGGGTCGGTGCTGGACCTTTGGGCCCGGGCCACCATTGCGTTAGGCAATGGTGTGCCCGGGCTTTATTAAATTTTTAGGTGTTCCTGAGACGGGAGAGATGAGAGCGAACTAATCAAAGCTGCCTACACTGACAACGGAGATGATGCTTATAGTGTACATATATGCTCATGCTGGATGTCGCTTAAAGGAGCTCCTCGGAAGATAATTCAAGTGGTCGATGCTACTGTATATGGTGTAGATTCTTAATGAACAATATGAGATAACTTGATTAAATAAATCAATTATCAATTTGTATTAATTCAAGTATCGTTGACCCTTGATCAGTTCAAATATAATCATATCGCGATCTTAGAAGTTACACCTCACAATACATGATGATATAACAAAGATAGACTTCGCGACATGGTGGAGATGCTTCGTGATATGAAATCAGGAGTTAATCCCTCAGCACATCCTATTCGTTTTCCGATGAGCTCAAAGCGATATCAGCATCATCTGTTGGCGGCTAGCTAAATGACAATTTTAGACTAAAGAAACACTGACTAAAAGAAACTTTTAGTTTCATAATTTAGTCAATTTATGAAAACGCATACAGCATCATTACAATTTATAATAATATATTACTAATTTATTTCCTTGTTGTAAAGGCGAAATCGTTTCTGACGTGTTTTCGTGTTAACGATGACCTGCGGTGACCTTTGTTAAATAAGTTGAAAAAGTGTTGGGTCGATTGAGTGAGTCAGAGTAAGGTGATCTGTTGATATGACTCCAGATGCGATTCATATCTATACTATCAAACGATCACGAAGTTCAAGTGAAGAAAGTGAGACGTACAAGAATAATTTTTTTTTTGACCTTAACTATTACAATATCGGTGCGCGTAGTATAGTGAAGACTGAAGAGTGGAGATTTTGAAGGTTTCAATCAACTACACGAAGTATGATGTGTTATCGTGTTCTATTTATTGAATACCTATCTTTATCTTACTAATTTAATACATGTACAAAAATAAAATTATTAAATAGTGTACTCCATCACTCAATTTTATTTTATATTGTTAAATACCTACCACTGAATAAATGGAAAGTTACGAAATCTCGTTTCATTACTAAATCTCATAAGAAATAAGAACTTAGATATTTTACCTTGATTTATTACCATTTGGTGTCTCCCATGTATAAACATACCTATTGTTTTACTATTTATATCCCTACAGAGTAGCGGATCCTAACAGAAGTGAGTCACTAACGACTCGGCTCAGATGATGTTAAATCATGACTTAAATATGTACATCACTAGATCATAGAGAATTGATCAAATGACATGAAACTTCAAGTGAAATGATTGATTTTGCTTGAATTATTGAAAATAAACTGAGTGTCTAGGTACATGGTGTCTACATAAAATTAATGTTATTTTGATTAAAGTTATTGTGTACTGTGATTTAAAAGTATGTAAATTGCGTTTAATGTGTACTACCGACTGCCAGCGGACTTGAGACGGTACGTACACCTACAAGTGATTTAATTGTTGTAAAACTGGAATTAAACATTTGTTGGAATTAGTCGAGACGAAAAACTGTCTTTGTGTTTTATGACAACGATGGAACGTAACGTCACGTCACGTTATTATAGCAGTTATAGAGATAAACCGTAAAATAATGGTTATTATGTGGTTATTGCCTATGTAGTAGGTACATACAAAATGAACTCAATGTAGAAGGCCTCTCACATGCTTACAGGTTAATATTAACTAAGTTGATTAGTTATAGTCTGAAGCAGCATATAAAGTTGCTTACCACTTAACAAAACATATAAGGTTGCTTACCGCTTAGCAAAATCAGTAGTCTGAATAGAATATGACTCAAATAGATATTATTTAGTGAAAAGAATATGATAAGTATGTATGTATGCATAAAAGCAATGTACAGCTACCAATTCTGACCTGAGATATATTGTCTACATATATTTGTCAGACAGAGACCTATATATGATAATATGAAAGTTGAAATTAAAGTTATTTAAAACAAAGTCAGTTTGTAGATTAATAATAGTATGATATAGTACCAGAGAGATAGATAACTATGTTATCCGTTACCTTTCTGTTTGAATACAATTATGATGAATGTTTCATTGTTTGTTAGTGGCTAACTCGGATGGATGTTTATCCTGAAGTGCGATGGAGTGTAAAGTGATCTGTTATGAAAAGTAAATGTATAATGTTTTATATAAATCAATGAATAGTAAATAAAAGATGAGAAAGTACCTATTAAGGTACATAATTAAATTTTGTTAGCATCGTTGAAGACCACATAGTTGTTGCCTTTTCAGTGAAAAATGGAAGCTGTAATTAAGACGAAAGTGGTCACCATCCATGAAACAGTCAAACACCAGATACCAGAATAGACAAATACCAGAGAATATAGAAGAGGCTAACATTAAATTAGAAATGTTAAAGCTACTCAATGAACGCCTCTCGCTGGAAATGAACAATTACTATAAATATGCTGAGTCATTTTCACCCGATGAAGCGGCAAAATATGTCAAGACTCAAATGAAGGGAGATGAAGTAATCGCAGAACTTACAGTAAAAATAAAAAAAAAAAAAAATAAAATAAAAAAATAAAATAAAAAAAAATTATCGAAACATGGGAAAGAAACATTTCAAGGCAGATTACCTAAGATGGAATTGACTAAATTCAATGGAGATATTCTGATGTGGAGAACCTTTTGGGATCATTTTTCCCTCGAATATGATAGTAAAAGTATCAACGAAGTTGATAAGTTACTGTACCTGCAATCAGTTCTGGAAGGGAATGCCAAGAAGGCAATCGAAGGTTTAGAAACAACCAATAAAAATTATAGTATTGCTGTCGCTACCCTTAAGGAACGGTTCGGTAAACCTAATACTATAATTCCTATATAAGATACAACAAGCTGATAAATCCATTTTAAGTTGTAGACGCGTGCTAAACGATATCGAACGACACCTTCGGGTATTGAACGGTTTGGGTGAAGATACCAACCATAACCATTTACGATTTCTATTAATTCAAAAATTTCCAGAAAACATCATATATGAATTAAAGTTGAAATTCAAAAATAAAACAATTGAAGAAATTAGAACATGTCTAGAGGAAATTATATCAGCAAAGGAAGATTCGAATAGAATGACTGATGCCAGAATGCGAAATGATAGTTATTCGGTAGAGTTGTTACACGTTAGAGAAAAGGCACCTACACACAAGGGCAAAAGAAAAATTCAAAGAAATATATACGAAAGCAAAAGAATAGTAATAAACACTTGTAAAACTACTGATGGTAGGAGACATAATGTATCCACCAATAAGGACAGTAGGAAATGTAAACTTACTGAAGGGTTCGATGGAAGGAAAAAAAAAAAAAAAAAAAAAAAAAAAAAAAAAAAAAAAAAAAAAAAAAAAACCAAATTGAGCTGCATATTCTGTAAAGATCCACACTATAATGATGAATGCAAGACCGTCAAAGATATAAGAGAAAGAAAATTAAAATTGAGAAATCGCTGTTTTAATTGCTTTACCACGGGACACAAAGTAAACCAGTGCCGATTGAAAAGGAAATGTGCACATTGTGGATCGTATAGAGAACACAACCGAGCTTTATGTCCAAAACTGCCAGTAAATACTAGAGTGGAATCTACTACTACATTTTACAATAATACTAAAAGCTTCATAGCATTACAGACGGCTGTCGTATGGGTAAATGGCGTAAATAGAACGAAATCAATAAAATGCCGATTATTACTTGACTCTGGAAGTCAAAGAAGCTATGTAACTAAAAAGGTAGCCAAAGAGCTAAACTTACCTATCGAGGAAGAAAATAGGCTCATGGTATTTACTTTCGGTTCACAGTCTCCACATGAAGTTGTTAGTCCAATAGTTAAAATCAATATCAAGTCCCGTACCAACTTAAATAAAGTTGTGTATGTGAATGGCGTGCCATTCATTTCACAGAATATCCCATATCCAAGCGAGGAAGTCAAAAGTTGGGCAAAGGATAAAATCTTAGCCGATGATGGTTCCCTGTCAGATCAGATAGATATCCTGATTAGGAATGACTATTACTATTCCATTATGTCTAACCATAAGATTAAAATCCGCGAAGATTTTTTCCTAGTAGAATCTATCCTGGGTTGCATACTTTCAGGAAAGATCACCCCAGAAAATACAGATCAGTTATATGCTCTTACATATTTTCAATCCTCATGTGAAGATGTCAAACTCAATGCACCTGAACGTCCATTAGAGAACGTCAATTTAAAATCCTTGTGGGATCTTGAATCTATAGGGATTACCGACAACCCTAAAGTTACAAGAGATGAAGAAGCGATCAGGAACTTTAATGAAACCACTAAATATTGATAAAAGATACTATGGCACCTGGCCATGGAATCAATATCCACGGAATTTACCAGATAATTATAGACTTGCAATCGGCCGATTAGTAAATTTAGTTAAAAGATTAGATCAACAATCTCTAGAACTGTACGATCAGACATTAAAAGAACAGATGAAAAAGGGTATTATAGAAATAACACCAGAGCATCAGAAATCGGTCAGAGATTATCCGATACACTACTTACCTCATCATGGCGTGTTCCAGCCTGGTAAACCGATGAGGATAGTTTATGATGCATCGGCAAAAATAAAGGATAATAAAAGCCTATACGATATTGTGGACTGCTTATGCTGGAAGATCTGACTGGATTGTTAATAAAATTTAAAATGCATAAGATAGGGATTGTAGCAGACGTAGAAAAGGCTTTTCTCCAAATAGAAACCCATTTTATGTTAATAAAAGAACATAAAAAATAATAGATCACAATTTTAATTATTTAAAATATAAATTTTGATGCAGAGCAATTTGACTTTGTAATGATAATGACAGAATATATATAAAATATAAAAAAAAATAATATAATATCAACCAAAAAGGTTGAATAACAGATTTAACTAAATTAGTTTTGTATGTTTGTTTCATACATATTGATTACAAGAACACAACAGAGATGTAACCAGGTTCCTATGGCTAAAGGATTTAAATCAACCAACGTCTTTGAATAATTTAGTACACCTAAGATTTTGTAGAGTACCATTTGGAGTGATTACCAGTCCTTTTCTTCTGAATGCCACAGTCAGAAATCATCTTATGAAATCCGATCAGGGGAAGCTAAAGGCAATCGCTAACGATATATATGTAGATAATCTTGTAACGGGAGCATCCACATATAAGAAGGCCATTTCTATATACATGTCATTGAAGAATTCCTTTAAAAACCTATCAATGAACCTAAGAGAATGGAATTCTAATTCTAAGGAATTCATGAAAGCAATACCTTTAGAAGACAAGGCCAAGAAAATTTAAAAAATTCCTAGATTAGAGCTACTAGGTGTTTTGATAGGAAGTTGCCTTATAAAATATGTTTTGAAATTTAATCAGCTACCAATACAGGATCAATTCATATGGACAGATAGTCAAATAGTACTTAACTGGTATCATACAGACAAATTACTACCGCCATTTGTTGCTAGAAGAATAAACGAAATAAAACAGAATATAAATCTGAAACTTTGGTATGTCCCATCTGAATTGAATTCTGCTGAGGTAGCTACGAGACCAAATTTCTCTAAAGAATCTATACGAACATGGGTAGAAGAACCAAAATTCATAGTAAAAAACACTATAGCATGGCCCACTCCAATAATTTTTTTTCTCTTTCTTGAGTGGGGAGGATCAGCCCATCCCACAGGCTGAAGACAAAGAAATGACCGAACCAGAAAAAGAGAAAGAAGAAGTTGATCTGGAGCGCCACGAGATAGACGAGATAAAAGAACTACAAGCAAAATATTTCCCAGAAGAAATAATAGGAGTGGAAACGCACCTTAGTAGAAACTTAGGTTTATTTCTGGATGATAACAAGGTCCTGAGATGTGGAGGACACATGAAAAATACGAATTGGTCTTTTGACAAAAAGTATCCAATACTAATACCAAAGAACCTCAGTCCAACGCCAAGACTAGAGAACCATTAGAAACTGTTATCGAACAACCACCACATCAAAATTTAGTTAGACAAATGGCAGACTCAGTAGATCCTCGACCAAAGCGAGGTGCAGCTATAGAGGCTCGGAAGAAGATTACCGAGTGGACTCGATTGTTACATAATTCACTCATATAAGTCACTTTCCTTTGGAGTTGGGAGTGTCACGAAGTTTCGTGATTATTTGTAAATATGGGAATTTTGAATATTTATTAATAGCAACATTGCAAATTTGGTTGAAAATCATGATTTGGTTAGCAACACTTTTTTCTCCGGATGGCAGCAGGACCGATGCCACGAGGTGAGTCTGTTGCCTAGAATTTATGGCCTATTAATAATTAATTACCTTTATTTGGTAGTGATAAGCACGATTGATTATCGAGCACCTAATTGTAAGTATATGATTAGTTTTTAGAGGTAACGAAACTATAAGATACGATATCCTGCTGAGCACGTGGTGCCAGCTGACGTTTACTATATTTGCCGGTAATATATTGACGATATCCACAATATTAATGCGTAATACAGATTTGAATAATGTTATAGATTTAGCGAGATTTGTGTGTATGATGACGTCGGCATAGAAGCTGACTCGCGTCATAACCTAAGAGATTGAAAGACACCTCGAGCACTTCTCAATGAATGGTTGAGAAGGTATGAGCTCTTCATAGTGGTTAAAGGGTCCACACTCTGACGTCGGCATAGAAGCTGACTCGTGTCATAACCTAAGAGAGTGAGAGATATTATAAGAGCACTTCTCAATGAATGGTTGAGAAGGCATGAGCTCTTCATAGTGGTTAAAGAGTCCACACACTGAAGTCGGCATAGAAGCTGACTCGTGTTATCACCTAAGAGAGTGAGAGATATTACAAGAGCACTTCTCAATGAATGGTTGAGAAGGTATGAGCTCTTCATAGTGGTTAAAGGATCCATAGATACATACATATGTATATGTGTATGTGTGTGTAGATAGACACTAGAGTTTATCTTAAATAGAGGTACACAGAGATACTGATAAGCGAAGCAGATGTGAGAGAGTTTTATATACCTAGTATGATACTATCTATATTCTATTATAATCTATTGATGTGCTTTTACACTGTGTACTATGTTGTTTGTGATCACATTCTAACTAACTATAAATTGTCAATGCGGGGTCGGTGCTGGACCTTTGGGCCCGGGCCACCATTGCGTTAGGCAATGGTGTGCCCGGGCTTTATTAAATTTTTAGGTGTTCCTGAGACGGGAGAGATGAGAGCGAACTAATCAAAGCTGCCTACACTGACAACGGAGATGATGCTTATAGTGTACATATATGCTCATGCTGGATGTCGCTTAAAGGAGCTCCTCGGAAGATAATTCAAGTGGTCGATGCTACTGTATATGGTGTAGATTCTTAATGAACAATATGAGATAACTTGATTAAATAAATCAATTATCAATTTGTATTAATTCAAGTATCGTTGACCCTTGATCAGTTCAAATATAATCATATCGCGATCTTAGAAGTTACACCTCACAATACATGATGATATAACAAAGATAGACTTCGCGACATACGGGGCTAATTTGCCATTTGATAATGTAACCTGAATGCTGCGAGTATAACAAATTAAACTCGTAATCATAATTTTCTCTTATGTACATTTTACGAGTATAATCGAAAAGATAAACTTTCTATACCTCACTGTATGAATACAACCAACTAAGATTTCTGGTACGATGGATTGAACACATTAGAAGTGTGACATATAAGTAACACACGTAGTGTCATTACACTTATCAAGGCTGTTCCGTTAAATCCAAGAACGGTTTCGTAGTCCGACACATCAGAAAAGCATCACGCGGTATCGCTAGCGCCCGTACCGTCCGTATTAGAGTCACGAATTCGTCAAAGTTGAAATGATTTGCATATAAATTACTTTTGTCGATGCGTAATCCACGTGTTGCTCGGCGAGAATTGGGATTAACGTGGGAGGTGTCGCGGTGCGCCGGGTGACAAGTTGAGCCGACATCCGTCAACGCCGCGCCACCTAATCGCCTGATCGAAGATCGGTACTAAGACCGACTTATCGGACTTTCCCTCTACCGAGACCAGAGCTGACTCTATTTCGGAACTGCTTGGCTTCTCTATAAACACTTTGTGCATATAGATAGACCCCAAAGTCATTAATGAAAACTATAACTGGTTTGTTACTTTATGTTAATTATTTCATGTCTGATTAATTCATGAAATCTGCAATAGCTAATCGATTCAATGTATCGGAGAGAGTAAAATCATAAAATAACTACTAACTATCTAATAAAAGACGTCAATAGCCATCAAAACTAATCGAGTATTGACAACAGCGAACTCACGACACCCGATCCCTAGAGCTTACTGAGATTCCCTTCAACCGAGTTCGCGTACAAGTGATCGTCAAATTTTACGATGGCTACTGACCCACGCATAACACCAGCTTTAGGAGATGTCCGCAATTATAGTAAAATCGACAATCGTAATTGAGAGACGACAGTAACTCGTCTGCTAAAACACTTTGTATAGCCGTTTTTAGAATTGTCATTATCAAGTTTTCTAATAAACTATTTGAAAAATCCAAAATTTTATTGAAAGCTATTTGAATGTGAATTTATGAATTAGCATAATATTTTACGATTAGTTTTATATTTAGTCCTCTCTATATGTTTATGAAAAAATCTATATAGTACCCACACAATAATCAAATTCGTTTCGAATTGTAAATATCGGTGAACAAAATATTTAATCTAATAAATATTTCTTGATAAAGTAACTCTAAAATTAATAGTTAATCATTATGAAAAAATGCGCAGTATCTAGATCGATATAATAATACCTTTTGAAAATATAGACATGAAAAGATACCTAATTGTTATGTTATTTTTTCACGCTAATATATAGACACTAACCGAGGTTGATTGTAATTTGCACAATGCTTCTTTAGGACATGGATTAACAAAGACACGGCTAAGCTTCTCAGAGCGAGTTGTTTTGTCTATAGTTATAAATAACGTCAGAAATATGATGTATGCAACCTCCGTTTGCTTCAATTTCGCATTGTTTCAACCGACAGTTATTATTTTGATAAGGTCATGTTTCAATCTTTGAAACGCTCGAATGAAACGATTTTAACACGGAACAAATATAATGACCACCAAAAAATACTTTAATACCTTAAACATTATTAACAAAAAAATATAATAAACACCAAAAAATTAAGTCTCAAATTACTATTGTTTTAGCTACTTTAGTCACGACTGCACTTAAAATTGTATTCAAAGACCAAATGTAGTAAATGATCACCTAATCTTAGCGAGCAAATCAATGCGCTATTTCTGCCAAGATAACTTTGGTTATAATTTCACATTAAGATGCGATTTTAATTTTGGTGGTCATTTACTTTTTTTGACGTAATATTTTACTACATTTGGTGATAAGTTAAACATAAGCCATTTTAATATAACGCTCATCTGATCTCCCGAGGAAAAATTATGTTAAATATTAATCAATATCTCTTTGTATATTGCTTATCTACACAGTCCAAAGACATAACTATTGCGACAGATATACAGATGTATATAGACAAACGGTTTTTAGGGCCGAGAGAAAACATGATAGCTCAAATAGAATATAAAGCTTCTGAATCTCAATCGGATTTCAGACGGTAAGCGAAATTGCAAAACAAAACGACATAAACAGTACGTAACTATCAATACCTGGATGTTGTCGATAGTTAAATAATAATAATAATAATAAATAATATAAACTGTAATTAAGAGACACTAAAAGTTCATAGTGTTTCTTAAT
Source organism: Luffia ferchaultella (assembly GCA_949709985.1). Taxonomy (NCBI): domain Eukaryota; kingdom Metazoa; phylum Arthropoda; class Insecta; order Lepidoptera; family Psychidae; genus Luffia; species Luffia ferchaultella. The sequence continues at coordinate 8,741,355 of OX453251.1, forward strand.
TACAGTTTACATTATTACACTCCTATTACACTCATAAATACGAGAACAAGAAGAAGTATGAAAAGTAGACTGAGACCAACAGTGGCGAAGAGAAAAATCAACAGAAACAGGAATAGCGACGCGTATGGGACGTTATAATATAGCGTAGATCAGTTAGTTTAAAATACGGTCAATAAAAGGTTCTGTAGCTTAGAATAATACCGGATCTAATTGGGATGAACCTTTCATTATACATAGTGTTCAGGTCCATAGGAACAATACTTCGGGGTGAATATAAAATTAAAAATTATAAAAAAACCACGTGGCCGTCACGAGACGCCCGCCAGATGTGAAATATTGAAATTGATGATTATTGAAGGAATTATTAGAAAGAATCCAACGTCTCATGGAATTACTTATAACTTCGTATCAGTGAAAAAAGATGCGAGACGTAGTTGCGACACACAAATTCTGCCTATTTCACTTTGCGTCAGGAATAATTTGAGACGGTTTAACTTTTGAATAATATCATATTCTACAATATATAAAAAACACTGATAGGCTTATTTTAAAAGAGTTAAATTAAAAGGACGCGATGTTCCAAATATTATGGGACTTTCTAAACTCCTACGACTTATTTCTTGATGATATATTTTTACTTTATGTCTTTCCGTCGTGGGTTTTAATTTTTTTTTTTTATTTTACTTCAGTATATTACATAATTATATAGTAGAAACAAACTTCCACAGCACAAGGATGTTTATTAATTCTGGAAAAAATAATTATCACAATTAATAAAAATTGCAAACATATTTTTTTTTATTTCAACAAATTCATTGTTAAAATTTTGGTTCAAGCCGATTATCAATAATAAACATATGTGTTTAATAATAACGTTATAATATAAGAACATGTGAAAATTGTATTATAAAATATAAATATAATCCCCGTACAATGTTGAAAAGCCCTCCTAAAATTCTTTACCGAATGCATAGGTATTTCTAACGACAATAGAAGCGACCACGAAGCGATCCCCCCATGTACCTACATGGTTAATCCCCGAGTACATGCTTATACGAGTTTAGTAGAATGATACAACTCAGCTATAACTGTACCTAGGGCTGGTTTAATTTTATAACTTACAAATGTATCACCCTTAACTAATGAGTCTAGCGATGATGGCTCACAGTCACTGTTTCAAGTAGTTGGTCGACTACATAGGCGCGACCGGCGCCGGTAGCACATAAATAGGGATAAATTGTGTTTGCACTAGCGGCGCTCAGAGGACGGGGCCTGGGTGCGAGGAGACTTCGTATTTATTCTATTTGCCGAACGTGCTTCAGCGCCGTGGCCGCTGTTTGACGATGCAAATTTATCGCTCCGCTTAATATAACGTGCGCCGACCCCATTGATCCGTTGCCGCTTGCCGCTCATTACAACCCGCGACCATCCTCGTAGATCAAATTTTTCTATATTACATCCCATAGGTTTTGGGTAACAAAAATTTCCAATTTCTATAGTAACGTTTTCCAATATAACCTATACGTGTTTGTGCAATAGATTTAATAAGGGCTATCAAATCGACAGCGCATAAAATACGCGATTCGAATTTAGTATTAGAGCTACAATAGCGTGCCTACACCTACTCGTAATACGAGAAATAACAATGAGCGACCACAACATAAGCGCTTCGGTACATTAAGAAAAAGTGAGAATGCCCATAGTGGGTGATCGTAAACTGCATGCAATAGTCGTTCGATCGGATAAACCCTTACATCGGCTGGCGGCGTTCACCGTTACGGCCGATATCGACATATTCGAACCCTTCCTCGTTCATGAAACAACGAGGCTCGTTTGAATTGATTACCTCCGCCGCGCCGCATCGCAGTACACATTTTTTGCGCCGTAGAGAGCTTGTTTGTAAAAATAGCAATTTTCTTACAGCGCCTCCTTATTCGAGTTGCGCACGAAGAGTACTTTACTTCTCATGCAAAAAAACGCGAGAGAAGAAAAAATTTGCTCGAACGACAGAGCCGCCGCGCCCATCGTCTGGTTGCAAGCTGCGTTATAATTATATGTATAATCCCAACTCTGTGGCACATCTCTTCATATGACACTTAGTTTTATTTTGTAATGAAAATTAATAATAATAATACCTGGAACATCTCACACACGGCCATTTAGTCTCAAATTAGGCAGAGTCTGTATTCTGGGTACTAGGCAACTAATATACGTACTTAATGGTTTTTTCTTATATCATATAGATATATTAAACCCCGGCACGGAACAAACAGGCATGTTCATACACACAAATATTTGTCCCGGGCGAGATTCGAACCCGCGACATTTGGTTCTGCAGTTAGGGTCTCTACCTCTAACCACTCGACCAATCAGTCAGTCATATACACATTATATGTATATATATATATATATATATATATATATATATATATATACATAGCGTTAATATATGAAATGATACATACAACTCGTAAACGAAATTTTTTAACTAAGCGTGAATGTCGGTTCATGATGAATATTTGAATATTACTCGCACATAAGCTTTCACCAGAATCGTTTCAAAATTACTAAGTACATCGAAACTATTCAAATCAGATGAAGTGGTAATGCTAAAACGGAATTCGTTCCAACTTTGGAGTGCAACACAAGTTAACACCGCCAGTCCACAACCTCAGCCGCAGGCGCGGCCAACTACAAACTCGTATAAAGTGAAGTGCAGCCCTGTAAGTGAGGCTGCACATATACATTACACGTAGTTACATTGTACCATTTCGGCATGTGTGTTAAAATTCAGTGCACGCCGTACGCAATATAAAAAGTTGATTAGTACAGAAAATCTATGTTCATTTTAGCGTCGCGCGTCGTGACAAAAGGTGATAAAAACCGGCCAAATGTGAGTCGGACTCACGCGCCGATGGTTCCGTACAAAGAAGTTTGATTTTGTTATAGCTTAAAGGTGTTTTAGACCTGAGTAGTATTGGATATGAAATATTTTTATTATATGATGTAACTAAAAATTTACGCTTTTTGCAATTTTTCCTTTATCTGTGTTTTAAGATGCTGTTTCGTACCGTATTTCAAGATTCTGAGTTTACGGGAAGTACTCTGTATGTTTTCATTCCCTGGCGAATGTAGAAAATTTGCAGCATAAATGACATTGTCTTTTGATTGCGTCGGCTTAGAAGTTTGATTTGTTCACAGCTCCAAGGGACAGTAGACCTTTCAGCTTAATACCGCTACGCGTTCCTGAGAAAAAGGGACTGGACAGACAGACAGACAGACAGACGGACAACAAAGTGATCCTATAAGGGTTCTGTTTTTTCCTTTAGAGGTACGGAACTCTAGAAATGGCCTTAAAGATATTAATTACTTAACTATTACGCTGTTTAGTTTACAATGTAAGGTTTCACGCTTCAATCTACTGTACGCCTACAGGTGAGAAAAAAGTGATTTCTTGACGAGTTGGGCGACTCGGCGTAAATTGATGGTTACCTCGATCCATACAAAGCAATGAATGTACTCACTCGCACCGGCCGCTATCAAAGCACGCTATGCACCGACAACTACGGTTATCACTGTATTTGAAGTAAAACCAAAACGAGAACTAGCAAACCAAACAAAGTATATATGGACCGGGGAAAAAATGTTTTAATATTCCGATAAGCTTAAGATAAATAAATAAGCTCGCGTTTCACTCGCCCTTTAGTCGAGTTTGATTTTTTTACAATGATCCATTTCTGCCTGTGTAATCGGCAATACTGATCAGGCTTGTTATAACCACGAGATGTAGAGGTATCATTAAAACATTTTACGATTTTTTCTTCGCATAAATGATTGGATAAATCTGATTTAAACACAATAAAAAAAATCGGTTGCACTGCAGGCCATCCCTAAAACTTCCCGCTATTTTCGAGTTCAAAGCGCTCGAAAATTAGAAAGCTATTTAGCTCCTCGAACTCAAAATATAGATTTTCGTGGTTTTTGAGCTCTTCGAGTTCATAATATTCATTTTCCGAGCTCTCAAAGCCCAAAAACAGAATTTCTAATCATTTAAAGTTTTTTAAGCTTAGAAACCTGGGACATATCAAAGAAAATGTCATATTGGAAATATTTGAACTGCGATATCTTTTAAACGCTTTGTTTGATTTTAATGCAGTTTACGGCATTCTATGCAATTTTATAAGCACAAAACTTTTGTGTAAAGTCAAAAATCTATCGGTCGTAAAATCTCAAAGTAATGTTAAAAAAGCACTTTCGGAAATTTGTAGACTGCGATATTTTTTGAACGTTTCGTTTGATTTGAATGAATGCAATTTATAGCATTATATGTAATTTTGTAAGCACAAAATTTATGTGTAAAACCAAAAATCGATTGATCTTAAAATCTCAAAGTTATGTTAAAAAAACACGTTTTCGGAAATTTGTCAACTGCGATATCTTTTGAACGCGACGTTCGATTTTGATATTTTTGGTGGCACTCAACGCAGTTATTTATGTACAAAAAAATGTATATAGGGTTTCAAGTAGATCGGTTGGAAAATCTCATAAGTTATTTAAAAAAAACGTTAAATTTATATTTTTGAGGTTAATTTTTTTAATATTTTTGAAACAGCTCTACCGATTGACTTCATAATCTAAATCAGATCTAAGTCTTGATGAACCCTTTCAAACGCCGTATCGCAGGTCTTAATCGGTCAATCTGTTACAAAAAAAAACAAACACACACACACACGCACGCACGCACGCATGCACGCACGCACGCACACACATACGGACGTCCAGCCGAAAATGGTCAGAATGGGTTCCCAGGACCTCAAAACGTGGAGATCTAAAGAAAACTCGATTTTCGGAAATCGGACCCAAATCAATAACTTCCCTTAGATAGCGGGAAGTTAAAAAAATATTCGAAATTATACGTTTTATAAATTTTAAAAATATTTATCAAATACTTTTACATGAGCACAAAGTTTTACGTTAATAGAGACGTCATGTTCTCACGTCGCACGTCAAGCGTTACTACTGTCCATTTCTTTTGTATTAGGTCGCCGTCGCGTGAGGGACCATCCGTCTCGCCACGACTTGTGTACGAACACCGACGACAACGTCGGTCGTTGCAACGACACGCTATCAATCAACTTAATGACTATTCGAAATATAATTAGTGGAAAAATAATGTAATTTAATTTTATGGCAATCCAAAATTTTTGCTACACCTCATCTAATAAGAATTTAACCTAAGAATGAAGTTAGTGAGCTGAATATTTACAAAAACCTTTGTTTTGACATTCTTATGATATGGTAAAAAATCTCATGAAATCTCGTATTCGCGAGTCAAGTATGGTCGGAGGTTTTTTTTTTTTTGCAAATATTTCGTTTCCTATACAACACATGTCATTACTGGTTACTATAAACTTTGTACGTTATAAAGTGTTCTATGAAATTGATTATACGTACGTACTTTTAAATATAATAAACAGTTCTCGAATTATAGTGCAGAATGGGAAGTGTGACCCTATAGACTAGAGTAACGCTATTATATTATTATTATTAATAATAATAATAATAATAACGTATACATCACAACCACGTCAAGGCCCCAAACTAAGCATTAGCTTCTATTTTGGGTACCAAGCGAAGACACCACATACATTTAACAACCAAGACCCGGTACCAGTACCAATATTCATCATATAAATACTGACCCGACCTGGGATTCGAACCCGGGACCTCCAGCTTCGTAGGCAGGGTCGCTACCCACTAGGCTAAGCGGTCGTCAAATTTATGAACTAGATTTTTTTTAAACAAAAGAATCAACTGTTTCAGATTGAATTGAATTGAATCAGATTCTGTTTCGCATAAATACGAGTAAAACGTAGGCAATCACTGAGAAACATTTTACGAAAATTCGAACTCTAAAGGGGTGAAAAAGATGGTTAAGTTTGCATGGAAAAAAATATGAATAAATCGCGGAACAACTTGAGTTTACGGACATTTAATTTATACGAATAATTAAACACGTATTCAACGCACAGTCCAAACCACTGGATCTTGAAACATGTAATTATGTACAGAGATTCTTCATATAAGGACAGTATTCACTAAGAAAGAGTTTTTTAAAATTCTATATCTGAGGAGGTGAAAAAGCGCTTTAAAGTTCTTATATCAAGGCACAGCCTAAGCCGCTGGGTTTAGAAATGTGACATCTGCACACAGATTCCTTATAATAACGTTGCCTACATTTCAATTTAAAACGAAAAACACACTCTTTTGCTCCTATGCTAACGTTCAGCGTTCAGCGAACGAAGTACATAGAATTAAAAAAAAACCTTTCTTAGTGAATGCTAGAAATGCTAATGCTAGAAAATTAAGTAAACCTAGGTTTATCCGGGTCTACTTAGAATTATTCAAGGATTTTTGGTAATGTTCGAATAATAATTGAAATTAATTTCAATTCCGGATCTATCCCTACTCATCTAGGTCTACCCAATGCTGGCTGGGTAATGTTAGGTGTCGCGTAATCTCAATGCAAAAGTAATCTTGACGCAAGAGTAACTTGACAGCGACTATTCATTTTTGTGGACACAAGTGTTTTGACAACAATTCCTGTTTTGACAGATTTCAACTTCTTTCGCATGGTTCGTGTAGTTCTAAATATAACTTAATTACTTCTTGAGTAACATTTTTCCATTTTTTTTTATTCTTTTTCCATTCGACGTTTTCGTCCTTGCCCAACAGCCGAATAAGTTTCATGCAAAATATCAAACATATCGTCGGTCACATAATATTTAATTGTTGTCTCACTAGAAGAAAGAGGAGAAATTAGTTACTCGACGCCACTTACCGAACACAGATCAAATCGCTTCGATCCCCGGTATTGCAAAATAGTTTTTGATTCGACGACCGCTTAGCCTAGTGGGTAGCGACCCTGCCTGCGAAGCTGGAGGTCCCGGGTTCGAATCCCAGGTCGGGTCAGTATTTATATGATGAATATTAATACTGGCACCGGGTCTTGGTTGTTATACAAGGTGAGATTTTATTAATTGGCCAAAATTTTTCTAGGTGTTAGGTATCACCAATAGACCTCATTGCGTAAATAAAAAATATGGGTTACATTTTTGAAAATAAATTATTTTATCTACAGTTTATTTTATAACGTTTGGTTGCCTTCTTAACGCTATAGTAAACGTACGCGCCCGAGGCCTCTGAAACGGAATGATACGGCGGGCAAAAATGGTAACTAGAGTTTTTGGTTTTTTCGGGAAAGGTTTATGTAGTCATATCTCAATATTTTTCTATAGAACGATACTAAAAGGAAACAAGACGGCTATAGGTTTTCTACCAAAGATCATTATATTAAAATTTGGCTGGTCATAAAAATCTCACCCTGTATGTATGTGGTGTCTTCGCTTGGTACCCAAAATACAAGCTAATGCTTAGTTTGGGACCTAGACGTTGTTGTGATTGTATGTGTTATTATTATTATTATTATTATTATTTAACTTAATTTGCACTTTTAACACTATCAAGTATTAACAAATATTGTTCGTTAGTAAATTAAATACAATTCAAACCTTTTACAGACAATAACTGTTGACGCAACACCTAACATTACCCAACGAGCATTGGGTAGACCTAAGTGAGTATGGGTAAATCCCGAATTAAAATTTATTTCAATTACTATTGGGAAATTACCCAACATCCTTGGGTAATTTTAAGTAAACCCGTGTAAACCTAGGTTTACTCAATCTTCTCAACCCGTAACATGTACGCAAACAGTCAAACGCAGTGGTACATACTGAATGTTAATGCAACATTGTATGCTGCATTTTACATATCTTGAACAAAATTCTGTAGATTATAGAGCTTGTTTTCTTTTATCAGTTATAACTGATAAAATAACTATAGTTATTTTTACGCGGTGGGTTTATTTAAATATTTTAAATTGCTGCTTTTTCTTTAAACTAAAAAAGTAAGCCTGACCCTTTCAAAGATATGCGAGCTAAGCTCCACAACGGTAGATCCAGAGTGTTGCTTTTTAGGTTGTAGCCGGTCACAGCCCATCAAAGAATTAAAGTAATGTTCTTACGTTAAACGTGCTTTTTGTATTTTGTGGCAAAATGGTAGCATAAAAGGGTTATTATATACCTAGCCATATACATTTATACTTGGAATGGACTATTAACTAGCTTTAAAGTGATATCCATATTGTAACAATACCAAAAAAAAATTATTCCCTCTCTCTCTTTTCTTTTTTGATTTGAAGATTTCATCAAACCTTTTAGGTTACAGGGCGTACCAAAAAAATGGACACCTACATACATTCGAAAAACATAACCCTCCTTTTGGGTCAGCCAGGGAAAATCGAAATGAACATAAAAAACCTTTTTTTTTTAAGATTTTATGATAACGCAAAAACAATTTACGAATTGTGACAGTTGGACAGTAGGTAATTAAATGATTAAATAACCAAAAAAACGTATTCATCTAAATTTACGAAAACAAGAACGCAAAATCAACCTTAAAACTCGATAAACCTGTATTAGTGAGAAATGAAAACAAGAATTAATGTCTCGGTTAATATTAACATTAATATTAATTTTCAAATTAGACAGAAAAATCAAAAACTGTCAAATGCGAGTCGGACTCGTGTGGAGAGGGTTTCGTTCTATAAAATCATCACATTATTTACTACGTTTTTTTTTTAAACTAACCCCATTTTTGATAAATAAATAATAAATTAATTAATGCATATACGAAATCATAAAAGTAGGAATTGACTAGAAGCCCTCCTCTGCGTTTAACGTTTACCCACTCATACTCTAGTTAGCTGGTACAAAAGGGCAAGTTTTAGTGCGGGTTTTATTGCGCAAGGTCCTCGCGTGCCATTTTTCACCCCCGCGACATCCCCGCGTGTCAGTCTTCAACCCCGCAAAATTGCATAATGTCACTTCGATACTGTGAATTGACATTTATGACTCTATTAATACCAAACGCTGCTATCAAATTAAATTACTCCGTGTAAAAATTGACAATTGACAAGAGATACACTAGGAGAATATTTTTCACTGTCATAGTTCTTCTGTAGCCTTCTCATTAAACATCTTATCAAAATATCGAGCCAGGTCTTCTAACCAAAGGGTTATTACGCCTACAACTCAAATTAATTGCGTATCGGTTAGGCAGTTAGCGACAAATTGTAATAATTATAAGCTGGTTCTATAAAATGAGGCAATTTCGTACGCCCTTGTTAATAATACGCCTTATTACTATATACCTGTCACGCTTTGATCTACCTGAAATCTTAAATATTTATCTGAAAATGAAAATTACACGCGCAGAGGCTGTTTTGGGGAATAATGTGAGACCTTTTCTTGGAATCAGAGACGTATAGTGTACACGTGTAAATCATTACAATCCACTTGACACGATTCATAAAAAGAATAACTTAATTTTGTTAAGGTACGTTAGACACAATTTTATTTATCTTTTAAAGGTAAGGTTTGACAAACTATTCACACAAAGTCTTATTGTATCCGTTGGTTGCAAAGTAAACGAATACTTAATTTTTTTATTCAAGTTAATTAACATTTACAAACATTGCTATACGTATAGTTTTAAATTTGTTTACAAATAAATATTGATGATATCGTTAGTGCTATTACGGTTTAGAAAGTGGAGGCGTGAAGTAAAACTGAGAAAACTCAATTTAGATAGGTGTAGTACAACTACACTTTATTTGGTAGTATTAACCTAGTGAGCTAAGATGGCTGAGTAGCTAAGCACACCGCCTTTGATATTATACAAAAATCTTGGGTTCGATCCCCATCACAGGCTTATTGAGCAATGAGTTTTTAATTTATAAAAACTTAAGCCAAATATCATAAATTCCGCCGACAACGTCACCTTTGTGATAGGGAAGTCAACAGCTTCCAAACCTTACCGGTCCAGCGCCGAACTCCTTAACTCAATGTTCAGAAGGCACTGTTCTCTAAAAGCAAAAAGTGTGAAAACCTAATGTAAAAAAAAATATCCAGTGAATAATAATAATAATGACGTATACATCACAACAACGTCTAGGCCCCAAACTAAGCATTAGCTTGTATTTTGGGTATCAAGCGAAGACATCACATAGGTACCTATACGACCCGGTACCAGTATCAATATTCATCATATTAATACTGACCTGAACCTGGGATTCGAACCCGGGACCTCCAGCTTCGTAGGCAGAGTCGCTACTCACTAGGCTAAGCGGTCGTCAATAGGTGAATTCTATGTCTCGTCCTAGCAAGGTTCCAATCTTTATTATAGACAACGAATCCAAACGTCTAGCTCATTACCTCTATCACTTCTTCGACTTTGTCGTGATCACGTACGGCAGTAGTACTGTATTGGGAAATTATCTTTGTCAACAAGTTGTGGACATGTTTCGAAATATCGGTAAAAGCAAAAAGAACGGTGATTTTTTTACGAATTTTTTTTATATCTATGAGTTTTTAAGTGTTTTGAAATTACAGTGTTATACACCGGGTGATTTGTTCAACATTTCATTTTTAAAATTATGAGCCTTGGCGAAAATAATAAACGTACGTGTTATTATCACTCAGTACCACAATTTTGAGATATAGTGTCACAAAGTTATCGTGTTACCGCGGGGGTGCGCGGCTGACTGACAACTGCTTCGGTCAGCGGCTGTCGTCGGGATACCTTTCTCGTTACTCCGGCCGTCGTGTAGCAACAAGTCTTTCTCGTACGTAATATTTTTCTTTGATTTAGTAGCCACGAGGTATAGACAATTCCGTCGAGAAAAATATTTGAATGTGAAAATTTCACCTAAAATTTTTTGTTGGAGTCTTTAGATGAAAAAATTTTGTAAGTCACGAAAAAATATCCCCTAAATACATAAAGCAATAAAGCAGTAAAATATAATTTCATTTTATGAACAAGGTGCTAGCCAATTACCTACAACAGTTCGTATTTAACATTGTAACTTAGTGCCCCTCGGTGGCTCGGCAATTCATTTGAGATTGCAACCCTCTCACGTCGACCTGCGAATCTAATAAAACTGTCGCCAGCTGACACACCGCGGCGAGCGGCCACCTTTATCTCCAAAGCTGATCCGGCCCGGAGTAACAGGCCTTTTCACACTGCGCCACAAAGGTCGTTAAACATACCTTCAGTACACAAATTCGTTCGAGGACGCTGAAATTTAACTAAGTCACGACTAGACTCGGACAAACAACAGAGAACGGAGTCGGTGTCAGGTGGTTTGCGTGACCACGCGCCGGCCGGATTCCACCTCACTCATTCGACGGATCGGTTTACCATGACATTCCTCGAGAGCACGATTTTGGTTTTATAGAGTAATATAAGCATCGCAGCAAATCAACATTTCCAACTACGCCGCTACGCTACGTCATTATTACGCCAGTTAGTGTGTAGGTTTTTGTTTTTGTCATATTGTTGCAAAAAATTTGAATAAAAAATTTGTAAGTATTGTAACGCTCGCTAAACTATAATCTGTAGCGAGTTATTCTAAAATCACATGTTTATGTGATTTAAATTTCAAATGACATTTAAATTATGTATACTTCGATTTTGATAGGCCTTAGCTAAATAGACTTTTGACACAGATAGGATCGGGACGCGGATTCGATATAGATAGTGTTTCCTTGTGAATGACAAAAGATAATAAAAAGATAGTTACGAAGAATCTTAGTTTCCTTTTTCTGTAACGATATGCTTCGACCAGTAGCAAGGTACTTTTACTTTTATTTTTACTTGTATATTAACCCTCTTGTGGCGGGGTCGTAATGACACCTTATAATGTAGAGCTGAAAAATGAAACAAAAATTGCTCGCAACTGTCTATATTTTCCGTATCATAATCGTAGTACAATTTATTTATCTATTTTTTTAATTGAAGACATATATTTTTTTAAAAACGCCTGATTACTAGTTTCAGAGCAGCCAGAAGTACAGTATTCACGAAAGGATGCTATGACGCAATAATTACAATTCGATGCATAATTTAATATTTTATTGGTTCTACCGCATTACGCAAGATAAATAATAAGCAAACAGCTGAGCACAATGAGCAATCGACAACCGCCCCAAAATGGGACCGTCGATCATAACTGCGATAGTGCACTCGCTATGGCAGGAATTTTGGACCGTAGGCCGAGAGGCGCACGATTCGTATCGAAAGTGAATTGTAGTGCTTAAATGCGTAACCACATGTCGCTTGACATTCATTGCTAAATGTATCGACACGAATATCATTTGAAATCAGTTGTATATGCTAAAAGAAAGTAAAAAGAGTTTGAATATTTGTAGGTAGGAATCTTAATGGGCTGTAATACATTTACATAAGTATGTTATTATAATCACGATCGAAATAAGTTTCGTTAGTAGCTACGTAGGTGTATTACTTTAAGAGGATTGTGTAGTGGCCATGTAGTGGCGAATTTCCGTACAAACGGCGTCAATGGTTGCACCCCGTTAAACCTTAACCGATTAGCGAAAAAAAATGTATATGGTACTCAGATCAGCAAAAACTAGGTTTATGCGTTTTAAATTTTTTAAATATTTTGGTACATCATAAGAAAAAAAAAACTTTAATGCGCGGGATTTTTTTTCGAAATTGTTTGATTTTTCACATGTTCAACATAAAAGTAATTGCATGTTCACAACATGTGAAAAACAAATACATTTAAAAGTTATAAATTTCGATGAGATGTTGTGAAAATTCAATTAGTTTCATGTTGAACATATTGTTAATAAAAATGAAACAATTTCGATAGAAAAACCCTGCGCATTTAAGTTTTTTTTCTTATGATGTAACAAAATATTTTAAAAATTAAAAACGTATAAATCTAAGTTTCGTTGATCTGAATACCATTTTTTTTTGTGCCAATCGGTTAATGTTTAATGGTGTGCAACCCTTAACGCCGTTTGTATGGAATTTGTCACTACACAATCCTTTTAATATTTAAGGATGTACAGTTTCGACGAATATCACGATAACGACAGTCTCAAATGTTATAACGCGCAGGTTAAGCGCCATATTTACATTATCATTTGTATGTCATCGCCTGCGTCGACAGAGCGATGTTTTCGCTCGCCCTCTCGATGTTAGTTTTCGAAAGCGTCGACTCATAAACAAAGCGACCTCTGAACTTAATAACAATGTGCGGCGGGCGTGCGAAACAGAAGATGCATCTGGGCGACTTGCAATAATTCTTTCTGGGCCCATTGAACGTCGCTAGCAACATGACGCGCCATAATTTAGCGCTTGCGCACCGAAGGCAAAAATTGTGATTGTGCCTCTCTGTACAAGATCGTAAGAGCAGATACCGTCCGTCGGCGTTATTGACGTGTAGGTAACTGACCTAAATATTTATGATCCTATTTGCACATTAGTAAACAATCGTAAAAAAATCGTAAATAAAGATCGTAACAAAATCTATAAATAACCGATACGGTTTCCGTTTTTAATATTTAATTTTATATATATATATATATATATATATATATATCTTTAATTTCAGTACCTAACGATCGCCAACAGTTAGAATTCATTTCCGTTCAACTTTTCCATGAATTTGATTAGTACCTAAAAGCTGTAAAATTTTGTCATTTTTTTATAAACTTTGCTACACACAATGAATAGATTTTCAATACTTTTAACAAATGTTTTAATTGTACCAACAAATTTAATCGAAACCTTAGCAATCGACTATGGTTTTTATTAAATTTGTAGGCCTTATTTTGGCGTTTTCGAAAGTTGATAATATAAACTAACCATTAACTCTCATTTCAAGGTTCGAACGACACACCTACGTATATAAAAATGCTATTACAGAGATTATTTGATAAACTTCCACTTCGTGACCTGCCTAAGGTCAAGTTACCATATTTGATTATATTGACATTTAAACCACCTTGACTAATTTTAAATGCAATCACAACAATAATTTTACATTCATACGTCGAAGAACTAACTTTTCAATACTGAACAGATTACAACGAAGCTGTAGTAAATACAAATATAATTAATTATTTTTATGAATTTAGGCAGTACTGTCACCTGACAGTAAACTGTAATCACAGCTACATTAATAATAATTGTGTAAAAAACAATAAATCAATAAATTCTGAAAAGAAAAAAAAAACTTTTACACAACCTTCGATTTACATGACATTTATATATCAAAAATAAAATTAGTTAAATAGATTAGTTTCAGTAGTTATGATCTAGAGCTACTAATGCAGTTTTGTATAGGTATTTGAGGCAATACGAGAATTTGTGTAAAACTAGTTTAGCAATGTCTGAACATAAAATTTAAGACCTAATTGCAAGGTATTGTCTCACCCAGATTTTTTTTTAAATAATAAAAAGTCGCACTCTAAGGACGTGTCTTTTTGAAAATATATTTGTTCAGGTATACATATCATTACGTACAAGTCTCGGCCTGCCTCGCATATATTTTTTATAAATTACCAAAAATAAATTTAGAAACCGCCTAGCAATATTTTAGAACCGATTAAATGATCTGATTTATTTAAAAATATATTAATATTTCATCATTTGTTGTCCGTCCGTCTGTCTGTCAAGATTCTTTTCTTTCAGGAATAGCTAGAGGCATTAAATAGAAATTAATATAAAATATAAAATACGGTCCCTCGGAGGTGTAAATAGTTAAACTTTTAAGTCAACGTAATCAAAAGATACGACCATTTAAATCACATTTTTATACCCGCAAATTCACTCTTCAAAACCCATAGGGTGCTTCTCATTGATCTAGAATTACGAAATCTGGCAAGAAGCAAGGTAAACGCGTAACTAGGTACATACGCGTAAAGAAAAAATATCCAAAGTCTTTAATTTGTTTTCATATAATTTTTTTCTTTAATTTTTAAATTGAAATATGCGTTTACATGCCATAAGGTGGTGAGCAGCGATAAACGTTTATGACTTGCACGGAACCCTCAGAACGCGAATACAACTTACCCTTGGCCAGCTTTTATTACATTATCAGCACAATTACCACATGCAGTTACCATGCGTTTCATTTGGTTTACTCGCTAGACACGGCATGAAATATTTGTACGTATAATCGTACAGTCGGCTGCACGCCGAGCGTTACAGTCTGGCTTTTTTTAACAAAGTTAATAAACGCGAAAGAAACTTATCAATATATACCTATTGAAAACTGTAAAAGGCATCGGCGTGCAACCGACGTAACGGCACCTTTAATAGTACCGAGAAAAATTGATGCAATTTTTTCACGCCGTCGCTAACGACTAGCGTCAGTTGAAACTCACAATTACTTGAAACTCAAGGTAACAGTGTAAAACATATTAGACACAACATAATTATGACCAATCTCGTAGTAAGATATACAAGCTACCGTTGGCTACTGGCCGATCGATCGACGCGTTATTTACGACTATGATGCGATATCGACATATGCCGCCGATGTCGCGCTTTACAAGCCGCGGCCGCCGTGATTTATCTACTTGTAGCGACACAAAGTCACAGGTTGACAATTTTACTTAAATATTGTAAATTAATCCCGAACGTATAGAATCATTTGCCTGGCCCCTACATAATACTGTCACTGTGATGTGAATTAAGTCCATATAAAAACTTGTCACGTGTTTCATGCACTCAGAGGCCATGCTATGCTTACAGCTCTGTCAGTCTCGAACGACATGATTCATCGTCGCCTAGTGAAGATATTCACGCTTGCGATAACTATTTCACGCCAAAGTAAGAAATTGTGTAATTTTCTATGCAGTTTTTACACTGTATCAGTGGAAACATTTACATTAATTCGAATTCGGAGCATCAACATCTCGATAATCGTCATTGTTCATGCAAGAAAACACTTTCCCACACATTTTACGACTGCGCCGGAAACAAACACAAAATTAAATGATCACGCATAGGTACATATGCGCCCCGTCGACTTCGGCATAATTCGATAATTTACTAATCTTCACGACTCGTCGGTCGTACAGGAACCGCGCAGTGTCCGAACGAGCTAGCGCCTAAGGCTTGTTAATCAAATTCTCATGAAATTCGGCGGCTGTCGGGGGCGATGCTATCTGACGCACGCTATACGTCAGGCGGCGCTAGTCACGCAACAAAGCTAGCTAATTATTTCTTTTGAACAGAAAAAAACATGTTGAACAGGACAATACACGTATTTAAGGTCCAAAGTCCTTAATGTTAAGGAATGGACGTATTCCAGCAGTTGAGGTATGAAGCACGGCAAGCAAATAGCCCAATTTAAAAAAAAAAATTAAAACGGAATGAGATTGAAAAAAAACAGTAATGTTCTGTTGTTGCGTATTCGTGTAATAAAAGTGAACGGAAAACTTTATATTAAAATTTTACAAACAATTTTAAAAGACAAAATGAACATATACTTAGTTATTTTTATAATATAGATTGTTCTCTCGAGTTATATGATAACGACCAAAAATTAAGTACGGTCATTATAGAGCAAACTAGAGTAACGGTTTTCAATTTGGCAAGAGTCGTATATTGCCGGCGGACAGAGCTCGTTATTGAATCTGACAAGCGCTTACACCGGCATTAGAGACGCGCAACGCCGCCCGAAATGAATAAATTAAGATAAAGTAAAAAGAACGACCCTCTCCTTCAATTAAGGCAACCCACACAATGATTAGACGTTTCACTAGACGAGCGCCGCGTCGCGGCCGGCCCAATCACGTGGCGAGTCGAGTTATTAAGTGCTAGCTTTGTTATAAATACATTCAAAGTGACGTGGATTAATGGAATAAAAGGTTTGAACGTTTTTATATTTGATCACTCTCATTTCTTGTCAACATTCTAACTCCCGAATTAAGTGATGTCGTTTATCTGAGCATTTACGTTTTACAGAGTTGCTCTTTTATGGGCTATTTGTGGCGGATGTAACGTTTTATTTGGACGGGTCGGGGCGGTCCATATCAAGGCTTTCGGGGCTTGTTTCACACCAGACAATACGCCAGTGCAACCGACACGTTCCGTCAAGTTACGAGGCAAATTATATACCCTGATTCAAAGTCGTCTTCATATCATAACACTTGTTCGTATGGTTACGACTTTAATACTCTCAATAAATAATCTTTTGTACCCGAAACAGCAACATGTGGGTGTAAAATTACACAGCATGTTCGAATCACATTTCTTTCTGCTCGGAGACGTTGAAGACGACCTTCAACTCCAGTCGCGGCCTGAATACATAATAACGTAATAACAAGACAAGAGACAGCTAGAGGCGAACGCTGGGCGCTTTCGTATGCAAAAAGCGTTAAGTGTTATCCGACGCTGTTGTACGAGTACGGGCCGAACATTAAACAAGAGCGGCTGCGAGGTAAAATAGAAATGGGTTGTTTGAGTAGGGTTCTTTCGCGAACGCAATTGTACTCGAACGTGTCTTGTTAGCGAATGCGTTATGCAAATGTTGCCGGGCATTATGCGCCTCACTGCCGCTTATTCGGAAAACAATAAACTAGAGGTATGCCAGAAATCTATGGGAGTCAAAAGCCCTTAGCTAAGACGTGTTGTCCTCGTGATGAGTGTAAGATGAGTTTTCCGCAACTTTATATAAGGAAGGTTAATAGATAGGTAGCACAAGTCGTCAAAAGGTCAAATACGACTGTTATTACCTCCTAATGATAAAAGACTGCGCTGCCAACTGACCAATTGGTCTAGTGGTCAGAAACGCCGACTGCAAACCCAAAGGTCGCGAGTTCGATTCCCGCCCGGCCTCAGTATTTGTGTGCATGAATATGTATATTTGTTCCGTGTCTAGGTGGAAAACATTTATATGTGTACGTATCATAAAGATAAAGATATTCAAGTATGTATATCAATTGTCTAGTGTCAGTCACAGGTTCTACCTAGTTTGGGACTACGTGACCGTTTGTGAGATATTCCATATATTATTATTATTATTACAACTACTCGCGATGTACATTGATTAAATTAAGAAAATTATTATTTAAAACATTTGGCACACCCTAAGTCGTAATTAAGTCGTAACATGCAATGGCCGAAACGGTTTAGATGAAATTATACGCAATATACATGTCACAGGCAATGTTTATTTATTTTACAGAATACTTGGCAATAACGCGTGGTGCTTATTAAGTGTGAGCAATAGGCACCAGGGCGCAATAGGCACCAGGGCGCATTAGCCATTCAGCGCTGGAGTCAGGACTGCGGTATTGGTAAGGGCGACAGCAGCGGCGCCGGCGGACAGGGGTCAATACAAACATGCGCTCATTATGCGCCGGACGTGCGCGCGCCTCGGGGACGACCGCCGGCAAACACGCCCCGGGCACGACCCGACGCTATTAGTTCGACACGTCGTCACGACTCACCGCAATTTCTTATCCAAAATCGACTTCCTGATAAGAGAATCTCGGAATTAAAATAAGGTCATGTATTTCTCAATGTTAAGCCAATTTTTATTATTAACAATTTGCCAAACGCTATTACATGTTCTTATAAAAAAACAGCCAAGGGCGTGTCTGACCACGCAAAGTGAAGGGTTCGGCAGTCGGGATGAACGATAATGGTTAAAATTCATGTGACTTTAAAAACAAATATTTCAAAAACTACTCAATAAGTAATATAAAATAAAAAACTAAATTAAATTTTAAAAAAAGTCTTATTTGAACCATTTTTCGGTAATAATGTTTTTTTTTGTAAGTTGTAGTAACTTAGTTGTTTTTAGAATTTTCCACCTCGTAGTTGAAAGCTTAAGGAGTGTAACACTTTTTAAGACTTCAGGAGCGTATATCTGAACAAATATTGACTTAAATAAAAATGTGACTATGAAATTGCTATACCATTTTTAAAAACCTATTTATAAGTAGGTATGCGCTGTTATGTTAATATGTTAATATGCGCTGAAAATTTTTCTTTTATTACACCTATGGCAACCTACCCCATTTTTTTTCGTAATTTAAACCTCTCATGATATCAATTATTTTTTTACAAATCAGGAACTAGGTATTTAAGAAAATTCATGTGACGTTGAAATTGTCCCTATGACGTAATCTAGACGTTTCAGTTTATTCCGCTGCTTTCCATAGTAAAAACAAAACCATGAACTAAATATAAATACTGTAAATTTTATTTATTTATAAAGTACCTACTGAGGTTAGTCACTACGTCGAATGAAATTATAAATCTCATGAAACAATCAAAATATTAGAACTTTATTTAAACTAATATAAAGCGAATAGAAAACACCTGTCTAGATGACGTCACAGGGATAAAACAAAGAAAATTGCTGATTTTTATTTAAAGAAAAAATAGACTGGTTTATATTTTCGGTAATAAATAAAATTTAGTCCAAGTCCGCCAAACTCCAATTGGATCTTCATATATAGTTAGTATTTCAAACAGATTTTGTTTGGGCATTTTAGCAGTAAATAAAATTATACGTCGGAGGACGGACATAGCCAGAGCAAGATTGATTTCACTTAGTTACACAATTATTTACACAAATTTTGGTATTGGGTAGTACTGCTTGCTATACTATCCTTTTGTTCAACAGAAGATTGTTATTCGTGCAATATATGAAATGGGTCCTAGATTCACTTGGAGATAAAATACAAATAAATTAATGTAGTGTCAGTGCATAGTCAGCATTTTAATTGTATCAAATTATATTGAATGTTCATAAAAATATACCTAACCAAATTAAAAACTATAGTGGTCTACACAATATTAATATCAGCAATAAACATAAACTCGCCTCGGGTCCACTTTGACTTCATAAAATATTTAATAAATATTCAAGGATTAGTTTCTAAGATTTTATAATAAAATCCCAAGCAAAATAATAGACTTTTTAATAAATAAATTCAAGAACTATGCAAAACGGCTTTTATCTAAACATGTTAAAATTTATAAGAATATATATGTACGAATGACAACATGGTTTGTAGCGTTGTCACTAAAAAACCCCACTTAACTGAAAAAAAAAAACAAGATATCTTTCATTGAATTTGGTTTGGACAATGTAAAATGCATCATACAATGTTTTTTAACTTCCCGCTATCCAAGGGAAGTTATTGGTTTGAGTCCGATTTTCGAAAATCGAGTTGTCAACAGATCTCCACGTTTTGAGGTCCTAGGAAGCCATTCTATTTCCGGCTGGACGCCCGTATGTGTGTGTGTATGTGTATGTAACTTTTTTTAGTCGTACGATATCTTGAAAACGGATCAATCGATTAAGATCCACTATACGGCGTTTGAAAGAGTTTATCGAGACATAGATCAGAATAGACTTTGAAGTTAATCGGTCGAGCTGTTTCAAAAATATTCAAAAAATTAAATCTAAAAATGTTTTCTTAACGTTTTTTTAGATAACTTTAGATTTTACAACCAATCGATCGTTTTTGATTTTATACAAAAAATTGATGCTTACAAAATTGCATAGAATGTCGTAAATTGCATTGAAATCATACGAAACGTTCAAAAGATATCGCAGTTCAAAAATTTTCAAAATAACGTTTTCTTTGAATATGTCCCTGGTTTTTGAGCTCGAAGAACCCAAAATTTATTGAAATTATATTTTTGGGCTTCGAGAGCTCAGAAAATAAATATTGTAAGCTCGAAGAGCTCAAAAAACCATGAACATCGATATTTTGAGCTTGAGCAATAGCTTTCAAGCTCAATAGCTTTCTAATAGGGATATTTTCGAGCGCTTTGATCTCGAAAATAGCGGGAAGTTTCAGGGATGACCTGCAGGGTCAACCGATTTTTTGTCCTGGTCTTAAGCAGATAACGCATTGAAATATGCTATCAAATAAATATGACTTGAATGGTATAAGTATTGCAAGTAGGGACAAACAAAAACTACAAAACATATTTTGGTAATTGCTTTGCTTCAAGTGACTTTTGTTTGATAGTACATTGTAATGTCTACTTAAATACGTATCAGACAAAAAAATATTGTAGGTATGGTGCATTATATGGTGTTCAAACCAAATTCTATAGAATATTGCTTGTTTTTTTTTTCTTTTCACTTAATAACTTTTTTCTTCTGTGTCAAGTGGGTTTTTTGCAGTCTGCAGTCGGGTTTTTGTATATTTTTTTTAAGAATTTAGTTTATTTCAAACTTTTTAGTTTTGTTAATTGGCACGTATTTACTTTAGTTTCGGTTACAGCTCAACAAAGATATAACGTACTTTCTTTGCGTTAAGCCACAGTTTTTTTAGTTTTTGTCTAAATGGTAGCAATTAAGTGCTTTTATTTACTAACTTTCATTTGATACTTATATTGTAATGATAAAAAAAAATTATATATTTTTCTCCTTTATTTTTGGATGCTCAGATGCCATATTCAAATATGATATACACTGTGTCACTCTGACAATTAAGACAACTCTAACGACGTCTCATATGTTCAAATCCATCAAGCTGTTTAGACTTCAGGACGTTTCAAAGAAATATCTTGAATACATATGCACAGGCATACTGTACTCTCTACAGTATGCAGTACTGTAGAGTTACACGAAAAATTATTACCCTCTCCAGTCGGGTACAAAACCATTGACACTATTCTTCTTGGAGTGGTCGCGTACGAACCTCTATAAACTAAACTTTAACACGCTAAAAAGTGGCAGCATAGAAAGCGAACTATAAAATGAAAAACAATTTAACATTTTCGCCAAGTATTTTGCAGTTATAATCTTATAACGATGCACAAAGGGCTGCGTCGCAACGACATATCACGCGGCGTTGTATATCAGAATCCTTATTCTGAGTTCAGCGCGGAATAAAAACCTTAGAATGGAATTATGTTATAAATTTTTTTTTTCAGCTATCATATAATTTTGTAAAGAAAATTCATTAGTAGAAAACGTATTACTGTCTGTCAGCAAAACAATAAACATATATATTAATTTTATGGCAAATATCTTTTCTCTGTGGCGAATAGCTCTCGACATGCATAGTAGGTACACTCGTCGGGTGAAATCTGTCGTGAAGGAAAGCGTGCGTAACATTTAGCGAGATTACCACAGCATCCACATCCCATCCGAGATACGATTAAACACAGACCGCAAATGGCAAGACGCTGACGAGAAACGGGCATCCGTACTCATCTATTAAAACTGAAAAACAATTTCGTAAATAACAAAATGAGCAGACGCATATTAAATGAATGCAATTTCACTAAATTCTTACTCTATAAAAAATGTTATGCGAATCATGGTTTGTAAAATATTATATTTCTGATTGAGAGCATGAACAATGCTAAGCGAAATTGTCATTTCTCACAGGTTACACCCGCACACCTCTGTAAATATTCACTTTTCAAGAATTAGTTAATTAGAAGAATTTATGAGTCCATTTAGGTATTAAATGTTAGAAGGCAGGGTTACGTCGAGCGTAAATCATAACTTTCTTTTCAATAACTACAATGATAAACAAATAACACGAAAAAAACACTTAAATATTTTAATACTACGCTAGAAGGAAGGAAAAGAAGGAAGGAAAAGAAGGAAGGTTAAATTTTCAAATAAAGACGGCGACTGACAAACTGACGAGAAAGGTGTGTTTTTACGGGTACGGTACGGAATCCTTCGTGTTGCGAGTCTGTCTCGCACTTGGCCGGTTATCAAAGTTAATCTGCACCGTATTATTTTTCATTTGTATTGTATGTTTTATAAAGTATTATAATTAATAATAATCTTCCTTATGTGGCCTGGCTTCCCTGTTAAAAAATTGTTTGATTAAAACATTTAAACTTTTTGAAAGTAGCCAACTTAGATTCTCTATACGCATACAATTTATTGAAGCAATATTTAAATTAATATCTTTACGCAAAAATAGTCATCTGAAGTCATCTATCACTTATGTTATATTACGTACATACATCCATCCCCGCTTTTTAATTTTGGATTAAATCATATATGATATGAAGATCACGAGTCTGGGTATTTATTGTAGCTTTATTTATATCATGGATCTTAACAGTGTTTTAGATTATTCTCAAAATAACCCATAGATCCGTTCATGGATCATCATATTTTTTCAATTACGTCTTTCCAGCTTTTAATAGCGTGTAAATAATTACGTTTATTTAAATACAATATCAAGATCTGTGTTCTTGTTCAGTATAAGCATAAAAAGGTAAAATCTGAACGAGATAGGATAACAAGATAACAAGCATGCAGTACGCCTGGATGAGATGGATAAAAAACAAGACACGAAGCGAGCCTAACTACGCGCGGACGTGTACCTTGTTTACTTAAACGAGGCCTATGTTAAGTGCCCCTACTTGCAGTTTGCTCTCTCAAAGTCTAACTATTGCATGTAATTGGTTTTAGCATACACGCATTTCTAAGAATATTATTGACATTATCTAATAAAACTTATTACAGAAATACTATTCGCCTCGGCCGTTTCATTAATGAACGACACAAATTGTAGAATTATGGCGTGCGCAATGCAATGAAAGTGTAATAGTAAATATTTTTATTTTATTTTGTGAATTCAGATGTTTCTTAGATTTTATTTAAGATTTTTTTTTTAATGTATAAAATCATTCCTTCGTGCAAGTGAACAACCCACGAATTTCTCACATATACGCCTGATCTCCGACGAGATCAGTGTCGCGACGCGCCGGCGGCATCCGCCTTTTCAGCCTGCCCACACGCTGACACACTGTTGCGTACGTAATAACATTACTCTGATAAACATCGCACTAGAAAAAACTGTGGGAATAAAATACACAGTTTTTTTTCTAGTGTGACGTTGGAAAAATTATTCACATAACATAAAAAGAATGTTGACATTCTAAATCCTAAACTAAAAACAAAAAATTAATACTAATTACAGAAAAAAAACACTTTAAGATTTTACATAAAAGCCGGAAGTTCTTAATTGGTTTGATTTGATACTCCTTTACTTTCGAAACTGGAGAACGATTTCTCATTAGCTCGGAACACTTATTATATATTTATTTTATAAATTATATTAAATAATAAGCTACCAAATATATTTTAAAGACTACCCATATACACTTTGAACACATAGTCAAAATGTAAGATGAAATAACAGAAATAAACGGAAATTATAAAAAAACCGGTTACCCGTTGCGCCTAAATCTGACGCTATAAGACAGAGAATAAGAGCTCCTCAAACATTAACACCTTATTACTTAAATAGATTAGTAAAGTGCTGCAACTAACTGCCTTTAATAAAAAGGTGAGAAAGCACAGCGTATTTATTAGTTTAATGGAATATCAGCAATTAGGGCTCCAGATAACATCTGTTATGCTGACAAGGTGCAAACGAGTGTCGGCGCCGGATACGTACCAAAATAAAACAATGACGTCGATGAATTACCAGAGAGAATGAGCGGAACGGACGGATTAAGTGAAATACAATCAAACAATGAGCCGCCGGCGTGCGATGAATTCAAAAGAGATTTAGTAGCTCTACCTTTGGATATGTGAACATACAGAACATTATGTAATGGAAAAAGTAACTAATTTCACCCATAAAATTAATTTCACACATACAAATCTATGACATTCATTTTATAATCATGTGATATGTTCACGAGATTAAAAATATTTAAAAATTCTCTGGCATTTTATTTTTTTATATTTAATGACAGTTGTTTTTCATATTAAGTACTACGCCAGTAGCGCAATTAAGAATGCGGATACTATTTTTTAATCTCTTAAATCGTGATTTAGCGAGTAAATGTCGACGGAATCATCTTTCTCCGTCCGTCAACATTTTTTTTTGTGTGAAGTACAGTAAATGTAGTAAGGTAAGTGGTGGCGGTGGTGACGACGTGGCGCTCAGTGGCGCTGACTCAGCAGAGGCGCGCTCCCGCGCCGGTGCCGCCATTACCGCGCAACTTATCATTAGGCCAACTCGCGCGCACTTCGCGGAACGGTAGCTGAAACCCGCGAGTCATCCCGGCCCCGCCACTGGCCACTCGCCGACCGTGATCAATTAATGAGCTCCAAGGAAACCACTACAATTTTGATAGCACTGGAAATTACACGGTAGTCAACGATTTCACTACATTCGATTAGATAAGTATCTTTTTGTAGAATATTATAGAGAAGTATAATCACTTTGCTACGTAACTTGTTAAATTATTTCTTATGTGATCCTTAAGAGTATATGTATAAGTCATAGATTAACGGATCACAGCAAATAAAAATAATGAGTAATTTAAATACGTATATATACCGTATTTCCGAAACTATGTATGCTTCATCATCATCATCAGCCCATTTTACCCTACTGCAGGGGCTTGTGAGGAGGGGGGTTTGGAGCTTAAATCCACCACCGCTACTCCACTGCGGGTTGGGGATTGTAACGACCGCCATATATTGACAGCGTCCGGGACCGACTGCTTAACGTGCTCTCCGAGGCACGGTTCGATGTATGCTTATACGAAAAAAAATTCAAATATATATATATTCCTTTTGTGCAAACTCATAAATTAATAAAATAAAATCACTTCGTAACCTTTGAAAACACTCTTATACGAAAACATTCATATTGAAATTGAATGGATAAGTATCATACATCTAGACGTAACTATGCCAGTAAGCAGTCGACGAATTCCCCAACCTCATTGTGCTGTCATCAACTTAACTGACAGTACGAAAATAATCCGCAAGAATTCATTTAAATATCTATACACAATTACCTGTGAAATGTTAGCGGTGAATGATACCACCACTTCTAATATCTGACACCACACGCAATCAAATCCATTCGAACGGTATATTCATCGGGTAGACATCTAATATTCTGCTTGCAAATCGACATCTTAATGACGCAAATAAAGTTAAATGAGTAGCAACAAGGTGTATACTTAGATTAGATGAATAGTTAAACTAAAAGAACTTTAAGGGTTAACCGGTAAATGATTAACGGCATATGGTTAAAAGAGTGTAATATTCGCGAGTGCGTCGAAGAGCTAGTTAATTGGTAGGCGCTGTAGCCACGCAGTCGAATGAGATGCTGAGACGCGGTCGAGCTCCGAGCTTTCAATTTGCTCTAAATCACTACACGGCCCGCCGCCGCCGCCTCTGCGCCGCCGCACGTCCGTAATCACAATTAAACGAGCGAAAATACAACCCAGTACTAATCAAGGTAGTTAACACTTTAGCACCATCATTATGATATTCTAGCTACGTTTATAGAAATTAATATAAAACGATATTAAAGATTAGTACACATTCCGGTTCAATATTATAAAAAAATACTTGAATCCAGTTATTAAAAATAATAATACAAAATGTTTAGTAATATCTTTATTTACAAAAATTTCGAATATTTAATTCGTGTGTAACTGCATTTTCATCCACTATGATTAGTTTTGAGGTAAGTTACGAAACTGTGAACTCTAAGACAAAGGGAATTTAAAGGATCAAATGAAATGTCTGCAAGAGCCAATCTTGTGGAACAATCGACTTCATAACATAAATAAGAAAATGAATACTACAATTTCACGATACAAAAGAAAACAAAATCTTTTATCTTGCAAAATTAATGATTTAAACGACATAGATTAATACGCCTTATGTTAAATAGTTGTCTAGCTGCATAACTGATTAAATATATATATATGACGCAAAAATAATTTCTATCCATTTTTACGACGAGACAAAAACAAGGAAACAAGCAGTTGGTGAACGAATAGCGATCCTTGTGGGGGAGCAATGCAGTTATAGTTATGGTGGGGAAATATTTAATTATCTGAGGCCGGAAGCACAGGGCGGGGTCGAGTTAACCCCACCCGCGGCCGCACTCAACATGGCCGACGTGTTACAATTACATTAATTTTGTTTTTACAAGTGTAGTGTGCATGCTTGACGGCAGATACATTTTCTTAATAAAATTTACATTGACAATAATAGGACAATATTTTGCAAGACTATACTCGTAAACGTTAGAAATAAATGTTCACAAATTGTCTATTGTGTAATGGTGGATACATCTATATCACAGTACGAAAAAAAAATGGTACGTCGTATTAAAGTTGCCTTCATTTCTCACAAATTATATACTATCGACATTACAAATTTGTAAACGCGTTTAACTCTTTTGTGCTATCAAAATACCACGTATATCATTGCTGCTACAACATTGTCGGATTTGCAAAAGATTGCTCTTTTTAAATGCAAACCTCAAAAAAAGTTAAAAAAAGCTTTGAAAATAAATTGGGATATTAAAGGCCACATGAGATATTTAATTATGGTCGATTCGATCGATGAAGCTTACGGCACTTGCGTGACACGGACTGAGAGACCAATTTAAATGAAGCAGGATCTGATGTACATTTATGAACACAAGCGTTTCAAATTGTGAAAAAAATGATGTATTATTTTTACTCTATGGTTAAAAGCTACTTTTAGGGTTCCGTACCTCAAATGTCAAAAACGGAACCCTTGTAGGATCACTCTATTGTCCATCCGTCCGTCTGTCTGCCAAGAATCAGTTTCTCAGAAACGTGAGATACGAAGTAGAAATTAATATCAAATACTAAGGTCTACAACTTTTCGAGGTGCTGAAAATTCAAACTTTTAAAATAACGCAATTAAAAGCATACGGCCATTCATGCACATATTTTAATACTCGCAAACTCATTCATCAAAACCTATAGGTAGTAGTGTACTTCTCGTTAAACTAGAATTATGAAATTTGGCAAAAACAAATAAATGAAAAATTTGAAATATGTAGTTACATCAGCGTAGTGAATTTGTAGTTACATTACATTAAAAAATATTTTTAGTAGCACAAAACCCTCTGAGTTCAACTCTGACTTCCTCTTGGCTGGTTTTTTCTCAAACTCTCGCTTTATTTAAGATTCCATGTTTTACATTCAAACATAAATTTTTGTATGTTTTCAATATTTAAAGTTTTACGTCTAAACTACCCATTTCCTTTTATCGTTTTTCCTTCACCGTTTTTATTTATTATTCACCCCTTCCTATTTTCTTTAAAATCTCAATCTATCCGGTCCATCTCTATTCCGGGATCAATTCTGACATATTCGTTATTACACCTCTTACAATTTTATGAACAAAATATTATTTATAAAAGTCAAAATGTAGTAAATACATTCATAAAGATTCATCAAAATAGATGTAGTAGTTTCGATAAACCTACTTATAGAAAAAAAAAATCTAATTCTTAGACAGCATAATAATCAGGATAGAGCGTCTCATACTTCGAAACGATCGATAATGTGAGCAAAATGTCTAACTCAGTGATTCGACAAACCATACGTCTTTGTCAATGTTTTAAACAAACATTATATAACATTACACATGAAATTAAACTTCAGGGTCTCAATTCTCTTTTCCAGTTCGAATTTCTACCTCTTTGAACAGATTGTAATAAAAGGCCCATATAAAAATACCCAAACACTAACCATTAACGAATTTAAAAAAAATATATACAATAAACAACGCGATATTAACTGCTAACTCTAAAAATTAAATCTAATAAACAGGAAAGTTCGATACATTCGTAATCATTTACTTTCCCAATCAGCTAATAAACTGTTAGAATAAACATTTACTAAGCGACGATTCAAACGAGTTGACATAATACGCATGCACGCAGATGTAGGCACGCGAGCGCCTCCCGTGCGTCGATTAAAAGCTCGCGCAGCTCGTGTAATGAAGCGAGATAAATCAGCGGCGTCACGCACACGCTTGCACACCTTCGATTTCATGAAAAAAAAAATAAGAAACCATAATTACATTTTGTAATACCGAAAATAAAATAATATTAAAAGGTTTTTACTAATTAATCAAGCATAACTAAAGTTGAAGTAATTAAATTGAGGTTACGATATTTAAAAAAACAAAACATTTAGAAATTACTGCGAAAATAAGAGCATTCATTTAATCTAAAAAACTATCCAAAGTCTTTACGTATTTCCGCCATTTAACTGGGATGACATAAATCCTTTTGCGATAGAACTTTAAGGAGCAGGACTCTAACAAAGTTCATAAAGACTATTTTTACTGTTTCACGGAAAGTAAATACACTCCAAAGGCCATACACTTTAATATAGTTGTCCGAAATGCAGAAAAAATGGTAGTCGGTAGGGACAGACGCCGGAGAATACAGAAAATGATAAACAGTTTCCAAATGTAACTTCTGTAGCGTTGAAATGACTTCTTGTTGGGTCTCGACTTACCTACCGTGAAGCAATAATGGAGAAGATCGGTTGACCAGCGGGGGCTGTTTTTCTGCCAAATTTACCATCATTTTCGGCAGTTTTTCACAGTAGACCTCAGCTGTTCTTTATGCAACGGATCTGAGAAAGCTTTAATTAATAACATAACGACTGGATCACCAAACAACCACTATTCCGTTCCGTATGTTTCTTTAAAACAAAAATGTTCTGGCGTTTGACTTGGGTTTGACCCTTCGACACCTTGGGGTTTCGGTTGCGGTTATCATAAACAATTTATTATTAGACGCACGTTACAATTCGCTTCGAAACCTCTTCATTACTGGTCGATTAATTAATACAAGGCAAGTTCCGACGCATGCACTTTTATGCAGGTCATTCATTCATGTAGTGTCGTGATAGCCCAAAGCGCAACGAACCTGTCGCAAATTTATAAGGCCCCTTAGGGCCATGGTTCGAATCCGGGCGTGTACCAATGAGTTTTTCTGACTTAAGTACACAACTATCACTGACTCCGTGCTTCGGAGGGCACGTTAAGCAGTCGGTCC
Organism: Luffia ferchaultella; assembly: GCA_949709985.1. Classification (NCBI taxonomy): domain Eukaryota; kingdom Metazoa; phylum Arthropoda; class Insecta; order Lepidoptera; family Psychidae; genus Luffia; species Luffia ferchaultella. Next base: position 8,771,126 of record OX453251.1, read on the forward strand.
CGGACGCTGTCAATAGATGGCGGTCGTTACAGTTCCCAACCTGCAGTGGAGCAGCGTGGTGGACTTAAGCTCCAAGCCCCCCTCCTCACCCTGGGGGAGGCCTAAGCCCTTGCAGTGGGGTAAAAATGGGCTGATGATGATGCTTCACTCATGTGGCACCCATTTTTACGGTTCCGTACAACCAAGATAAAAAAAATAAACCCTAATAGGATCACTCTAGTGTTTTTATCTGTCTTTCTGACACCACCTATTTGCTCCGAGTCTCCTAAACGAAAAAAGTTGTATTTATGTACAAATACATAGCGTAAATAAACGAACTTCCGTTTTGGAGCTTTGATTTGAAGAGTAAAATTGAAAATAAAAAAAATTAATAAACAAAATACATCGTGTGATTTAACAAATGAAAGCGCTCAAGTAGAGAAATGTATTTTTTATAGTTAAATAGGTTAGGTTATAGTATAAGTTAAATAGATATCAATGAAAATATACGAAAATATACTATGTGATATCCCTTATCGCTAGTACTACCGAGCCTAAGATTTAAAAAAAAAAATACGGAAAATAAGGCCTCCATATGTTACAAGACAACCTAAGCGAAAATCGAAACACTTAAATTCCTACGGCAAACGAAAATTATGAAAATTATTTGTGAAGAGAAAATGCGTATAAAACGTATCGCTTAATTTCACTGAGAACTCATACGTTTAATTGGTATATTAGTTACTATGGTAGCCTTTTTATAGAAGACGTCGGTTTCAACTTTTTACCCGAATTCAAATCAGATTTTAAAAAGCATATTAGATAACGTGATGTTTTATAGTACGGAACCTTTTCCATACCTGTCCAACTTGCATTTGACCGGCTTTTCTAATTCTTTAATTTTTTTCAGATTGGCGCAAACGGGTCAAAATTGTGGGTACCTCAAACCTTGTTGCTAATTCTGAAGTAGATTAATACGGACCAGCTTCCACCGTGATTTGCCATTCTTCCTTACTTACTGACTCTAGAGGCTATACTAAATTTTGGTTCATGTTGCAAGTTAAAACTTCCGTTGTGAAAGCGACTAGCCATAGGTATTGTTCTATAAAGTTCTATGTATGCATATATTTATTAAGAGAAACTGGCTATGAATATAGACGATATCAAATGTAATAATCCAATGGACCATTTTAAATAACGAACACAAATTAAAAATCTGCTCCCAATTTATGTCGGCCCTCCTACGATTTTAAGGCGAAACAATAAATTCATCGACACTAATTGGTGGTTTTCTCTCATTTATCTGCTCATTACATCACAGTAGCGCGAATAAAATAAAATATGTGAGCGAAGCTCGCCGTGCGCCCTCGGCAGATCATTCGCATGCGATAAGCGTCGGTCAGCCACATCGTAAATTCAAAGGGCAGGCTCGGCCGAACTACAAGCTTGATTGTGTGCCTTAATCAGTGGCGCGAAATGCGAGCGCCGCCCCGGAGCACAGTCGGCCCATGCCCCAGGACTCGCGCTTCTGGTCAACCCATGTCTACTCACCAAGAACCTGTGTTCCTTCCTCGTGGACACGAATTCAAACTGTTCTCAACGTTTTTATAACTGTAATAGAAAGTTATTGTAACATTTGGGTATTAGTATATTTATACTAATATCATACCTAAATGTTCATGCAGGGAGAATGCTTGAAATATCCAAAATCATGATGGTAACAAAGCAAAACGTTGGTGTCCGAATGATACAATGATCGGACTTACGTTCCAACTTCTAAATTTAATGTTAAGGCGTGATAGCCTGATAAAGAAAAACACAGTTATAAATATGAAATCGGCACAAAACTTGGCCACTCGTCAAATTATGATTACAAGCTGATTTTGGAAAAAATCTTTAGGTTTTTTTGGGTCAGCTTAATTCATGGCTGTATTTCTTTTTCCGTAGACATGTATTGGAGAAAAGGAGAACTATTTTTTACGCTATGAATCAATTTAATAAGGAAAAAAAAACAACTTTCATGCAATCCTTTTTAAAGTAATCTTCACATGATTACGCATCAAAACGAGCAAGTTTCTCATATCTTATTCAGGGTTTTCTGCCCACGCTCACGAAAGTGAAATTTGAATTCCTTTTTAATAATTCTTTCTGGTTAAAAAGATTTTGAGAAAATGTCCCATTGATTTAAGTCTGGGCTGTAAGTTGATCAGTCTATTTTCTGACACCGATTTCCATCAAGTACTTTTGAGCTCTCTAGACAGTATATGTGGCTGGGAATTATCGTGCATTAAGATTAAATAAAACTCTACAAAAGGTACGAGCTTTTGTAGGATATACGCGACGTATCCAGCTGATGTCAAAGTTACACCAATAATGAGCACCAACTTCTTGTGACGTATCAAACCTACGCCACCCCAAAATATCACCGATCCTCCATAAAAGGGAGCAATTCGGCGCATTCTTATGCAAAGAAATCGCTCACGGCGTCTTGTCCAAACTTGTGCACGATCATCTGGAGCAAAGAAACTCCACTCTCATCGACGAAAATAATTTCGTTCCATTGCGCTTTAGTAAAATTAGAATATGCCGTATCATGTTCGTGTCGTGATAGCCCAGAGCGCAACGAACCTGTCTCAAATTTATAAGGCCCTATAGGGCCATGGTTCGAATCCGGGCGTGTACCAATGAGTCTTTCTGACTTAAGTACACAATATCACTGACACCGTGCTTCGGAGGGCACGTTAAGCAGTTGGTCCCGGACACTGTCAATAGATGGCGGTCGTTACAGTTTCCAACCCGCAATGGAGCAGCGTGGTGGACTTAAGCTCCAAGCCCCCCTCCTCATTCTGGGGGAGGCCTAAACCCCTGCAGTGGGGTAAAAATGGGCTGATGATGATGACGATGATGATGGTATCATGTTCGAAATGTACAATGGGACCTGAGCAAATCTGAACCACGTACTGGTCTTCGAGCTCGTAAATTTCGTTCTTCTATACATCTACTAATAGTTCATTCCTTCACCATGCACTATTTTTCACGTTATATTAATGACGTAAATCTTAACTGGAGGCCCGCGCCAACGGAATAATTTCGCATGGAGTAACCCTTAGGGGTCTCTCGGCATCTTCGCGCCGATGACACCCTAGTGTGCTTGGCTCCTGGCCGCTTCGATGAAGTCGTTGGAGCTTTCGGGCTAACGACACGCGTCCCTATTATGCTTCAGGTTAGTGGGTGCGACTCCCACATACCCCGCACGCCCGGGCGCTAGAACTGTAGACGTTTATCCGCCTTCCCTTGGCTTAGGTAAAAAAAAAACAAGCATTACATGGGGTACCAATCGGAAACGTTTTATAATTTCAACAGCAATAAGGAACCTATTTCTCAAAACTTAATATGTGATGAAATAATCATATCGAGCCAAAAAGTTTTTCTTCCACTGGTATTTTGCCTTGTGAAAAACCATTTATTACCTTAGCGTTATTTGAGAGTTTGCTTTAAAGTGCTAAAAGTAACTATATGTGAACTTTATCCCCGATTTATCCGATAGCCTAATTAAACAACTTTATCACTTGTTGAGGAAAGAGAGTCGTGGTTCTAACAGTATATGCACGATAGTTTAATAAAATATTTAACACTAAATTATCAAATTGCAAAACAATTAAATTTATATCAGCAAAAAAACGCATACAGTCGATTGACGAAAAAAAGGTGTAATAAAAGATTTGTATAAAATATAAACTTTAAGAAAGTTTTATACAGGTAAGTGTATTTCCGTGCAATCGAATGTTTGTTTCGATAATAAATAAAAAAATATTTGAATAAGAAATAAATACAGTTAACGTAGAAATCATATAAAAGTTATATTATAAATATTATACAGTTCAAAAGCTAACTTAAGAAAACGGAGCATATTAACAAATGTCAAATTAAATGATACCTGTTCTGCTAAGGAGTATTAACTGCATGAACAATCCGCTTATATCCAGTGTGGCGCGCCCCCAAGAATCGCATTACATGCAGGCGAGTGCATCGTTTAATTTTATAATGGAGAGGAAACTAAAAGAATATTATATCTTCTCAATATGAAGAATTGAATTCCAGTTTTATATATTTTGCACTCCACCTACACGAGAAAGTTATATTATTGACCTGCGGAAAAAGAGCAAAATATGCTTTTGGTCTTTCGGAGCGAAGTAATTTGAATTTCGAACCTGGATGAATGTATGAAAAATAATAACGTGTTCAGCAAGATTGCAGTTCAATTTTCGCAAACTATTTTGTTGCTTTCACTATATTTTTTATAAGGGCTTCTTACGATGATATTTGAAAATAAAAAAAAATTATCTTACCATAACAGATGGCTTGTACAAAAATTATACTGAAAGTGGCCTGTCAATCGTAAAAAATACATTTCTAAAATAAAATCAGCGCCATCATTTAACTTGAAAATAATACTGGTTGGTAAGACACTGATAGATTGAAAAAAAATCCCAATTTCACATTGATAACTTTTTGTACTAACTTTATGTCGTTCGTCACTTACCCCTCGCCTATGTTCTACCCCTTACCTTTTGTTATTTTCGATTATATACTTAAGTAGGTTCGTTACAAAGCAGACTGTCATACTCAATTTTTCTGAGACATATTTAGCTTTTCACAAATTCAGGGATAATTTATCTTTGTAGTCGTACTCAAGTAATGACAATCAGTTTTTAACAGCGGGAATCATAAAAATAGACGCGAAAAATGTCTCAAATAACCTAATGCAGAGTTTAAATCCTAACAAAATTATTTCCCTCTCGAGTGGATCAAATCCCTCACTGCGTCTTCTATTCAACAACCTTAGCCGTAAATATATCTACTGTTTTGCTCCTTTGGTCAACAATTTACCACATTTTTTACATTTTAATTTTAATTCATTTGAAGAGATTTTTCACTTCTAATGAACAAACAAGGTACATTTACGTAAGTCTCAATGTAGAATAACAAAACTATAAGAGCCGAACTCGTGACTCGTACTCCAAACAAAGTCTAGAGTTTCGAAAATTAATCGATGTTTTAAGGCATAAGCATTGTAGCATTTAACGTGCACGCGTTCGTGCTTTAAGAGTACTGCAACAAAACCGACGGCCAGCAATTCCATTATAACATTCAACTGAGAGTGAAAATAAAAGACCTCAAATCTACATAGCCTGCACGAATGGTTTCGATTCACCATGTTTTTGTTCGATCCTAAAACATATCGACGTCTCTTTTCACCATATATTTTGCAGGGCGCCTAAAGCGAGTAGAAACGGTCCGACTATGAACTACTGGTTGGCTAAGTACATTTCGTAAATATCACGAATGACATTTCATTTTCGAATACACGTTTAGGCGTACGACGTTTGCAATACCAGCGCATACATTATATGGTATGAGTGTTTCATTTTTGTCTGCTAATTGGTAAAGAATAAGATACTTATAAATGCAACTATATATACTTACAGTAACTTATTAAGGTTCCGCTAGCCTGTCACTTCCCCATACAAAAGCCAGACCGGTGATCACTCGTTATTTTATTGACACAGGTCTAGAACTAAGCTGACTTTCGATTTATTTCTTCTTTAACTAGGTTTTTAATAAAACAAAATAGGAAAAATGATAAATATTTGAAAAATTATAAGTATTGAAATATCTGGTTCGTCGCATAAATTTTAACATTATATTAAATGTAAATGAAGTACATAAGATAAATAGAAACTGCAAAATAATTTTATCAGAGACACATTCAGTTAATCATATTTCCAAATAAAAATCTTGTTTTAATAATTAAATGTTAATGAAATAGACTTACGCCAGCCTGTCAGTCCTCATCTTGTAGGACTTTCTAATTATTTTATTATCAGGATGAATTTTTTTCACAAAGGTCTAGGATATTACTTTTGTTGTTTATAAAAATATATCTATGAAAATTTAATGATAGAGTTAGCACCTCTATTCCCGTTTTAATTTTTGCCAAACCACACTTAAAAGCCAGTGATACTTGAAATGACTGTATTCACGCAAAGGCATTTAATTTCTAAACTATTTATTGAATGCGTTGAAAGAACCTAAGTCTACTACACCTTTTTTGCGTTGGCTATTTCCATACCGCGTTTACGTTTATTTCGTCCGATACAAACAAAATCACACACATACTCTAGAAAACCCCATCCAAAAATACAAATCTATCGAGATGCAAAACAATTTACTAATTGGCTATTTGCTGATAATTATGTTTTTGTCGTGATAGCCCAAAGCGCAACGAACATGTCTCAAATTAATAAGGCCATTGGGCCATGGTTCGAATCCGGCCGGGTACCAATGAGTTGTTCTGACTTAAATACATCACTGACTCCGTGCCTCGGAGAGCACGTTAAGCAGTCGGTCCCGGACGCTGTCAATAGATGGCGGTCGTTACAATCCCCAACCCGCAGCGGAGCAGCGTTGTGGATTTAAGCTCCAATCACCCTCACTCCGGGGGAGGCCTAAGCCCCTGCTGTGGGGTAAAAATGGGATGAAGGAATGTTTTTGGTAAAATTAAATAAAAAATCAACGGATCTCCTGCTTTCGCACGAACTTCTTACGACATTGGAAATGAACCTAACGGATTAAAGTAAATGCACATATTTTGGATAATATTTTTTGGAATAAATTTTTTTCGCAAAAAAAAAATTGCAACTGTATCTGAATAAGCTTAAAACTGCGAAATATAACATTCTATACGACATTTCGATGGAACGAACCGAATTAACCACTACTTCCGGTTGTCCGATTCTAACAACTTTAGTCTCAATCGATTCCCCGTCTAATTACCGCGAGCCGTTTTTTTATTTTTTTCTTATTCGGACCTAGTTCTCGAGATATCGGGCTCCCAAAATGAAAATCGGGGAAAAAAATTGCGATTTCTTTCGTTTTTTGCCGAAATTTTTTTTGTTTTTGAACTCTTTCCAATTGTCTTTTGCCATCTTGTAGAGCTCGCCAAGCTGCGTCTTTTGACACTACGTTCATCCCGATATCTCTAAAACTCTTCGTGCAATCGGCCTGTCTCACAAAACTCCCAAATGACCCCCTATACTCCAACGAAATGAAAGTCATTTCTAATGAAAAAATTTGTAAGTTAAGCAATGTAATCCCTTGCGGATCACCGTCGCGTGGGTTGCGGAAATAGCGGGTAAAGTAAAAGAGTCCAGGCTGAGATGGTACGGTCATATACTTCGACGAACAAATTACCATGTCGTGAAAAGTGCCTTTCCATGGCTACAAAAAGGAGAAAGAGAAGAGGAAGACCCCAAATCATCTGGATGACGAAGGTCCAAGCGGACGTAAGGGAAATGGGAGTTACAGAGGGGGACGCACAAGACAGGGATAAATGGCGTCGCATGATTGGGAAAGCCGACCCCGCGTAACGGGAAAAGGCGATGCCAAAGAAGAGGAAGAAGAAGCAATGTGATCCCTACCTAGCTCGCACGCGAGACGTCATTTAATTTTGCATATGACGCTAAAGGAAGCCACGCGCGAAGTCAGTAGCTGCCTATATTTGGAAGTGCGGACACGGCCTTTTGCTTAGCACATCGAAATAGTACGTTGTTATTTTTCGTGATTCGTTCTGAATTGCGGTTATTACGAAGGAAATTGTAATTAGCGGACAATGTAAGCCTGTTACCGGCTATTACCTAAATAGATGTATAATTCTTAAAAGTATTTATTTGTAGAAGTGTGAGGTACGCGGGTCGTAAATATATATAAAAGCAAATACGTATCTAGTATACAGAGTATGTAAAATTTTTGTAACTCAAAACTAATCATGAAAACGATGCGGGTAAAGCCGCAACCAAAAACTAGACTTAATAAAACTCATTTTGTCATATTAGCTTTTACATTCGCAATCTGTCGTAGTTTCGTAAGCATGTCGGGTGCACGACAAACCCGAAAGAGCACTGAACCATATTAAGCACTAGAATGTTACTTCATCATGTAAATTACTTACGGTAATTGTGCTTGAACAATGGCGTTGCTTCACCGACAACGTCACAATATGTTAATCGCGAAGTTTGATCAAACCAAACGGATATAGTTTATCAGTTATGTACACGTGATAAAAGTTAAACGGTGTTACTTTATTTTAAACATAAAAGTTTGCTAAATGAACCTGGAATAATTCAGTCACAAAGGGAATGTTTTGTAGCGTGAAACGACTAGAATGTTGCGAATAAGCGAACAGTAAAACGAAATCAATGTTGAATTGGATCAAAAACGTAAATTCTGCCAAAGAAACGAATAAGCCACCAGTGTCGCAAGTCTAATTCAGAAACTGGAGCAAAAGTAATGGATATGTAAATTTTACACGGATCAGAGACATAGTGGAAGCCGCGACACCGCTTGAAATTGAAACAGGTCTAACGTTATATCTCAACTGCAACCAGTTAAATTCGTTTTGAAAACATAGATCATATTCATGGCATCGTGTTAGATATTCCAGTATATTACCATTCTACATACTCTATTTAATTTAATAATTCAACCAGCAATTTGTCTATATTTTATAGCACAATAACAATCGCGTAGTGATGTCCTCAATGGTATATAGCACAACGAACCGGAACAATGTTATCTGTACGTCAATCGATTTATCACGTAATAGAGTTGCGCAAACGCAGCCGATATTTTAGCGAGCATTAACCAGGAACATTAACCGGTCCAAACGACGCATAACTAGACGGACATTAGTTCTTGCAGTGGGTGAGCGACAGCCGCGGTTAACCCGATTATCGGATATTATCGCTACATCGCCGTCGCCTCAGTGAGCCGACGTCGACGTCGCCCCTGACTACAGATTCCGAGTCGTGACGGGCCGACACTCCAACTGGACCGAGCTGCCACTGACTGCCCTCGGGTGCCGCCCTCTCTATGTTTATCATAACTAAGTAGTTGCAAATAACTATCAAATTTATTAGGTAGATATTTAAATTAATGTAGTAACACCCAATCGTTTTTTATACGAATAAACGATACAAAAATCGAAATTCATCGAAAAATCCAGACGAATTATGACAGATTGTTCGCTTCGTAGCGCCTGCGGAATCGTATATAATGAACGAAATTCCCCTTGGAAGTGAATCGTAAGCGGAAACGTTAGTAGACTACCGACAATATGTTACGGCCCCTGCCTGTGCAGACGAAAATTGCATTAACATTTTTCGACAGTCACCTAGTCTTCGGGAGGATGACGAAGACGTTTAGTCTTGCCACTGACAGTGAAAAATTACGATTTATTCTGTGGGTTGACGGGGCTTGGCAAACGGGGTGCAAGCCGAGGTAGGTACGTCGAGCGGCGTGACGAAGAGATCGTTTAATAGTTCTTAATGTACCGCTGTCAATCCATTTCTTTGACGAGCAGAATCACTCCTCAGCATCTCAGATACGCCCTAGTGGTTGGTCAACACTCGCTTAGTCATAACAGATCACAAACACGATACCAGTTTCGCCATACGCAGCTCGTTGTGCAGTAAGTTATTATAACACAAAAAAATTAAAAATACTTAATATATTCATTCTTTCTAATGTTCTTCATGTCAAAAAAAACATCGAAATAAACGTTTTGGTGTGGTTTTGATTTAATAATAATAACTTTTGCGCTTTACCAATATTACATTTAATATTGGTAAAGCGTAAAATATTTTACCATAAATCAAACAAGTCTTATCGAAATTCAGTTACAAATGCTAAAACTCCCACTTCGAATTCAACATCGAAAGGGAACTCGATTGAAAGAGACATTCGTGACAAACTAAAGACTTGAAAATGTAGTTCACTCGAACTTTAAGTAAAATCAATGAATTAACACATAAAATAGATAGTCAGCGCGCCCAACCGAACCGCCCCACATGCAAATCCAGTCACGGTTTGGCCTAAATTACCTACAACGCTCACAACCTCTAGCGACCGACAAACTCAAACTGTAATGGGACGAATTACCTTAAAAAGCCATGACACCACTGCAATCAAGTTGCAATTTGTGACTGTAAGTTATTTTTCGAAGAAATACAGATATTAAAAATAGATTTGCCGGTGATGAACTTCATAGTTTATGCTAGGAAACGCGAAATTCGAGGCAGTGAGAAAATTATGAATAATGCCACATTGTAATACATTAACCGCACGTATGTCTTTGATATCATGAATAAGATATAATTATAAAAGTAAGACTGGCGATAGCAGTGGGTCAGGTCTAGGATCTGATAAGACATACAAATGGAAGAACGTTAATATTAGCGTAATACTTACTTAATTATGGCATTAATGAGCCTACTACGTAAACCGATGGAGGCTGTGCACTATACCGACGAGGACCTCGCATAAAATGTCAGCGCAGCAATGTTATGCAACAGCTGCGGGACGGGGCTCAGGCCAGGCATGCCGGCACTAAGGCTAAATTGCCGCCATTACGTCGAAGTCGCTCTATAACTAAATACAATGTGTCACCGTGCTCTCGTTTCGTGGACACGCAATGTCGGGTCGTGGGAAGCCTTTGCGTAGAACTCAAATTATTTATTACATGAAGAACTAATAGTAGCACCTCGTTAAATAAAATGTTTGTAAATAAGCAAATTTTTACACGCTCACCATTGAAAAGTGCAAACACAAGTAAAATTGATGCACATACGTCTAACAGACTGGACAACTCGTAACAGACTCCTAACAAATATTGTGTTCTTTCTTATATATATATATTTCAGAATAGCTAGATCAGGTAATACATACTATATAGGATACTCGTATACAAATTATTTTATTACCTTAAAAAGAAAATTCAATCATTAGCGCTGAGGAATAGTTAACGACACTATAAATTGGATATAATGATTAGTAATGATGAATAAATATATGTACATGTACGTAGTAAGTTCAGATACAAACATATCTACCTAAATACAGATGATTCATGAAAGCATTAGGCATCGATCGGAAAGATTTCTTTGCTAATAATTCCAATAGGGTTTAAAGACAAAATGTCTTATCATGAAACATGTTTTATTAAACCACCGTTCTTGTCAGTCTCATGGTAGGCCGAGACGAAGGAGGGTCTCGCAATAGACCTCGATATATATAAATATAATCATCATCCAGTTGATTTAGTGAAATCGTAGTTATTAAACCTGTGTCTTTGTAAACATGTAAAACCTAGTGCAATCAATTTAAGGCCATTAAGAGTCACTTTCATTTATTGCGTGCCCAGACCCGTTTTCGTTCACAAGCCAGCTACTGACCACTGTCATAAAATATATCTTATAACTGTTACAATATTTTGAATATCTGTTTGACATATTTAATAATAATAATAATAATAATAATAATAATAACATTACACATCACAACAACGTCTAGGCCCCAAACTAAGCATTAGCTTGTGTTTTGGGTACCAAACGAAGACACCACATACATATTATAACAACCAAGACCCGGTACCAGTATCAATATTCATCTTATAAATACTGACCCGACCTGGGATTCGAACACGGGACCCCCAGCTTCGTAGGCAGGGTCGCTACCCACTGGGCTAAGAGGTCGTCGTTTATTGCGCCCGCACCCCTAACATCATTCTTAGATACATAATCTATAATACGCAAACTCAAAATGTAATAGCGACGTGAGATCAGTAGGTACAGACACTTGTGACGTATCATCGTGAATATACAAAACCGTGCGATAGAGAACCCTGTTAATTCTTTTGAAGTATAATCTGTTTACGGCTGAAATACAAAATTATCTCCCGAACATATGAGTTCCCTAGAACGCAATCAATCATCATGGCTGAAGGGGCGTGGAAAGCCGCGAGCGCAAAATCGACGCGAAAAGGACTCTTAGAGGACGCTTCGTATCAATCATGGATTTTGCGATGATCCATCACGAATTTGCAATAAAAAAATACAAGCTACTCAATCAATTCTTAAATATAGAAAACATTGCATTTATTTAGTTCAAAATTCCGTAACCAAAAATGGTCAATGGTTTCTAAAAATATGAGTTTTTAGCAGATGATAATACTTACAGAGCTCGTTCATGTACTTTCGGTAACTCTACTGAATATGGGTGCGTTAAGAGGCGATGCCTTTACGAATATTTAAAAATTAAAAATAAATGCAAGTAAAATTTTCTAAAACCACATTTTTGGAATAGTGCTAGTTTTTACACAAGCAGAATGTGGGGTACAAGCTGGTAAAATTGGTACCTACTGAGTTTTTTGCTTGTGTAACGACTGGATAAACCTACATTAAAAAAATAAGTTTTTGAAAATTGCTAATTTTTTAATTTTTACAATTAATATAAGTGCTCTGCACCTTAACGCACCCATATCCAGCTTAATGATCGCAAATACCTCAATGAGCTCTGTAAGTAGGTACTATCATCACCTGCCAAGAATTATGATTTTAGAAATTCGTGATCATTTTTGATCACCGATTGCCGGCTAAGAAATCAAATGTACTTCCTTTAATGCTTAACATTTCTATATTTAATAATAAATTGAAGTGCATGCGCTTGCATCCCTTGCGTTAAGAAATGCATATATTGTACATTCCAAGTATCTTAGAAATTTTTATTAATAATTATATTAATATAATATATAAACCTAAGACAGACCTAAAGATTATATATTGACCTCTAGTCTCAAACAATCGAAATGCATGATCTCGCATCCACAACGTGCTAAGAGTTCCCGGCTATTGGCAAGATTCGCAAGACCGGAGGCGCTGTTGCGGCGAGACGTGGCATTGTAAAGTAGCTAAGCACACAATGAACCTGCCGGCGTAGATGTTACGAGACGGGAACTAGTTAAATTTGAGAATCATTCATGAGCTCGGACATAGCTGTGGGAACCACCCGTAGAGATATCAAACTTTTCAAGCTTTATTTAAATGTTTACAAGGTAACAAAGATATTTATTTTCGTTGCATCTTTCAACAGCAGTACAACTTAAGTGCTTACCAACAATATCGACCGCTATCCAGATTTTCGATGCAGATCTGACATACACAAGTAGAGAACGCCGAAGCAACAGAAGGTTGGTCGCCCATTTGTACGGATGGTTCCACATGGTAAACACATGGTGCAAATATCGATAAAAAATCTACTCACTTGCTTTGTTAGCAGCAGCATAAAATCAAACATGTTTATTACTATACTTAACCAAAAATTATAGTGTTGTTTCACATAATCCTGTCCTAATATTTTGTAGAATTTCATAACGATATTCCTATTTTACTACATTTTCATTGATGTTACCGATTTCCCACGCGTTAGTTCAGCCCAACTAAACAGACTTGTAGACAACCTTGACAGGCCATACAACTACCTACGCCACAGAATGACAAGCCAAGTTAAGTCGACCCTCCACATGTTGGCGCTTGTGTTGAGTCGACCAATGTGTAGAACAGGCATTACAAAGCCGCTTAAATGAGAATCCTACTAATATTATAAACGTGAAAGTTTGTAAGTATGGATGTATGGATATTTGTTGCTCTTTCACGTAAGAACTACTAAAAGGATTTTAATGAAACTTTACAATAATATAGCTTATACATCAGAATAACATATAGGTTATAATGTATAAAGATACTAGCTTTTTGTCCGCGGCTTCGTTCGCGTGGACTATACAGTTATACACTGATTTTAAAAATTCTTTCACCTATACAAAAGCTACATTATCAGCAAGTAACACGGGCTATTTTTTATTCTCAAACTAACTTTCCGCCCGCGGCTCCATTCGCGTGAACTACACAGTTGCACCGAGACCGCTATAATTTTTCGCATGGATAAAGTTTATAAGCTGAAAAGTGATATAGGCTACTTTTTATTCCGGAAAAAGGGGCCACGCCACAACTGTGTAGTAGGTACACACAAGCGGAGCCGCGGACGGAAAGCTATAATATTATAAAAATGTAAAATTTGTATGCCTGTTTGTTTGTTCCCGGGATAATCACCGGAACGACTGAACCAATTTTGATGGGACTTTCATTGGCAAAAAAAGGACTTTTTAATTAGTATAGATGGAGGGTTGATAGAGGAGAGGTGGGGTAAGGGAGGGCAGGGGAGAGTAAGTGGCTGGAAGGGAGGAGGAAATAGGAAGGGGAACGTTTCTGTAGTCCGCCCGGGCGGAGCCGGGTTCGACTGCTATTATTATGGAATAAAATTAATAGTAAAAATATCACCAATTTCAAACAAAAACTATATAACACAAATCGTCCTATCATTGATAAAGTGTAGTTGACACAGTGGGAAGAATATTATGACAAGAATGTATCAAGCACTGAAAATCATTCAAATAAACCCAGAGAGTGATACAGAGTAGTTTTTGGAAACAGGATCGAGACCTTGAATGAGATCCGAAAAAGAGGAAACATAAGAGTAAAGGCACAATAAAAATGAACGTAATTGAAGTACGAAACCACTCCGATCAAAGCCTGGGCGTCTGACTTTTGTACAATAAAGACAAAAGACGTTTTCTTAATTCGCGCTTCGAATGCTAATTTTGTTTATCCATGGGACGCTTGCTACTTAGTCGCTAGCGTACGTGAGATTCGAGTCAGGTATTTTCCCGTTTAATTCAAAGAAAAGAGAGAACATCGTAACGATGTGGGAGGGCCGATCAAATTAATACCCACCACCTGTTAACAATTTACATCTTCACTAAACTAAAAAAACATTTGCTAAAAATGCTTAGTGACATTTTAATTAAAAAATTTAACGTATTATTTGTTAAGATGTTTTTAAATTCTTCTTCAAACACGTAGGTACATTATCAGTTGAACGCTATAATAATTGTGATTTATGTACCAGTAGAATAGAGTGACGGTTTTTGGTTCGACGGCAAGCGGACGCTTTTAACCGCGGACGCGCCAATCAGCCTGTAGACCAGGAGGTGGTGACAGAAAAAATGGAACAATTATTTACTGTATGCTTTTGATAGTACACTGAAAGCCCTAAACAATAGTGATAGGCAATCAATTCCACTTTCAACGTAGCCAGACTAAAATTTAATTTATATTGTAAGAAAAAAATTTCGGATCAACTACTTCCAGGCTGTTTGAATTTTATGCTCTTTTTTAAAAGGACGACAAAAAATGAAGACCTTTGTTAATGCCATCTGTAGAGTATGCCTTTGAGGTCCTAAACAATAGTAATATGTACTAAAATCAACTATTATCGAGGTTTTTTTTTGTTTATGTAAAGTATTAAACTTAAAGCAGCCCGAATACTGTTGGCTTAAGAAGCTTTCTTTACCATATCAAATTATTTTTTGATGAATATTCATTTTATTGCATAGCATTATTGATTAAGGTTTCAAATGTTATCCTATACCAAAGGCATACTGTAAATAAATGTACGCTTTTTTCTGTCACTATCACCCAGCCTACTGCAAGAAGTCGTTAGGTAACCCGCGTTTTGATAAGCGGTAGGAAACTTACAGCTAAGACAACAATGCCTCACATCATGCTGCATTATACATTCCTTCAGAGCCGGTACGGCCACAAGCTCTTCCTAGAGTTCAGGTGTTACTTCCTACGTACCTGAATTATACGACAGTATCGAAGATCCCGGCCTTATATATAGTGATACATACGCACGGGCACGCCGCGCCAGCCTGACATTACTTAATGCCAAGTTTCAGCTCCGACAACAAGCACACTTTGATCAAACAGCGGGAGCGTGCATGACCCAATTCGTAAATCTGTTTGACTTTTAGGCCCGAGTCAAACGGGTTTCCGAATCGCCGGCTTACTGAATAAATGTATCGAAATCACAATGCTTAACTATTTTATTAATCCGTATTAATAATACTTAATGAGAATGAACAAAAATAAAGTGAAAAAAAAACAAACTGCAATGAATCAGATGAAGTTTCAGCTACAGTAAATTTATTTTCTGTATTTAATAAAATTATGAACATACGATGTAAGCTCGCAACAAGAAACTAGAGCGAGTACTTGTATTGGTACTTCATTACCTGACTCGACAACGGGTCCGTGTGTCACGAAGTTTCGTGATTATTTGTAAATATGGGAATTTTGAATATTTATTAATAGCAACATTGCAAATTTGGTTGAAAATCATGATTTGGTTAGCAACACTTTTTTCTCCGGATGACAGCAAGGCCGATATCACGAGGTTAGTCTGCTGCCTACAATTTTATGGCCTATTATTAATTAATTACCTTTATTTGGTAGTGATAAGCACGATTGATTATCGAGCACCTAATTGTAAGTATATGATTGGTTTTTAGAGGTAACGAAACTATAAGATACGATATCCTGCTGAGCACGTGGTGCCAGCTGACGTTTACTGTGATATTTGCCGGTAATATATTGACGATATCCACAATATTAAAGCGTAATACAGATTTGAATAATGTTATAGATTTAGCGAGATTTGTGTGTATGATGACGTCGGCATAGAAGTTACACCTCACAATACATGATGATATAACAAGATAGACTTCGCGACATGGTGGAGATGCTTCGAGATATGAAATCAGGAGCCAATCCCTCAGCACATCCTATTCGTTTTCCGATGAGCTCAAAGCGATATCAGCATCATCTGTTGGCGGCTAGCTAAATGACAATTTTAGACTAAAGAAACACTGACTAAAAGAAACTTTTAGTTTCATAATTTAGTCAATTTATGAAAACGCATACAGCATCATTACAATTTATAATAATATATTACTAATTTATTTCCTTGTTGTAAAGGCGAAATAGTTTTGACTTGTTTTCGTGTTGACGGTGACCTGTGGTGACCTTTGTTAAATAAGTTGAAAAAGTGTTGGGTCGATTGAGTGAGTCAGAGTAAGGTGATCTGTTGATATGACTCCAGATGCGATTCATATTTATACAATGAAACGATTACGAAGTTCAAGTGAAGAAAGTGAGACGTACAAGAATAATTTTTTTTGACCTTAACTATTACAATATCGGCGCGCGTAGTATAGTGAAGACTGAAGAGTGAGATTTTGAAGGTTTCAATCAACTACACGAAGTGTGATGTGTTATCGTGTTCTATTTATTGAATACCTATCTTTATCTTACTAATTTAATACATGTACAAAAATAAAATTATTAAATAGTGTACTCCATCACTCAATTTTATTTGATATTGTTAAGTACCTAGCACTGAATAAATGGAAAGTTACAAAATCTCGTTTCATTACTAAATCTCATAAGAAATAAGAACTTAGATATTTTACCTTGATTTATTACCATTTGGTGTCTCCCATGTATAAACATACCTATTGTTTTACTATTTATATCCCTACAGAGTAGCGGATCCTAACAGAAGTGAGTCACTAACGACTCGGCTCAGATGATGTTAAATCATGACTTAAATATGTACATCACTAGATCATAGAGAATTGATCAATGACATGAAACTTCAAGTGAAATGATTGATTTTGCTTGAATTATTGAAAATAAACTGAGTGAAAATTAATGTTATTTTGATTAAAGTTATTGTGTACTGTGATTTAAAAGTATGTAAATTGCGTTTAATGTGTACTACCGACTGCCAGCGGACTTGAGACGGTATGTACACCTACGAGTTTAATTGTAGTAAAACTGGAATTAAACATTTGTTGGAATTAGTCGAGACGAAAAAGCTGTCTTTGTGTTTTATGACAACGATCGAACGTAACGTCACGTCACGTTATTATAGCAGTTATACAGATAAACCGTAAAATAATGCTTATTATGTGGTTATTGCCTATGTAGTAGGTACATAGAAAATGAACTGAATGTTGTAGGCCTCTCACAGGTTAATATAAACTAAGTTGATTAGTTATAGTCTGAAGTGGCATATAAAGTTGCTTACCACTTAACAAAACATATAAGGTTGCTTACCGCTTAGTAAAATCACTAGTCTGAATAGAATATGACTCAAATAGATATTATTTAGTGAAAAGAATGTGATAAGTATGTATGTATGCATAAAAGCAATGTACAGCTACCAATTCTGACCTGAGATATATTGTCTAAATATATTTGTCAGACAGTGACCTATATATGATAATATGAAAGTTGAAATGAAAGTTATTTAAAACAAACTCGGTTTGTAGATTAATAATAGTATGATATAGTACCAGAGAGATAGATAACTATGTTATCCGTTACCTTTCTGTTTGAATACAATTATGATGAATGTTTCATTCTTTGTTGATGGCTAACTCGGATGGATGTTTATCCTGAAGTGCGATGGAGTGTAAAGTGATCTGTTATGAAAAGTAAATATATAATGTTTTATATAAATCAATGAAAATGAAAAAAAAGTTTATTTTACAGCAGATTAGCGATCTACAATTATTTAAAAAAGCAGTAAAATACATCAGCCATAGGTTCGCTAATAGCAGAAAAGTTAATTTAACAACAGAAAGTATGTGTCTATAGTCCTCACACTAGGCAGCATGCCTGTATCGTGAGGACCTAATGAATAGTAAAGAAAAGATGAGAAAGTACCTATTAAGGTACATAATTAAATTTTGTTAGCATCGTTGAAGACCACATAATTGTTGCCTTTTCAGTGAAAAATTGAAGCTGTAATTAAGGCGAAAGTGGTCACCATCCATGAAACAGTCAAATCGTCGATCAGGCTCATATTAGTAATTTATCAGAGAATATAGAAGAGGCTAACATTAAATTAGAAATGCTAAAGCTACTCAATGAACGCCTCTCGCTGGAAATGAACAAAAATATATGCTGAGTCACTTTCACCCGATGAAGCGGCAAAATATGTCAAGACTCAAATGGAGGGAGATGAAGTAATCGCAGAACTTACAATAAAAAAAAAAAAAAAAAAAAATTATCAAAACATGGGAAAGAAACATTTCAAGGCAGATTACCTAAGATGGAATTGATTAAATTCAATGGAGATGTTCTGATGTGGAGAACCTTTTGGGATCATTTTTCCTCTAATATTGGTAGTAAAAGCATCAACGAAGTTGATAAGTTACTGTACCTACTATCAGTTCTAGAAGGGAATACCAAGAAGGCAAACAAAGGTTTAGAAACAACCAATGAAAAATTATAGTATTGCTGTCGCTGCCCTTAAGGAACAGTTCGGTAAACCCAATACTATGATGCACACTACAATGCTCTATATAAGATACAACAAGATGATAAATCCATCTTAAGTTGTAGACGCGTGCTAAACGATATCGAACGACACCTTCGGGTATTGAACGGTTTGGGTGAAGATACCAACCATAACCATTTACGATTTCTATTAATTCAAAAATTTCCAGAAAACATCATATATGAATTAAAGTTGAAATTAAAACATGAAACAATTGAAGAAATTAGAACATGTCTAGAGGAAATTATATCGGCAAAGGAAGATTCTAATAGAATGACTGATGCCAGAATGCGAAATGATAGTTATTCGGTAGAATTGTTACACGTTAGAGAAAAGGCACCAACACACAAGGGCAAAAGGAAAATTCAAAGAAATATGTACAAAGGAAAAAGAATAGTAATAAACACTTGTAAAACTACTGATAGTAGGAGACATAATTTATCCACCAATAACGACAGTAAGAAACGTAAACTTACTGAAAGGATTCGATGGAAGGCAAAAGGAAAAGCCAGAGAAAAGACCCAAATTGAGCTGCATATTCTGTAAAGATCCATACTATAATGCAAGACCGTCAAAAGTATAAGAGAAAGAAAATTAAAATTGAGAAATCGCTGTTTTAATTGCTTTACCACGGGACACAAAGTGAACCAGTGCCGATTGAAAAGGAAATGTGCACATTGTGGATCGTATG
Source organism: Luffia ferchaultella (assembly GCA_949709985.1). Classification (NCBI taxonomy): domain Eukaryota; kingdom Metazoa; phylum Arthropoda; class Insecta; order Lepidoptera; family Psychidae; genus Luffia; species Luffia ferchaultella. The sequence goes on from OX453251.1 coordinate 8,790,936, forward strand.
GAGAACACAACACAGCTTTATGTCCAAAACTGCCAGTAAATACTAAAGTGGAATCTACTACATTTTACAATAATACTAAAAGCTTCACAGCATTACAGACGGCTGTCGTATGGGTAAATGGCGTAAATAGAACGAAATCAATAAAATGCCAATTATTACTTGACTCTGGAAGTCAAGAAGCTATGTAACTAAAAAGATAGCCAAAGAGCTAAACTTACCTATCGAGGAAGAAAATAGGCTCTTGGTATTTACCTTCGGTTCACAGTCTCCACATGAAGTTGTTAGTCCATTAGTTAAAATCAATATCAAGTCCCGTACCAACTCAAATAAAGCTGTGTATGTGAATGTCGTGCCATTCATATCACAGAATATCCCATATCCAAGAGAGGAAGCCAAAAACTGGGCAAAGGATAAAATCTTAGCCGATGATGGTTCCCTGTCAGACCAGATAATAATAATAATAATAATAATAATAATAATAATAATAATAATACATGGGACTTCCCACACAGCGTCATCTAGTCCCAAAGTAAGCAAGTATTATGCTTGTGTTTTGGGTTACTGGACAACTGATATACATACTTAAATATTCTTTATAATATATACATATATAAATATATATTATAATTTTTTTATTTTTTTTATATAACAACCAAGACCCGGTACCAGTATCAATATTCATCATATTAATACTGACCCGACCTGGGATTCGAACCCGGGACCTCTAGCTTCGTAGGCAGGGTCGCTACCCACTAGGCTAAGCGGTCGTCATATATAGGCTAAGCGGTAAGATAGATATCTTGGTTGGGAATGACTATTACTATTCCATTATGTCTAACCATAAGATTAAAATCGGCGAAGATTTTTTCCTTGTAGAATCTATCCTGGGTTGGATACTTCCAGGAAAGATCACCCCTGAAAATACAGATCAGTTATATGCTCTTACATATTTTCAATCCTCATGTGAAGATGTCAAACTCAATGAACCTGATCGTCTATTAGAAAACGTCAATTTAAAATCCTTATAGGATCTTGAATCTATAGGGATTACCGACAACCCTAAAGTTACAAGAGATGAAGAAGCGATCAGGAACCTTAATGAAACCACTAAATATTGATAAAAGATACTATGTCACCTGGCCATGGAATCAATATCCACGGAATTTACCAGATAATTATAGACTTGCAATCGGCCGATTAGTAAATTTAGTTAAAAGATTAGATCAACAATCTCTAGAACTGTACAATCAGACATTAAAAGAACAGATGAAAAAGGGTATTATAGAAATAACACCAGAGCATCAGAAATCGGTCAGAGATTATCCGATACACTACTTACCTCATCATGGCGTGTTCCAGCCTGGTAAACCGATGAGGATAGTTTATGATGCATCGGCAAAAACAAAGGATAATAAAAGCCTAAACGAATGTTTATATTGTGGACCGCTTATGCTGGAAGATCTGACTGGATTGTTAATAAAATTTAGAATGCATAAGATAGGGATTGTAGCAGACGTAGAAAAGGCTTTTCTCCAAATAGAAACCCATTTTATGTTAATAAAAGAACATAAAAAATAATAGATCACAATTTTAATTATTTAAAATATAAATTTTGATACAGAGCAATTTGACTTTGTAATGATAATGACAGAATATATATAAAATATAAAAAAAAAAAAAATATAATATCAACCAAAAAGGTTGAATAACAGATTTAACTAAATTAGTTTTGTATGTTGGTTTCGTACATATTGATTACAAGAACGCGACAGAGATGTAACCAGGTTCCTATGGCTAAAGGATTTAAATCAACCAACCTCTTTGAATAATTTAGTACATCTAAGATTTTGTAGAGTACCATTTGGAGTGATTACCAGTTTTTTTTCTTCTGAATGCTACAGTCAGAAATCATCTTATGAAATCCGATCAGGGGAAGCTAAAGGCAATCGCTGACGATATATATGTAGATAATCTTGTAACAGGAGCATCTACATATAAGAAGGCCATTTCTATATACATGTCATTGAAGAATTCCTTTAAAGACCTATCAACGAACCTAAGAGAATGGAATTCTAATTCTAAGGAATCCATGAAAGCAATACCTTTAGAAGACAAGGGAAAGAAAATTTAAAAAAAAATCCTCAATTAGAACTACTAGGTGTTTTGATAAGAAGTCGCCTTATAAAATATGTTTTGAAATTTATTCAGCTACCAATACAGGATCAATTCATATGGACAGATAGTCAAATAGTACTTAACTGGTATCATACAGACAAATTACTACCGCCATTTGTTGCTAGAAGAATAAACGAAATAAAACAGAATAAAAATCTGAAACTTCGGTATGTCCCATCTGAATTGAATTCTGCTGATGTAGCTACGAGACCAAAGTTCTCTAAAGAATCTATACGAACAGGGGTAGAAGGACCAAAATTCATAGTAAAAAAAACTCTATAGCATGGTCCACTCCAATAAATTCTTTTTCTTTCTTGAGTGGGGAGGATCAGCCCATCCCACAGGCTGAAGACAAAGAAATGACCGAACCAGAAAAAGAGAAAGAAGAAGTCGATCTGGAGCGCCACGAGATAGACGAGATAAAAGAACTACAAGCAAAATATTTCCCAGAAGAAATAATAGGAGTGGAAACGCACCTTAGTAGAAACTTAGGTTTATTTCTGGATGATAACAAGGTCCTGAGATGTGGAGGACGCATGAAAAATACAAATTGGTCTTTTGACAAAAAGTATCCAATACTAATACCAAAGAACCTCAGTCCAACGCCAAGGCTAGAGAACCATTAGAAACTGTTATCGAACAACCACCACATCAAAATTTAGTTAGACAAATGGCATACTCAGTAGATCCTCGACCAAAGCGAGGTGCAGCTATAGAGGCTCGGAAGAAGATTACCGAGTGGACTTGATTGTTACATAATTCACTCATATAAGTCACTTTCCTTTGGAGTTGGGAGTGTCACGAAGTTTCGTGATTATTTGTAAATATGGGAATTTTGAATATTTATTAATAGCAACATTGCAAATTTGGTTGAAAATCATGATTTGGTTAGCAACACTTTTTTCTCCGGATGACAGCAAGGCCGATATCACGAGGTTAGTCTGCTGCCTACAATTTTATGGCCTATTATTAATTAATTACCTTTATTTGGTAGTGATAAGCACGATTGATTATCGAGCACCTAATTGTAAGTATATGATTGGTTTTTAGAGGTAACGAAACTATAAGATACGATATCCTGCTGAGCACGTGGTGCCAGCTGAAGTTTACTGTGATATTTGCCGGTAATATATTGACGATATCCACAATATTAAAGCGTAATACAGATTTGAATAATGTTATAGATTTAGCGAGATTTGTGTGTATGATGACGTCGGCATAGAAGTTACACCTCACAATACATGATGATATAACAAGATAGACTTCGCGACACCGTGTGTGTGAACATTAAAATTATAGCAAGCTTCGATTTGTAAATTAATAGCAGCGGATAATCCGCTCAGATAATTACAACTGGTTATAAGTCAAACAAGAACGCACAATATGATATTTGGGCATAGCGACACATACGAACCTTACTCGTAATTTTTTGCACAAAATTTTAAGTATCTCATCTTCACATCATAATAATCGACTGTGAGGTCCGATGAACTAACAGAACCTTGCAATTACGCTCGTAAAATCGTCGAACGATCGCAGCGTAACTTTTGCAAGCACCGCACAACTGTGCACACTACGGTGAAAGTACCATCATCAGATAAAACAGTTGGACGATTACTGCGAGTATTATTCTGAACAGAGAAAAACAACTACGGGTCGTTAAACGGTGATCAAATGATTTCGCGTTTTATACTGCCATTCGAGGAACTATGCCCTTATCTATAGTACTATAGTAGTCGTATATACATAGACATTTATTTATTTTAACAACTCGTACCTAAGGTAATTTTTTTTTGCTATTGACTGTTCACGGTGTGTTTTTAATTTAAAAATATAGCACCGCATCGAAGCTTTCGAAAAAGTCCGTCGTCTGAGACAGAAAATATTAATATTATTCGACATGTATCAACGTCAGCAGTGAATAGACAGAAGTCATTTGCCAGTGTATAGATCGAACAAATAGATTTAGTCAGGGCCCTAATTGCCGGCGCCGTTCCTTGCTACAAAGGAGTCCTTACTGTCAACGAAGTGCGCCGCTCGAGCTGATAAAGTGAGGCAATCGAGCTATGCTAATGAGCCCCACCGGTCACTGGGCACAATTGGCTACCGACGGATGTAGCTTCATTCTTCTAGCCGGCTCTCCTTTTTAACTTGGAAAACAAACCAATAAAGGAATAAACATTACTTGGTCTTGAATTTATCTTTAATTTGCATTTCTTCGTGGACGATTAATTGAAGATATTTTATTCTACTAGCGTTCAACCAGTAAATTCTTAGTAAAATTTTTTAAGCACTTTTGTTTACCCATTTCGGACTTAGTACTAATTTGTTTAAATGTGCTCAAGAATTCTTTATCTATAGATATGAACCATTTGTATTTCACTCTAATAATTAGTTTTATATAGTATAGTTTCATGTTTTTATAGTATTTTATATTTAAAATTTTAAGATATTTCAAAAAAAAACAAATTATTAGTAGACTATGTCGTAAGGCAAGGCGAAAATACTCGCGAAAATCTTGATTGTTTCTCTCTATACAAAATAAAATACAATACAAATATAACATTTTTAAAATAAGTACCAGTTGTCGTGTATTATCAGCATAAATATCGTATTTAATACAATTTATAGATGTTATTCATAATTCGCTAATGGGCCTCAGTAATCTTGATTCATGTTTTTTTTTTAATTATTCAATATTGTCAACTTTTATGTTTATTCATTAACTATATCTTTTTCCATACTTAAAATTCACTTTTTTACTCTTCATCCCCATGACCTAAAAAAAATCTTGCACCGCGGCTGTTATACAATTTCTGTCTGTTCAGGTATCCATTTGCTCTTGGAAACAGGTAAAAAAAGGCAATGTCCAGTAAATATGGAAGATGTTCCAGTGTTTCAAAGCCAACTCCTTCAACGGCAGGATATCGCAACTTTGAACTTGTGCTCGGAGGTGTTATCTTGGTAAAACAAAATTATTTTAGTGAGTGTATTTATCCGTTTTTTTTGAAGTGAAAACTTCTTTAGCATCGTTGTGATTTGAAAGTCGGTGAAACGAAAAAGCGACAGTAAAAAGAGACAGACACATAAATTCATAAGATTTAACGTGGGAGAAAATGAGATAGGAAGCATTATACAGTGTTTACAATACAAATTATGATGACTCGGCCTTTTTGACAGAGATTATTCTGGGGTGTTTAGCAAGCATTGCGAAGTGTTGTACGAATATATGTTTTATTGTGTTATTGTAATCGCGTTTACGAAATACAAAGTCTTTTTCTTTCAGCATTCATATCTTTCATTTCAGCTCTATTAAGCTACGATCCCAAACAAATATAATTAATAGAAGAGTAAAATACATACAAAGAGAAATATAAAAATATACTCTCTACCTTGGGAAATCCTTATTTTGGTTATTTCTGTGTCCGCTAGCTTTTAGATACCCATCACACAGATACCTTTTTCATTCATAAACGATCGTGTAAAATGCTATTCGCGTTACTATCAACATTTCGATTTCTTTTGCAATAAAACGAACCGTGACATGATGATCCACCAAAACAATTTTTCAACTTCTTAACTATTTCTTAGGTCACAACTAGTGGTCACTACAAGTAAACAGCCCAGGATCATTGTTGCTTGATATTTTTCCACGTTTTAACTCAGCATACTAACGTGCGACCATATAGCTATATGGGGGAGCATTAATCCCTGTCTCCATCTATAGTAAAATTGTTAAAGTTATTCATTTACCGCGGGAACCTTATTTTTACGATTTTCACTTACACGCTTTGACAATATGCAAACAAACGATTTTTATTTTTAAAACTATAGAATCATTTTACCAATCTGTAAAATTATCATTTTAAATAATTTTACAGACTGGTATGTTACAGCTACAACTTTTAGTATTAGTTTTTGTACTAAGGAGTATATATTTCATTCGCACGTTATGTTGAATAGCCCTCCTAAAATGTACTTAATATACCTACCTATAGGAAAGTTTACACCTATTACGCTTTATCTAGTAAATAAATCGATAACAAACGTGCGATCACAGCATACAAATACGAAATTGATTGCGTCGTGTGGAGAGTGACATTTGGGTGGCGGTGAGGGGCAGCGGGAGGGCGCGGGAGGCGCGCTCGCGCTGACATTTGAATAGGGTCGTCGCGTCGATGCGGCGTGTACCAGCAGTCGACAACTAGCAACGAATGGCGACAATGTTCTCCGACCGCCGAACAACGTACCCATTCAAAAGAAAATTTACTTTTATTCCCGACGGTGACAATAAAGCACCTTATTTTTCAAGAACTTCAACGCGATGTCTTCTAAACAAACATAATTAACAAAACGTTTGCTGCTCTATCTACATAGACGAGCGAAATAATACAATACAACAAAATATTCACGTAGGAAATTCGCTTTTGTGAATTAATATGAATTGATATATATATCTTATACACGCTGTAGTTTTATTGAGGGACCACCCTAAAACTTATGATAGAGTATCGCTTTACAAACTTAAAAAATATGGAAAGAAAATTTTTTTTCTCCTTAAAAACGACTTTTTGTGATTCAAATGGTCTCTGTACAGTGGGAGGTCGATGACACGGCAAAAACTGGCATAACGATCTAGGTCAAAAAAGGTCATTGACCTCCTAGATTAATGCTCCGGTTACCACCGCGCCCATAACCACCTGTCGTATACGAACTATAGATAATCATTTCGAAATTTTTTCTATAATTTTTGTTTTTGTTTTTTATATTAGTCGATATTCATCATCAATTTTGAAATGTCTCACAGTAATAGTACAACCGGTAAGACCAGTATTAAATTATAATAAAATTTAGGAGTCAGCTAAAAGAAAAAAACTCAATTTGTATATCGAAACTAGTACTCATTCAACATTAGGTACACATATTTTCTAAATCTATACATTTACAGTGTAACATTACATGGGACATAAAAATCTTGTTATTATTACTGTAAAAATCATTGATATGGCATAGGATATTGCAAACGTGATCTCACATAGAAACACATTTCAAACAATAAATGCGTCATAACGCGCCTGCATTCGATTATATCTGAATGCGATACGTGTCCTGAAATAATATTATTGCGTAGTGTCGGTTTAGCCAAACCTTCCAATAAAACTACTGAAATAACGTAACCGTGCCATGGCCTAGTCGCTTTTAGTTCGAACAACTAAGCGACGTTTGTACGCATAACTTAAAAAGATTCTAAAAGATACCAGACTCGTCTGTGCTTTTCGAATAAAAGCGCTCACATTTAAATATAATCTATCTCTACTCCACTGTAAAGTGTAAACAGAAAATTCGGAGAGAGGTGTCAACAAAAATATACACCATGCATAACATCTGCGCAAAGCTCGTCCGCGTGCACTAACCTAACGTATGTAAATTCAAATGCAGCATCCATTCTAGTCACTCGCAACTCCAGGATTCCTGGGCAGCTATGCGAGAACTACGCCAAACTGAGGGAGTCGCAGGATTGTTCGTATATATTTGTGTAAGAAATGAGACACAAAAGATGCTTTTTTTTTTTGTTATAGCATTTAACACGTGTGTTCATAGGGGTGGTACATACAGTGTTCTCACAATTAATCCGCCTATTGGTAATACACTTTCTTAATTTTTCTGTTAGAAAAAAGTGGTGCCTTTATGAGCAGATTGTTATAAAGGTGTCACCCTATCACCTCTTTACAACAAACGCTTACCATATGTCTCGACGAGTCAGGGTTAGCACGTGTTAATTTTGTGTAGAAAAACTATCAGAAAAAAAAAACTAAAAAATGATAAAATATAATCCGCAAAACGCTCTGAAAAAAAAACTGTCCAAGTTACCATCTGGTCTCATGCGAGAATCAGTCAAATACGTTGGAAACTTTGATACAGAACACGTGATCAAATAACATGTTACAAACAAAACTCCGAGCAAGAGCCTGTCGGTCCTCGTGTGATACAGGGTTTCAAAGTCAGTACACCTATATATGCATGCGTATAGTATGTAACACATTTTATCTGTTTAAGCCTTTTTTTGGTTATCATTTTGAAAACTAACGTATTGAAGTTACTGAAAATGAATTTAATTGAACGTTCTAATCAATGGCTACTTACAAGATTTTTTCATATTTGTAAATGTTTGGAAATACTAGAGGAAAAGCTATTTTAGAGCTGAACAGTTACTTCAGAAACAATTACAATAAAAGTGGTCCATAAAAATAATATTTGATTTTAAAATATTTCTAGTGTTACCATATATGATATGACAAGAAAAAAACCGGCCAAGTGCGAAGCGGACTCGCACACGAAGGGTTCCGTACCACCATACAACAAAAAAACCGGCCAAGTGCGAATCGGACTCGCAGACGAAGAGTTCCGACCACATCACAATATAAAAAAATGAGCACGACGTTAATCGAACTTAACGATTAATAGTTATTACTATGTAATTTAAGAATTATTGTATAAATATACTTTATTTTTATTTCGTTAGTCATTTAAGGCGCTCGATCGTCTCTGGCTAATCCGAAAAGTAATAACATATTTTATTACAGTGAACCTTTGACTTTTAGTATCGATTGTGAAGAGAATAAGCTATGCAAAGGAAAGCGTAAATTTATAGTACTTAGTAATGCAATGTAGTTTTCATCATAAAATGTTTTTTTTTTAATTATCTTTTACAATAACATCACAAAAATAAAACGCATCTAGTTTTCGCTCATTGGCTAAACGCTATCTGTCATTTTCTATGCACTTTTTACAAAATTTTTACTTATAAAAGTACATTCTATAAGTTAGTCTATTACTCGTTAAATAATACAGTCTAGTTAGCTGTGATAGGTTTCCTTTTAACTATGTCATAAATATACTCCTGTCATAAATTTATTCCACATATCCAAACACAACAGTTTAGCTGGTAGAGGGGGGGACACATGACTCTAACGAAAATTAGGACTTTAGGAGTGCATATCTCAACAACTGTGACTTAAAAAAAATTGTTTGAAACTTTGATATCATTTTTTAAAACCTATCGTTGGTACCTCTCGCGTTATTATATGATGATTTTTTTTCGCACTTCAGTTACATGTATGGCGTGGCGACTTACCCCAAAAAATATTTTTTCTTAATTTCACTACGTCGTTGTGTAGTGGTTTATATATTATACCTATCTTTCAAATTTCATCTATATATTGCCAGTAGGTTCCGAAAAAAACTACAGACAGACAGAACGACGGACATCGCGAAACTATAAGGGTTCCTTTTTAGCCATTTGTTTTGAAAATTGTTTTAATTTTAACTGTTATATTATGTTATTGATATTTAGGTTGTAATGTGTTTTACTAACAAATGAATTCTTGTTATGACATATGATATGAAATAATAAATTTGGCTACGGAACCTTGAAAACTCATTCCCACTTCTTTATAAGGAAAGACATCTACATTTAAAAAAATTCAAAGTATATTTTTGACGAATAGTATAATGTCAATCCTGCCTATTCAATATAGATACAAAAATTCATTTACCTATGTGTAAATGTAGAAACTTTGAGGGTGTTAGTAACAGGACAAGCGGACGACAGACGACATGACTTATTTTTATCTCCGGAACAAAACAGAACTTATAAGCACTTAATCAATGTTATTAATATTGAATATATTAATACACTACATTTGTCTGCAGTTACTTTTTAACGCATTTAAATAGAAATTGTCTTACACAATCATTCATATAATTTAACAATAGTATGCTACAGTAACATACAAGAAAAGCAGTAATAAATACAGAGACGATAATATACATGGGCAAGAGAGAACTGGCCTCGCGGCCGCGGGGTCGCATTCACCACCTGCACCGCTAATTGCCGCACCTCCTTGCACAAACGCCCAACGGTTCAGATAGAAACCCTATACCGTTATGATAGATCGTCTAACTAGTTATATTGATTACAATAAATTTGTTGTTTTATTTAATGTTGATGCTTTATTGTAATATACCGATATCACGATTTTGTTTGTTCAGAGACTTATAAACTATAATGCTTATTATTTTTATAGTCCTTAACAACTGATAAAAACATGATTTGTAAATTCTACACATACCCGGTAAGTATTGAAAGTGTATGTACTCTAGTATAATTTTTAAGACAATTCCACTTTATCACGCCAATGTCGGCACAATCTTTTTTTATCTGCCAATTCATTGACATCAACAGATATACTACATCAAAGTTTTATAGTTTAATATGTATTGCATGGTCGGCGCAGCATGGCCGTTGGTCGTGTGTGCCGGTCACGGTGCAAACAACACAACCGCTTAAATCGGGGTATGTCGGCAGCACTAACATAATGTAAGAAAACAATAGGGAATGAAACAGAGCGCGTAATCAATTACATGGTTAACTTTACAAAATTAATTAATCTTTTAGATTTTACATGACATGGTTCAATATGTTATTCATGCCAATATAAAAGCAAATGTAAACAAATTGAACAGTTCATTGTCATGTACAGAATGTCCTAATAAATGTTTTTAATAAAATAAATTCATTAATCAGTTACATTCTTATACATATTATAAGATAGAGAATAATGTATGTCAAATTCAAAATGTATGTTACACTCATATGATATGAACATGTTAAGAGAGGGTAAAGCCGCGCTGTATTCGGTCTCACTATAGTGTTGGCCAAAAGTTTAAAAATGATGGCCAACGGCCTGTCATTTGCAGGGTGCCGTAAAATCATGAAAAAGTCATGTAAATCACAAAAACCCCAAACAAAACACCTGAGAATAGTTTTCAATAGTAAGTTTTTATATTTGTACTATAAGAAATATTTTTTACGCATATACCTACAAAGCGGTTGGAGACTCGTCTAAGTAGAATGTACTCTACGCCGTACTAGTTAATACAGCTTACCTCTGTTTACATTTTGATACGTCTATGGTTACAGCCTGTGCGATGACGTACGGCTAGCCCGATAGACGGATGCTTTATTATCCGGCTCATCTCTTCCGCCCTTGTCGGGCCGCGATCACTCGTGTCGTCGACCTAACGGTCCATCGATACGTCCGCATTGTTAATCTTGCCATTGTATTAACTACGGCCCAGCCATAACTCGATAGCATTGACTGACACAAAGATAAGTGAGCTGTAATATATGCAATAGAATATTCTATAGTGTAGGTATCTGTATTCAATAGTTTCAGTCACGTCTCTAAAGCAAAACTCAATGCTTTTTACATAGCTTCACATATTCAGATTTCACGCTGCGCGCTCGTTGCCCCACACGCCTGTAATAAACGCCCACCTCAACTAGCCATCAACTAGAGAGCACCACCCCCGCTAACTGGCCGTCGAGGCGAGCGGAACGGAACGGGGCAGACACCGGCCAAAACGTAAAATTACGCTTTAATTTTAACTCGACCGCGGCCACGGGCAACAAAAAACAAATATTCTCATGGCGAGTATCGACGAAACGTGACGGACCTTCATCAAAATAGTCGGGCGTTGTCTTATTGGCCGGGACCCGGCCTGATACGTGCGGCCGAGGCGCTAAAATGTAAAATGTTAGCAGTGAAATTTATAAACTTCACGTCACGATTATTCAATAACGAACTGCTCAATCTATGCCGGTGGGTGGGGCATGTGAACTTTATAGCCGCCAGACAAAAACTCTAACAGGAGGCGAGTTACTAACAATTGTTTACAATTACAATTTACTAACTTTTGTAGCTTTTGGCGAAGTAAATATCGAAAGTAAACATTGTAGTACTCGACAAACAATTTCAGTTTTTTGAATTTACTTAACGAGTTTCTAGGATAAATTACTTTACAATGATAAATTATATTTTAACAGACAAGAAAAAGCCGTCTAATATGAAATTTGTTTGCAATGTTTACAGGTCTGACACAAAGTCCGGAACGTCTGAACAGCACTAGTGAGGCATCATGCGCGAAAGCTATAAAATATTAACATTTTCTTATTTATGCGGTGGCTCGTTAACGCGTATCGCCGAGGGGAGTGTCCATTTATATCGCGGTGTCGAACTAAATGTTTTTACATGGACGACGGCGGGTGTTATAACAAATTCAACAAACGACTGGCCCTCATCTATCAAAAAGGCTAACGAGCCGAGATGCGGCGGCAATTTACAATCACTGCTCAGCGCTCCAATAATACTAGATGATGCCGATGAATTATCGCGGCAAGCCTTCAATTCTCCGACGGCTAACAGTCTAAATATTCTAACATGTTATGATCATCTACACTAACATCGAAGAAAAGAATAGAAAGAAATATTGAAATTGTCTAACCTGCAAAATCAACTTTACTCGCCATTAGCTTTCATTAAATAATAAACAACGACATATATTTTAAATTGTTTAACGTTTTATAGTCTAAATAAATATTATTGCTGACATTGGAAGATCTGAATTATTTTAATGTCGGTATTGCAAAATCGTCGTCTGTTCTCGTCGCCACTACCACAATGTGTGAAGACCAAGGTCTTCAACCAATGCGTCCTACCTACAATGACTTACGGTGCCGAAACATGGACTCTCACGGAAAGACTGGTCCACTAATTTAAAGTCGCTCAGCGCGTTATCCAACAGGCTATGCTCGATATTTCTTCGATGGACAAAATCAGGAATAGGTACTGAAATCCGTTGAAGAACTAAAGTTGTCGACATAGCCGAAGTGATTAGCAAGCTGAAATGGCAATGGGCTGGTCACATTTGCCGTAGAACCGACAACCGATGAGGTAGACGAGTTCTCGAGTGGAAGCCACGTACCGGGAAGCGAAGCGTTGGACGTCCCCTGGCCAGGTGGACTGATGACCTAAAGCACCATACCGGGGGTAATTGAACGCGGAAGGCGGAGGACCGTGTGCGGTGGCGAGCTTTGGGATAGGCTTATATCCTGCAGTGGAGAGACACGGGGTGATGATGATGATTGCAAAATAATTTGTTGTTAATTTAGTAACTCTATCGACCCTATTATTCACGCACATGAATGAATTTCACCGGCCAAGTGGTGACGGACGGTGAGGCGCGGCATATCAGCTTAGGGTTCCGTAGTATTTTTGGACTTTTTACCTCATGACATTTATGAAAATATAATTTATGTACATAAAAACTTAAATGCTTTCTCTAGAGTGGGTGATAGCCACAACTTAAATACATGGCATAAGCATATGTTATCGATTCCCAGGTTCAGACTCTCAAAGGTTAATAATTATTTCATGGGAAATTGTATTCGTTTTTATATTAAAATTTCTAAAGAAATATTGAACTTAAATTCAAATCAATTTACAAAGCAAGTTAAAGTCCAACTCGTGAAAAAAGCTTACTATTGTATTAGCGAGTATTTAAATGATAAGTACGCATGGACATCATTGTAATAGTTGTATTGTAATGTAAGCATATTTTAAAAAAAACAACTAAGAAAAACATATACTTAAATAAAATAAACAGGGAGGAGTTTCTTGCCGGTTCTTCTCTTTCTAGTTTTGGAACCGGTACCTAATCACCTAATCAATTCATTTTGACTTTCAATAAGTGTGTGTAAACATCTTATATTGAATAAAAACTTTTTGATTTGATTTGATTTAATGCCAGGAATACCTTATTTTACAATTTTCATAAAATTTTGCAAGTACTTCATAAGGAGGTTCTTTATTCGTCCGCCCAAACTGCGACGCAAGCACGAGCTAAAATCATGCCACTTCATTTGAGAATACGTACACGTGTACGTGTTACACTGCGTATAAAAATGTTCAACTACAGCTAAGCCGTGAAATATTACTAAAAAATATTGCTGTGAGATGCACAAAGTTTTATACCAAATACGAGTACACAAAAAGTCATGAATGAAACCTCAACTCTCTAATATTCTCTAATAAAATTATTTGATAATATAACTTTTATAAATTATTTCCACTCAAAATGGTGCTAAATACTTGAATTATAATTTTTCTGTTTTGTTTTATTAGAAACCTAATCAAAAATGTGATAAATCAATAATAACCAGCTTAGCTTGGGATCGGTGTCAGTAAAATAATGAGTTATCAAATCACTCTTAACCGTTTATGTGTGGAAGTAAGAGGCTGGTGCAGCTATAAATCTATTAAATTAAATCATATGTTTTATATAGTATTTCAAATTTCATCGAAGACTTTAATGAGAGAACACCAAAGATTTATCCGCAGTCGATAAAAACTAAACTGATATAATATCTACTTAAGTATGTGTCCATGAACTGTATGAAAATGGGCTGTCGTTTAGTTCACAGTAAATTTTCTTTTCATGATTTTTCCCACAACATGTGCAATAAACAAGTTCTTCAGCAATAAACAATAACTTCCACCCACAATGTGATACCATACTCTCAAACATGGCGTACTGCATATAATACCTCACACTCATAATGACATGCAACAAACAAGATAGCGCGACATTGTACGTAGGGGTTGAAGTTTATAGCACGAGGCGGCCGACGACGAGGCGATACGACTGAGTATCGTATCGCGGTACTAACTCATTTCCCGGCGTGCGATGTTCTGCAGCCGCCAAGCAATATCGAAAGCTACGACTGAGACAGTATGCCGCGCTGTATTTTGTCTGTTATACTGACATGTTAACATAATTTATCTATCTGCATTGCACATGCTCACCCGCACACGTTAGAAATCAATAACAAAAAATTAATATAAAAATAACCCCACTTGACCATAAAAACGTTTTTCGTTAAGTCGCGTGTCGAACTTTGGGAACGCCTTCTACCTCGGAATATAATTTTTGAAATCGTCTATTGAAAGGCGCCATATGTTAACTCATTATTTCTTTTGTTGCGAGCATCGTTTTTATATAAAAAAAAATACTTTGTAACTGTTATAGCAGGTTCGTAAAAAAATTCTATTAATTTTTTAATGCCTCAATTTTTACCCGTTAGAGGATATTTTATGGGGAAACGAAATATAATTGTTTATTTAGCACGTTGTGGACGTGAACACCCGGCAATTTCTTTTGTAAGGCGCCCCCATTATTTTAAAAATAACGATCGAAAGTTAAAGTTTTATGTAGGTGTATATTTTTAGCCGAGACATACAGCGGTACGGCGCACCGTATACATATTTTAGTATAAAATAATGTACACACTTCGGCATTCCAGATTTCATAAACCAATTTTGATTGAAAGATTAAGATGTAAACTTAAAACGAAATTTTTAGATTACTGAGCTAAGCGAAAAAACTTACCACCTCAATCAAAACACTATACAGTAAGTACATAGGTATTTCAAACTTTACTTTCAGAGAGTTATATCACTTAAAAAAACCAAATTTGAGATATACACAGTTATTAGTAATATGATGCATTCTGGCCTAGCACTTACCTACAGTAGAGCCAATAGCAATTAATTTTAAAGAGTTGTTGGCAATTTCGGTGTATGATTTCATCGCCGTTGATAGTAATATGTAATGGAGTTTACATCTATGTGGTTCAGAGAAAACTAAAGGTAAGCTTAGATAGTTCTGATTTTATTCACGATAAATTTTGTAAATACTAAAATAATTGTCTAAATTATAATAACGTACCTGCCATCGATATATTTTATTAAATGCATTATTCATCTATGTACCAACGCAAACTTCAAGTTGTAATGTAACAAAACGAGAATCGGTTGCATTGAACCACATAAAATTGATATATATTGTACGTAAAATTAATTTTAATTCCTAAAAATGTGCTCATTTCAAAACACACTTTTCGCAAGAGAAAATCGTTTATCCAGAGAAATGAGCACGCGCACTCCCTCTTCACCCTTTCTCTGTAGGTATATGATAGTATATCAGTAGAGTTCTCTATCGCGCGCCACTCTCGCACTCTTTTTACAAAACTTTAAATCATGAATACATATACTACTAGTTATGCCGCCTTTTGCTGCAGATCAGACCTTCAGTCTGGCGTAGAAGAGCAGTACCTACCACCCGAAATCACCTAGTTAACGTAATAAATCTGCTCGAATGGCATCTGAGCCTTGTTTGTTCACAGTCGGGCCGTCCAGCTCGAACTGCCCTCCCTTGCCGAGAGATCGACACGTGTCGGCTCTCATCCCTAGTATAATCATACGCCTACGAGACGGCGCCCTTAAGGCACCGCCCACCAAAGGCATTAACACACCGAAGCATCCTCAATGCGTCCGGTCGTTGTTCAGTTCAAACCCTACACACTCTCATGATCGCTTAGCCTAGTGGGTAGCGACCCTGCCTGCGAAGCTGGAGGTCCCGGGTTCAAATCGCAGGTCGAGTCAATATTTATATGATGAATATTAATACTGGTACCGGGTCTTGGTTTGATTGGTTGGTTTGATTACACGTAATCATATTATTATATGCTACTGGGTATCATAGCGGTTATATGCCGTTGTCCACTCAAAGGAGTGGGAAGAGTAGCTTCTCAAGTTTTCCACTAAGCGCCGCGTTTTCTTCATAGTGGAACAACCAGAACTGTTGACCTTAATTGAATGTTGACGTTTGGGGACGCGACAGAACATGAATTAACAACAATATATGGCCGTGCTGCACAGTGCTCTCCAGTCATGCGACCAATATTCAATCATAATTTCCGCTCAAAACCTACTTCTTTGGGTTATTGCGTGTTATGACACATGACAAGCCTGGTCCGTACCTTGAAAACGAATAATCAACGTGGTAAATGTATAAACTCATAATTAGAAAATATTTATAAAATCATGAAAGTGAACTAAGACGAAGAATGTACCTTTTATCCTACTTAGAAGTTCTCATGTGGAACAAGATGAATGAATAAATAAATAAATAAAATGCATTTCGATATTTTAAATTTATTTATTTCCTTAAGCATCTAGTTTAAAATTTTTATTCAGTATGATTCTTTGTTTAAAAATCAATATTGTGGATTTTGGATTGCGATGGAGTAGATCAAACATGCAATAGACGCAGCAAAATAAACTAAAACTGAATCAGTTACTATATATACATTACCAAAAATGGCGTTATCTAATTGGTTATTATCCTTCACAACAGATAACCCTATCACTAGAGCTGTCTTGAATAATCCATAATTATTAAATTTTTAATAAGAACTATAAGCTTTCAAACATATAAATAACAAGTTTTTTTTAGAAAAAAATATTTATTCAAATAAAAACATTATCATCATCAGCCTATTTTACCCCACTGCAGGGGCTTAGGCCTCCCCCAGGGGGAGGAGGGGGTTTGGAGCTTAAATCCACCACGCTATTCCACTGCGGGTTGGGGATTGTAACGACCGCCATCTATTGACAGCGTCCGGGACCGACTGCTTAACGTGCCCTCCGAAGCACGGTGTCAGTGATATTGCGTACTTAAGTCAGAAAAACTCATTGGTACACGCCCGGATCGAACCATGGCCCTATGGCCTTATAAATTTGAGACAGGTTCGTTGCGCTCTGGGCTATCACGACAAGACAAATAAAAACATTTGAATACTATTGTCTAACATATAACGATGGCGCCACATATATACGTTTTAATATATATACATAAGTCGGAAATGCCGCTTTCTTTCAAATATCATATTGTACAAACAATTTTCAAAAAAGACGATCTTTTGAATTTGAAGCAACTTATAGTCACGTAATAATGACTTGGGTCAATTGTATATGACACAATGAACATTGTCATTTAAAAATCTACTAAAAGTTACTGCAGCACTTCGTGAAAACTATAAAGCATTTTATACTATTTGTTGTACTAACTTACGCATCTAAATGTTAACTATCGAAAAAGAAAAACAATTAGCAGGTACCATTTTTATGTACATTTATTAAATGCTAGTTTCAGAAAAAAATATACATCTTTCAAATACGGTTTATTTTCAGATAGGACATTACTATAACATAACTACGAGCTCTTAGCTGGAATAAATCATATCATCAGTAATTATGTACACTGAACAAATACTTTTAATGACAAACGCCGCCGACAAAGTTCTACTCCCCAACATTAAGTAGATTATTTCATCATTATACGACGTATCTTTTACACAGCTTAAGCAAGGGACACACTGCCAGCTCTAAATGTTGATCACAGGTGCGACTGCGCAACAATAATTGTTAAACACATAGGACGATCGTCTGCTCCTTGTTTACTGCTCGGCACGGGTATCGACTAATAGTGAAGTTAATGTATGTCGCTGGAAAACTTCCTATTATAAATTATATTCCGACATTCAGTCACTGCTTGGAGCTGTCGATCCGAACGGTCCATTCACCACTAGCGTTAGATGATATGCTAGAGTTGACAATAACTGCAAGAAGTCTGTCAACTCTCAAGTTAAATAAGTATATCCATCTACTTCAAATCTCTCCATCTTTATGTTTCAAGTATGTAAATTAAATTTTATTTGTATGTTTTTACATGTTAATTGAAATTATATAAAATACATCTATCAGTTTGAATTTAAAAATGCGATTCTGTTTTATTGCTTAGCTACATTTTATGTAAAAACTGTCCGGCGTAAATCAGTTTTTGACTTTTCATCATTTAAAAAATATTGCATAAATCTACTTTGTTCACTTAATACTTTTCTAGAGGTAAAATTAAAGAAAATATTTGTAATGATAATTTAATGACATCTTTAAAATCATATACGGAGAATAATTTGAGATCGTGCATTTATTCCTGATAATAATGCAATAAAGTAAAATAAAAATAATGACAAATATCTCAAATTACATTGGTATTCAATTAATTATCGTGATATTATATTCTTCCTTTCATATATTAAACGATGTGAAAGAACTTTTTGACAATCAAAGAAGGTATCACTTTTTAGTTTCGACCTAGTTATTAATTCGTCGACTAGTTTACTGTATTATTGCAATAAAATGTATTGAATTAGTTGAGTATATATTTTTTTGCTATTAAGTGCCCGCTCTCAAATAACATCTAGCTATACCTACAACCAACACGTACACGAACAAGTTGTTACTTTAACGCAATTTACATAACAAACTTTACACAACTTTACACAACTTTTATTAGGATTCCGTACCCAAAGGCTACCGTCCGTCGTCGTCGTGATAGCCCAAAGCGCAACGAACCTGTCTCAAATTTATGAGGCCCCATAGGGCCATGGTTCGAATCCGGGCGTGTACCAATGAGTTTTTCTGATTTAAGTACACAATTTCACTGACACCGTGCTTCGGAGGGCACGTTAAGCAGTCGGTCCCGGACGCTGTCAGCAGATGACGGTCGTTACAGTTCCCAACCCGCAGTGGAGCAGCGTGGTGGATTTAAGCTCTAAGCCCCCTCCTCACCCTGGGGGAGGCCTAAGCCCCTGCAGTAGGGTAAAAATGGTCTGATGATGATGATGATGATGATGATGATGACTCAAAGGCTACCAACGGGAACCCTATTACTAAGCCTCCGCTGTCCGTCCGTCCGTCCTTTCGTATCGTGTGAACCGTAATAGGTAGATACTTGAAATTCTCAAATAATGTGTATCACTATAGCCGCTATAACGACAAATAATAAAAATTACATAAAGTTAACAATTAAGGAGCCCCATACAAGAAACGTGTTTTTTTTTCGACGTCTTTTGTGATTGATAATTGTGAGACCATAATTCACACTTGAAATTTGCATGAATTACGTACAATTATGGCCGCTATAAGAACAAATAATAAAAATAAAATAATGTTAAAAATCAAGGGGGTTCTCATACAAGAAACGTGTTTTTTTTGACATTTTTGGTGATTGGTAGTTGTGTGATCATTGCTTACACATGAATTGTTTAAGGAATGTGTACTACTATAGTCACTATAACGACAAATAATAAAAATAAAATAAAATAAAAGGGAGTCCCCATACAATAAGCGTATTTTTTTTTCATATTGTACGGTGATACAGAACCCTTGGTATGCGAGTCAAGAATTTTACAAGTCATAAGAAGTCAACAAATTTATAACATTATATTCTCAGAATGAATAAATAGAATCACGCTCAGAAATTACTTTTAGATATTACTCTACGTTTAGGTATTACTTTTTAGACGAAATAATTTTACATTATGAATCTCATTCATATGCACACGCAAAGAAAGAAATGCATTAAATGACGGTGGCTTGTACGATATTCACGGCTGTCGAACAGGGCAATGTCCACAAACGCACAGCAGCGTGTTTGCGGAGATAGTGCGGGTGGTCCCAGCGGGCAACCTCTCTTTACAATGACTATAATTTAGTGATTCGCGCGTATGCTAACCAGGATCGCTTATCTGACGCGACACTTGATGTTATCTTCCTTGAACGAGCACAGAGTTAAACGCAACTTAGACATCATAAACTTATATGTGTTTATTGTGCGATGAAAATTCCTGGGAAAATTCTACGTGCGCACAAAAACAACCGATGTTTATATACTCTTAATACTTTTTCGTGTATTAATAAAAGTTTTACATAGAAACACTAAATTAAGTATAATTACAAAACAAATTATAAAATCAAAATTCTGTATAATAAACCATCATGACTATATAATTTATGTCCTCAGTACTGACCGCTATATAAAATACGTTGATTATGTAAACATCAATTTATATATAATATTTTTTAAACAGAGACAAACAGTTATTTTTTGCGGCGCGGGCGCTTTATCTCGACGACCGCTTAGTCTAGTGGGCAGCGAACCTGCCTACGAAGCTGGAGGTCCCGGGTTCGAATCCCAGGTCGGGTCAGTATTTATATGATGAATATTAATACTGGCACCGGGTCTTGGTTGTTATATGTATGTGTTGTCTTAGCCTGGTACCCAAAATACAAGCTAATGCTTAGTTTGGGACCTAGACGTTGTTGTGATTGTATGTGTTATAAAAAAAAAATCTCGACAGTACATTACTCACCGAGTCAACTATATTATGTTTTGCTAATTACTTACTGTTCATTGTAAATTTAAATTTTTAATATTTTTCTACAAATTTCTAATAGCAATCACATGCGTTTTATGTAAAAAAAAAATATTCTTTAGTCTCAAAAATCGAAACATGTTCGCGACGATTTGAATTCGAGGCTACACAATAATTTCCATCGTAACTCAAAGCGAGCATGGATACGACATACGTGGGCCGGTCGACCACCAACGGTGTGTCCCAGTGGACACAATCTATTAACACGACTTACAACCCAGCGGTATTGCTAGACAAATGCATCACAAGCGGGGCTGCCTTGTAAAAATTAGACTAGGGTAAATATTAAGGCTAGCACTCCTGACTAAGATATCCACGCAGATGTCAACTGGATGTTATACCAGGGATCGAAACATGAAATTGACGTATACATAGGAAAAAAACCTGTCAAGTGCGTGGGACACACATCAACTTAGGATTTCGAAAATCAAGTACATCTCAAAACCGCGTCAAAGTATCTCTTGTTCAAAACGATCACATGGCGGGTTTATCGTTTCTATACAAAAGTCAGCAATATTATGCAACTTCACTCGCGTGAGGTAGTTACTTATTTATTGCTTATAATTTTATGTATCAGTTACTATGCAAGAATACAAAAAAAAATGTGATTTTAATCTACTCAGGTTTTACGTCATATATTTCGCTTAATCATGACAAATACAAAAATAAAGCTACTCAAAAGTATTACATATTTTTGAAATTGCCTCAATAATACCTATAGAACGACATGATACTAGGTTTAATACAAAGAAATGGGTTGGACACACTATTTTGTGCATATTATCCACACATGTATTCACGCATATAGTATGTAACTGTAATCTTAAGCGAGTTGGATTAAATTGCACCTAGTTGAACCGAGTTGAACCGACAAACCTAGATCGAATAGGACCTACTTTGACTGAACTGTTCGTAGAACTGAGTTGAACCGATTGACCGCGTTGGACCTGGTTGAACCGAGTTAGACCGGATTGGACCGAGTTGAACGTAGTTGGACACAACTGTTATGTGCTTACTACTCCTTCCTGTAGCATTAGTAGTAAACTGTAAATTTACGGGCAATGTTTCACTTATCGTGTGTAGAAAGTGAACTTAACATGTTTACAATCGATTGCTCTCTGAATGTTTATATTTTGTATGTCCGTGGCACTAGCACAACAGTCCTGAATCCAGTACCACTGTAAATCATAAGTAAAAGAAGGTGGCGAATCGTGTTTCACAACAATTGTTGTAACAGTCCATATTGTTGAAAAACAATATTTTTAGTACAATTTATTACTAATAAATAGCGCATTATTTGTGTCGGTTTGATGTAGTACATATTAAAGCAGAGTGAGAAAAAAAAATTTTTTCGTGTTACCAAAATTATTAAAAGCAGTAGAATGAGCAGTAATCCTTTGGGCTTGTGTGGTTTGGAAAATAAGTAATTTAAATGTATAACGTCAGATCCGTAGCGCAGAATTGCGGCAGATCCATAATACGTAACGTCTCCAAGAGATAAATTCGAGGAAATCGGTATTCTAACTGTAGCCTCGCAGTACATTTATAAAAACATTATATGCGTTCATAAAAATCTACACTTATTTGAAAAGAATAGCGATATTCACAATGTTAATATTGTATAAGAAATAAGAATAAGTTGATCGTTTCTAATTTTCGCTTACAAATGGTCAAAGAATCATTTGTAGCCCTATGTGTATACACGCACAATGATATTCCTGAGGTAATGGTAAGCTTACCGTGAAAGCAATTGAAGTTGTACGTAAAATATCACTCATTGATACGAACTTAATATACCGTTCGGGATTACTTAAACGACGGAGCTGCATGTATTTAACACTCTCAGGCACTTATTGGCATATTTTTAAACTTGAAACTGTAAGCTTTTCAATTCTACCAAACTGTAAACGTCTATGTTACAATATTAGGTAATGTTTCTAACCAAAAATCTATTTAATATATATTCTCAATAGTATTAATTTTCTCAAGCGTCGTCGTTAGTTTTGACTAGTCTAAGTACCCCTTTGAGCCAATGTATCAAAATAAAGAATTTCATTTTCACGACATCAGATTCGTAACGTATAGCAATTTATTTTCCTATTTTTCCAAAAGATCTTTTTTTTGATTCGTAATTTAGGGCACTTGTCCCTTTTACCAAACCTTTACACACATTTATATATAGCTTGTCTGCAGGTAATTATTCTACATATTTTGACAACAGTTTCACAGAAATCGGCTCAGTACATCGCAAAATATTTGTCTATGACAGACAGATAAAAAACCCAGAGTGATTTCAATATGATCGTTTTTTTTTACTAATTTGCGATCAGACCCTAAACATCCGATAAATTACATTTAATTTTTTTTAGTATAAATGTTGCCGTCCGTTTTTTGAATTGGATTGTTTATCGTGTATTCCTAGACAATAATAATTCACAAAAGTAAAGATAGTTATAGATATATATATATATATATATATATATATATATATATATATATATATATACATATAAATATTTTTTATTATTACATTTAAAAACTGATGACACAAAAAAATTAACTTATGTGACACAATCTTGTGTCTATTACGTGTTTAACTTAACATGAATCAACCTACGAGGAACACAGTGTAAATTACACTGAACCGTCCGCCCAAGTTTAGCAGTTAACAGAGCGTAAAACAAACAAGCTCAGACCGGAATAGGAAGCAATCAAGTAAACTATCTCCGCTCCATGTATAGCAACATACAAATGTATAATACAAAACGAACCATGCAGGAAAAAATAAGAATTTTAATTTGATTATAGATGAAATTAATAGGTAGAATGGAATGGCGCTAAAACACAAGGAGAGCCGACCCCAAATGATATGAGAACATGGCTAGGAAGAACAAGATAAATAAAAATAATAACGTATACATCACAACAACGACTAGGCCCCAAACTAAGCGTTAGGCTTGTGTTATGGGTACCAAGCGAAGACATCATATACATATAACAACCAAGACCCGGTACCAGTATAAATATTCATCATATAAATACTGACCCGACCTGGGATTCGAACCCGAAACCTCCAGCTTCGTAGGCAGGGTCGCTACCCACTAGGCTAAGCGGTCGTCAAATAGATGAAATTAATAGATTCCGCTCATGTATAAATTCATTACCAAATATGTAGTACATTTAAGATCTTCATTACATCCATAGGCACACATTGGAAAACCCGTCCCGGCACCGCCCGATTTTGAAACATGTTTCGGAATATTTCTCTTTATTTACTTTTGTTTCTAGTTTGTTACTTCGATGCACGAATAGTTACTGTGGATAGCCCATCTCCACCCAATTTAGAAATACATATATGCGCCGTTAAACATGAGATCAGCGTTGTACATTTTCGGAGAATAAGGAAGAGGCACTGTAGAGTGTACCGCAACCGTAATTTGTTAGCAACCAATTACAATTACTTTGCACTGACTAATTTTACAAATCGTATATGAATAAACAAATACAAATATTTTTTTACAAATATGCCTTTTGGTTTTAAATTTGGTTTCTAGTAAAATAGTCAAAAATATTCCAGAATGGCGACACAACCCGTCGCGGTCGACGCTTAACGTAGGTAAACGTTGAAGCAAAGGAATAAAATTCTTCAATCCTGAAAGGTCGCTGCGCTGAAACTGCGATGATAAAATTTAAATTATGTTTCCAACTTTTTTCATTTCCAACATTCATTAATTTACTATGGAGAGTTTGCAAATGTATTGTTTAACATATAAGCCAAATATATTCATACATTATATATACTATACTAGTTGAGTCACGGGTAGCACATCGCACTCTGTCAAATGAACACTTCCGTAGAATCTGCAGTTCTTAGGTACCTAATTTCTTTAGCGTACATTTCACTTTTTCAGTCCATGCCTTATCTTTTTGATGGGTACTGGATACATCCCCATGTTCTTTGAAACTATGAAATATTTTTGATGATGTACTTACGATCAGCCCATTAATGTCCCACCGAGGGGCTTAGGCCTCTCCTCGGGATGAGGAGGCTTGGAGCTTAATCTATCACGCTGCTCCAATGCGGGTCAATGGATTGTAACGACTGCCATATACATATTGACGGCAAACGGTACCGACGACTTAACATGCTCTCCGAGACAGAGTCAGTGATAGTTATGTGCATATGTTAGAAAAAACTCATCGATACATGCTCTGGGATTCGAACCACGGCCTTCTAAACAAAAACCATGACATCGACATCACACGATTGCGTACTTACCAACATGTAAAGTGGGTACTGAAATATGCGGAACAGCAACAAAATAGATGAACGAGTCGTCAGTACGCATGTAATTGTTAAATTTGCATTCATAATAACGGCTAGCCATCTGTTAGTTCGCGTCGCAGCGACACTTTGATTAGACTTTATTGGCTGTCAGTTTCATAATTATTAGTAACTAGCTATCCGCCCGCGGCTCCGCTCGCGTGGACTACACAGTAGCACTGGGACGCCTTTTGGATAAAACGTAGCCTATGTAACTCTTCAGCTTACAAACTATATCTATTCAAACAATTATAGCGGTCCCGGCACAACTGTGTAGTCTACGCAAGCGAAGCGGCGGGCGAAGAGCTAGCTCGAAAATAAAATTTAGCCCTTGTTACATGTTGATAATATAACTTTCCATAAGTGAAAAAATTTTTATAATCAGTTAAGTAGTTTTTGAGATTATCCATAACAAACAAAAAATCAAATCTTTCCTCTTTATAAAATTAGTATAGATAGTACAGAAGATGTACCTTGTCGCTAGTACAATATAAAGTATTTCAACGTGAGTCTGTCTTTAAATCGCACTCATTATAGGTATACTTAATTTCAAAACGATTTTACGTTGGTTTGCAAATCCAAATCTTTAATCAATAATATGTACGTGTAATCACAGAGTATTAGAGTAGGTTAGAGTTGGCATGTAGGTGGAGAAGCTGTTTCCTTCAAGTATGCAGTATGTTGCGTATGTACGTAAATACGTTTGAAGTTACCTGATCAGAGGGATGAAAAGAGTAATTTACGTCCCCTAAGAAACGATTTTCTCTGCTGTCAAAAAATTAAAAAAGGAACTATGCAACCATGACCCAACTTTCTATACAGCAACTATGTTAAGTCGCGACGTTAAATTCTAAGAAAAAAAAATATTATTAACAATTTTGTAATATAACTTTACACTTATAATTTACTTTTAAATAAATTATCATTTAATTTACATAGATTCCATCTAAATATTTGCCATCACCAATGATAAAAAATACTGGCTGGTAAACATAAATAAATAAATATAAAAGGCGAGGAAGCGGCAATTCGATCTTCAGTTTTGTCGAGTGCTAATTATTTACCTATACAGATATTTGTATAAAAAGAGTTCATCAGATTCAGATATGGATTTAACGCGTTTTTATTTTACTTTCCTAATATTCGTAACGAAAAGCAGAAATCTCGGATATATTGAATTACGCAAATGAAATTTCTATTGCGTACAATAAACTGGTAGAGTTGTAGTAAATTACAGTAATTATTATTAGTTCGGGAAGAGCTCAACGGGACTGTGGCGGCCACCGATCGCAAGACCACCGCGCCTGAATCGCGTAAACTCAGTAATTATTTATTACTTGGCATTTTTCTCCGTCATGAGGAACTTCCGTATAGTTTATCACAAACTGCATCGTTTACTTTGATTTCAGAATGTTAAAACCCATACTTTCCGGATCGATTGTGTGCAAGAGAAAGGGATGGATATATTGAGTAGGAAGAGTTAACTTTATTAATACGAGTATCAATCATTCACGAAAGAAATATTGCATTAAGTTGTAAAATTATTCATAAATATTTTTATTAAATAATTATTTTCTAATGGGACGTAGATAGTATTGCAGGAGCATTCGATTATCGAAATCAAATAAAAAAGAATAAAATAGTACATACTGTGAAGGCGTAATTGAAAGGAAAAGCTTTTAAGATTAAAGAAATAACTACGCAGTTGTCAATATATTCACAAGATAGCTAACGGCGGTCTGGGCGCCGAACTTTTGAATGCTCTGAATTTCAGAGTAAACAAAAATCGTTTGAGTGATAAGCCAATCACCAATAATAACGTCTCTTACAATAATCCAATACTTAGGTTTTGAAGTCTATAATGCCTTGAACGACGAATTCGATATACATCACCAAAGTTACGTCTCATTTAAAAGAGCTTTATCCAAATTATAAATGTTCTGTAAAACTTTCTTTATTTGGTCGTTTTTTTTTTGTTTATTGCTTGATTATTAGGTACTATGTCTTTTTTACAATGCCGTATATAGTTAAAGTCAACAGACTACCCTCTATCGTATTTCGTACATTTTGTATATTTACCTATTTATAAATTTGTTAACTGTTGCTGTGTCTATGTAATGAATAAATAAATTCATTGCACGTAACGCTACATTCCGCAAGTATTAAGAGCACGCAGTCACATTGCGGCAAAATAAGAAAAAGAACAGTGTGAAAACTCCATATGAAGTGGTGAAAAGCCGCCTACGCACGCAGAGAGCGTTCGGATATTATTTCGTGTAAATTCGCCAGTTCATAGATATCTCACTCTTACATTTACTGACATTATGACATTTTCACCGGTGAACGAGATGTATTTATGAATTAGTTTATAGGCTTCCTTGTACTTAATAAATATTTATAAGAAATGAAATGTCTGTGTAGTGTCCTATACTATAATCTTAGCTTTGTTGTTAATTAATTTTTATAGTTCACCGATAACACATTAAATTTAATAATGTCTGAAGTATAACATTAATAAAATATAACTAAACACGTTTAGCTGCTATCTAATTTGAAATTGATAAAATCTATGCGGATGGTTTTTTTTTAGGTATGTAGGTTGGATTTTAAATTATTAGCTCAACCAAGTATGGAACGGACAACGCGCTCCGCATTTATGCCGGCATTAAACGCAGACGTGATCAACCCGCATTTATATCTGCGTACATGAGCGCACGATTTATATTTTTTCGTTTCTTGTCCATGCGCGCGCATACGTTAATAGACGATTAACGCTCTGTCTTATGTAGTTACGAATTCTATGTGGAGTGAGGTTATTGTTTCCTCTTAGGTTGCACTACTAGTATCTTTATAACAGTAACAGACGAACAAAGAAATTTACGGACACTGAGTGACAGGGTATAAATGAGTACAATAATGACAGCAAGTGTTTGTTAAAGAAATTGCAAAAAAATTGGATTTTGACGGCCTAAAACTATTTCACAGATCAATAATGGATATCAAAAATGGGTTTCACATTGGAAAACAGTATTTAATGTTTTTCAAACGTTTAAAGTACAATTTTCAAACAAGCCGTCATAAGTTTTGAACGTATAACACATACACACTCACGCAATGGGGACTGTACAAAATTTTGCATAATGGTTCAAAAAAATTTGAATTTATAGGAATAAGTGTCCCTTATTCATCAGGAGAAATACGACAATTTTCGGAGGCACAATAACAGAGATATAAAAATGAACTGTGAAACATTAATCATCATCATCATCATCATCATCAGCCCGTGTCTCTCCACTGCAGGATATAGGCCTCTCCCAAGGCTCGCCACCACACACGGTCCTCCGCCTTTCGCATCCAACTACCCCCGGTATGGCGCTTCAGGTCATCTGTCCACCTGGCCGGGGAGCGTCCAACGCTTCGCTTTCCGGTACGTGGCCTCCATTCGAGAACTCGTCTACCCCATCGGTTATCAGTTCTACGGCAAATATGACCGGCCCATTGCCACTTCAGCCTGCTGATCGCTTCGGCTATGTCGACAACTTTAGTTCTTTGACGGATTTCATTAACATTACGGACGGAAACATTAATGTGACGCCATTACTACATGCGTACTACATGCGGTTGTCGACGACTACACAAACAAATGCACTACGTAGAACATCGTAGCTAAAGTAGTAATGACGTGATAAGCTATCAATTTAAAACAATCGATTATTCTTTGAAAATCCATACATCAATTAAAAAACAAAATATTAAACTACTTCAGATTGTCTATATTTTCATAAAAAAACATTCAAATGTAATGTCGAAATTTCTGGTCAATGCCCATTGTTATATACCCAAGTAATTGAGTTATAACAGTAGGTATCCCCGAAACGAAATGCTTCAAATATGAGAAACACGTGAAACAGTGGCAATGCTGAGAATAATTTAGAGCACGCGCCCCGGGACTCAAACGCTTGTGTAGCAGATGTATTTAATTATGAACCCCACAAAATCTCTGAAAGAGTTCAGCTTTATTCCAACAACAGAGGTTTCAAGCTGCGCTCCGGCGATAAAGTAAATAAAATATCAACGCGCTGCTAACACCCTCGCATAAAATTGTAGGACGTTCACTGTAATATTAGCTTTAATAAAGTTTCAACATTTTGCGAAAAAAATACGACCCCTCGGCAAAAATTAACTGCAGGGATAGACCTTTTTTACTGCAGAGTGCGACGCGTGGCGCGTGTGATACTTCATGTAATATTAGGTAAACAGGACCCTTAAAGCGGAAATGTTTAAAAACACTGTAACACATGGCGGCACCCATTACTTTTAAAATTAAACGAGAAACGGGAAAAGGGTCGTTCATTACAATTAACCTAAATAAATAACGTCGAAATTCAAGGGATTATATGAATTTGAAATTAATAACTAAATCTGTAGGATTAACAATTGCTAGAGTTAGGTAGATACACTTCAAAGATATCAGGGATCATGGTACTTTCCAAGGGAAACAATATTGACTTCAATAAAATGATCACTGAAAATATATAAAGTAATCAAACTTCCCTTCTGAAATTACTTTCTGACCAAAACTAGAGAAACTGAAAACACAACGACATTAAAACCTTAATTGCATAATCTAAAACTGAATGGTACACATAAAACGCATATGGATGCACACGAAACATTGAGAAAACGGGCTAAACCGGCCCGAAACGAAAAAAAAAACTTTTCAATATAACACGTGTACATATTATTTCGGCTTTACACAAATCATATTAACGCCTTCAGGATGCAAACTATATCCCAGCCGAATTTCATCAATATCTTTTCATCTATTTACTAGTGAAAAAGTTACAAACATACAAACACATTTCCGCGTTAAAAAGTAGTCTGGTGTCTGTCTTTAAAATACAATTTTTTTCAAAGTAGCCCTATGTCCTCAGGATTCAAGCTATTTCTATACGAAATGTTACTAAAATCAGTTTAGCTGTATATGCAGCGATGAAAAGATAAACATGCAGACATAAACATTATCGCGGTAAAATGTAGCCTTTTGTCTTTCTAGTGATAAAAAATATAATATACTCATTTTTAGAGTTCCGTAGCTCTAAAGAAAAAAAGGGACCTTTACAGGAACACTTCTTTGTCCTTTTGTCTGCCTGTGTATCTAGTCGAAATTTATATCAAATACAAGTCTCCAGTCATTTAAAACGATAACAAAATCAAGCTTCTAAATTAAAACAATGAAAAAATATGGGCATTTATGCTGCATATTTTGCCACTCGCAAGTAAACCAAAACCTATAAGATACTTTCCGATCATCTATAATTATGAAATTTGGCAAAATGCAAGGTCTTACAGCACAGGCGAAGGAATAAATCAGAAAACTGTTATTTTGACACAAATAAAAATGTTTTCTAAGCATTTTTAAATTTAACTATGCGTTTATGTGGTGTTTTGGCGGCGAGTAGCGATAATCACGTTTATGTTCCTTAGGGCGGGAATACGACTCGCATTTCGCCAGTAAAGTGGCAAGTTTTATCGATGAAAAGCTGTCCTATTCACAAACATTGATTTAGACCCAGTTTAGTTAAAGTAAGTACATTGTGTTCTACGATTGCGACACTTGCGGGGTGAAAGAAAGAAACAACATACTTTAACTGAACTAGGTTTAAAAAAACGTTTCTGAACTAAACAAAAGACGTTCAAAATATTGTATTTGTTAAACAACCGTCTGTTACAACTGACGTAAGCTCGTGTCGACTTTTCTCGTATCGATATAAGCAAAACATGCAGTGTGATTAATTTACTTTTCAAATTAGTTTTTTTCTTTTAGTTAATATTACGTTTTCTATAACTGACATATTATAGTGTGTTATCACAGGAAGAAGTATCGAAATGCTGTCGCTGAAATACTGTATAAGACATTCTAAATATAGAAACAAGTCTATTAATAAACAGTTTTATTTACAAGAAATACAATAAACCATATTTTTTACAACAGCCTCATAAATAGTCCTGGATGTTCCAGGTATTATCATATTATTATTATATATATATATATAATATCAACACGTGATAACGTTTGCTATTTTTTTTATACTTAGTGCTCTATATAACTATCACTGAGTCCTGTTCGTATGTTCTAAACAGTTAAACAGTAAGCAATTGTCAATATGGTTTGTGCTCTATAAAAGGAGTCAGTACAATCTGAATGGACAGTAACAGACATCCCAGGAAAGCTTATTGCAAGATTTATGATATGCTCAAGCAGCAGATGCCGTGACACGCAAGGAGGCACCTTCGCATGCGTGTCGCGTTTATCGCGCCCAACTAACGTCCGAATTAATTCGCTTTATTAAGACGTACGACGACCTCCGCTCCGCCTAAAAGTAACTTGCAACTTTTATTTATAGGCTTTATTTTCTTCGCTTTTTGTTAAGTTTTATTTTATAGTATAACTTACTCTGGTATTTTCTATCCGACGCGTGTCGCATACGTGAACATTATAGCCGTTAACGGTTCACCAATATTTCACGAGAGCATAAAGCTAAGTCACATATAGTGATCGCTCTTAAATTCCGCTCATCACTCCATTGCCAGCAGGCCCTCGAGCCGGGTGTGATCCATTGCCACGCACAATGAATACAGAATAAGAAAATCAACGCGCCCGCACTTTCTCTAAGCAATTTCCTTTCATGGCCAATATTTTTTACCGGCGAGGCACGAGGAGGCGCTTCCGTTGAAATATGGAGCCGCACGTTGTTAAACTTTTGTTTAGTGTGCAATTTTGAGCCCGACCAAACGTATATCACGTTTTTCTCAACTGGAACGCAACCAAAATGGTGCGATAAATCTCAAAGTCCATTTTCATATAAAAGAAAACCGATTAAGGAGCTTTCCGATAGCGATCGTTCGAATGAAGCTATATATTTTCATGATCGAACGAATCCAAGATCACGGACGGCTGACGGCCGGTGCGTGAGGAAATTGAAAAGGAAAACGTTTCTTTTAATGGTATTGTCCTTCAGCGAAGGATCATTTATTTGCATTTCCCTTTCCTGTTTGCTTGTTGGCACTCCTCTAAACTAGAAACGACTCATAGTAGTGATACTGATCTGTTCGCAGTTGCTACACAACATGACATCCAATAAAAATAAACATGTTTAGAAAATCTAGAAAATAAACATGTTTACAAAATCTTGTGTTAGTGGTAATTGTAGTGTGACGTCGACGTTTTCGTTTCGACGCGAAGCGACATTTTCTATAGACTACCGAAACTGAGAACGCACATGAATTATCGTTCGATAGAGCCGATGGCGAAAGTGGCAATATCGCCGGAAGACGCGATTGTCGCGAGCTAGGTTCAATGGTCGTAACCTATACTACAACATTTAATAATTTTCCCCGAAATGACTGCGTCGATTATAAGACATTAATATTATGAACAGCTAAAGGTTGTAAGTTTGTTTTGAATGTAGGAGGTAATCTCCGAATTAATTCAAATTCAAAAATTCTTTCACTAATATTTAAAATGGACTTTCAGGATTGACATGACCTACATATTATTGCGTCTGCCTGTATGTTTATTTGTTTGGGTTAATCTCCGGAACAGCTAAACTAGTTTTCATTGGACCTTCTTTGCCAGCTAGGAACTCTTCGGAGAGTAATCTAGGTCACTTTTTATTAAAACATAGAAAGAAAATATAGAAGTGTCTATCTGTGATTATAGACAAAAAAGATTTTTCATAATATGAACTTATTTATAGCGGGATCCTCCAGTTTTGGAACGACAAGCGAAGAGCGAAGAAGAAAGTGATAAATATAAAAGAGGACGATAAGAAATGGATCTACCCCTTACCCTATTAAGAAGTGTTTAATTTTGATTACGATATACCTGTAGTCTACGCAGGCAAAGTCGTGGGCGATCGCTAGTAAAAAATAATCACGATGATGAAATTTGATGACGATACTTAATATCAATTTTAAATACTTACCTACCACAACTAAATTGTATTTGGTAAGCAACATGAAAGTAATATTAATTGAGGTTGAATGTCGCATATAGTTACGCATTAAACGTGTTCCCAACATATGTATATATGTAGAGACTGATTGCTCGTATGCGCCTAGGGGCCTGTCTGACAGACAATTTGTACGTCAACCGCCATACCACCAGACACCAAGCATTATCCGAACACGAAAGACACAGTGCTCGAGCAATGACTGTAATTTAACTGTTTCGCGACAAACGATCCATGGTCGCACGCATGTTAATAGAAATATTATATGACGATAAGAATGAACACATTAATGAGGCTAATTTATGATTCACAATGACGACAAAAAAAACTAGCATCACGACATAATTGTATAGAAAATAACGAAAGAAATACATAGAACACTCAAAATATATGTAAACTCATTTTCGCAAACAGTTTAAGACATAGCAAAGGACTAGTATTACTATTCATTGACAAAAATTTCAAAATTAGTAGCTTCCGATCATTAAAGTTAACGGGGTTAAGTCATAATAGACATGAAAGAAGTTTAAAATTTAATGAACTTACATATTTATTTTAATTACATATTAATTTTTATATACATAATTTGAACAAGCTTGATTAAAAAAATTGTTACCAACTACTGACCGGTCGGAGACATTGACTACAGAACAAATATTTCTGTGCATGAACATGTCTATTTATTTAACAAAAACATTTCTTGTAATAATTACAAAAATTATATTACTTCAATAATAATAATAATAATAATAACACATACAATCACAACAACGTCTAGGTCCCAAACTAAGCATTAGCTTGTATTTTGGGTACCAAGCGAAGGCACTTCGAATGTATCTATATATTACACATATTGGAATTATTTATAGGCATCTAGATAGTTGGGCCTGTGAAGGTTTGTGTGCGTGTGTAGTTAATTTTTATTAGTTTAAAAACCAGGGCAAATACATACTTAGTTCAAGTACTTCAGCTGTTAATTTTACTAGTCATATTACAATAAACTGAAGTTAAATTGTTAAAGATTGTGCTCTATGAAAGGATTTGCATATTGATTGTATTTGTTCTACGGCTGGCTATAAAATACTTATCTATACTTGTATAAAACATATATAATAAAATATTTGAGTATGTGGTATATGATTTTTTTATTTTTATTTTATTTTATTTGGAAGATTTACAGCATTCAATTCACCATAAAATCATTAAATAGTATATCTTATTATTACAATTACAAATCTTCACAATTAGTATTTTATGTTATGAAAAACGAAGCAGACACATAGCAATATTTTATCATGGTATAAAACATAGATATAGGAATTTTCTAAGTAATTAAGATAGTGTTGTGTAAGAGCTCTTCTCGTTGCCGCGACACTAGTGTTGAATAGATCAATGTCTGTATGATAAGTTATCTGGTTGAATCTGTTTGCTGCTCTGATCATGAAACTATTGCACCTGTCATTAGTGCGTGTAATGGACTCATGCAGCAATTTCATATTTTTTAATACTCTGTTGTATGTACGTATCGAGTAATGCCAAAAGTTCAGGGCAATCTACTGAACAATTCGCCACTTTCATTAGGTAGGTAACGTCGGCTATGTTGCGTCTAACTGAGAGTGGCAGGAAATGAAAGTGCTTGCACCTACTATGGTAGTCTGGTAGTGTAATCTGGGCTCGGTATTGTAAATGTCTCGTATATTTCTTCTGTATTCTTTCAATACCATTAGTGTAGACATCATACTGTGGGTTCCATATCTGGGATGCGTACTCTAAATGGCTACGAACGAAAGAACAATGTAATATTTTAAGAGTCTTTATACTTTTAAATTCGGTTGATGCTCTCAGAATAAAACCCAGAGATTTTGATGCCTTCCGCACTATTTTTTCTACATGTTTCTCAAATGTTAGCTTGCTTGCATGTAACACTCCAAGGTCCCCAATTTCAGACATTTTACTGTGAAACCCTTAAGTATATAATTTCCATCAACACCAAACTGTTTTTTTGTGAATGAAATACAAAAACACTTTCGAGACATTTAGCTCCAAATTGTTATTATGACAGAAGGTTCCAAATCTCACTAAGTCGTCTTGGAGTTTTACTGAATCCTGCCGATCGTTAATTACTTTTAAGATTTTCATGTCGTCCGCATAGAGTACTATTTTGGAGTATAGAAAACACATCTTTATATCATTCACAAACAGTATAAATAATAGAGGACCCAAGAGAGAACCCTGACGTACTCCTGATGGTATGGCAATCCATTTAGAGATATAACCTTGCAAGACTACCGCCTGCGTGCGATTCTCGATGTATGACTTGAACTAACGGTACAGATCACCGTGAATACCAGCCGCAGCATACTTAGGAGAATATTGTGATCTATGCGATCAAAACATTTGCTGTAGTCTGTATAAATCACATCGACTTGGGCTAGCTGGTCCATGCCCTTCGTTATAAATTCATCAGCTACTAGTAAATTTGAACGTGTGATTTTTTTTCCACCCGTGTTATTCAATACTAAGTGTATTTCTAATTTCAGAGTAGACTAGTTCATATACTCGTACAAGTCGTTCAAATATTTATGCAATGAGACATATTTTTGGAATAGGCCTACAATTATCAATATTTGCCTTGTTTCCCTTCTTATTACCGGGTGTGATGAACGCTGATTTCCACATATTAGGGAATTTTCCCTCCAGTACAGAATGCTTGAAAAGAATAGCAAGGGATTCCGAAAGTTTTTCAGCGCAGTTAAATAAAAATAACGGAGAAAGACAATCAGATCGACCTGATTTAGATAGATCAAGGGTTTTTAATAAATAACAGATCTTTTGAGGTGAAATTTCAATTGTAGATATGATGGAATTATTTTTAACAAACCTATTACAAGTATTAACTGAAGGATTCGAATCGATTGTTTGAGTAGGTGGATTTCTTCTCCATTGTTAGCCGTCGTATCATTGTAATGCATAAAGATAGGCTTGCCTTTCGATACTTTTTTTTCAGCGTAGGTCCAAAATTTTTTGGGATTTGTCTTAATAGATTCTTCAGTTTTTTTGATGTATTTCTTATCACACAGTTTTTCTATTTCTTTTTCATTTATATTTTTCTGTTATCATCTTAATGCAGGAGAATACCAGGGAGGGTAATTGTTAAATTTATGTATTCTATACGGAATAAAACGATTTTGTAAATAATATAGAATGTGATAAAAATTTGATATAGCCAAGTGTAAGGTATTTTGAATTAATAAATTATTCCAAATATTAAGACCTAATATTACCTAATTCGTTTAGTACAAACACAGATTAGGTACAGGGTCTATCTAGTTTGGAAATAGATGACTGTAGAAGAGGTACACCTTAAATTATTATTCCACATTACCAGTATCTAGGCACACACTTCTCACACTCGTCATAGATCGAGTTGTCTCGGCGGCGAGACGAGTTCAGAGTGAAGCGTCTGTGTAATAATTCGCTCGTAAGTCGTAATTATATTTTTTTAATGTTCTATATTTATTTTAAACATAAAATTGGTAACACTGAAAATGTCTAAAAGGATTTAGTTCGTTCTCATTGCGCACGGTTAATACTATTTTCTTTATGTATACAAAAAAAAAATTTATTAACATACATAATAAAGTATTTCGTTATTGCTTTCACTAATCATGACAATGCAGAGGGTGACTGATGTATAAATAGAATAATCGTAGCAGACAGAAACAAGGGCGACGCACGACCCCGTCTGATCTGTTAGACTTTCGATACGTCGATTAAACACCGATAAAATTGACAAGCGAACGGATGGCGAGCCAATAAACGAGATTCTCCGAATATTTCACTTCCATAAATACTCAATAAAGGCCTTTTTCCCACGCCGCCGTTTTGCAATCGACGTCGAGAGCTTGGATCCCCGTTCCGCCACATTAAATTCTTCACGTTTAATCAATTCCGGGGTGGGAGTAAAAAATATCAAAGTGAAGTGTTTCCTTCAGTATCGACGGCAACAGGAGCTGAGCAGACAGCAAATAAATTGTTAACGTCGTTCTGAAACGCACGAAAATTACCGGGGTGGCTCCGCGGACACGCCTTTTATCTGTTACGTCTATCAGCCGCTCCGCGTTCGAAGCTCGGTACGTAAATAAGGATAAAAAGTAATTTGGGGTAAATAACAAAAAGGGATATGTGGAAACCGGAAGAGCTCGGCATATTAAAAAACTCTTCTTGCGAATTGGTACATGTCGGCCGCATAAAAATTTTTCATTAAAAAAACGTTAATAAAACGTCAAATCGATTATTTGCTTAATTTTTATTTTTCAATGGTAAAGTATAATATCGATATTCGAGAATAAATATTTTAAAATGCTACTTAAAATGTCTAGTTGAGCCAAGAAAGTTCCGATAATGAGCACATGCTTGGAATATCGAGTTACTTCACGAGCAGAGCGCATAAATACGTCTATTGTAAATGAAAGTTAAGAACCAAGTTGAATATAACTCGTTTCGAGTTGTATCGTTCTGGCGTGTGCTTGCGGCGTTACACGTCAAGAATTCAGAACTCGGAACGGAAAATATGTATATGCACGCCCCCACTTACACATAGCGAACAATAACGTAATGATCATCATAAAAATATAACATCAATATCACAAGAAAACGTCAACGAAATCGATTTTTTCGATTGGATCGGAAAACAGAGTGTAAAAGATAACAATTACTAATTAAGATTTATTTCATATTTGACGTTACAAAAACGAAACAATAGAAAAGAAATATCACAATAACAAAACAGTTGTACAGCAACAAAATAATTGAATAATGCGTAACATATCAGGGAGCAAATTTAGTGTTTCCCACAGTCGGTCAATGTTCGTAATGGTGGTCAACCTGGACGAAGACAGGTTACAGACAGAACTATTAACTACATCTGAATGAAAGCTACAGAAAGTTGCTACATGTTGAATACCATCTATATGTGTGTGAATGCAGGTGTGTCTGTGCAGAGATAGGTGGAGCGAG
Organism: Luffia ferchaultella; assembly: GCA_949709985.1. Taxonomy (NCBI): domain Eukaryota; kingdom Metazoa; phylum Arthropoda; class Insecta; order Lepidoptera; family Psychidae; genus Luffia; species Luffia ferchaultella. The sequence goes on from OX453251.1 coordinate 8,829,490, forward strand.
GAGTGAAGGGAGCTAAATTGAATCAACTAATTACGATCTCCGTCTAAGAATTTAGAGACAAGAGATGTTTGGTGACGGTTTAGCCTGTTTTACTGAACAATTCTTTACATCGCATGCCGTAACAGTTTTATTGTAGATGAAGACAGACATGTGTCTACTCCAAAAAACGCTGTGCAAACTGAATATACATTGAGATCGGTTGAAACTTAAAGTCCTTCCTCGTTAACGTCATTCGGTAATGTTCAGAGTTAATTACCGTGCGATGCATGTTTAGTACAACCTTTAAGACGAATAATTGGCGCACGCTTAGTACTTGTGCTTTTCTATCTATTTACTTACATCCTCATATTTTGTTAATGACCGGAAAATTTCATAATATGAAAATATTTTGTATAACTAAAAATTGAAATGAACTAGATAATGAAGGAAACCATATAACAATTCTTGATTATATACATCTCTACTTTCGACGTCAAAAAACGTAGATATCACCTAACACTACGGTTATAATTCACGCACACAGATACGGTTAGTATCTACATGGTTAGTATGACGTAACGAACGGAACTATCTGGCCTGTTTAGTCACATACAAAGCTTGTAAAAGTTGGCCTTTTTTCGTTATTATCGTATTGTGCGGCTCCATCTCGACATATAAACAATCAAAGGTCGTAATATAGAGCATGAATTCCAAGTAGGACGCATTTAACGACGCGAACGGCAGAAAAACGCCGCTGGTAAATAAGGCGAGTCACGATATTTGCAGAAGTGCGGCCACGCAGCTCGTTGGGCCGCTATATGCAGGACGGCTATATACCTACACTGCGGCAACAATGCGCCTACGAACTCGTAAATTCGAAACAATTATACGATAAATTCCCACTCGAATCAGTATTTTTATTTGTGCGTCACGTGCTAGCGCCGTTCTCGCCAAGGATTTATATAGCCGACGTCAAATATAACAGCTCTCCAAAGTGATGGTGCTAGTGAGACTTGGCGAGGTAGACCGGCCACTCGTGATGCGCTGTAATTATATCTACAATTTATTTCTAGAGCTACAATAGACAACTGATTTGTAGCAGCTGCAGTACCTATTTATTGATACTACGACCATATTTAAAATAGCGCGGGCGCACTCGACACGGTGGTGTCGGATAGTATTTCTTGAATATCACTACGGTACTGGAGAAGCCGAAGATTTAATATTAAGTTAGAAGCCACGTAAAAGCTTTATATAAAATTGTCTAAGTACAATGGAATAATAGAATTACTCGCTACGCACACCTATTTTATAGAAATATCGTGGCCGGATGCCGATAAAGAAAGTGACTCAAAAATTGCGTCGCGATAAACATGGTTAAGTTAGAAAACGAGCAAAGGATCTCGTAAGCCCGACGACATCTACGGCCGCCCGGGAGTTATTAAATATTAAAATAAACTGGCATTCGTTGGCGAGTTCTGCGCGATACACGAGATTACCGGCGAGCACAATGAAAGCGTGCCACCGATCGCCCGAGTCTTATCATATCTGGGAACGAGTCTACATAATTCAACAATAGGCCCGACGCCGCGCGTCGCAACGATATTTCCGGCGAAAATGTATCCAAATGTAAAACAAGCAAATATACAATTTGTATTCTGTTTTACAATATGATACTTACGTAACACGACTACGTAAATCAAATTTTTAATGTTTATACTACATGACATTTACCATTATTTTAAAATACACATATTTGTTAAGGCATCAGCGTTTTGTTGATTCGGCGACTTTTGAATTCGCATTAATCCTCTATTTAGTACCTGGAACAAAATATACATATATTACACTTAGAGTACGATTAGTGGTTACTAAAGTAAAATAAACTTAAACTTAAAATAACGTATCACTGATTTTCTTTCCCAAAATTCTAATAATCATTTTAACCATGCATACTGTAGCGTATGTGTCTGGCCGCTTATCAAACTGGCCACACACAACGTTACATTCTAGTTATTTTAGATCTAGAATATCAATTCAAATAATAGATTTAGATAGAGAAAATAGAAATAAAGGACAGTCGAATTTGCGGGGCCGAACAATAAGGATTGTTACGCGATTAGTGATTTTATAAGTAAATAAAGTGTAATATTATACTCGTTAATAATAAAAAAGGAAGTTTAGTTATTCAGTGGTATTTTTTTTACGCTCCCAATAGGAACGATTTCCTACATTGGTGGAGGCGCCGGGTACGCGATCGGTGTTCAGTAATAATAAATAGAATAAAAAACCTCTCGCAAGCCAATAAAAATATCTATGTGAATTCAAAAAATGTGCGAAGAAAAGAAATATTTCACTGGTTCGACACAAGACGATTGGGACGAGTTTCAAGAAAACTTTGAAGCGATTGCGGCGGTCAATAAATGGGATTCTACTCAAAAGAAAGCGGCCCTGCTCTTATATATCGGGGGTCCCGCTAAAGATTTCTACAAGACCATTAACGACGCAAGTAAACCGTATGAAGAGATAGTAAAAGAATTTCAAGACGAGTTCCCATCCAACACAGATTGGAACAAAATTTTTTATTCAGCGGCCCAAAACGACAAAACACCGTTGGCCCATTTCCACGAGATGAAACGATTCGCTACTAAAGCTCGAATTTCCGATGAAAAGGTCATCGTTCGTACAATTATTAAATCACTAAGGGAACCATTTCGGCGGGCGATGAGTGTATTGGCAATATCAACATTAATTGATTTAAAGAAAGCAATAATGAGTTATGAAGATACATATGCGGAAGACACATTGGCCACTTATAATTTGCCAATAAAAATGTCTGACACCCAACAAATGTCAGAAAGATGTCAGGCCTCCGGAGATTTTATTAAGGAAAATGAAACAGCGAAAATATCTCCAAAATTGCAGTATGACCTACGTCCTCGACCGGTTCCTACTCCACGGTTCGCAGCGCCTCGAGCATATCCAACTCCCACGCAAGGTACTTCGTGGCGGAATATAAAAAATGCGTCTGCTCCTTCATCACAACCCATCCACCGGGCAGACCAGATTTCTTTATGTGATGCGGCGACGTCTGTGAGCAGGGAACACTCGCCAGCTATTCAATCCTACTCAATGTCTTCTATGGAGTTGAAGGTACGTGAGGACAACGTGTCCGATTCAAAATCATCTAACAATTATGGTAGTTATATTAAAGTTAGGTTACCGACATGTGAAGTGACAGCTTTACTAGATAGTGGAGCCGAGGTTTCGTGCATAAGTTCAAATCTTGTAAATGAAGAAGATATATGTCGCTCCGATACTATTAAAGTAACTTTACGAGCAGTGAATGGCACACCTTTAGATTTTGTAGGTTTTGTCAATCTACCTCTGCAAATTTTGGATAAGAAGGTAACGCATACCTTGTACGTATTGAATGATTTTTGTGATAATCTTATACTAGGAATAGACTTCTTTAAAAAACAATCTGCCATAATAAATTTCGCTTCTGGTTTTGTTATGTTTGAAAAGATCGGATTAAAGGTAATTTTAGTAACATCGATGAAGCCGATTTTATATGATAAGATAGCTTGTTCGACTATTAGGTTATTTGAAAGGGAAGCGATGAAGTATGAGAAAATGTTGTACGTATGTCAGATTAATGATTTAGGTGAAAACTTGAGGGTTCATAGTGATGATTCAAATGTTAATGAATTGGAATCAATAGATATAAATGAATGTTTATCGAATACATGTAGGACGAATTTGTATAGGAAGGTGTTGAGAAACATACAGAAGTCTCAAATTAAACAAAAAAGGAATTATGACAAGAATAAGGTCCCTCCGAGATTTGTAGTAGGAGATTTAGTAATGTTGTATGTTCCACGTAGAATGAAAAGAAAAAAGATAAAATTAAGTAGGTGTTATAAGGGCCCCTATAAAATAGTAAGAATGCTTTCTAATACAAATTGTGTTGTAGAACATTTAACAACTCACAATAAGGATATAGTACATTTTGATAGACTAAAACCTTTTTTCCGTCGAGACTTATAAAATATGTTTTGCAGTTGGAAGGCTGCTGTAATATTTACCATTTAATTTAATTTTCATTGGGTACAAGATGGTTATTTAAAATGTAAATAAAAAAAAAATTACATGTATTTCTTTTAAATCTTTATGAATTATAGCACTAATATGATAATAATGTTATGTTTCATATACGGAGCATTTTCGTGGAGGAGCGAACGAGTTGCAGTTTTGCTGACACGCAATAAATACACTGGTCAACCCCTTGAGGACAAGATTCATACAATAAACGAAAGTTGAGTATACATTTATAATTAATCTTCACCATGGGCTGTAACTGGGTTACCTTAGCGTAGTCAGGTTACCTCAGGGACTCCCAGAGGGAAGATTATTTGTGAACAAATAACTGCTTATTTAACTTGTCCTCAGATAGCTGTGTCAGTTTCGCACTCCATAGTTTGAGAGCATCGGTACATGGTCGTGTTCAAGGAGCGACCATCTGCCGATGAAGTCAGCCACGCAGTTCATCTCAGCGTGACTGGCAGTTTGATGTAACCGGCAACCAGGATCTTCGCCATATTTGAAAAATGCGGCTCCAATTTCATGACGCAGCCTGCTGCTGAGTAAATGCTTTTGCCGCAACTTACAAGACGAGGATCCACTATCGCGATTTTCGTAAATTATTATGTATTGTTTGTACGTGCGACGTTCCAAATGTAATTTATTTTATCAAGTGATAATTATTCTGTGGTGATAGTTTTAAGAATTTTCAAGTGTAAATAAAGTTTTATACATTAGGGGGCGCTTGGGTGATGTTTGATTTTTGTCAAGTTACAGCCTAATAGAGAATGTCGGTCTGCACCTGTCAAGGTTATAAGGTTACATAGAGTATAGACAGACATAGAGTAAGTATAGTTATGCGAGTGGGTGACAATGATATGAGTAAGTATTAGTGTGTGATTGCACTCGTGTATTGGACACGACACACTACGCATAGGATATAATAGGTATAGGATAGTATGGGGAATTGTGTACATTCGTGTATGAGACACATGTGTAAGGGTATTTTGTTTATTTTTGGCTGACATATGCAGACCGAATTAAACTCAATATAGATGTAAGGTGGTAACTTGTACATAGTCTACGAAAATGCATTAGTTGCAAGACATTGTGATATGAGATAGGGAAATTGTATTATATAACGTGGGGCTCTTAGACATTTAACTAGGTAGGGAAGACAACACGTGAATTTTTGTGGTTTTATAGCGTGTGGGCAATGTATCTGACGTGTCATGACGAATATGACATTTCGCGACAAACATGATACTTCTGAGCGTTGCTAGGTGGAATAGCCGCCTGTCTTTGGTCCACTATAGGTAGACGGGTATCCACATAGAATCAAGCTAGGAAGAAGAAGAGGGACCTTCTTCAGATTAAGGGGGGGAGAATGTAGCGTATGTGTCTGGCCGCTTATCAAACTGGCCACACACAACGTTACATTCTAGTTATTTTAGATCTAGAATATCAATTCAAATAATAGATTTAGATAGAGAAAATAGAAATAAAGGACAGTCGAATTTGCGGGGCCGAACAATAAGGATTGTTACGCGATTAGTGATTTTATAAGTAAATAAAGTGTAATATTATACTCGTTAATAATAAAAAAGGAAGTTTAGTTATTCAGTGGTATTTTTTTTACGCTCCCAATAGGAACGATTTCCTACAATACTAAACTTTATTATCGCTTATACAATAAAACAAACCAACTCTTGGTATACAATTGTATGCCTAGAACAATATAATATGCACTAGACCCCCTCTACCCCTAGACCCGCTCTGGGCCGTAGTCAACACACGTAAAACGAAGTTCAGTTGTATTCAGCGGTACACGGAGCGGCTGCTAACGAGTCGCTAAGTTCCAATAATTAAATCATTCAGCTCAGTCGGCAGTTTCTTTCGTGATAGTTTATCGCCGGTTCCCTTTACCCAACTAACCTGTAATCATTGACTCAGTGATTTCGCAAGAATCTACAAAGTCACCCACAATGCGTGCTCATCTCCAAGTCGGTAATTATCTTTCGTTGTACGTATTGAAAATAAAATATTATATTATTTTATATCAAAAACAGGTTAATTAAATAAAGCGTTGAAAGTTCCCAACCCGCAGTGGAGCAGCGTGGTGGACTTAAGCTCCAAGCCCCCCTCCTCACCCTGGAGGAGGCCTAAGCCCCCGCAGTGGGGTAAAAATGTGCTGATGATGATGATGAAACAATTTACAGTTTTTGTTTGCATCAGACTAAAAACTCAAGAGCGAGCTAACAAAGTAAGCGAAACTCAAGGTTTACAGTCTGCGTTTTCATCTCGTGCACGCGATACGGAACGAGAAACGTTGATAGTACTTCGCGTGCTACGATAAAATTTTATTTAGTTATGCATTAGCGTTCACGGTGGCTTATCACTAGGCGGTTTCTGCGAAAGCTCCATGGGCGCATCTACATCTGTTTCGCGTAATGCTCAAGATGAAATCGGAACATTTACTGGTTCAAATCTGCAAGCATAGGATTCTTATTAAGGCCAACCTAATACGTATAAGGTTGCGTCCATAAAATGCGTCACGGCAAATTTATTGCATTGCGGATGTCCCCCTTCGTAACACTTAGCGGCGTAGATCTTCCAGCTATGATTACATCACGGAGGTCAACTCCCCCTATATTTGGTGTGTGCTACAAATAAATCGATCTATCACGATCTTTATAAAAATTATCGTCACAGCACATTGTCATGCTGAGCAGTATTTCATGGACGGTCCCAAAATGTATATTAATGTGATAAAAATCAAATCGAAAACAATGTATTTAGGTAATCTCAGTATTGTACGTTCAGATTATCGCGGTGTGAATCTTCGGTCGTGTGAGGGTTACGTGCTCGTAGCGGCTAATATAGCTTAATTAACTCGTATTCATTATCGCTAGCGATGCGCGCGCGCCGACGAGCCGCATGCTCGCCCGCCCGCCGCGTCCACTTTTCCAGCGCAACACAGGTGTCCCACGCGGAAACGACACAACTGAGACCACCACCAGCCCAAGCGTCTCAGTCCATTCCATGGGTCCATTAGGATTGACTCCTAAATTACTTGTATGGAAACTTAAAGTGAGAGCGATTTATATTTAGTTGTATACGTTTCTACAAAATATGTGCTTCACTTTCGAATTAAATACAAACCTGTCAAGTGCGAGTCGGACTCGCGTAGAATGGGTTCCGTACCATAGATAATCATATTACCATCTATGTTTCATACAAACAGGTCCATATTTCAAGCTAAGTAGTTTCGGAGATAAAAAGAAAGACAACAGTCGATTTTCTTATATTTTCCTTAAAGTCTAATAACAAAAATATGCATTTTCAAATTATAAAATATATATATATATATATATTTATTGTTGTCATAACGAGAATTATGATTTTATATTTCACATAAATTTTCTAGTTTTGCGCTCAAAACTATTATTCGTTTATTGCTTAGATTTGTCTGTTAAATATGAATGGAATTATAAAAAAATGTATTCTTCATATTAAGCATTTTCATTTAATGTGCCCCCTAAAGTCATACCTCAGAACAAAAATTTATTTATTTACGCTAGACATTCGTGATTGGTCCACCAAACTCTGTTTCAACTTTTTTCGTTCAGTTGATTCGGCGAAAACAGGCTGTGACAGACGGACAGACAGACATTGGAGTGATCCTGTAAGGGTTTTTCATCTGTGATGTACAGAACCTTAAAAAGTGATAATATTTTAAGAAGGCAATAAATAAATAGGTCAGAACTACACTGCGTAAGTTACTTTCTTACCCATGAATAAGATAAAGTTAAAATCATCGCGTTCGAAAAACATTTCGGTTGCGTGCATACAATACTTGAACGAAGATAGCAAAAAAAAAAATAACGAGAAGATTCTTTGCACTCAAAAGGCGTCACAGCCACAGGCTTACTACAGTCTACCCATCGGTCGCTACCGAAGGGCCACGCAATCGCGCCGCTTGCGTGCATACCTTTCATTATGCAAAACACACACCGGACGTGAGCAAATCATTGCTTAGTTTTAATTATGTATCTTCACGTACCTACATGTAATTGTAAAATTACTTTTACCTACAATATGTACTAATTTGTGTAAGCGAGTTCGATCTTCTGGTAGGTACAGACATTTGTGTTCATGAATATGTCTGTTTGTTCCATATCTGGGTGTAAAATATATTAGTATTACAAAAATATTTAGGTATGTATACACATATTAACTGTCTGGCACCAGTGTAAAGTACCAGGTACCAGGCAGACAGGTAAGCAGTGTGTGCCTGTTTGGGACTAGTTGACTGCGTATGCAATATGAGATGTCCAAATATATTTTTATTGGATTGGTATAAAATGAGCGAGTAAACGAAGTTCTATCGTTAAGTCTTTTACATATTCCTGAATAAACATCTTTATGAAATCCTACCCTAACTAAATGTAATAGGGGTATGATATGAAATTGTCGTTTTAGCTACTGGCCATTTTGAATGAAAATAAAATTTGTATATTGGAAGCTTTTAATGAGAAACTGTTTTTACTGTTTTTACAAATAAAAACCACTGTGTTATAAATTCGAAATCAAGAAAACCATTTCATAATTTAATTGGTGTTCAATTGTTTTATGGACTCAAATATTCGAAATATTTGAAAAAAATTTGAATACGAGTTTCATTTTGATACTAACGCAGCAGATTAAGCTTGTAAATCCAATGCTGTGTTTGAAGGCAACATGACTAATGAACGCACCGTGCATTTTGTTTAGTCGCTTTTGCAGTTAGAAATTTTGACTTGCAAAATGCATCAAAAGATAAGCCAACCAGTATAGCAATAATAAAGAATTGCAAACCATGGTGGAAGCTGTCCCATATCAATCTACTACAGAACTAGTCCCATGGTTTGAGGTTAGAATACTCACATTTACTGACCCATATACGCCAAATATGCAAAATTAAGAAACAGCAGCCTCGACTGGCCTATCGATCTTCACCACTATTGCTTCACGATACAACGATACACGAAACAAATCCTCATACTCCCCTGAACAAGAAATGGTTGCAATGCTATAAATAAAAGTTACGATTTCAACACCTTGCGTATGCCCGCTTTTCTACTTACCATTTTTTTTTATAAACCAGTGAACAGTGCTAATTATTGAATTTCTAAATTGAGTGGTGTTGTTCTATAATTTCGTACTAAATGGCCGAATCTCTAAATTCCTTGTTATCTTTTATGCCCCAAGTAATTCTCAAAATCATGCCTCGTTACACTGTGTAAGCAGATCTCAAAGAAGCTCTCCCCTGTCATTCTTAAATTGTAAATATTTTATAATCTGACAATTTACGGACAAAGTAAATCGTACAAAGTGTTTATTAAAGTTGAGTGATACGGCGAAACATAAAAGCTGGAATACTAATACTATTCGCTCCAAAGCAAAGTATTAATTCCGCCTGTGGAGCTATGACAGTTTTGGCGCTGCGCCCTCTGGAAGCAGCATGAAATAGATTTTGTATGAAAACACAATTACCAATAACCGCGAGGGTGAAGTATGCGCTCGGGTAAAATAAAATGAGACAGCTGTCATAAATAGTCATGATTAAGAGTCAAAGTACCTCTCGTTCGACTTCACAATTTTTTTTGTACTTGCTCTATAGAGGGTGAGGCGCTAAAAACAGTTGATACTTCCATGGCTCGACCAGTCTATTAATTATTAAAATAAAATTAATTTGCTTTCCAAAAACAAGAAAAATCCCCAACAAAAGTAATGAACTTATCATTAACAGTTTACGATTAACAAAACTATCTGTTTAGTAACTTTATACTTTCTATAACGTTAATTTTATTCCATCGTTATCTGTTAGAAATTCAAATTTGTCATAAAACATGAATTATTCACCAATCGATATTATCTATAGCCTTGAAAGCTGTCACTGTTGTGCAGCGAACGCGAAAACTCGTTTAATACAAAACCAATATTTCAATAAAGCAATCGAATACGAGCTTTGTTTTATGTTAACAACAGCGGTATATCAGTGTAGTAAATGGCAAATACCTAGACGTAAAAAATAAACGCGGTGACAATAATCGTCTGTTGTCGCAGCGTTGCTCGCTACAGCCCATATACAGTCCCTATAAATTTTTGCGCAATAGTTTTCCGGGAGAATTTACAAGTTCGCTAAAAACCTTGTATACGTAGATTGTCACGAGACATATCCTAAAAATGCGCAAATTGTCCTGTAACAACAGGAAGGTAGTTCGAACGAAATAAAAGTATTTTATAATGGAATTTGGAATAAATTAAATGGAATCATTTTTAGCAACTCGGAATCCACGATCACGAACTAATAATGGATACATGAGCAATGTTCTTTCCTTTTGGATCTATGAATGGATCTATGAATATTTTCTCTTCTCCTAGTTCCAACACTAGATGTAGGTACAGATATATTTTTTGTGTAATTAATAATTGTGTTCCGGGTGCCAGATAGACCGAAATACTAAACAGAATATTGCTAAAAAAAATTGAAATAATACTATACTTTTTATATTAATTGCCCGGAGAGGTGAAGCAAATAATCAAATATTTTAAAGAATTAACAAATTTAAAAATATAGAAAAAAACAGTACTGTTAAGAAAATATTTTAGGCGACACTTAGCAGAAACCCCGTGTCAATACGAGTGATTCAGAATAAAAAGTACTGTATGTCTTGCTCTAAGACTGCCTATACCCAAATATAAAAAAATCTTAATTGAATTGATTCAATAATAGCGCATGATTGAAGGACAGATATATCAAAACAGATTCATATTGATGTGAAGTAAATTCATTATTAATATACACATTCATGTGAAGCTTTCGGTCGTCTCTATTATGAAAATTGACAACAGAGCGGTCGACACAACGCAACATCTCAATCTCGCGATCTATGAACACGAAAAAGCTCTATTCAATGGGTCTATTACCTTTTAGTACAGCGCAACATTGCGCGAGCGCAACACGTCAATCAATATTGTGCAACTGATGTGAAAGTTAAGTGAGCCGCCGCGAAATGTCGCGCCGCGCTATTGTAAGCACCTAAGAAAACTAATATAACATTATTACAAAATATATCGCAGCAGCTATATTTTAGGATAGTGTAGTGCTGCGATGCAATACGTTACAATGTCCCCAAAGTGGTAGCGACCCTGCCTACGAAGCTGGAGGTCCCGGGTTCGAATCCCAAGTCGGGTCAGTATTTATATGATGAATATTGATACTGGTACCGGGTCTTGGTTGTTATATGTATGTGGTGTCTTCGCTTGGTACCCAAAATACAAGCTAATGCTTAGTTTGGGGCCTAGACGTTGTTGTGATGTATACGTTATTATTATTATTAAACATATTATATATTATTAAGAATTGTAACTTTATGAAAAACTTTCGTCCGCAAACAACTGTTGGCAACCATATTAAGAAAAACTACGCGACAATCGAATAATACGAGTATTCATGGTTAATTTTAGATTTATTTTATGGTTCAATATAATCCATGAGTAATATACTTGAGCCTACATTAGTGCTACAGGGCAGCTAACGTCTATGCCGAGACGCATCATAATGGCTCACTGTAAATATTCATTGAGAGCACTCCGCGTAGGTCGCTCTCGGTGTAGGGCGCGCCTGCGACGGGTATTAGGGAGACAATAAATTTTAATGAGATTTGCATAGCGGGGCGTGCATTCTATCGACAATGACATCAGTATTAACTACTATGCAAGTATTCATTCTATGTTTAGTAAGCCTATCTATACTATAGTAGATATATTTGAAGGTAATCGCAACAATCAATATAGGAGCTTTATTAACAAAAAGCACTAGTTTATAGTTTATTAGATATAGATAGTAATAACATATTAATTTTCCAATTTGAAAAGTTGCCAATTAATTAAGTCCGATCTATCTCAAACGTAAAATCTATACTAATATTATAAAGCTGAAGAGTTTGTTTGTTTGTTTGTTTGTTTGAACGCGCAAATCTCAGGAACTACTGGTTCGAATTGAAAAATTCTTTTTGTGTTGGATAGTCTATTTATTGAGAAATGCTATAGGCTATATGTATAAAATAATACTATCTGTCTGTCTGTCTGTCCAAGCAAATCTCCAAAACAGCTAAACCGATTTTGATGAAACTTCACAGATATGGAAAGGAAGTGGTAAAAAATGACATACACTACTTTTTGTATGTCTGTATTTACGTCCATTTGTCTATTCCAGCTAATCTCTAAAACGGCTAAATCAATTTTAATGAAATTTCACGGGTATGAAAAGAAGGTGGTCAAAAGTGACATACGCTACTTTTTGTCCGTCTGTCTGTCTGTACGTCTATGTGTCCATTCGAGCTAATCTCCAAAACGGCTGAATAGATTTTTATGAAACTTTGCAGACTTTGTCAAGAGTGACATCAGTTACTTTTTTTGGCTGTCTGTCGTTTGTCCTCACTGATCTATCAGCGTAGATAAAGCCGAAACGACTAAATCTAGGAAGCCGAAATTTGGAACAGTGGTTTATTTTATAACGTGAGTATTAATTTGTTAAGAAAGGAATATTTTGAAATTTCAAATTTAAGGAGGGAGGGATGGAGGGGCTTTGTATGAGAGTCTTTGTTCTTTAAAGTTAGAAACATAAAAATTTTAACATAAATAAATAATGACGTGGTTCAGGGTTTTCGGATATCAAGGGTGGAAAACGGGTGGTGAAAAGTATGGGAGTATCTGTTTTCTTAAAGGAGTGGGGAGAATGAAGATTGAAAGTTTGAATGGGTGTCCCCAATATTAGTTTTAGCAAAAAGTACCTACGTATTAACCATTTCGAATGTTAATACTACTTAAAACAGGAATGTGTAATCTACGCAAGCGAAGCTGCGGGCGGTCGCTAGTGTAATATATATGGGCTTTGCATAACAGAGCTGGCCGCGTCATCTTCATATGTACGGCACGTCAAGCGTCGAAATCCTCCCTCGTATGGTAATTCCTTCAGCCCGAAAGTGTGCCACTTTTTTCCAAATAACGCTCAGAGTGGTGTTCATTTCGAGTCGCAAAGCACTTATACGTTGAATGCGAGTACGTCCGCCCGGGAGCTTAGGAGGCATTGTACATTCGGGGGACGTCGTCGCACCCTCGGCGAGGAATCCGCTAGAACGCTCTTTGCAATAATGCGCTTACCCGCACTCAGTGGTTACCCTTATAATTCCAGTCACCGCACAATGCCGCTCGTGGCCTAAGTCGAAATTCGTGTTACCCGCGAAAGAGTTATTACAATAAGCGACATTGTATTTTATCGTTTCTATTACCTAAATAATCTTTATAGAGAAGTTGCTAACCGCAAAAATAGAAAACACAACGTGTAATACGAATTAAATATAATTTAAACCGTTCGAAATGTCTGAAAGCAGTATTACACATTTATGTAATAACTGTTCTGGGGTTTTGTAAGCACAAGTCGAGTTTCTATTACTTGCACTTGTAACGTATTCGTAAATACAAACGATGATTTGGTAATCGGTTCATATCTATTAGATTTTAATGCAAAATATATTGCAGATAATTTCCATTCGTATTTCTAATACACTGATAAACGTTTTCATCGTCACTAGAGCAACGGATAGCCGACATCACAAAATATGTGAAATACGAGAAGGAAACAATACGTGTCAACGTAACTTAAGGTTGTTGTAGTATCTTCGAAACAAAAATTGCTGAAACTTATTTTTGCTTCCATTGCATTCATTGCTCTACGGAAAGGTGCTCCACTGAAAGTGAATCATCATTTTGTCTAGTACCCATAAAACAAGCATTGCTTAGTTTGGGACTAGGTGGCACTGTGTGGGATGTCTCAGATGCTATCATTATTCTATGGAACCCTGTCAGTCTATACTGATCTATTGTTGCTCATAAATCCATATACACAAAGAACGGATTAAAGACAATTTCAGTGCAATTAAAATTCAAACCGATTTTTATGAATAAATAAATGTCAGACATATATTAGTTCTTGATAGAACAGTATAAATATCGTAAAATAACACGCAATGATATGACTTAATACGATGTCTGTTTACGGAATTATTATATAAATGAGGCTGTAAATGTTTTATCGTTGGGCCCGGGCGGTCAGGCGACGCGACACGGGGACGTTTCTATTAACTATTTAAAAATGGCCGTAAATCACTTCGCGGCCGAGATAATTCGGCAATTAACGGAAGTAACCGACTGTCTGCTATCTTTGTTTGCAGTTAACAGTTAATGCGTCCTGCAAGAAGAGCCGAAGCACGCACAGCCACTATCAATGCGATAACATCTAAATTACATTTGCCTCCCATTCTACTTCCACATTTTATATCTAGATATTTGTTTTGTTTAACTAGCAATCCAATTGTGTCCATTTTCAAAACCGCCATATGATACCACTAAGACGTGAAATGCAGTCAATATTCGGACCGCCTTATAAAATTTTGTGTGTTTTTACAGGGTTTGATTGATAGGATTAATGGGATCAGTATTCATTTTCTGTATTATCAATTGTTTTATTTGCAGTTTCCATTCCATCAGCTCATTATGCCCCACTGTAGGGGACCTCCCCCAGGGTCGGTGGGCTTGGAGCTTAATCCACAACGCTGCTCCAGTGCGGGTCGGTGGATTTTAACGACTGAGATTGACGGCTTAACGTGGTCTCCAAGGCACGGGGTTAGTGATACAGATTATGTACTTAAGTCAGAAAAAACTCATTTGTACACGCCCTGATTCCAACCACGAGCGCACGGTCTTCCAAACTCGAAACAGGTTCGCTGCGCTCGGGCTATTACGACACGCAGTTGCAATTTGATTCTGTTTAATATGAAATTTCGATATCATTAATTTCGTTTCAATATTGAACTAAAGTACTAGTCACGAAAACCTATAAATTTTGTATGCGTGTTGATTTAAGTGATATAGTCAACATGTACAAATAACTTTTATTTATGAAACGTAAAGATAAGATAGCTTTATACAATAAAATTTCTCTTTTTAGATAATTAAGCTGTTACGATTAAGCTGTTAAAAAATTTTAATTTTTTTTTTTAATAATTTTCAAAGCTGTTACTAGAAACAATAAAAACACTTCCTTGGTTAAACTTTATTAAAACATAAAAATTTTAAATGCTCAAAATTCACATGTAGTTTCCATTGGAACACTTATATTACGATTTTCTTAACAAAAAAATAAAATAATATCACTGCTTACATCTGGCGCTAATTTCTTGTTCGATGTGAAGCCGAAGCGAGTAACGTCGTTGCATGAAATATGGGTATCAGCGGGTAAATACAACGTATTATTATTTCTTTATAAACATTAAGTATGTTAAATAACATTATAAATATATATCTTTTTTTAAGTTAATATTTCTAATATTTGAAGTAATTTAAAAGCAAAACTAAAATATTTGAATACAATTAATTGTACATTTTCACACCTCACAATTCAATAACGCAGCTCTGGAGGCGAGAAGTTTTATGAAAGGCTTGTTAAAAGCTTTATACTGAATTTTAAACATGTGCACGTCATTCAACTATTAGCATTAAATGTAACCACGTGTGCATTTAAAATGGATTTCCAAGTGGGCACAAATACGAGTTTCACAACAATTTCACAAAATAATACTTAACCGATATCTTTACATTAGCACTACCTCTAGAATATGTTTGCATTAGTTAAAAAATTACAGGACTGATATTCCACCACAATTCAATTTTATATAACATTCGTATACCTTATTAATTGGGGCGCACATAAAGAAATATTTGGTCCTATGTATCTTCTATGTATCCTACATCTTTGATAATACATCGACATGGAGTACATGGAGAATCGGCATCAAATAACGAAGATAAAAATATCACCTAACAGTTAGGTTATAAATCACGCATCGAATCGATTGCAATGGGACTGGCACTAATTGTCAGATTATTTATCTGGTTGTAATACAGGCTCTATTTTATGTAAATCGGGTTCAGCAATTTAGAAATAATGACGGGTTAAATGAAACAAGGTGAAGAATTTAAAAAAGATCAACTAAGTATAAAGGTTAATAAATTGAAATTCACAAATAGGTATATATTTTTAATGTAGTAAAATAATATCGCCTATGATATATTCGTTTTAATAAAAATAAATCCCTTTAAAATTCACAAAGTATTGTCGTTGTATATATGAACATTTTCAAATAAATAACTTTCTTTCTTTCTATCTATACACATATTTATAATAAGAAATTAACGATCTAACTGATGCCTAAACTGACATATCAACGAACAGCCCAAACTACTGGACCTAGATACTTTAAATGCTTAAAAGTTTTTTATATAAGTATCTACTACACAGAAAAAAAGAATTGCTTTGAATAAAAAGACTTTACTTGAGCCAAGATAATAAGCGTTGCCCATGTAAGAAAAATCGTAAATTTTTCACTCAATTCTTATATTCAAGGTAACTAATTTTCAATCAAGGAAGTATTGTTTCTCAATTAAAATTACTTGATTTTTGGAACAAGTTAACTTTCTTAGACCAAATAAGCGACGTTGAAAATTTTAATTCTTTCGACGAACATGCTTAAAAATCTCAATTCCAGTAACATCTTTTGAATTAAGAAATTTATGTTTGGGTTTAAATATTTGACTACATAATTTTTTCCGCATTTGATCTGAAATTCCCTTTTTTGCTGTGTAAAGAAGAAAATAATGAAAAGGAATGTCGAAGTTCGCAAGTAGACACATAGCCAACCGTTGGGTATTAAAACTTGAAATCTAGAGAATTCAAAGCCTCTGAAAGGATCAAAGGCGCGTTAAAGTTTATGAGCGTATCAAGTTGAGATCGTGCACAAATTTTCTACTAAACTAATAACTAACGGATTTTATCGATTTTTGGATTTCCATCTTCGAGCGAAAGAGGTTAGTAAACTATTTATAACAGTGCACAGCCCGAACCGCTGGGTCGGCAAGCTCGAAATGTTGCACAGGGATATCTTATATAACGTAGGCATCAACCGAAAAGTTATTCTTTAAAATTCTATCCCTAAGGTATCGCCGAAAGTACGCAATGCCCCGAAATGGGCCATTGCGTACTTACCATTATCCGACCATCGTCGGCGTCACTATTAACACACTAACACAACCAAACTTACAGTTCAAAATCCCAGGGCCGCCAGACCCTACTTATTTTCCCCATTTATTATGGGTGGGATTCGGCCACTTCGATTGATCTAGCTGCTTACAGAAAATATTGAAATAGTTCGCCGGCTATCATACATAAAAATCAAGACTGAAAATGTAATTGAAATTACATTAACTTTTAGGAGCTTTAAAGCGTCCGCGGCAAGGGTTACCGCCAGCGGGAAGTGTCTAGCAATATTGAATTAAATAAGAATCAGTACTGACACTTTAAGAAAAATAAAATTTATTTTTATTTACCTATAGCGCCTGGTACCTATAAATTGGCCGTCGGCACAAGCTAACAGATATGCATACACGCATAGTACATACTAACATTATTTATTCCCACATATTTTATTTCTGAGAAAATAAGTAGAGTCTGGCGGTCCTGAGATCTTGGTATATTATTTATTCATAAACAATATTTGGTTATATATTGTCTTGTGAGGATGGATTCTCGCAATACAATGTCAACAAAATAACAGGCCGACTTTTACATACTTGTGTGTGTGACTCAACAGAGCACTTGCTTTCGCTACGCCGCCATACTAACCATGTACAAACCGTATCTGTATGCGTGAATCATAACCGAACAGTCAGGTGATATTTTTGTCTACGTTTTTTATGCAGACTCGCTTTTCGACATTATAATTATACTAGCGGCCTTACCCGGCTCCGTCCGGGTGGACTACGGAAATTCTCTTTCCCATTACCTCCACCACCCTTCGTCCCTTCCAGCCACATACTCTCCTCTGCCCACCCTTACCACACCTCTCCCCTATCAACCCAATCACTATATTCACTAAAAAGTCAGTTTTTAGCCAGTGAAGGTCCCATCAAAATTGGTTCAGCCATTCCGGAGATTAGACCAGAAATAAACAAATATACAAATTTTACATTTTCATAATAATATAGCTTTCCGTCCGCTGCTCCGCTCGTGTGGACTACACAGTTGTACCGTGACCCTTTTTTCCGGAATAAAAAGTAGCCTATGTCACTCTTCAGCTTATGAACTATATCCATGCGAAAAATTATAGCTGTCCCGGTACAACTCTGTAGTCCACGCAAGTGGAACCGCGGGCGGAAAGTTTCTTTGAGAATAAAATATAGCCGATGTTACTCGCTGATAATGTAGCTTTCTATAGGTGAAAGATTTTATTTTAATCAGTGTATAACTGTGTAGTCCAGAAGAACGAAGCCGCGGACAGAAAGCTTATATCTTTGTAAATTACAGAATCTTTATAAATTATAGCCTATACGTTATTCTGATGTATAAGCTATTATTATTGTAAAGTTCCATTATAATTCATTCAGTAGTTTTTGCGTGAAAGAGCAACAAACATCCATACATACAAACTTTCGCGTTCATAATATTAGTAGGATGTATAATCAAAGCATAACGCTAAAACTACATTACCTACTCCATACGGATGAATTCGCAGGCGGAAGCTAGTTTCACATAATAATAATAATAATAATACATGGGACTTCCCACACAGCGCCATCTAGTCCCAAAGTAAGCAAGTATTATGCTTGTGTTATGGGTTACTAGACAACTGATATACATACTTAAATATTCTTTATAATATACACATACATAAATATTTTTTGAAGACACCACATACATATAACAACCAAGACCCGGTACCAGTATCAATATTCATCATATAAATACTGACCCGACCTGGGATTCGAACCCGGGACCTCCAGCTTCGTAGGCAGGGTCGCTACCCACTAGGCTAAGCGGTCGTCACATACTACATGAAATTTCATACATGACTTCCATATTTTGCTATTTATACAATACTAAATTATTACTTCATATATATACTTGTTTTTAGATAAATACATCAATTGATATGTGGATACATTCATTTTATATGCAAAATATATAAAATACATCGTAGTAAGTGTAAGGTATAATAGCCGGAAATGACGTAATTAGGAAGGTTCCAAATTCGACTATAGATACCCAAAAAGACTTTACCAAAACAGAAATCAATTTAAATTGGTGGCAAGTATATCGCTTTGATTAAACCCAAACAACTTGAGTGTGACAGTAAGGGGACATCTCTTACCGGAGACCCAATAACATACAGAGAGGCTTGTAACAAAGAAACAAGCTCAATATAGCGGGGACGTAACATTTTATTGGACCTAATTGTCTCAAGGTTCGAGCGGGCAACAAATTCCTCGGAAGTTTATGAAGGTCCGTCGCAGCACGACACAGATTTGGTATTAGACGGTGGACACGGCATGTGGGCCGGCCAATAAACGGATCTTTACTCGTCTGGATATTGTCCAGAGCTATTTTATTGCTGCATATTTTATAGAGACGTGTGGAAACACAAACAGGAAACGTGATCACATTTTTACGATACGTAAATATAAAACTAGCACCGTATCTTAAATGTAAAACTAAATTACTGACCATATTTTACAATGCAGTTTGAGAGCTAACGAAGTGATTGAACTAGAGAACAATTTATTGGTTTATATTCATCGATGTTTATAACTTTACTCGGCTACGTTATTTGTTTTGTTTAAAGCACTTTTCGTTTCGACTTGTAAACTAGCTCTCCTTCCGCGGCTAAGTTCACATAGTTTACACATTGGCACATACATTAGTTTTATTTAAGGTGGTACTCAAATAATTATCGGTGGTTGGTCCGATACTGCATGTTTTGTATTATTTCAACTTTCACACAAATTATATCAGTGCATACCTATTATGTATAAAACTAGTTATTTTGCCCCAATTTCACTTATACATTTTCGTTCCTTTTCCCCTCTTCCTTTCTAGTTATTATTGTATACTATTGGAAAATTTTGCATTTAACAACTTTGTGCAAACCTATGGCCTAAGCTCTGTCCAATGGTAATACTTACTCTAAACCAAATTTTACACCACGTCAGCGAGCATCGCTCAAAATTTTGCAACACGGGCCAAACATTTTTATTTACAGGAATAATTGTCCTTAGTAATTATGCATACACGAGAAGAAATATAAGAAAAATTACATTAAAAATTTAATTAAATTAAAGACTGTTGGACCCTCGAGGCCAGAAATTTAATTAGGAGCATCGGTCGCCGACTTAAAGACAGAAGGTGTGACCCTCGCTCGGGGTCGTTTCTGATGCAGAGGCTCGCCATAGCGATCCAGCGCGGTAATGCCGCGAGCGTTATGGGTACCTTTGCATCAGGTTCGCCAGGGACTGGTTATTTTTAGCTTTTAACATTGTATATATGTTAAAAGCTAGACTTTATATTTGTAGATTGCTTCCATAGTTTTTAATTAATTGGAATACTTAGTTATATGACATTGAACTGTTTAAAAATTAACAGCGTAAATAATAATTGGCTAAAGAAATTGAAACAACCTCTATAATCTACAGAATGTGAATAAAATACACTATCAAAAAAATATGACTTGAATAAATGATATCAATTGTAGGCAGGGACCATCAAAAACCATAAAAAATATTAGATGTAAAAATTTAAATAGATTTAAAGACCATCACTAAACATCATCGTCATATTTATGTGTGTATTTTATTCACTGTCTGTAGATTATTAAGCTTATTTTTATATTCTCAGTAAATTATTTTTACACAGTCGGGTAAATTTATATTTAATTTTTCTTGTTTTCGTTCTCGTCAGCTGTTTTGTTACATACTCTAGAAAGCAAAAGGTCCAGAACCTTCCCTTATAGCAGATTCTGGAGCAGTTCTATTTGAACACGACGCAAACAATGGAAATCTAATGCAGTGGCGTAAGACTACAATGCTTCCTATAAGATTCTTTAGAAGATAAGGTTTTAGGTTATTATAATTTTTAGTGCCTAACGAATGTAATTAATTAGCGTAAAGGACTTCAATATTCTCATTTTAAATCACTAACTATTTAGTTTTTTAGTAGGTGTAGTTAAGAGTAGAGTAGGTATTATACACGTATTTACTTCGGGTCTAAAATAATTTGCCTCGCGGGTGGTTTTGAATCATATCTAAGAAGATACGTTTGTAAAATTAACTAAAATGAAATGCTATGACACGTAGGTATATCCAAACTAGTGTTTTCAAACAAAAAAAAAAAAAACGAAACTAATATAACGTTTCATTTTACTTATCAAAACCTAGTATTAATTTCTAAAAAAAAAACACTAAAATATAAATTCTATAATACGTCATGCACATTTCAGTTCCGGGAGCGTGTCTGGCGGCGTTCCACATAAAATGTATTTGATGTAGTAAGCTAATCTACTTTATTACGACAATTTACGAACATCTCACTCGGCTCAAACTAATCTGAGGCATGTGTTCCATTACAATTTAGTCGTATGAATCCTTATGTTCGCTCGGTATGGTCTAATCAGCATTTCTGACATATAAAATATACTATGATCGTGACCGAGTTGACTTGTAGAACTACTTATATCTGGTTAAGTTAAAAGCGCGTCAATGCGTTGATAAACTATAGCAACGTTCTCTTCGTTTCAAAATTTATAAGTAAACACTGCTTAAGTGCATATATCAGAGGCACACCACCACTACAATCCATTACCTTGTTCAAATCTCAGGGAGTACTAAAAAGACAAACATCGTTTTATATATATATGAATAAAATCGTAGTTTTTGTCTGTCTGTTACGGCTAATCTCCGAAACGGCTAACCGATTTTAATGACATGACATGAAAAGAAGGTTGTTGTCAGGAGTAACATGGTTATTTTTTACCTCTGAAACCGGCGCGGTTTCTGTGGAATAACTACTCCTCGAAGTGTTTTACACGTATTTAAACTACGAATAATTTACAGCACTGGCAAATTTACATAGATCTAAATGTGTGAAGCATTATCAAGCAAGAAATAGTTTATATTTTTTTTTTACAAGAGGTATAAATTGATGCGAATTTACAACGTTGATAAAATGTGATGCGGTACAAATATTTTGTCGAGAGTCGAGCACATTACCGCAACAAGGCTACATGGCAAATAACGCGGACGCGACGACACATGAAAACGCGGGGATACTAAAATCCTCACATCCCGTACTATATCACTACACGTGTCACTACAGAATTGTTTGCTGAATACGATAAAGATCAATGAAATTTGGATTCTATCCTCAAGCGAAATACTATTGTTAGTTTCGATTCGCATGTTCAAAGCCCATTCATTTTTTATGCATAGTCGCCAAACACTTCCTAATACTGCCACGTATTAAAAATGGAAATGAAAGAAGTTTATTTTACAGCAGATTACCGATCTACAAATTTTCTAAAAGAACAAACCAAACGCTGCTGTCTTTATTTACCCTATGAAAAGAACAGTAATATACTTAAGCTATAGGTACGCTAACAGCAGAAAAAATTAATACAATTGACAGTTTGTACCTATAATCCTCTCTCTAGGCAGCATGCCTGTATATTGCAACATTCGTTTAAAAAAACAAGGCAGGTTTCTGTAACCATGCCAACAGAAACTTATCATAAACCAAGTTAATTTGAGTTGACTCGTAATCAACAAGAATATTAACTTGTCGGCTTTAGCTTGTTAGCTAGTAGAGACCCTATAGACAGTTATGATAAATTTTTAAAGCTAAGTACGGCGTGATAGAACAAGATCACATTGAAAAATTAAAATACCAAATACAAGTAAATTAAAGCTATTCTGAATAATTTGAGTATAGTAAATATGAATTTCAGCTGATTTAACACTTAGCTATGATAACAGTATGCAAGGACAAGTAATTCAATTTACATTCATATAACTAGATAATTATTTACCATTTACTCTGTATAAGCAAAAAAAACCTGCCTTTGGTAGATCGCCGTTTTTGGCACCCACCGAACATGGAATTAAATTCCGTACCATGTATCGTGAAAAACGTGAAATTCGTCGGTGGTCGGTTAGCACGCACACTTGAACAATATTCGGAGACACCGCGCGCTTACAATTTTCACTTATAATCCAGCCCCCCTGGGCCGATTGCTGTGATTTCTTGTTTTGCCCGATACCTTAGCTTTTATTATGCATTAGCTGGACGTGACTGAAAGTGTTGATTTACTTTCGAGATACATTTTCGCAGTTTTATATTGGATGTTTGATGAGATTTCATCAAACTCTTGCTTCATAATTTGGGAGACAAAAGTAAGTAATGTCCATGCACCAACAGATAGGCTGTTTTATTACTTTTTAAATGACATTTTATTTAAGTTCGTAGCATTAAAATAGAAAATAACTTAACTTTGATGTCACAATATCGATGT
This sequence comes from Luffia ferchaultella, assembly GCA_949709985.1. NCBI lineage: Eukaryota > Metazoa > Arthropoda > Insecta > Lepidoptera > Psychidae > Luffia > Luffia ferchaultella. The sequence continues at coordinate 8,853,051 of OX453251.1, forward strand.
CGTATCACTGCGAGTTGAATTTTTCCTTTAGTACTGTTATTGGGCAACCTTGCTTATGCAATCGACATAAGTACCACATCTAAACGCGCGATATGTAAAGAGATGTACGCGTTTTCGTGGAACACGTTTTAGTAACGCTCAACTATTATTGTATACTTCGCCACTATTTTCCGTGCGTGTAAGACAGGTAATTTGATTCTATGTGAAAACGATTAAAATGTCTAGATATTACTGTACACTACTCGAGAAACTCAACGATTTTGTAAATCATTGTATTTAAATACGACTCCCAAACTTCGAAGCTCAAGAACTGATATTCTTTTAATGCAATGAAAGTACATAACCTGTTCTACTTTTAGAGTTTTTAGAGAAGGAACGTGATCGAATTCCACTTACGCGGTTCTGACCCCTAACGCGAGTCTTCTGTTAATCTCCCATTGAAGATATTGAGACTGGAAAGTTTCAGATATTTCCATGAACTAAATATTACTTTAATTTTGTTCAGTTTATATGATTTCACTCAAGGTACTGATAAAAAAGATCCATATTGCAATGACGTTTTGTGTTTAAATAATACTCAAAAACACTAACTTCTTTGCACTTCTGTCTGCATATTTAATTCACATTGATTCACACACAGTAAGTCGGCGGCTAACCGACCAGCTTAAGGCGATCGTATTACGCCACGCCACTACTGATAATCTGCTATTAAAGTGATGGAGTCACAATTACTATAAGAACATATGAAAACAGGCGTATCGCCGAGTGAATGGACGCCGCTCACTGTGAGCTAACGTAGTTGCAGCTTTACGTTGTTAATACGCAGTCAATCTTTAATTGGTTCATATTGTTTGACTCTGGTTATCTATACTAATATTATAAAGCTGAAGAGTTTGTTTGTTTGTTTGTTTGTTTGTTTGTTTGTTTGTTTGAACGCGCAAATCTCAGGAACTACTGGTTCGAATTGAAAAATTATTTTTTTGTTGGATAGTCCATTTATCGAGGAAGGCTATAGGCTATACTACATCACGCTACGACCAATAGGAGTGGAGCATCAATGAAAAATGTTGCAAAAACGGGAAAAATTATTCCTTTTGAGAGCTTCCGTCGCGCGCGCTGCGTAAACGGTTGATGTTAAGCAAAAATCATGTATTACAGAATTGTACCCCTTTAAAAGTTCTAACCAAAAGTCCGCGACAGCATATGTGTATCTTTTAAGGTTAACTTACTATTACCTTTTTTATGACAATCAAATTTGTTCAACATAATGTACTAATTGCGAAGATGTTTTTTAAACGTGATATTAATCCTTATCAAATTAAATACGTTAGTTTTCTTAAGCATTTCATGCATATTATAAAAAAAAAAAAAAAATAATATCTTAACAGTTTTTATTGAAATTTAAAAACTATAGCGGGAGAAAATAAATTCGCTGTCTGCCTCTGTTCGTTAACTTTTTACTTCCAAACCAATAGACTTTAATACGGTTTTTAGTAATATCTTATTATTTTTTTTTATCTTATAATCTATTAATCTATATAATAGAAATACTTATTATAAAGCTGAAGAGTTTGTTTGTTTGTTTGATAGATTGATTGTTTGATTGATTGATTGATTGTTTGTTTTTTTTGTTTGTTTGTTTGTTTGTTAGTTGGTTGGTTGGTTGGTTGGTTGGTTGGTTCGTTCGTTTGTTTGTTTAAACGCGCAAATCTCAGGAACTACTGGTTCAAACTGAAAAATTATTTTTGTGTCGGATAGTCCATTTATCGAGGAAGGCTATAGGTTATACTACATCACGCTACGACCAATAGGAGTGGAGCATCGATGAAAAATGTTGCAAAACGGGAAAAATTATTCCTTTTGAGAGCTTCCGTCGCGCGTTCGTCGTTGATTTGATGGTCGATTGATTGAATGATTGATTGATTGATTGATTGTTGTTTCTTTGTTTGTTTGTTTGTTGGTTGGTTGGTTGGTTGGTTGGTTTGTTCGTTTGTTTGTTTGTTTGAATTTGTTAATCTCTGAAACTATCAGTCGGATTTGAAAAATTCTTTTTGCCTTTGATAGCCTGATTTTAGCGGAGAGTTATAGGCTATATACATGAAAACGAACTGTCGGTCTATTCGAGCAAATCGGCTTCGGCCAAAACGGCTTAACCGATTTTGATGAAACTTTACACATATAACAGGATGTAATATTTTGACTACACCCTTTCCATATGTGACATACAGAACTTTTTGTATGTCTGTCTGTAAGTCCATATGTCTAAACCTATTTAAATGAAACATCAATGAATATGAAAAGAAGGTCGTTAAAACTAACAAATGTTCCTTTTTGTCCGTCTGTCTGTCTGTACGTGTATCTGTCTATTTAAGCTAATCTCCAAAACGGCTAAACAGTTTTTAAGGAAACTTTGCAGACGGGAAAGAAGGTTGTCAAGATATTTGACATTAGCTACTCTTTGTCCGTCTGTTTGTCTGTACGTCTATTCAATTCAATTTTATCTATTCGAGCTAATTTCCAATACGACTGAACAGATTTTAATGAAACTTTGCAGACGTGAAAGAAGGTTGTCAAGAGTGTCATAAGCTACTTTTTGTGTTTGTCTGTCTGTCTATCTGTCTGTCGTTTGTCCTCACTGATCTAGCAACGTACAGCCGAAAGTAATAAGTCTAGGAAGCTTAAATTTGGAACATAAGTTTATTTTATAACGTGAGCATTATAAAGTTAAGAAAGGCTTTTTTAGAAATTTCAAACTTAAGGATGGGAATGGAGGGACTTAAATAATGACGTGTTTCAGGGTTTTTAGATTTTCACGTTTTAAGAGTGGGAAACGGGAGATGAAAAATTGTATCGGTTTTTTAAAGGGTGGAAAGGGAATGAAGATTGAAAGTTTGAATGGGTGTGACCAAAATTGGTTCCAGCAAAAAGTACGTATAAACCATCTCGAACGTTGATAGTACCTATAACAGGAATTTGTAGTCTACGCAAGCGAAGCTGCGGGCGGTCGCTAGTAAATTATATGTTTTAAAACTGTAACGATAGAATTCCAGCCTGTAGAAGGCGCTTGTTTTATTGGTTTGCGACTGATTTAAAAAAAAATCCTTTTCAACAGGCGGTTAATCTATATAACATACTAAATATTGTGTAACTGTGATTGAGATTTATTTAAAAATCGGGAATGAAAACGGATTTGGACCCTTGGCATCATCTTTTTTACTTCGACAGAAATTAAACACATAAGTGACAGAATAATTTAGAATAGACACTCCGTTATTTACACTAGCACATTAAGTTATGATTTTGTGAGATCTAATTCTTTCTGCCACAAATCTCTTAAGTTAGTATTCTGATATATTAATAACACAGATTTTGTTGCTGGCGAAGTGCAAAATTAAATAGATAGCATTAAATTGCACAGGTTTTTTTCAAATTTAAAATACGTAACGTTTCTTAAGTTTGTTGACCCATCTTACACTTACGAATGTATAAGGAAAAAGGAAAAGCAGTGTCGAGCGACGATAGTAAAACTATCATCAGAATCGTTTACAGCTATCGAATAAACATAATTTACATCGTCAACATCGTCTAGAAGTCAACGGATAGCAGTATAATCCAAGGAAATGCATAGGGTAACGTCGCCGTTAGTGAAGGAAAAACGATCCGAGACACATAATTGCGATCCCGTCGCCATTTATGACTGGACTCGGCCCTCGTAAACCGAGAACGTTATTGAAGCTATTAACGGGAAGCGACCGTCGGGGCTGCTAATTGAGATAACTTCACTAATTGACAGATTCATGAGCATACAAAGCGATATATAGCTCAAAGGTGGATGGAGCTCGAACGCTGTATACTAAGAAGACCTTTTCGTTTAATTAAAAATAATGAAAAAATATTTTCAGATTTATACTCCCTCAAAACATTTACGACATTTTTATAATGATGAAACCCGGCAGAATCAATATCGGGCCACATCCGATTGAGATGAGGCGGCATACGGTTCGGCCATTGCATGACAATAAAATTCTCGGTTTATCGACTCGGCCATCGCGACTTTAACACTTCGCTTCGGAAACAGGTTAATAAGAAGGGTCGGCAATGAGATGTGGAAATAATGCGTGATGTTATCTTGGTGCGACCACGCGACGGTTATTATTCTAAGTCGGGCAAGTTTTATTAACCGCCAATCTGGTTAATGAGTGTCGAACTTTTTCGCTCAAATAAACATTAAGCAGAGAATGAACGGCGCGGCCGCCGAACCTTTTACCGGAATTACGCTGCGGCTAAGTGCTCGCTTTTAGAAGCCCACGGGGCTTTGTGTTACTACTTACCACCGAAATATAACTTGTCAATCTGACAACACGAGAACGGCAATTCTTTGAAAAAAAAAATTTCATCGCACGTGAAATAAATCGCTATTAACTTGTCCAGTTGCACTTGAAAAAGAGATTTGAACACTTAATGTGATAAACTTTTTCAATGATGGTAGACATCACAATATTTCTAAGAGTCATAAAGAAAAAACCAATTAATAATACAAGTAATCAATCAATCACTATCCAAAAATATATACAAACGAATTATTTTTGCAAAATGATTATGCATAAGATTATGCGAAATAAATATTTTGTCCGTTTCGACCATAGATTAAATAAATTTGACAGCAGCCTACGGTTTCGACTGACGTATTTATTTATTAATGCACAACTACATCACTCATATTCATACAGTAATAAAATGAATATTCCATAGTATTATTCCAATATACATGACACTTATTGATTGAGTTTTCCAAGATGCAGATTTAAAAAGTAATAATTAAGATACAAAGAAAACATTGTATACTAAAATGTAAAACTACAATGCAAACGTCCGGGGGCGAAATTAAAACTTTGCCACTTGGAAAGTGCAGTGTCCGCGAAGCTGAAGTGAAATTTACTTGTAGCAAAAGTTAATATAAGCGAAATGCGCCCTGCGGCTGGCGGTTAGCGGAGTGTCTGCTACGAGTTAGAACTCTACGGAGAAACAGCATTATATGACGGCACCAGCTACTTCTCTATTTTCATTAGAATAATTAATTCTAATTTTAATAAAAAAAAAAAAAAATTCTTTCTCGTTGGAGTCTTGGTACGCGAAGTTGCTAAATCTGATTACAATTCCAACGACTCCAATCAATGTTTTTATCGATTCCTTAAAAATAAGCTTTAATTTAGTGTTGAATTGAAATTTATTGGTATATTAACGTAATGCGAAGATCGTATCTTCAGTTAGTTATATTGCGAAAAAAAAGAATGCCGATTTTAATTGAAAGCCCCTCCAAATGCAATTTTTCCATTCGGCTTATCAAAATGCGCGAGCGCACAAGTATCAAATGTAATTGTGTCGTCCTACGCTTTAATGAACCATCTTAGGAACGTGCAAGCAACGTGTGGGTGGAAAGCCTGAGCTGAGTTTTAACAATTTCAGTAACTTGTACAAGCAATGCTCGGCACCGTATTAAACTATTGTTGTCGACTTGTATCCGACACGCGACTGCCTGATCTGCAATATTACGTGTTACAAATGATGATAAATATAGTCACTGAGCTGATTACTACCAGACAAATTGTTATAAAACATCACATTAATTATTGTATACGTATACGACGTATACGTTCTACGATCGATTAGTCTCATTTAATTGCAAAAACATTTCAGTGAAAATTTATTGCAGGAGATATTTTAATCACTAATTGATTGACAAAACTTGATTTTTTTTTAGAGTGTTTAGATAATACTCGTACCTAATGCCTAGAAAAATTTGGAAAATGATTAAAACATCTCTTGCAATATATTTTGCAGCCTACAGCATACAGCCTACTATCACACACACACACACCCTCACACACCTTCACACACACACGCATCCCAAAACCACACAAATAGGGTTGTTAACTTAGGCATATTTGTTAGTTTAATTGTTAAATTAAAAGTGTAATCCATGTTTGGCCTTATTTAGGATTATATTTGATTGTGTAATATTTAACTGTAACGCTGTAGGATTACCAAATAAAATAAAATATTTTCACTAAAATATTTGTGCAACTAGATGAGACTAATCGATCTTAGAACGTATACGTCGCATAAGTATACAATCATTAATACGATGTTAAGTAAAACATAAATAACGAGAAAGGGGCGACCGCGGGTGTAACAAAGGGGTATCCCGTCAGCAGTATCCCAACCGACGCAATGGAGAAGTGAACGATTTTTTTATAATCATTTTGAAAAAAAACTGCGTTTTACAATGTAGATTTCACTGTGATTTTTTTCCTAGCACATTCAGCGCCTTTACAATTAATTATTAAAGTTGTGTAAAATAGGCTCCGTCCCCATTTTCCTTTGTAGCCGGCAGCACCGAAAGAACATGCGAGCATGATACTGAGGCAGACGTTAGTGACGTAAGCGGACTTCCACGCGATATCAACTCTATCATTTTTTTTGCACTTCTCCATCGTCAGTCGCCAACGCATCCCTATGGTTACGCGATAACTTTTTAACACCATTGATTGCAGTATTGAGTGATAATAAAAAAAAACACGTATTTTATTATGTTGACCAAAGACAAAATGTTAAAAGAACAATGTTCAGTACCAACCAATACCTACTATTATTTGTTTAAAAAGAAAAGAAAATTTATAAGCAAATCAATATAAAAAATATGGATAAGTAAAAATACCATAAATTTCGATTGTGTAATTTTCTATGCAGCGAGCTTTGACAAAATGTGATGAAAAAGTAGTGAAATTGAGATGAACTTGGTTAACCATCTAATACACAAAGTGAAATAAACTGAAACCGAATTAGTTGTTATAATGGATGGCGCTATCTACCTAGTTTTTATCCTTTACAACAAATAGCGCTATCCCTAGAAAAATAAACCTTAATTATTCTATTTGTAACAAAATTCATAAGCTTTCAAACACACATGCAACATTTCAGAAAAATACGTATTGCTACATTCGAATGCAACTGTGCAGGTAACGTACAAAGATGGTACCACGTGTAGAAGTTTTAATATTCCACTTATAATTTTCAAATAAGACGACCTTTTCAATGGTATGTGTTTCAATATGAGGTAACTTACAGCCACTTAGTAATAACTTGAGTAAATTGCATATAGCATAATGGCCATTGTCATTTTGAAGTGGAAAAAACCATTCTGTATATTTGAGAATCCGCTCTGTATTATAATAATAATAACATACACAATCACAACAACGTCTAGGTCCCAAAGTAAGCATTAGCTTGTATTTTGGGTACCAAGCGAAGACACCACATACATATAACAACCAAGACCCGGTGCCAGTATTAATATTCATCATATAAAAACTGACCCGACCTGGGATTCGAACCCGGGACCTCCAGCTTCGAAGGCAGGGTCGCTGCCTACTAGGCTAAGCGGTCGTCATTTATTATTTGAATGAAAAGGCAATAGAACGCGAAAATTGATACGTTACCTATAATGGGTACCCGATCTTAAAAGGGTTCTGTAATTGAATACTAGTGGATTCCCATCAATGTACTCTGATGCCTAACAACTGCACGAACCAATACGTATGTGAACGTATCAGCTGCATACTCATTGGCTTACATTGTCTGGGAAAATTGCGACCATTGGAATTTAAAATGGCTCCGATTTTACACCAGGGAAAATTAAATTCAGTGTTAAAGTTGCAACTTACATAAACGCCGCGAGACGACAACCGTATAAAACAAACGTTGGTATGAAATGAGATAGCAAATAACCGAGAGTTTGCTAGTACGGGCGTAAATTAAAACAAGTGTTTCCATAAAAAGGTGATAAATGGCTTTCTACTGGCGCGGCAACGAAAAAGCAGACATCGGACAGGCGAGGCGTCGGTGTTTAAGTTTGGTTTGTATAAAGCGAAGCAACTGCTACTACCAATTTCGTTTAAATTTATTTATGGCACCATTTGTACATAACTGGCACAAGTAATCAATTTTATTTGCGAAGGTGGGCATAAAAGAGACAAATAAATGAAAAAAACATTAGAGTTTAAGGAGGGAGCGCATCATCATCATCATCAGCCCATTTTACCCCACTGCAGGGGCTTGGGCCTCCACCAGGGTGATGGGTTTGGAGCTTAAATCCACCACGCTACTCCACTGCGAGTTGGGGATTGTAACGACCGCCATCTATTGACAACGTCCGGGACCGACTGCTTAACGTGCTCTCCAAGGCACGGAGTCAGTGATAGTTAACTCATTGGTACACGCCCGGATTCGAACCATGGCCCTATGGCATTATAAATTTGAGACAGGTTCGTTCGACAGGGAGCGCATAATTCACAACAAATGTATATTACAAAACTAAAATATCTTAATATGTTTATTCATTAATTTTTAGTTATTAATATTTGAAATCACAAATTAGCCTTATGCCCGCGACTTCTACCGCGTGGACTATCCATTTGCAGTAAAGAATCTTTCTGAAAAAATCTACTACTTTTCTAGAAACAACTGCAACATTCCTTGTAAAGATTCCATATAAATACATACATCCAAAGAATTTTATGTAATAGTATATCTAGATAAATACTATCCTACATTTCATCCTTTCCTGTATGATTATAAAATGAAACGATGTTGGCTTTTATTGATTAAACACGCATTAAGTAGTAATCAAGTGGAGTATGAATTGCGTTAAGTTTATTATGGAAACTACTTAACATACTTGAAGCTTCCCAAACCCTACGAGTTTTTCGACATATAAGCAAGTAAAAAATATCTATGGCAATCAAATAAACTAACGATAATTATCAGAGCCGATATTTATGATGCATCATAATTGGAAACGTACACGTCCTAAGACAAGGGCGGCCCACATGTGCTTAAATATTATTTTAAATCTTCACCTAACGTTTATTCGCACAAATAAGTAAAGTAGTGAAATATCTGAAACCAAAACTCAACAGGAATAAAGCAGCGGGTGCTCAAGAGACGCGGTTGGCAGTTGACGGTGAGGTGCCTCCGCAATTCACGCTGCAGCGAACACCGAGCGCCGGTTAAGCTGTCGACCGTATCCGAACATGAAGACCTAGATTTAATTAACCATTACAAAATTTATAAAATGCTATTAAAATTTACGTAGGTTGTTTGATTGTTCTTTAATATATTTTAACACTTGAACAGACTTATTGATTAACTTATGGTACCTCTTTCGTTTAGTTCATTTCGCAATAAATAAATTGTAAATATTTTTTTATTATTCGATAAAAAATCCTTTTTATTTACAAATTTCAACAAATTTAAACAATTATTAAACATATATCTTCTTTTTCTTAATAAATATTTATTTTTCAAAGTTTAAATTTTATTTGTAATCAAACGCCATACAAAGAGAAATGGGCAAAATGCGAGTCAGACATCCATCAACTTAAATAGGGTTCCGTAGCATCTACTACATATAAGCAATGCTATAAGCTTATAAGCACCAATAACACGAAATTTTTATTGGTAACTAAAACTGGTTTATATTTTGAAAGATTTTAGGAGCACATATGTCGTGAAATATTCACCTACATAATAAAGTCACTAAAGAACCTTCATTACAATAGGGTATTTGACTAATATTAAATAATAGATGGGACTTCTCACACAATGCCATCTAGTCTTAAAGTAAGCAAGTATTATGCTCGTGTGTTGGATTACTAGACAAGTGACATACTTAAATATTTTTTTATAATACTAGCGACCCGGCTTCGCACGGGTAGCAGAGCAAATACGCCGTAATGTTTTTTTCTGTCGTAGTGTCATATCAGCTTGTCGCGTCGAACATGTGGACTGGATTTAATTAGATTTAAATGTCACGTAAGTTCATCCTACTTGGAGTATTTTTAAAGTATTTTATTTCCAATTCCATAAATATTTAAAAAGTAAAGAATAAATACATATAACCTAACCTAACTACGCGTGTCGCGTCGTCCCGTATGGCCGGTTGACGCGGTGCGGCGCCCGGCTGGTCGAGCGATATTTATATTTCGCGATAGCTCCTAAGATATTAATTTAAATTGTATAGTGTAAAGAGCAATCACAATGTGCATGAAATGCTGAAGGTAAATAACGTATTTAATTTGATAAGGATTAATACTGTATCCGTATAAATTGCTTTCTACTTACCTCATCATATGACACCATTTTTTTAAACGTAGAAATAGGTATAATAAGCTATCCATAAAAGATAGACATATGCCATCGCTGACTTTTCTAAGATACACAATTCCTCTATACGTTATTTTGTTATATCTCAAAAGGATTAGGCAGCGTTTTCGATGAAAGCTCCCACCTGGCTTGATTTTTTTTCCGACTTCTTCAACAATAATCGTCATATTTTAACAAATTTCCACGAAACATTAATAAATTATACACGTAAACCTTCCTCTTAAATCACTCTGTCTATTGTGCATTAGTGTCAACAATATGCCAATCCGTTCGGTAGTTTTTGAGTTTATTGCGTTCAGAGAGACAGACAGACGCGGCGGGGACTTTATTTTATATTATGTAGTGACATATACACCCAGACACGGAACAAACAGACATGTTGACGCACTTAAATATTTGTCCCGGGCGGGAACCGAACCCGTGACACTTGGCTCCTATTTGTCTATTAATATAAAATATATTTATTAACAAAATACAAAAATATTTTTTTTTACGATAACAAAATTTATAATCAAAATTACATTTGAATAAGAATATGGAAATTATAAGCTATTCAAATTTTATCTCTGTCTGTTTTAGCAAAACAAAATTTTACATTATTTTAAATGGCCTGACATCACAGACTAGAACACCTTGCGGTATTATCCTCTGTCTAACAGGACATCTAAGGCATTCATAACTTCGTTAATAATGATTTATTTTTTTTAATTATTTCACAGTCACAATTCATTTAAAAAACTCTTTTAGATATTTTTTTTTTAAACAGGCAACTAGCCTATTCCAAAAAAACCCAATTGCGAAGTAAGCGATTTTTTTTTCACTTCTTAGTTCACAATGTTCAGTGTAATTTCTCAATAGAATTGTGAAACTTTATCAGGATAGATGGAAAGATGGCGAAGATTTAAGACAGTAAAGTGCGGACAGGCGGACAAACAAACAAACAGGACAAAATTATAAGGATTTCGTGTTTGCCATTTGGCTCCGAAACCCGAAAAAAATGCACCTAAACAAAAGCCTTACTAAAAGCTTTTATCATCTCATATATTCACCGAAGATGCAAATATAACACTTTAAAATCATCCCCGATTTAATTTAAAACTAGCGTTAAAGCTCCGGGTGACTGTAGATGGCATACAAAATATATATTATACCCGGATTTAGTTCAGGCACGCCAGTTTACATACGAAAAGCTATCCCATCCACAAAAGTTCCCTTTAAATGGTTAACCACGCACCTCCATTAACAGACTAAGATGAGAAATCAAAGTATTAGCATAACAGTGAATTCAATTACGGTCAACAAATGGAATTACAACTTATAATGAAAGGAAATTTTGAGAGGGTCCTTCGTGGAGATAAACTAACGTGGAATAATCAAAATTTGAATGAATATAACTTTTAGTTATGCATTCTGTTTGGGCGCTAGACGCTTGAGTGAGCCATATATACTTACGGGAGCTGAACAAGCGCTGGATGAAGATTGAATATGTCGTATATATCGTAAATTAAAATCATATCTGACATGGACTGTAGTAAATCCATAAGACGCATTAAAACCAAGAAAATTTCTTAAATAAGCTATAGGCTTGAAATCAACGGTTTAAGGGTCCACGATGCAAACATAATTCATGGCAGCCGCGTATCTTCCGGCAGAATGATGTTTACCCAACTCCACAGTCGCCATTTCACAAAAATAGCACGCTGATATCGGACGACTATCGAGGAACGATATATTTGTACGTGTCTAGTTTGACAGGCGTTCGTGCAAATGCCGTCCGATTATGGCCGTTTGTTCGCAATAAAACTACCACCGTCCACGACGGAAATTATACTACGAACCGCACCCGCCCAGCGATTACATTGTTGTTTGTGGCCAGCTCAATCCATTCAGTTATCAAGCTTAGGTAGTTATGTTACAGTTAAATTGTTTGTTGATCTATGAATTGACCTTTATTCGTTATATTTTGTGTTTGTAAACTTCGCTCGCGTTAAATTTTTTTTTTTTGCTAATTGGTAATATTGGGGTGCACTTTTAATTCCTGGTTTGACTTTTTTCAGTTCGTTTAAATGTATATAAAATATGTTATCGGCAGTCCAGATATTATTGACAAATACTTAAACTTTATTTATATACAATAAACAGAATAAAATCGAACAATTTGTAAAAAATACAAAACACTATTCAAAATAGTACATTGAAAAGAATACGTTAGATAATTATCAAGAACAAAAAGCGCTCAATAATCCCCTCCTTCTTGTAGGGGGTCGATTAAGCTCAAGGATCAAAAATAAAAAGCTTCTTTGGCATGACATTTTTACTAAATGTCAGTCTATTAAGAAAGCGGTCTCGGAAATAAAAATGATGTAATTCGCTACGAGATTTATTATTACAGAAGACTCGTAAAATAAATAAATTCTAAATAAAATATGTTTGTATATTGTACGAAAATTATCAAAGCTTAAATAATTATATGTTCTTAAAAACTATACCGAGGTTTATGCTAAAGAAAACACTACATATTTGAAAATCAACATGTTTATTGTATTTTACACAAATCTATAATTTCAAAATATTCAACCTAAGCCCGTATTTTGTTCGCAAGCCTAAACTATTACATAAACACTTCCCCAGCCCAGAGCGGGTCTTCTTTTATTTTTCGTACATGTGTGCATTTTCTTATGATTTTCGAAAATAAGGTGAAAAACACAAAAGAGCCAGGTTATATAACTTAGATAGATGCGGAAAATATTTATATCTTTCCCGACAGAAAAATTCACGTTTCAAGCAGCAGTATGAGGCAAACTGTTATCGTGCCGAAAGATGTTCCGGATATCCGAACAACACAAGTGGGACACAAATTGACACTTACCATTTAAGATTAAATGTTTTCTGATTTTCTAGCAATTGACAGAAAGGATTAGAGATTGAGAGGGGCCTAACATTGTTAAATTGAACATATATCTGTTTGTTAGTTTTCATTTGTCGTCTTTTAATAATTTGCGTCATCGTTGACTATTTGATGTTCCAAAGACGGTTTTATAGAGATCCGATTTAGTACAACCATCCGCATATAACACGTTTAGTGGCTGTTAAGTGGAACAATGAACTATATAATTTGTTAGTTTTAGAACAATTTTTACAAAACTTTTTGTTCTGCCAAAGCAATTTAATGTAGTACTTAACTGTTCCATTATATTTCTTCACATCTAGATCTTATTTATTTGTGATCCATTTGAATTACGTACTTACATGTTTTGGTGGTACTGACAAAATATTTTCGCAATCCATTATTATACTTTACTCAAATAATTCTAATTTAGGTCTAGTCAAGGCTAGTAGCTTTAAGGTTATGATTCAATCACAATATAGTTCCATTGTTTCATCGAATGGAGTTGTTTGAATCGCTTGCGAGGCCCCAACGATAATCTGAAAGTAACGTTTGGGGTTTTAACTTTTTACTCATATAGGCACCATTAACATGGGTTTTAATAATACATCAGTCTTCAATTGGTCTAGAAGCATCAGCACGACGATTATTAGTAAACAGTTAGTACTAAACATTAAATATAGATTGGCATTTATTATGTACCAACTCGCATTTTCCAGCAATCATATATGGCTGGGACATACTGGGTATTTGTATCATGTAGTATTCCAAAATCCATTGTCTGCTTGTCTTTCTAAAACAACTAGCAGTGTAAAAATACGAATGAATCTATTGTTTAAAGTGGCGTTTAAACATCCACTGACTGGGCAGTTATAATAAGTTTTTTCTCTTTCTTTGCTCCATTCCTGTCGATAATCGTATGGCCGAAACCCGTACGAAAAAAAAACCTCGCGAAGCGTGCATTTTGAGATTTCGTATTCGTGAGCGATGTCTATGTATACGTTCCTGAAGCACACATTTTTTGAAGGTTAACTTCTCTACTCTCTCTGTTTTTGTGAGAAGGAGTTTTTGGGCTCAATATTTGGAGAAAAATAGACAATCATTGATGGCAAGTAGCAGTAGACGACTCACATTAGAGAGAAGAGTACTGGATCCATTGGAAGCGGCAATTGTTACTATTACAGTGCAGTGTTGGCGCTGGTCTGCTAACTCGTTGTGCTGTTCTCTGAAGTAGAGGTACTCGTGGCGATGTTCATTCGAGTGCATAGTTTTCAAACCACAGTAGACAGTCGTGGAAGTTCTCCAGAAGAGACGAACATCTTTTTTGTTAGAGAATGTTCTTGATTTGTCCTGAAATTTTCGTAGGGGTGAGTGTTTCTCTATAAAACTTGGAAATTTTTTGAGTTTTAGAAATCCTCTCTTCTGACACGTTTGTTTGTTATGTACGTGGGCAAGCTGAAAAGTAATCTCTTTTGACCATTCATAATACGAAAATAACACTGGCCGTTATGTAATCGTATTCTTGGCCTACTCTTTTAAAAAAAACTACCATTCAATGTTTTACTGTGTTTGATTTCTCATTAGCAACAAGAACAATATGTTAAAAATTAAGCATCGAGCAGTCTTTAAATTAACTTAAGAGGGTAATACGGCGCCGCAAATAAGACAATGTATGTTTAATGTGTGTATGGTGATTCTTGCTTTACTGATTTCATCATAAAATTTTGGGCGTGCGGCCGTGAGAGCAAAAGTAAATTTCAGAAAAAAGTAATTAAGAGTGAGAGTTCGCTACAGACGTGAGCATGAATTAGTAAGGTACGAAATAATGTATAAATATTTAGACTTCTCCAAGGTGAATGGGTCAATAAAATATTGACTCCATTTGAGATAGAGCAACGAATGAGATGATACGAAGCGTTTTTTTTTTAATATAAAAATAGGTAAAGAAGGATTGAGAAATCCTGGAGACCTTTGATGAATCCTGGAGTTGAAAATGGGATTCCCGAAAGTAAACAACCATCATTAAAGTGGAAATTTGAGGATGAGAAGCACCTCGGAAGTTTAAGATCGCTCCATCGGCAGGGAAACTAATACTATAATTTGGGATGTTGAAAGGATAATTATTTTACCTACTAATACATTATTCACCAAAAAAAAAAATTTTTTTTTTACAATAATTAGAAGTATGATGTATAAAAAGTATTTTAACATATGACAACAATGAAGTACTTTTGCGGGTATTATTGGAAAGAATGATTTTCGCATCTAATATAGCACATTTTTAAAAATTTTATTTTGGAATCAAGTCATTGTAATCTCATAATAAATTATGCTATTAGAAACTTCTAAAAATGTTCGTTATCAAAAGTTTCTCATTATTACGCATTGATTGTAAGTACCTGAAATGTATTGGCATTACGTTTATATATTGTGTAACACAAACTATTAGTGAGTCAGTAGATTTTATACAGATGGTCCGTTTATAGTGCAGTTTCCTATGTATACCTGTGCTAAAAGCTGGATTTTTACGAGCCAAGTTATAGCTATCAGGAAATGATATTATTGATCCTATAAAATGAAGATAGTACCATAATACCTACCAAACATGGCTCAAGTATTATTACTGGGCTCTTGCCTATATAATATTTAGTACATAATATTTACCGTTTCTATACGAGACCATTTATTCTGAAAAGCCGAAATTTCGCAGAGTTTAGTTAATAAGAACGCAGCCACAAATATTGACTATAAAAATTGAAATTCGAGACTTTCTTTGATTTAGAGACATCAGTTAAAAAATTTATAATTTATTTATGTGCTCATCGTGCTAAAACTTGTCTATGCTTGCTTTATCTCGGTTTCCGTATTTTTCATATGCGTGATCTTATCCATCGTATGACCGTCCAGTTGCCCGAATGACGAACATTCAAATAAAATAATTTCATTTGGTAAAATGGTTGTTTTGGGCAAAAAAGTTTGATAAATCTTAAAATGTTATTGTCTTGGGTGATAAGTATGTAATAGGTTGGTAATAACGACCGCGTAATAAGGATAACAACCAAAGGTGTCTAATTTTTTATATGTGTTTATTTTAAAATTCAGGTTCAATAATAATAGGTTTATAATTGACTAGTAATCTAATATGAATTTGGTATGACCTCATATGCATATAAAGAAAACCTGCTTCTCAATATTTTCTAATTGAAAAATGCATTTCGTTTATTAAACATTTTGACTTTGCCTTTATGCTTTTAAGTCAAGAATTTCGAAACAATATTTTAACCGGTATGTGGTAGAAAAAAACACAATTTTTATTAAGAGCTTATACAAGAAACTATATTAAAATTAACTATTCAAAAATTACGCATAGGACATAAAGGTACAGGGAAATTTGTTTCTATTTCATAATTATTACTTACTGAAAATACAATGAAATCAAAAATCAAATAGATTTCAATAAAAGTCTACTTTGCATTTCTTATTCGATAAACTAATTGGAATGTGCTCATCGAATGCGAAACAAGCTCTCCAATTAAATACATATAGTCACAATATTATTCTTGCAAACCACAAGAACCGTTATGATTTCCGTAGGATTATTAGTTGGTGTAGAACTAATGGTGTCCTCTATTAACGACGTTATAAAGTAGCTCGCCGTCTACGGTAAAAGCTAGCACTCGTTAGTGAAGGACATGCGGTTGGTGCTGCACCTTGTCAATTAGAAGTTGGCAGGAGGGTTGTCGCTGTCGGAACGTAACGGTAACGGACAGAAGATTAAGTGCCTAATGTTTCCCGAAAGTTTGCTATTTAGTCAAACTATTCAATAAAACACCGATAACATATCCAAAGATAACAGTATCTATGTTATAGATCATGTGCGCTTGCACAAGTTTTAACACCTCGAGCATTTAGGTCGATACTCTAAGTAGGTACGTTAGATGACGTTACCGCGAATGGCGCACACGGCGAAAGCGACTTCGCACTTCGAACAATACGTGTCTCTTGCGCAACGCGACCGATCGCGAGCTGGGGAACAATGGTGGGTTAATAGAGCCATTCGTCGCCTCATTGCTTATTCATCCACGCCCCCGACGCCTCCGCGTGCGCAGCCGCCGCCGCCGCCGACGTCGATTGATGTCCTAGCAGCTCGCGTTGTTCTCATACAACGACGTATACCTACCTATCAGTATTACTGACGTACCGTAAACGATACGCATGCGGCTCTTCACTGTATAAATTGGTATTGACGACGGCGAAGGTTTTAAAATGGTAAGTATCGCTTTGCGTTGATTAATGTGACCCGTAGCTTTCCACTCCCATTCCGCTCCAAAGCTGTTGTAGTTTAAAAATTGGTAAAGTACGTATTTAAACATCGTTCAGCAAATCACTTGCGTGGATATATGTGTTTTTTTTTTCGTATAAACTTTAACGACAGCTTTCAATTCTGCTGCTGCTGAATTTGAAGAAACTTTTCCTTAGACGTTGAATTGATATTTCAGTACACTGTCAGTTTTCAATTTTATATAGATACGAGTAGAATATAATAATAGGCTCCGCCAAGTGACTTGATTGAACCCCCACTCACAAAATAAATCGAAACGTTAAAAATAAGTATAATATATATAATAATAATAATAATAATTCCACTAAGATCTAAATTTAGTCAATGACTGACTTTCGGAGATGAATCTTAATTGTTTGTTGCATTCCACAATTTTTGACATTCATTTACATCATACGCTTACCAGATATGCTATGATATTATTGTGAATCCTGTCATCAGTAAAACAAAAAAGGATAAAAGAGAAGATGCTTTAAATCTACTAGGAGTAGGGACATTAACAATTCTTAAGTACTTGCTGTAACTACACTTAATACTAGACCTACCCATGCTAATTCAAACACTAATACATACCCAAAATTTACTAAAATTCCAATATTTTCATAAAAAGATTTCACAGGAGAAGGTCAGAAACGCACAAGCAGTGAGTTTAAATATCTTATAGAAAGTTGCAACAGTCCATATTGCCATGTACAAGACGAGTGCCAGATTGTGATCGCGGCTGAGAGCGGCGTGCTAAGCGTCCCAGCACGACCAGCGACTATCCGAAGGCAATGCGTCGAGATATTTTATTCATAGAGCGCGTGATAAATGAGTAAAGCTACGGTCGTATCACATTCATTATTGCCTCACGCGTCGCGTTATCAAAAACTCGTTGCCGCCGCGGGCCGCGAGCGGAAAGAAAATCATTTAATTTTGAACACCATCGGAGCAACTCCTACTACAGACAGATGCTGTTGAGCCTGTACAAATATTAAACTACTGTTTGTTAAACATTGTAGCTTGATAGCTACAGTTAGTTGGTCGAAAATGTGAAATAAATTATGAAAAGATCAAATTTCGCATAACGTGTCAAAGTACGGTAAATAATAGTAGATACATATACAAAACATTTGCAACGTATTAAAAAAGCAACGTGTCCTGGATAATATTGAAGTGTTCCACTGTTCCACATTACTATGGGTTACAGTTACAGCAAACGGCTAACAATGGTTCAATTCATAAAGCCTGCGGGCCCTGACAATACACGAGGTTGAACGCGAGAGGACGTCGCTTGCACACACACACACATGAGTGGAATAACGCGTAACAATCAAGATGTCATTTTTCAACTACCCACGCTGCGCGCGAACACCATTCTGTAGATATACAGACTCAAAAAATTATAACCAAGAAGACACACATTGCCCGCGACGTACAAAAGATGTTCCGTGATAGTAAGATTTCCAAGAGAATAAATGTACCGCAATGGAGAAGTCTCATGATGTTCAAAATATCATATTTAACTGGATAGAATTGAAATATAGACCAAAACTAATGACAGCGAACGTTTTTTTTTTTTAAATCCGTCAATAAATGACTGACAAATAAATTATTTAAATTTATGTGTTTTCGCGCGGTTTGACTGCCCGTGACGTCACATTGCCTACTCGATCGAGTGTCGCGTCGTCTCACTGCACCATAAATTATGCCGTCCTCGCTGTTGTTATTTTACGAACTAAGTTCTTATATTCCATCCAAGTCTATAATATCTTATGTTTTTTATGTAATAGGTAGTTAAGTATTATTTGATTAGAATGGAACAAGTTTTTCTAAAAGGCACAGTGATAATTTGCCGAAAATTGATATTTTCACTGTGATGGGCTTTTTTCTTCAAATCTGTCTTATTTTAGTACTGAAATAAAGGTTTAAAACTTTTCAAGTATCTACCTGTGTAATTATCTAAAGTTTGGTTTTTAGGGTTCCGTACATCAATAGGAAAAAACGGGACCCTTATAAGATGTCCATCCCTGTCCGTCCGTCCCTCCGTCAGTCTGTCTGTCAAGATCTTTTATCTGGGGAACGCGTAGAGTTGAAATTAAAACTATATACTCAGGTCTACTGTCCCTTGAAGTTGTGGAAAAATCAAACTTCTAAGTTAACATAAAAAAGATACTGCCGTTTATACCGCAAAAAACGTATATTTCAACACTCTCAAAGAAATCAAAATTTATAGGATACTTTCCGTTGACCTAGAACTATGAAATTTGGAAAGCAATACCGTCTTATACCACAAGTATAGGGAAAAATCTGAAAACTATACATTTGTGATTAAATCATGAAAAGTATAGTCTCATAGCAAATTATTTAATGCTAAAAAGCTGAAATTTGATATGGTTATCGTTGCTTAACTTCGACGATTGATTATAAGTACGTAAAAAAACTGAACAAGTGCGAGTCAGACTTGGCCACCGAGTGTTCCGTAAAAATGAGTACTATAAATTCTTACCTACTTTGTACGGAACCTTCGGTGGGCAAGTCCGACTCGCATCTGTCCGGGGTTTGGGCTTGTTTGATTCCTCTTAACAAGTAAGTACTCTGGTTTAGGGTTTTGGTAAACTATTATAAAAATAAATAGGTACACAAATGTCTATAATAACCATATAAAATTTTAGCTTTGTTGCGTTAAATAATTTGTTTTAAGGTCATAAATACTAAAGAATAACATTACTAAGAATAAAATTTTTATTAACTTTTTTATTAGCAATAAAATGCAATAATAGCTTGTTTTTAAAATATTTTTTACCCTTTATTTTTTTTTCGTAGCAATCGTAATCTACCTATCTAAAATGTTAGGTTCTTCGCTGAAATCTTACATTATTGGCACAACGCTGCTGTCAAAATTTATTCTATGATTATTGGTTAGTAAAGTTTTCTTTCTGTTCCCGCTGTGTAGGTATTTTGAGTTTCAACTGCCGTGCTTTTACACATTGGAACTATACCTACAATATTTATAGGCTTGCTTTTTGTCTCAATGGTCTCAGCTATCGCGAGAAATTACTCTTTTAAATAGAAATAATCTTCTTCTTCTTCTTAATGATGGCGTTTTCTGCATTTAAAGCAATTTCGCCAGAGTCAAGTATTCTCTTCGTATTTTTAATAAAAAATAACAAAAATAGGCAGCGTAGTACGGTTATTATGGAGCTTTTTCAAAATATCGCCAGAAACCACGACGTTCCACGTGTGCCATTTTGAAAAAACTCCTAGAAATAATCAAAACACTGCGACGTGTTAGCGCGTGAATGGCTAAATGCCAATTAATTTGGGCACCGTGACGTCACACGGGGAGCCGTCGCACGGAGCGAAATTATTTTTGCAAGCGCGACTTTAATATCCCATGATTTCTTTATTTGTAGAGATAAAATTTTAAAAATAGCGAATAAAAGTTTTTTAGCATACTTCTCCATTATTATATATTTTATTTATGACATATTTTAATGTAAATTAATCAGTGAATGTAATGACAGCAAGGTAGATAAATTAAATTTTTAAATACCTGGTTATTGTTAATTGCTCTTAACCATCACTTTTGGCTAAAATTGGATAGGAATATCATTAACGTATACCTACATTCTCATCTATGATCATTCTTGTACATTCGAATAGTGTAAAAAAATCTTAGTACATAAAAATTAAACTATTTTCAGTATATCGAAACGGGTTATCAAATTCGCACGATCGATAATATAGAGTCAGGAATTTCAGGTCTTCCAAGATGATAATTATTATGGACACGGTATCACTGCACTGGGGTAGAACAACGAGTGACTCCAACCGGTTGAAACTTGAAAAATTTTAACGGGACAAGCCCTTGGGCAACTACCTACCGACAAAAGCTCTGTGGGATACTTTACGACTTTAAATTACTCTATATTGCGACGGAAATGATTCCAATAAATAAATTCATAATTGCTTAATAATAATTTTCTCAACTATTACTCTTCCTTCAAAAAATAAAAGATTTGTGTAATTTGGAAGTTTAAATAACAGTCAGAATAAAAAAATGCTTATTTTTTATTATTAGAATTTAGCTCAGAGAGACGCCGCTATTCTGAGGTAGATTAAACAGAAATCGATCCAAATAGGGTTGCGAAGCGGCATTCGTGGCCAGTCGCGCACAATAGCGCATCGATTTCAAGATTATGCGGAAACGCTAAGAAAACGCTAACGATTCGCCGACAAGCGCGACTAATTGAAGTTATTGCTAGTGCACTGAAGCCCGAACTCCCAAACGCACGGGTGATTAGTGACGGCAACCAACCAAATCAACCGTTCGAAGCTTTGTTTATATAAAATAAATTGTATTTTATATCGGCTAACCGATGTGAAGACGGTATCGCAAATAACGGACAATACCGTAGTAAGTTCGTGTGTTGGCAGGTCGTAAATTTCATTTATTCAAACACAGCACAAAGTAAAACTTGTTAATGGAATATGCATGTATTCAATATTTATTCATTTTGTTTTGTACCTACATTTATTATTATAAAGACCAACACAGTGTTCGACATCAGCGATGTATTCATATAAAATGTAAAAACTCTAACTCTCCAACCTACTTGTAAACACAATGTAAATAAAAATCAAACAACTTACGTTTTTTTAAGCAAGTTAAGTTTTCTATCAGCCAACGAAAATCCTACATAACGTAGCTTTTTTTCAAGTTTTAAGGGCCGCGCCACGAATTTCGGAAATGCGCGTTGCGACGCAGCGAGCGTTGCAAACAATAATAGTCCAAGAATATTGTAAATACATATTTCTTTCACTTATTAAATGCCAGTTAATCGATGGCGCTGTACAGACAACTTTTTCAATCTACAATCACACCATTTCAAATCAAAAGCTATTAAAATTTTATAAGAATATCTAATTTATCATCAGATGATTGAATAACCATTTTATTTAATTGTAACAATAACAACACTTTAACTGACTTTAAACAGAAGGACGTTCTATGTTCGTCTATAGGTAAGTCTGTTTTATGTATGTTTACCGATAAAATTCTTTTTTTCCAAGGATTTACTCCCAAGGTGGTCTCATTGTCACTAAATCAGGATCTGATAATGGAATCCCAGGGAAAGAAGAGTGTGTTAGAGCTCTATTTTTTAGTTATTGAGATGTTTGCGGCTGGGGGTGATCATCTCATGCGGCTAAGTTGATGACGGAAGTTACAGCACTCCTGAACGGTTGGAGTTAGGGAATAATAGTGCAATTTATCGACAGTTTTCTCCAAACGGCGCTGTCTCATTTGAACAGAGCTTTTAGGAGTCCTATTCATGTTAAATGCAAATAATATTACAGTTACGAATATACAAACTAAAAACTTTAAAATGTATACTAATTTTCTACAAAGAAATAAATAAAATGACTTCAAAAACGTAAACTAAAAAGTTTAAAATAACATTTATGCTTTAAAGAAAAGAGCATTACTGGGCGGCATGTAAGCGGCAATTTATCAAGTCGTTGCCAACTCAGATACTTTGAATGGGTAAATAACAAATTATTACAACAATATTTTATTAATTATAACAAATATAGGCCACTGTATGAAAATTTAGATTTGGCGCCACAAAATCATCGTATTACCGTATGAGTGCGCGGGCGACTTACAATTACGTTTGACTTAGTAACCACGCTGTATCGACAATTATTTTAGGTCAAATAGTTTAATGTGAAAATTAGACTGACCTATTTTATTTTAATGCAATCTAAATAAATGGAATGCAATTTAAGTAAAACTAATGCCCGGGAAAAATTTGGAAAGTGTTGGAACAATCTCCACGTATGATTCCCACTGTTAACCAATGACAAACATTGATAAATAACCAGTTTGTAAATTTTAATTCACCAATGTCTGAAAAATGCGTAATTAAATAAGAAAAGAAATATTTGAAATATATAAAAAGCGGTGGTGTTCTAATCATAAGTCTTTAATTTTGTGTATTGAGTAAATAATAGTTAATATATGAATACCTACATGACATTTCATTTGAACTTGACGTCATTTGTCCAATATCACCAGGGGATTCTCTCATAAACTCAAATACTTGTGGTTACATTTGGTAAACAACTGATAGAGACTCATTTAAAATAGTCAATCATTTACAATGACATCAACATGGGGCCAACTAATTTCTCGCATGATTGCAACTAACTTGCTCGCAACTAACTTGCTCGCAACTAATTGAGTTTGTACAAGTAATGCATATAAGACAAGATTACGACAGGAACTAAATATGGCATAGTGAAGACTTAAATATCACGAATTTCTTTAAAGAAAATGATGACTATTTATTTAATTAAATACAAAAATTTAAAAAAATATTTCAAGTTGCGACAACTCAATTCTTTTAATCTGTGACTTCAGTAATACATTCGATGTTGCCTCTGACTGTATTACTGTGACAATTTGTCGATGATAACTGAAGTATGTTATAAAAGTATTACACATAACATTATCAGGATAGCTAGTAAATACAGCATCTATTGTTGTTCCATATCTGGTAGTAGGTTCTCTTGAATTGTTGTTAATTTGCAATTGAAATTCTTTTTGAAGGAACGTAATTAATGGCCTCGATTCATCTTTTGCAAAGTTTACATTGAAATCTCCAGCTAAAATCAATAGTAGTTTATTTTCATTGATTTTAAAAATTATTGAACCTCTGTGACTATACGGAAATAATCTCTCATGTAAAAATGAAATGAAATGATTCATAGTTTGGTACTGAATCATGCCGTCATGTTTAATATCGGGAGTGTAAAAATACGAGTTGAAACTCAAATTAAGATAAAGGTGTTACTTTTCATGCATAAGTAGCTATTTACAAATTATTTACAATTTATTTCGACCATTCATCTTGAACCGCTTGGCCGGGCCACGGCAGGGTGCGCAAGAAAGCACGGGTGGCATCAACGGCCGGCTGCCAAAGGTATTGATACCCTACTCTAAAGACATATTAAGGTTCTTTTTCCTCTAAATAAATGCATGCCGTGGCGACGCCAACAAATCAGTTTTATACCCTCGCCTCGCCAATAGATGTTCCACATTAAAAGTTTTTTATATCTAATATGATATTGTGTAATGCCATTCCTTAGAACGGTTTTTATTTACAAAATATTTTTTATAAACAGACCAAACCCATTGTTAAATTAGTACAATTATTGTGAGCACATACTTATGTTGTCCACTAACTCTTTAGCCAACCCTCTGCGCAGTCAAAAATACCTCAAAGCAATGTATGTACCCACATATATCTATGGCAAGTATTTTAAGTGCTAGTGTTATGTGTGTGCACTAATACACTAACGGACATCCGTTTGCATACACGAACACCTTAACGATCAGACGAGACTCCTTTTCCTTTTCCTTACATTATATTTTGAACATTTAAGCATTATTGATACTTGGGACCCGCTTCTTGTTTAAAAGGTCGTGGTTGGAACCCCAAGGTATGTTCCAATATGAGTTTTCCTGATTTAAGTACATATTATGACCGACGCCGTGCTTAGGAAAGCATATTAAGCCGTCGGTCCCGGTTGCCGTTGTTGTCGTTGAAAGTCGTTGAAATCCTTAAACCCGCACAGGAGCAGCGTGATGAAATTAAGCTCCAAACATCCGCATTCTGAGGGGAGGCCTATGTTTCTGCAGTAGGGCATAATGGACTGATGTGGCATAGTGGATACTTGGTAAGATTACAAACGGCTAAGATCTTACCTGTTAGATGGTTTCCGGTGAACTCGAAGTCGTCGTCCTGGTCCCAGTGCTTCAGCGATAGGTTGGCAAGAGGCGTCGCATTCGCAAACTCCAAATTCGCAAAATGCCAATCCAAAATTTGTCTGTCTCGGACTGACAGATACACCGAACTGTATCCAAATGAAAACACTTATTTAGAGTTAAGTGAATACATTACAGGGAAATTTTTTAATAAGGATCTTTCAAGTTAGAAATGTAGGAGTTCCTGCACTGTTGCATCTGTATTCTTTTATGAACGTAAAATCGTTCGGGATTTATAACTTGCAAAAGGCTTTACTCTGTGGCTTTATTTTTAAAATTATGTTTAAAATTTGCTTGTAAAAAACAGACATCTTTCTTAGCTACAAATACATGAGGCTACCATAAATTATTTTTTGAAGTGAAAATTTTGTTTTACATGTAAAGTGCCCGATAATGCATATATAATACTTATAGTTTGAATAGAACAGCTCTAGATTGACCAAATAAACAACATATAGTTCGGAACAAAGTTCTATGGTTTCAGACAGAAGGATATTTCTTTGGAAAATGGGATAAGTCTTCATCACCAACTTTATAATGAAATACTTTAAGTTTTTTCATATTATTTTCGAATACTGTTTCTAAAGCCCTATTGCTTAACAATAGAAATAGTTTTTCAACACAAACTTTAATTTTATCACGAAAAAAAATTCTATTTTTCTTTGTTGCATCTTGCGTTGCTCTATACGAAAAAAAATGTTTTACATGAAAATCAAAAAAATGGTAAAAACTTTTGCATTTTGTGAACATTCCGAACTGTACATCAGTTTTTTTTATCCCAAGATCGAAATCACCGTTTGTGTAAATGAATGGGTGTAAATATTGAAATTTAAAAAAAGAGTAACAATATCTGATACATGTCACACACGGTCATCTAATCTCAAACTGGGCAGATCCTGTACTTGGGTACTAGAGAACTGGTATACACACGTAGAGTAGTCAGCCGTAAGTTAGACACAAGAGCCCTAGAAAGATGCTAAGTAGGTATATAAAAACCGATTATATAATATCATCATTTTGTTTTTTAGAGTTCCAAACCTTAAAACAAAATAAAAAACTTTTATGGGACAACTTCATTGTCCGCCTGTCTGTCTATCAAGACTTTTCTTTTTCTCATAAACGTGTGGAGGTATCAATTTAAAAGTAATATCATACGATTCCATGGAGCTATAAAAAAAATATCGCATATTTTGACATTCGCAAATAAATTAAAACACATAGGGTACTTCCATGGACCTAGATCATGTTCATCAAGAAACATAGTATCGTAGTACAAGTAAAGAAAACAATCTGGTAATCGGTAATTTGTGACTATATACTATAAACTATATAACTATATCACATAAAAAATATTTTTTTACAATTACAAACTGCATTTTCTTTTCTAAATATTTAACACAAAAATATCGTGTGGTGAAACGAAACCCTCGGTGCGCGAGTCCAACTCGCACTATGCTAGTTTTTTTTTTTTCAGTTTGACCTAAATTTTGACTAGCATTTGACTCCGACTCCTTTGTATAACAAGGCTACCATAGTAACTACTAAATCAATATAACATAACTTATTAGTCCTCAATGGAACTAAGCAACATATTTTAGACGCATTTTCTCTCCACAAAGATTTTTCGTTTTCCGCGGAAACTCAGACTTAGGATTTTCGTTTAGCTTTTCGTGTTAACTATATTTTCCTAACGAGCCCTTTCATTTGATTTGTTACATGATGCACTTGACGTTTTTTTTTAATTTTTATAATTTATCCATAAAATTAACACCGAAAATAACAATTTCGTTTACCGTTTAGGTTTTCCTGAGCTATTAGAGGGGAAACTTGATTTTCGTACATTTTCTTAATGCCTTTTAAACAGTTACTTAATGAAATTGTAAAGAAAATGTGTTTGTATTTCTATTTGATATGTCATACTATAAGCTTGACAAAATGAGAATTCAGTTATTTACCCTATAATAATAACACCATGGACATCCCACACAGCACCATCTAGTCCCAAACTAAGCAAAGCTTGTATTATGGATTTCAGACAACTAATATATATACTTAAATATTCTTTATAATATATACATATATAAATATTTCACAATATTTCACTTACATGTCCGTGATTGGGTTACCAAACTACGTACATGTGCCAGATTTAAACGTTTTTCATAGAGTATATTTGGAAAAAATACTCTGATAGATGGACAGACAGACAACAGCCCGATTTTATAAGTTTTTCCATTTTTTCATCTCGGATGTACAAAACCCTAAAGATAAATCTAAATATTGTAATTAATAGTATAATATTGTACTATACAAATTATTGTAATAAGTTTATTAATCTTTAGATACTACTTTATTCAAAAACGTTTAATAACAATGTAGTAATTAAACTGTGTTGTCTCTTTCTGTCCACTTCCATATTTCTTATGACAGACAAAGACAAAACACATTTTATAGTTAAGAACACATAGTTAAAACATTGTTTTTAAATTTTAATGAACAAGGCAGATCAGTTTCATTTTACAAGTTGTTTGTTGTCCTAAATGTTTAAATAAAAAAAAAGTAAACAATAAGTATTCAATAAACAAATCCTTAAACAGAGACCCCCACGCAAAAACTGATCGCAGGACGTCCTAGAGGACGTTGAACAGAAAATCTAAAAAGTCTGGGAGGAAGTGCCTGGATACGGAAGGAGATGAACCGTCTATACTGATGAGCCTTGTAGGAGACCTATATCTTACAGTGGAAAGGCAAGGCTGACGATAATTAAATATATACCTTGGTGGGTTGGCTTCTAATTGGGTTAGTTTGTCTTCTATATTGGCATTTTGAGTCATTAGTGACTCATATTCATTACACAATTGATTCATTTCTCTGTTCAAACGACGGAAATTAAATTCTTGAAGAATGCTTGCATCCCCTGTAGCACCTTTTTCTCTCTCCACAATTAAAGCATCTTTTTCTGTCTTCATTGCTTTTAGAAGTTCTTGTAAATCACACATTCTGTGAATATAAACGTTCAATTCATATTTTTAAAAGCCATAAAATATTAAATCATGTATTCAATCAAACTATTTATAAAGTAATAATTCATTTTTAAAGTAGAGATGCTAAAATTGGATTTTTATAAATTTTATGCTAAATGCTTTTGATTTGTCACTCTCATGTGTGAAAGAAATGGTACAATACAAACATACAAAGTAGGTATTAAGAATTGACTATTCCCAAATTTTTTAACTAAAGTCTGTTCTATTTTATTTGGAAAGATGGCAATTTTGAGAAACTCATTTGAATAAATTTGGGAATGGTCAATTGTAGATAGGTTTTTTATTCTACACACATCAGCCTAATAATACACTTACTTGTTGATATTACTTTTCATCTTTTCTTGCAAAGTTATAACTGCTTTCAAATGCTGAATCTGTAAATAAAATATAATAATATATTTTAACATACATGTCTGAAAGTGGCCATAAAATCAACATTTAAAACGAAATCATGGAAGAGTCTAGCATTGACCCCCGGTATGCTTTTATAACTAGGGAAATAGGTAAAAATCACTAGGAGCAAGATCTGGTGAAAATGCTTCAATATTTTGGACCCTGCTTTCTTTATTACATCACAAGCTAAACTTGAGGTATGAGGTGATACAATGTCATGGTGAAAAAGGATACCGGTTCATAACTTTCCACAAAGCCCTATTTTAATCTATTTTCTGAGTTTTTTAATCAAAAAGACATAATACAAACCTGTGACTGTCATTCTTTCGTATGTATTAAGTTGACATTTTTTTAAATGAAATATTTAATTACGACCTAAATCTCAATTCTTTACATTTTTCGATATAAGTAAAATGATAAAAAAAAACATAGAAAAAGTCACCCGTTGAGGACCATATTCACACTGGCTAGTAACGATAAAACAAACATTATGTATGAATCCAAACATGAACCTAACCCTATTTCTAATTTTTATATTAAATTCTAGATAGTTTTTGGTCACTCTTCGTAGTACCAGGGGTAATTTCCGCATGTTTTCTAATAATACATTATCTAGTTTTCACAGTATGCATTGCACCGTAGGAGGCTATGGCATTACATTAAAGTGTGTCAATCCACCCACGTCCAGCAGCCTATTATTCTGTACGTATTTAGGCAGTCAATCCGCAAATTGTACTGTTTTCTAGAGCACTCGGATGGGTTTGTTATCAATAGTAATCTTTTGAATGACTTGGTACTCATCACCACTACGTTATAAAGACGTTATATTTTGGTATTCTAAATAAAATAAATATAATGACCGTACCAAGCGGAGATCTCATCGCTTACTCTTGAGAAACAAGCAAAATTTTAATATGTATGATTAATTTACTAGGTACATCTACCTTTTATTCTAACAAACAAATTAAAATGGTCCAAACTCTTTGGCGTTAATTTTGAAAGTAACCAGACGGCGTACGGAAAATTTCGAATAATCGCCAAACACGTATGTATTATTTTTCCAAATAAAAGGATCGCAGAACTTATTAATAGGTTTTTTTTTTTTATGAATGCAAATTGCGATTCAAAAGATATATAAAACATATGAAAACTGTTTATAACAGGCTATCTGCATTGATACTAATGATTACCAATATAATTTTTACTAAGCATTATTGAAAATTATAAATTTTTATCTACTGTACCTGCTTGTGTTTTACATTCTTCTGTTGTAGCTTAATAACCCATTCGAGGGCTTGACCTAAAGAGACAGGCGTGTCATTGTAGTAGTTGAAGTCCACTTGATGCGAAAGATATGAAGTAGCATCTAGCAGTCTGTTGAATTCTCTCTCAACCTAGAATATTTGAATGAAAACAAAAGGTCCGTAACCAAGATAACAACAAAAACATATCTTAAACTAAAATGATGAGTTTATTCAGAGTTGACGCAGGATCAAATGCCCATTAATTTGATCGACTATAGTTCGTAAATTAGTTTGTACAAGATAGTCATGATAATTTTCTGAGTTAATTCGTACTACGTGCTGGTATTACAGATGTTTTTATAATGTTTCAGTGGTTTAAAACTTAGAAGAAAAGACATGCAACTCATGCAAAAATGTCAATTTCGAGCCTAATTATTATTATCAAATATATTTCGCTAATAGGACCGAATGAGCGAGTCTTGTAATTTTTGTATTTTATAGAAATATGTTATATTTATTAAGAAAAACTAGTCAGTAAAAGAATTTTATTGATATCCACAAAAAATGCCAGAGGCAAAAAACATTTAAAGTAAATCGTGCCATGACGTCACTCAGTTACGTTACTATGGGCTAAGGTGGATAATTTGTACGTAGCGGCATCGAGTGACGTCACAAGCGGGTCGTAAAAACACAAACTTTGATTTGTCTAAGTGACCTCATAATGATTTTTAAAGACCAAATCAAATCGAATCAAAAAGTTCCACACTCTTACATTTATAAAATTTTATAAACGTTATTTAATTTTGAAAAACCGTCAAAGACACTACAATGATTTTGAAGAACCTATTCAAGATTATTGGATATTGCGATTGAGGAGTATATAATTTTTTTTTTCCAGAGAATACCTCCTGATTTGTAATTAGTTTCTAAATTTGAAGGCATAACTATGCAGCGGTAGCAATAATAAATAATTATTTTTTTTAAATTACCATTTCATCCTTATGTTTAGGCACTTGATTTCCTGTTGCTTCATAAAGTGGACATTTCTGCTTGATCTTGTGTAATTCCATGTTCATTTGGACAGACAATGTTGTCACAGGATTACCTCCCAATCCTGTTACCACCATAGCACCTGGAATATAAATCAAAATATTGTATATTTAGTTGTTTTATTCACTATAGGGGAGTCAGAGAGTGTCGTGATATCCCGAACGCAGGGAATCTGTTTCAAATCTATAAGGCCATGTGGGCATGGTTCGAATCCAGGCATGTACCAATAAGTTTTTTTCTGATTAAAAAACATTGACTCAGTGCCTCGGAGAGCACGTTAAGCAGTCGATCTCTGTTGCTGTCAATATATGGCGGTCGTGACAATCCGCCAACCCGCATTGGAGCGGCGTGGTAGATTTAAGCTTCAAGCCCCCACATCTTGAGGGGAGGCATAAACCCCTGCAGTGGGATATAAAAAAAGGGCTGATGGAATGGAAAAAGGGAAGTTAAATTAGCACAAAAATGGTTTAAACTTTGGAACAAATCTAATGTCTTTTTGTAACCTTTTGAATTCGCTTCTAATTAAAGTGTTAAATAAAAAATTTGCATTAGGTTTTCCGCGGAAATGAAATGTTTTGATATGTTAATTATTTTCTTGTCCCACTCGTGATTGGTCGCGTTCGTTTCGCTGGTATGCGAAAGAAACATGAATCAACCTCCTGGGGAAGTAAACTGGAAATTGATACAATCAATTCATATATGTTTCTCTTGTCGTACGTTTTCCGAGCGAAAATTATCGTACGTGATATCAAAAATTACGGCTCTTTAAAAATCTGTTAAATTATCATATTTGAATCATTCCAGCCTCTCTACTTCTCGATAGAAGTGCGATGATTATTGAATTCTAAAAATTTATCGAACATTTCAAATTGTTGGTCAGTGGTTCCTTAATAGTAGCCCCGTTAAGAAGCTCAGTCACTCAACATGGTATGAAAAGAGCTTTACTTTGAGTTTCCAATTGAAGGAACCTGAAGTGAAAATTAACAATTTGAATTGGCAATAGGCAGGTCACAGCACAGGCTGAACCACTGGGGAAGAAAGGTTTCTGAGGTGTCTATATATAAAGTATAAAGTATAGGTAGTATTTAAGGAAAAAGCACTTTAGTGATTAATTTGACACGAAATTAAGATAATTTTCTTAGTATTACTTGAACAATACAGAACATGCTGTACGAAATTCTAATAATATTGCTTGTTGACATAAATATTGTTATCTATGCTTGGCCATGGCCTGTCTCTATTTAATAATTTGTTAGCGCAAAACCATAAAATTTAATTGTACAAATCCTATAAAGTGTTAAATTCCAACATACCTAAATCAGCAACATATGGTCCTTTTCTGTACGTAACAATTCTGCCACCGACCCTTTCTCGACCTTCTAGTATAACCACTTCACAACCAAACGATTGTAGTTGTCGAGCTGCAGCCAGCCCAGAAACACCTGTAAAATGCATATTAAACAATAAAATTATTATTACATAAGATTCATTAAGGAGCATTTTATTTTTCATTTCTCATACTCGGAAAGTAGTGTTGTTTTGATCTGATTATTGTGTAGAAAATGCTGCTTCCTTCACTAGAGTGGGAAAAACTCATATAAATTACTTCCCACCTAAGGCCGGCCGTACACGGACTGCTTCAAGCAGTTGAGACCGACTGCTTAAAGCCGCGACCGCGCAGTGAACTATAGTCATTCATTCGCTGCCGTACACACGACTGCTCGAGCAGTCGCGACCGCTTCAAGCCGTCAACTGCATGATGAAATTCCATCGTGCCGTCGACCGCTCGCGAGCGGTTGCGAGGCATACACCGACTGCTCGAGCCGTTGACTGCGCTAGAGCAGTCGACAGCTCTCCGACTTCCCTCTCCCCCCCGCCCTTTGCGGCCTCGCGGCGTCTGTTTTCTCATTTGCCGACTGTTTTTTGAACATGGAGGGCGTGTGCGATATTAAAACGCAAGAACTTATTTGGAACTATAAACTTAAGGAACACAGCGACAAAATAAAGAAGAACAATGCATGGGCAATTATTTGCGCCCAAGTAATTGAGAACTTTGATGAAAAACCAGTTAAAGAAAAAAATCAAATCGGTAAGTAAAAAAGTCAGTCATTTTACACACACATTTATTATTTTATTTATTATTAAAAAACAGACTGGTAACAATATAATAGTTGTTTTGCTTCTTATTATATTTTTAATATTTAAAAGAATACAGAGGCTATGTTATACGGACGGCGCCCTTTTGATTTATATCATATTCCATTGCCAATCTAGTTTGCCTTCTTCGCTCACAAAGTAATTAGCAAATTCTTCACGGATTTTTGTTAACATAGGTCCACCTGGACGAACTTGCTGGGTTGAATGTATTATAGAATAAGGAAGACCCTCAAACGTATCCTCAAATTTATTTCCATCTCGTTGTTTTACGTAGTTGTGAAGAACACACGATGATTTTACTATATCCACTGCGAAATCAACATTGACGTTAAGTGGTCTATGAAAGATCCGCCATTTATTAGCTAATATGCCAAACGTGCATTCAATATATCGCCTCGCACGTGATAACCGATAGTTAAAAATTTTTTTTTTCTCTGGTAAATTCTTGCCACCATATGGACGCATTAAATTTTCCTGCAAGCTAAACGCTTCATCCCCAATAAACACATTCGGTAATAACGGTCCATTTTGTGATATTGCAGAAGGTGGAGGTATATTTAACTTTTTTTCTTGTAACATTTTATATAGACAACTCTCTTCGAAAATAGTCGAGTCAGCGTGCCTTCCATATGAGCCTATATCCACGAAAGTGAACATATGATTACTATCACATACTGCTAGAAATATTATCGAAAAATAATTTTTATAGTTATAATATGACGATCCACTTTGCGCGGGTTGTATTATTCTAATATGTTTGCCATCAACGGCACCGAGGCAGTTCGGAAACTGAGCATTTTTTTTGAAACCATTTATTATGTCTTTCCATTTATCTTCAGTTAGTTGTTCCATACACATATCCTTCATATGTATCCATATATTTCTGCAAACATCCCTCACTATCTTACCTATTGTTGTTGATGCTATTCTAAAACTATATTGCAAATCCATAAATGTACATCCAGTTGCCAAATACCTGTAAAACATATTTATAAATCAATCAATTATACTAACTTATATTTTTGTGTTGTTACAGCCATGTTAATACAGAAAAAATGGAAAACATTAAGAGATGGATACACCAGATATGCTAAAAAAATTAAACCAAAGAGTGGTTCAGCAGCCCTCAACATTCGGCCATATGCATATTATCAGCAGATGTCTTTTTTAAAGGCAATAATAGAAGATAGACCCGACAAAACAAATAGTTTACAAGAGAGTGAGCACACTGAAATTACGTCCGAAGAAACCGAAAATGGTCAAAATAAAATACCCAGAGAAAGAAACAAAAGAAAATTAACTACTAAAATCACAGATGAGAACGTCTTAATTGAAAAATTATCCAAACGTTTAGATGAAAAATCGCAGAATTCGCGCATTGATAATGAAGATGAAGATAAATTGTTTTTACTATCATTAGTTGGCGAATTCAAAAAAATTAATGAGCATTATAAATTAGATGCTAAGACCGAAATACTTAACGTAGTGAAATACTTTAAAGGGATGACAAATCACACATATCCTTCGAGTTATGGTGACAGGGGATATTCATCGTTTAATGATTATCGTGGACCATGGGGTTATAATACTGGCCCCTCTACCTCTACATCAGTGCCTGGTCCCTCTAGATCAGCAACCGGCCCCTCTACATCAATGGCTGATGACCAAAATTCTCAATTTGAAGACCTTTCATCATGTTCTGTAACGTCCGATGATGTAATTTCCAATATTTTTAATGAATAAAAATTTTAATAATTACTATATATTTTTCTTACCTCAATGTTACTGCTAGTCTTTCTTCAGGTTGGATACTTCTCCTCATAATTGTGTCTTCACGTTTAATGTGAGACTTTAGTATATTATACAATTCATCAAACGAAGACATTGACATTCTAAAATAGTTGAAAAATTTTTCTTCATCACTTCTAAGTTCCATAAACAAATGATGGAATTGTCCACGTTGTTCTCTTAATTGCAAAATTGGATGAACCCAAAATTTTCTCTTTTGACGTCGCCGCCGTCGTCTCCGCCTGAGCAGGAGCAGCAAAAGCAGTGCTTCCTCGTCAGAATCCATGACTCGACTGTGGTAGAAAATCAACTGCTCGAGCAGTTGGGTCGTAGCTCGAGCAGTCAACAACCGACAGCTCAAGCAGTCGACGCCGACCGCTCGAGCGGTCCGTGTATTTCACTCAGCCGCTAACTGCTCGAGCAGTCCGTGTACGGCGGCCCTAAGGGCCGGAATGAACTTTAAAAATAGAACTGCTGTCAGCTGTGAAGTTTTATGTAAAAAAAAACTAATTAAAAAAAATGCTGCGGCCATGTGAGTTTCTAAACAGCCAGTGTGAACTTAGCGCAAACTTCTTTGAGCGGAATAAAAAATCGCGGCGTAAAATTGTAATCAAAAAATATTACCAACAATTTTATAACATGAATTTATACTTATCATTTACTTTTAACTTAATTGACATTTAATTTATATAGATTTGACGTAAATATTTATCATCATCAATGATAAAAAATACTGGCTGGGTACAATTACACGGAAAAAACATTTAAAAAAAAAGCGAGAAAGCGGCAATTCGATCTTCAGTTGTTTTGTCAAGTACTGATAAGTTACATAGACAGATATTTCTATAAAATGAGTTCATCAGATTCAGATATGGATTTAAACCTTTTTTTACTTTCCTCATATTCGTAATGAAAAGCAGTATGTTTACCTCGGGTGAAAGACCTATTTAGGCACGAGATGATTTGGCGCACGAGCGTAGCGAGGGCGCTAATAGTTCGAGTGCCTAAATAGGTCTTTCACCCCTTGTGTAACAATCTACTATTCCACACCGTAAATAAGAATCATGAGATGATAATAATTTGGAAAAACAATTTTCGAAAATAATTAATAAAAATGTAACTGACTCCACATTACTCTGATGTAACTTTTTTAATAACTACTGATAAATTGTTTGAAATATCTTAAGGAGTCATAATATACACTTCTCATCAAAAAAATCGAAACACCCCTGAAGTTTGGTTTTGAATCAGTCATTTGATTTTTTTACCTAAAACAAAAAAAAATTGTGCCAGTTAATTACGGATATTATAAGGTATCGTTTAATTAACATTGATGTTTCAGAATTAAAATCAAACTTCTTTAGCTAGGGTGTTTTGTTCAAATTCAAATTCAAATTCAAAAAGTTTTTATTCAATATAAGATGTTTGCACACACTTATTGAAAGTCGTAAAAATTGATTAGGTACCGGTTCAAAAACTAGGAGGAGAAGAACCGGCAAGAAACTCCTCTCTGTTTATTTTATTTAAATATATGTCTTTCTTAATTGTTTTTTTTTAATTTAAAGTCTTACAACTATTACAATGATGTCCATGCGCACTTATCATTTAAATACTCGCTAATACAATAGTAAGCTTTTTTCATGAGTTGGACTTTAACTCGCTTTATAAATTGATTAGAATTCAAGTCTAACATTTCTTTTGGAATTTTATTATAAAAACGGATACAATTTCCCATGAAAGAATTATTAACCTTTGAGAGCCTGAACCTGGGAATTGATAACAAATGCTTATGTCTTGTATTTAAGTTGTGGCCATCACCCACCCTAGAGAAAGCATTTATGTTTTTATGTACATAAATTATATTTTCATAAATATACTGACAAGGGACTGTCAAAATATTACCCTCTCTAAAATAAGCCTTTACACTATCTCTAGATTTTAATTTATATATAGCTCGAATAGCCCTTTTCTGCAGAACAAATATTGTTTGAATGTCAGCGGCCTTTCCCCATAGCAGAATGCCATATGACATTATGCTATGAAAGTAGCTAAAATAAACCAGCCTCGCTGTAGGCACATCGGCTAGTTTTCTTATTTGCCTAATTGCAAAAACAGCAGAGCTCAGTTTACCAGCCACCCTCATAATATGAGGACCCCATTGTAAATTTGCGTCGATAGTAATGCCCAAGAACACAGTTTCATTAACC
This sequence comes from Luffia ferchaultella, assembly GCA_949709985.1. Taxonomy (NCBI): domain Eukaryota; kingdom Metazoa; phylum Arthropoda; class Insecta; order Lepidoptera; family Psychidae; genus Luffia; species Luffia ferchaultella. The sequence goes on from OX453251.1 coordinate 8,890,200, forward strand.
AAACTTAATGAATCTCCTCCAAGTCTCAAATTGACATCAACTTGTCTAACATTGGGCAATGTAAATTTTAAACATTTTGTTTTATTTGCGTTCTACAGGTGTTTTACCCTTTGAAAATATTTTGTAAAATGTTAGAAACAAAGACAAGACAAAAAAATGTTTTAAAAAAGTTTATTCAGTATCTCGTATTTCCTCCCCGGCTCTAATGACTGCTTCCATGCGGTTCCTCATACAGCAGATGAAAGTCACAATCTTGTGTTGTAGGATGTTATCCCATTCTTCTCGTGTAGCTGTTTTAAGTTGGCCAAGCGTCTCCGGAGCAGGATCTCTAGCTTTTACTCGTCTTTTCAACTCATCCCATAGGTGTTCTATGGGATTCATATCAAGGCTTTTTGCTGGCCAGCCCATAACCTAGTGCTTTCAAGTGCGTGCAAAGTTAAAAAAGGACAGGACGCGTGAACGCTCAGACAAACAAAAGCTCTTAAACGAATACGTCGTTAATACGCGTTTGAATCTTAATTTTTTTTTTTAATTATAGTCACACATGAATTAGAACTAGGTTTGTACCTATAGAGCCGAAGCTTGGAAATTTATATAAACATCCTAGTTACAGATATTTCGTATATTTATAATATCTAGAAAACTACTCTTATTCAAAAATAATAATAAAAAGGGCAAAGTTGTATACTTATCGTAGCTTTTTTTTAATACAGTCAGAAGCTACAACACTCCATGTACGCCATTTAAAAAAAAACTCCATGTCTATAGTCTGTGGTATTTTTACATATAAAGGATTTCATGTAAAAGAGAAAACACAATAGAACAGAATGATGTAAAAAAAAGAGATACGCTAGTTGGCCGCCTAGTTACTACTTTCTGAAAATTTCTATGACCTAAATCTTATATAGTTCCTTTCAAAGGGAATCCGGCAATGATGCAAACAAACCAATTAAACATGATTACTCCGTAGTTACTTACATTTGAATATCAATCTTGATCATATTTCAATGAACCATACCTACATTTCTCTTACAATAATTTCGACGCCAAATATCTTCTTTAGAATAGTTATTTTAATAAAAATACTTGGACGACAAAAATTCCAATAATTTGTAAAAGTCATAATAATTTTTTATTTATTGTAGTCTAATTGTCTTTTGAACGATAATGTTGTTCATCGTTTTTACTTCCAAATTGATTTTAAAATGATTTAATCATTTGAATCACTGAGTCAGTTCTAAAAAATAACCTTAATAAATTTTTAATTTTAATTATGATGGCTAAATTCGAAATTGCAGATTGTGGGATTTTTTAAAGGCACAAGAGTCTTGTATCGAGATCCATAAGCGGTAAATGTAAAAAAAAAGTTTATTCACTGTTCTGAATGTGAGTGGGTATTGTTCTGAGTTCTGTGCATTTTTTTCTGTTTCCTTTAATTATCGACGGCTTTGCTTTTTGGTTTTTGGTCATGACGACTCTCTGGTACAAGCGTGTGACGCGCGACGCGCTGTCAAGTTGCCACAAGACCGCGCAAATGTCATGGCCCTGAAGCTTAATGAACAATTATTTCAATTGATAAAAATTTTTAAAAGAACTCAATTAAGTACTTTTTTTTAAGAGCCTTGCCCTAATTTTTTCAACATTGTGCAAGCCCTTTTATTAATTTCATTTCTGTACTAAAAGCCTAAAATATTACAACGAATATTAATGCATATTAGGCCGTAACAATTCTTTGTATAATAAAATACCATGATCGTGGAACATGATTGTGTGATGGTTATTTTAGATATATAGAATTAGAAAAAAGTTTAGAGTAATATGTTCTACCTTTATATGAATTGCTTAATAATTATTTCAAAGTATTTAAAATACTTAGGGTAAAGCTGTGAACGGTGAACTATATCTCAATGATCAATGCTTGATCACTCACTTTGGCATCAGTATACATGGGTACATCACTATGAACATAGACAACCAGGCGTCAATGTACAAAAAAAATTGTTTACATTATTGCCGGATTCCATTGAAAAGGACTATAATTGCAGCATGCATCTCTTTCTTCATTTAAAATTTGGCCCGTCTCGAGCTTTGGTGAAAACCGATTTATGAGTATCATGATTTCGCTAATTTACTGCCACTACGCGGCGTACAAAACTTGCAACTCAGGCATAGGTCAAATCTATATTATGGTTTTTTAACAAAAATTAATGACTAAATTATGAATTAATGCTTTTGAGTAAGCTAAAGAAGAAAAGTTTAGGTTAATTGAATTTTATTTTTGTTCAACTTTTATTTCTCATGTTAAATTATTCTTTAATAATAAATTAGAAAATACTTCTTTTGTTTTAAGTAAATGCGAGTAAACAACTTAGAAAGTATATTTGTATATGTTTAACTAATACCTGAGTTGCCAGTAGCGCCACCAAGTGGAAGAAAATTTGGTAGCCCTCATGTAGAGCTGAATAATTTGTAAACTGGACATAACTTTGAAAAACCATCAAAGAAAGCACATTTCATTTTATAGTAGTTACTGTATTCTTTAACTATTAAACATTTTGGTTACCTGCTCCAATAATAATCACTTTCGGACGTGATTTTCCTTTTGGAGGTGATGGAATTGGTGTGAAACGTTCATATATCCCGTAGTTAATAAAGCCGTGACGTTCCAAAAACGCGTGAACACGAAACACAAGTGCTGGGTCACTATTATATGGAGGCTGAAAAAATAATGTGACTGATATTATTAACAATTCTGCAAATTAAATATAATACAATAAATTAGAACAACAATATAAATTTATTAACTCATAAAACCCACAAAAATGAAAACGGTTATTTGTGCAACAAGAGAACAGTTATTTTTTGTTGCAAGTGCTGAATTTGAGGTCCAAGCAAGCAAAGGATTCCATAATTGAATCTTGAGAGTAGCAAGTGATTCTAAGATAGAATCCTGAGTATAGTGATGGATTGAAAAGCATGAGAAACAAAATAATTTAGTCTTGTGTGACACATACAACTTTTCACATTACTAGTGAGAAAACACTATAGATGTAAGAAAAATGATTCTAAGTTGAGCACTTAGTTAACATAATAAGCAGGATGGAGTGTCTCATAATACACAAAGCTCGACAACGAAGGTAAAACGTCAGACTCAGTGATTAAACAGACCACCATTGTTTTAAATAACCATTTTGTGAAATTACACAGGAAAGTTGATTTCAGAACCTTAATTTTCTTTCCCAATACAAATTTTGCGCATGAGTCACACCAAATTCTACTTCGCAGGGAATATTTCAAAACTTTAACTGGTGTTAAAGTCTCGAAAAATCGGTATAGTCGATAAGTCGAGATAAATCGTCCGGACCATATCCAAACGGCGCGATCAAAATTTCGTCCACACTAACGACCGTGTCACGCCACGCCACGAAATAGGTGCAATGGATTTCGAAATATTATTATCAACTGCGGTTTGCCTTTATGTAAAAACACGCAAAACCAAGAATAAATGGACTAAAAATGGCTTCTAAAGAAAAGAACATATACACGTGTTAATTTACTAAAGTTTAATAATTTAAAGTTAATTATAATTTTTTAATTTGGGTCTTTAAATCGAAATAAAAGAAGCAATTGATCCACTGCTCGTTGCTGCGCTTCTTTTTGTTTTGTCATGATAATCACTATTTGTAATCACTATTCAGCGCGGCAATGCGATGAGCGTCATGGGCACATTTGCGTCGGGGGCGACGAGGGGTGGATTATTGGATTAGTTTTATTTTCTATTATTATTATTATTTTCATCAGTAAATCAACATTAAAATTATAAGGCCACGTTTATTCGAGATACTACTTAATGGTATACAAAAATATTTAAATTTTGTAAGTTGTCAAAGGCAAAATGCGTAAAAAATTTTAATGACTTCCAAAACGAAGTCTCTAAACGTCATGACTAAACGGCAGATTGAAACAGACTTTAAATTAAAAAAAAAACAACAATTAAGAAAAACATATATTTAAATAAAATAAACAGGGAGAAGTTTCTTGCCGGTTCTTCTCCTTCTAGTTTTTGAACTGGTACTTAATCAATTTATTTTGACTTTCAATAAGTATGTGTAAACACTTTATATTGAATAAAAACTTTTTGAATTTGAATTAATCCAAAATTTGGACCACAATTACTATCATCTGGCGCGATGGAGTGATTGGCGCGGTGCGAACGACTCGTGGGTTTCCGTATTCACGATACGTTGGAGCGATGGCGCGGCGCGATGCATCGGTGTGGCGTGACTGGATTTTGGAACGATTGGATATCCGCACATGGCGCGACGTCACGCAAAAATCGAACCGTTTCAACATTTACGACAAGATTTTGGACTGATATCAACGTTTTTGGAGTGATGGAGTGATGATGAATGGGCCACCTAAACATTCACGTCAAGATTTTGGACTGATTTGATCATTTTTAGAGTCTCTTGGAGAGATTCCCGACTTTGTACAGGGTTTAACAAAACGGTAATGGAACTTCTTCAACTAAAAAGAACGACATGAGAATATGACCTGGAGCCCAATTTACTTTTCATTCGCAAATTAACAACCATCTTTAATTTTAGCACTACTATTAACAATGTTTGTGTATCTATGAGTTTTTTCTAACTTAAGTACATAACTATTACTGACTCCGTGCTTTGAAAAGCACGTTAAACTGTCGGTCCCGATTGCCATCAACAAATGGCACCATCCACTAACATCCACTAACCCGCACTGGAGCAGCGTGGTGGATTAAGCCCTAAGCCCCCTCCCCTTGGGGTGAAGCCTGAGCTCCTGCAGTGGAGCATAAATAGGCTGATGGAATAGAAATGGAATGGAATTAACAATGGTCGTTAAATCGGGATATATGAAAACATTCGAGATGTTATGACTTATGTAGTATGGATTAATCATTAAAGCACACCCACACACCAAGTAGAACAAACATAAACCTGTTGTAAATTAATTGTTACCTCAATTTTTTGAAGTGAGTGTTCTGCGGTGAGCTGTTTCTTTGGATCCTCAAACCACATTTTCAGTATTCTATTTCTAATTTGAATAAACGCGTAACTTGAGGTTCCTTGGAGATCAGAAAAGCATTCCGCTTCCAAAGTTGACAATTTATCAAATGGCAATCTTGACTGGAAAGCTGCTCCTTCCAAGCTGTAATAACAATAGTTTTAATTGTAAATTGTAATGTATGCCACCAATGGAGTGGAAAAACTAAATATAAATTAATTATTATTGATCAATTACATAATTAAAATCTAATTATTTGTTAAACATTTTATAATTAAGGTTTATTTATGACAGCTTTAGTAGTAGCGCTAGTTGTTGTATAGGATAATAATTAATAAGTAGTAATAAATAATATAATGTAATATATAGTAAAATAATATTAAAATAAATAAACAATAAATAAAAAATTAAAAAAAAAATAGTTAGTTAGCGCCATCTGTCGTAAAGTATGGAAACTAATTCGATTTTGCGTCGAGACGATGGGTCCCTGGTCCAAGGATATCTGTCGTAAAGTATGGAAACTAATTCGATTTTGCTGTCGAGACGATGGGTCCCTGGTCCAAGGATACCAAATCATTTGTCCACGATTTGGGTGTCGCGCTGTGTCTCTTGACAGGGGATCCTCAGGGAGTACTTTGTTCAGAGGATCAGTGTCGCAATACAGCGCGGCAACGCGGCAAGCATCCTTGGTACCCTGAACCCATCGTCTCTTTAAAATTTTGTCATTTATCATAATTTTTTTTAATTTGTAAATACTTTTAGTTTTACTTTTATTTTTATTTATTTATTAATCATATAATACAATACGAATAATAATATAATTCGATTTCAGTTTATTTCGTTGCGTATATTGAATTGTTGCTCTATTCCATCGCAATTTCACAATATTTTTTTCAGAGTTTATCAAACTCCGCTGCACAGAAAATCATAAAATCGCAATTTAGGAGATAGTCTTCCAATCCGTGGCTTCGAATTGGCATCGCTATCTCCGTTTCAATCCCTCTTCCCTGATCTATTCCTGACAGACAGAGATGACAAGAACAAATTCTCAAAAATACCTATAAAATACCTGACGAAACAGCTTGCGGGCCGTGACTGTTTCCATCCCTGAAATGTGTATGAATCGGAACCAAAATTTGCAGGATTATTATGGAAGGATGTCTTTAAGGCGGTATGTTTTTTTTTAATATACGCATTAATATCGAATTTACGGCTCATTGTTTTCATAACAAAGAACCGGCGGAAATCATGTTTTTCAGGAATTTATTCTAAAACAACTAAAGAAGATATTAAAAAAAAAAACAAAACTATACAAACCTGTGACAGTATTTCTCCTATTCAAGATATTTTTTTCTTTAAATATTGATACAGAAATACAGCGAGGATCAGACACGGGCCAAACCCTCTTTTTTGTATGAAAAGACTATCCCCGAAAAGTTATTTTCGCGTATATTTGTTCTTTATATAGGTTTGCTTAAGAGTCAGTCTTCTTGTTTTTTAACAAATTGTCATTAATGTGGGAAAGTACTGAACTTGGTTCTTTCATCATTTTTTAAGGACCACTGAAGCGAATCAGATGGAATTCTTAGATTAGGTATTTTTTTCTGACGTAACCTACTGCGAAAGAAATTTTCGACATTCTACCCCTTAGCAGAGGATAAAATAGAGGGAGCAAGTTATGTATAAAAATAGATTTTTGACCTTTGGGTCAGAAAGTACTTAGTCGGTTCATAAATTCTGTCACACAACTCTAAATTTCGAATGTTGGCAAAATAAATATGAATTGCGTATATTAAGAACATTTCATCTACACAAAACATTTTTTCTTTTAATTTTTCCCCAGTTTTAAATACAGAATGGACACAAAAATAGGATCGGGTCGCGGTAATCGATACGCGCCAACTGAGATTCGCAAACTTCTCAAAGGTTTAAAAATAACGCAGAGATTTATTTACTGTGTCATTAAATTATATATGGAAGATTAGAAAAGAGTTTAGAAGGTAGAAAAAGAAGCGGTCGTCCTCACATGGTAAGGACTCCAGCGGCAATTAACACAGTAAAGACTTGAATTCAGAAAAATCCCATGCGCAAGCACAAACTATTGGCTCTACAGATGGGAATAACCAAAACTATAGTGAAAAGAGTGTTGAATGAAGACCTAGGACTACGAGCTTATCAAAGAAAATGAGCTCATATTCTGGATGCACCATAAAAGAAACATAAGTTGGAGAAATTCCGCGCTTTGTTCATGCTGTATGCGAGAAAAAAGCACCGCGAGATTCTTTTAGTGGATGAAATTTTTTTTACAGTTGAAAACAGGTACTATGAACAAAATGATAAAGTGTATGCTCACAATAATGAAGAACCAAGAAAACCGTACACTTCGTGTCCAGCGAGGACATCATTCTTTGTCATTTATGGTTTGGCTGGATGTTTCGTATTTGGGCGTAACTGAAGTGTATTTTTGTGAGAAAGGTGTGAATACCGTTGTTTATCAAAAAACAGTCCTAATGTGGAACCTTTCTTTCATACAATGTTCGAAAACAGGCACTGGATATTGCAGCAGGAGTCTGCGCCAGCTCATAGACCGAAAAGCATGCCAAACTGGCTAATCGCTCGTGAAATTGAGTTCAACAGGAACCACGACTAGCTTTTCTCTGGTCCAAACGTAAATCCGTTGAATTATATATGGCAGTATTTGGAGGAGTATCTGTGCTAAGTTTCATTATAATTTGATGTCATACAAGGCATCGCTGATTAAAGCAGCAGCTGATATTAACATGGAAGTTGTGTGTACTTCTATTTGCGTTTGGTCACACAGATTGAAGGCGGCTTGTCTTGAAAATCGGGGAGTTCCATTTTGAATAACTTTATCAAAGATAAAATTTGTGTTTTATTACCTTTCATTTCATATATTAAACATTAACAGAAATACTAATATATGTAAACTATCTTCCAAAACAAACACAACAGAACTTACGACCTGACTAAGTACATGTATGTTTTAAGATTTTCGAGTTAACCCTTAAGAGAGGACAATAGTGGATGACAGTTTGTAAAGGAACTTTGTCATTTAAAGTGAAGCCGTGAAATTCATTATTTAGCCTTAGGGTCCGAAATTAAACAATATATATTCCAGGATTTATGGAAAGTTAACCTTTGAGGACGTAAAGTAGGGGTGTATGTTTATATAGAATTTCTGTCAATTTTCTATATATGAGGATTATTTAACCTTTGGATCAGAAAGTATAGACAATATGTCATGTTTCAAGAATTCATTTGGTTTTATGATCAGATATTAAGAAATTTATGTATTACGTATAGAATTTATGGAAATTCAACACTTAGGGAGGGTGAAATAGGGAATGAACATTTGTATAGAACTTCTGTTAATTTTAAAGTTAAAAATATGAAAGTTTGAAGTCAGAAATTAAATGTTATGATTGAAGATTTTTGAAAATTCAAACTTTAAGGAAGGGAGATAAAATTTATTAGGGAAGTCCATCATTTTTAATATGAAAACCATGAAATTTATTATTTGGCTTTATGGTCAAAAATTAATATGTTTGAAGGTTCATGGAAATTTAAACCTTAGAGGGGTAAGATAGGGGATGAAAGATCACAAATGCTGCCATTTTCAAGGTGAAAGCAATGGAAATTGAGAAAACCTATTTTAAAAATTCAACCTTTGCCAAGGAGTAGGTAACATAGTTAACATTGGCAATTAATCTTTTCATTAAAAATTGAAACGATATGTTTTAACGGTTTATAAAATCGTTAAATAAGTCTTATTAAATGCTAATATGCAAGTGTAATTAATCCCTGCGTGCAAAGCCGCTGTTACTGATTTTATAATATACATAAGCTCACACCCATTTTTCCTGAAGGGCAGCAGATACTATGGTTTGTTTTACAATTAGAATGCAAAGATTCAGGGTGGATAAGAGTTGCATCAAGGAGATATTTCACCTTTTGAAACAACATCCCTATCTCTCACGGAGATGCATTGTTTTTTATTAATAATTTAATGTGTGTGAAAAAGAAAATAATTTTACTTTTTCTAGATTATTTATATTGGTTATTTTATGGCTCAGATGGAAAATAAACACTATATAAGTATAATTTATGTAACTTTCAATACAATAACTATACTTAAGCTGGGCAAAACGACATACCACTCAAAAGCTTGTTCATCAATTTGAAGTTCCACTAGGATAGGTTGATGGTCTACCATTTCTAAATTTATAGGTTATATTTGTATGTGTCAAAGCGAGAAGGAATGCAAAGCAGAGTGATGAGTAACCCAGAAGCATTTTCTATTGATTGGAATTTTGGCCAAAATATGTTAATGATCTGGAGCAATTGCAGTAAGAAATTGTCTTTAAGTCATATTTTTTTGGGTTAGGTTTTATATAAATTCAAATTATTTCCCTAAAATATCGCCATACCTGTTCAGCATTTCTCTATAATTAATTTCTTCTATATCCTCGTTTTTTTGTTCTTCTACTACAGGCGGCTTTTCTTCTTTTTTGTCTTTAATAGAATCAGTTGTACGACTGGACGAAGACTCTCGCCGCCCTATAACCAAACATGGGCTAGCAGATATGATTTTGCTTTTTTCAGATTGGTCAGATTCAGAGTCATCTTGTTTCAATTTTTCTTCTAATTCTTTATTTTCGACCTGTAAACAAAAACATAACCTAGCCAATTTAGTGAACATGTATATAGTAAAGATAATAGTTAACTTACGCATGTTTTATGAAAGAAACATCACCTTTACACGCTTTCTTCTACTCATTTTGAATTATGACTTAAGAAGCTTTCTGTAAACAGCAATAAACACAACTGAATTGTTTTAACAAGATGTCAGGTAATGACAGCTAAATGCCGAGTTCACTTTGATTCGATGATTGACAGCATGGACATAATACGAAAATACTAGAATAGGCAAGCTGTGGCAAGCTCCGTATCTCAGAACAATTACCTAAAGTCATAGGAAGCATTTTTGTATTTAGATTTTTATGTTTTTCAAATGTTTTCAACATTTTGAATTTCAGTGTGAGTGAAAAAGATGTAAGGTAAGTATATATATATGCGGTTTGCTTCAACCTGCTTGTACCCCCTTCTCAATGACGATTGTCTGACTAGTCAGACGGAAATTTGCATCAAATTGTTCAAATTTACTCCATCGTTTAAATAAGTTGAAATGAATTTGTGGGCTACGTTCTGATCATAAGCAACAATGATTTTGTATCAGCTATCCTTTTCTTTCTAATGCTTTATTGTACATGTTAGAACAAGTTAAACATATGTAAATTTTACATTCCTTCTATGACTTTAGGTAATTGTTCTGAGCTCCATACAGCGGTTGGGCATCGGTTAAGCATGGGAGAAAAAAGGATGGAAAATAACTATACCCTATATAACACATCAAGTTATAGTTCGCATCAAACTTTGTGGCGGACCAGAATACAAATATTGATATATATTTTGTGACATTTCTCGACATTTTGTATTATTCCTTATTTCTTGACATATTCCGTGACATTCTGTGACATTTCTAGATATTTCGTGACATTCCGTGATGTTTTATGACACACTGTACTATGTTGTGACATTTCATATGTCGTAACATTTCTGGACATGTCGTGATAACCTGAGTTTCGTAACGTTATAACTATATTTCATACACACGTTATAATAAACGCAACCTTTGTATAGTACCCATTTACCTCTTAAAAAATATTTTTTTAGTTTTAAGCATAATAAAATTCAGTTTTAGGCACAAGGAGGACTTTTGCGTTATATATGATGATTGCTATTAAATAAAGGAATAAAAACATCATGATCGTTTTTGAGGTGTGATTTCATTCTATGCAACTGTAGAGCGTATCATTATGTTCGAGATTATTTGAACGGCGGAGATACTTAGATCTAGCACTTTGAGGCACTTATTTGTCACAACATGCACATGGAGAAAAGATTAAATATTATTTTCTCTCTGTAGACCTCTTTTAACTTAATTTATCATTACAAAATAAAGATGATTTACTTATATTGTTTTATTTATTAATTGGCTTGCATGCAACTACAGATAAAAATTTCTATAATGATGTTACTTCTTTCTTCTTTCTTTACTTCTTTTTGCAAATTTATTATTTTTAACTCATAACAAAAAATGTATAATAGTGTCAAGGAAACGGCATTTAAATGATTTGCTATTTTAAAAAACTAAAAGTTGTGAAAAGCAACTTAAAACTAAAATTTAGAAGCAGATTCAAAATAATAAATAAAACTGCCGATATCGACTTACAACAACGCGGTAATATCAACGTCACACTATCATGGAAGTTTTACGTACTATCGATAATATAAAAAACAGCCATGCACTTCCCTAAAACTGACTCGACTCGTGTGAATTTATTTTGCATACATATTCATTTCCATTTCGGTACTGCGTTATTGAAATGTCAGGTCCTCATAAATACCTCAGGGGTCGGAATTGTCGGAAAGTTGCGTACATGAAGCCTAATGAAATTTTTGTTGCACCCTCTATTAATCTTCAAAGCATAACTATCCACTTTTGAATTTCATAATGATTCGTATTTAGCATAATAGATGTCACTATTAACGCATTTAAAAATTGCAGTAAAGGGTTACCAGGAAATAGAAAACAAACGAATGCTCGTAAATTCTAACTATGTAGGTACCAAAGATAGTTATAATGCGCATAATTTTGCTTCTAATTACTTTTATAACTTTTTTTATACAATTAGGTACCTACGTGAAAAATAATCTTAACCGGAAAAGAGTACCTATCTGGTTTGGGTAATCAATGTAGGAATTAATGAAAACATTCTGAACTGAATACTCCGTTAAAATTGAATTTATGAATTCAATGTGAATTGCGAATGGACAACGATTGGAGTGGTGACAATTTAATCTGCTGCATAAAAAAAAATCAATAACATTCATTTTATTTTTATTTCTTTAACTTTATTTTTCTATCCTTTTGCTTCTTTTGTAACCCAACGAGCTCATTTTTGAGCCCTCACTCACATACATACCTACTCCACATAGGTACACAATTATGTACATCAGTTACATGTTTTCATTGTATTATTGATTCAAACTGATTTCATTTTGTATTATGACTTTAGACACATTTGAGAATAAAAACTAAAAACCTTTGAATCACACACCTGCATTTTTTATAGTAGGTATAGATCGATTCGAGAAAAAAAAGTCGACGAGGAAAAAAACGTACCTACCTAATGTGCACATTCGTATGTGTTCAAGTTTAGTATTTCTTTGTTTCATAAATTCAAGTATATAATAAATACGTACCTAGTTTAAACTTATTTTATTGAAAAATCAATAAAAATAACAAATCTATGATTTTCCAAATAAAACGGGCTAAAACTACATATTTATTATAAACTTGAATTTATGAAACAAGGAAATACTAAACTTGCACACATACGAATGAATATATAATAAGAATGAATAATTAACATAGATAAAGTTTACTGTCAAGACTAATAGATGGCGCTATGATGGAGTGATAAATAAAATCTGCTGGATGGCTCTCTATAAACCCTATATTATTACCCTTCTCTATGATATACCCTTATGCATATCCATTTCACAACGCAATATCTTATTATACAATATATATTTGATACCTACATTATCTATTCAAAATTGTTCATTTGTATCAAAAATTTTTGTTTTAAAAAAGGGCATCCAAATTTTTTTTTAGTAGTTTTGTAACAAAATAGTGAATGTTTAAACAATGTAGGTGATACATATCACTGTGGTAGACCTTTAGCACAGAGTTTTAGAATACTTAATATAGATGTTTTTTGTGTCGTGATATCCGTGTAGTAGCGAGCGCACTTCTTATTTAGAAGGACGTGGTTCGAATCCCCAATCACGTACCAGGAGAGCACGTTGACCCGTCGGACCCGGTTGTCATCATCAGATGGTAGTCGTTAAAATCTACCAACCCGCGCAGGCTTTAGCCCCTGCAATGAGGCATAATGTGCAGTTATGGATGAATAGATGATTTTATTATAATAATAGACGATGAAATAAAACAACATTCAAGTCAAGGCCGTTTTATTGTTTAGTATGTTTAATAGTCCGATAAATTCAACAAAAATAAAATCGTTTTCGAAATATACTAATCAAATGATTTTAAAAAATGATTGTGTAATCCTTCTTCTGCATATCCAGCAATTTCCTGGGGTATGATTGCACTTTCATCTATAGTACCGCATGGCCGGCACATGCATTCCAGAGGCGCTTTTGTAGACACCTTTGAAAATTAAAACATTCTTATTAATATCCCTTTATTATCAACATGTAAATATACACATAGATGTATAATACTTATTAGTAATAATTTCTTATTAATTCAAAAAACTATATACCTAGATACTATTTGGTATATAATACTTACTTTTCTAAATTTTTTTTCTCCCGATCGTGCTTTTGGACAGTTTAAGATTACTACAGCTTCTCTTTCACCTGACTCTTGACAACAATTACAAGAACGTTCCATTTGCCAAATTTTACTTCCAGAAACCTGAAATCGATATACGAGAGTGTTAATTAAATGATCGTTTTGCATAACATGTTCGTAGGTAAGGAATCTTAGGGAACGTACCCATACTACGTGACCCATTTTTAGGGTTCCGTAGCCAAATGGCAAAAAAGAACCCTTAGGTATAGTTTCGCCATGTCCGTCCGTTCGTCTGTCGGTCTGTCTGTGGATTTTATCGGAAACTATTGGCAATATAAAGATGAAATTGGGAGGGTAGGTGTAATCTATGAACCGCTACCCAACGACGCAGTGAAATTAATAATTTTTTTGTATAGGTCGCCATACATGTAATGTAACTGAAGTACGAAAAAAATATTCATCGTATATTAACGCGAGAGGTACCAAACGATAGGTCTTCAAAAATGATATTAAGGCTTTAAACAATTTTTTTTTTATGTCAACAGTTGTTGAGAAATGCATTCCTAAAGTCTTAATTTTTATTAGAGTCATATTTCCCCCCCCCCCCCCCCCCCCTCCTCCCACCCACTAAAACCGTTGTTTTTAGATATGTAGAAAAAATTTATGACAAGAGTAGGTATATATAACGATTAACGATTTGTATTTCTAAAATAACTTGGTCGATACATATTTTACAATTATAAGCTACTCGAGGGCGCTAAAATAAATAAAAATATACAAATAAACTAAAACATTGGTGTTAAAAATATCATATTGTTTTATTTTATTTATTTCTTAAACAAATTATAGTTTCCCTAAAACAGGGTTAATTCACGAAATAATGTCATTTTGAATAACAGATCGCAGGCCTTGGAGTTTCATTTTATCTTTCTAATCTTATTTCGAAATATGGTTTTATTAATGATGGACTCAGAAAGGGTTAATTCATCATATCGGAAGAAAAAAACCTTTAATGCGAGAGTTGAACTCGCAGTTGGCCAGTCTTTCATGAATATAAAACTTTTTATATTGTTATATATAAGTTGCATACTTATGCCACTAGGTTACAGTTTAATAACGATTGTTACAGCAAAATGTAAGCCATTGGTACGTATTAAACACATAGGTTGCGTCTTAAAAAAATGTTCTTATGAAAGAATTCTTTAGTTCCTTTAGTTTACAATTTCTCCGAAATTCTTACAAAATTTCTTACAAAAACATACTGAATAGTCTAAAAATACCAAAAATTCCCTTAGGTACTCCAGACGAAATAATTACCCATAGAATAATTATTATAATGATTCATAATAATATAAGAAAGCACTAAGAAAAAGAATGTTAAACAAAAAAATAATAAAATAAATAAATTAAAAATGCGATTCTATTAGTTTAGAACAGAACCCACTTATTATGCGACCAAATATTATGAGAATACAAAACGTACGAGCCTAGTCACAAGTGTATTTGTTAATTGGTCGGTTTATATCTCAACCGTTATTGATAATAAAATTTTAAACAAACGATATTAATTATTTTAAATTGGCACTTTATAATAAAAAATACAAATAAGGCCTAATTTTCCTTGCCGAAAATACAAAATGCCATCTTTTTTCTTGCGTTTGATGTGTGATTTCTGCGTAATTGAATTATACAGTTTGGCATTGTGCTACGTCCGATTAGGTCGGGTGGCGAAACAACACTACGGAAAATGAGTGCCATCGAGCGTGTTATAGCACTCATTTTTTCTGGACGTTTTTACGTGTCGGACCGCACATTTTCCTAATCTTAAATCAATGTGCGCTAGCAACTACGGTAAAGTAATGTAATTATTTAATAGCAACTAATGGTATGGTTCTGTACGTCAATGAAACAATTTTTACCTGTATATAACTTGAACATTTTCCTATGCAGGCGAACGAAGGTATGGGTTTTGGATCACACCCCGTATATTGAAGAACATGTATCACTGGAGTCAGTTGACACTCTTGTGCTGATCCTGAAATTTGTAATAACAACGGAAGTCACAATCCTTACGTTTCATACCAAAAATGTATGAAGCTTTGCAAAAAAACTTTCTTTATATAAATTCTAAATTTAAAAAATTCCTTCACAGAAACAATTATTCAAATGTCTGGTATAATAAAGATTTACTTATTAATTTTGAATAACGTTTTGACCCTTCAAGGCATCGGAAAACTCTAAGTAACTTTACTAAGTACTTACCTCCTCTATTTTTACCTTTTATTATGTTACGTTACTTCACAAGCACATTATTAGATACTTGGGTAGGTATAGTATATCCGTTATATTAGACCTCGGTACACCAAAAGGCAAAGCACGAACGAAATGGACAAATTAAAATATATTTATTTAGAGGAAACAAAAACTTATCACATTCGCTGCACACGAAACAAAAACTTATGACATTTTTCATCTCTCGACTTATCCTTTTAAATCATCACCTGTGTTTATAATGTTTTTTGTCATTTATTTTCTCTGTGAGGCGTCGATATAAACTGATAAATTTTCGCTGAAACTGTACGCTGCACGTGCAAGCTGTCGGTTTTTTTTTGTTACGGCCGGCCCGTGCGACAGTTTTCTTTGTGATTTTTTTGTCTGAGTGCTTTGGCGGCGTCTCAAAGGGTGTGGGCTAAAATAATGGATATACTTTATATCTACTCGTAAGGTTACTTACGGTTGTCGACGTCCTTAAGGATCAAAAACCAAAAGAAAATTAATAAACCTCATTATTTCAGGCTTTTAAATGTTAGTTTTGTGTGTCGTTGTTTTAATTTGTGGATATTATATTTAATAACTATTTAAATCTTTCTTAAAAATTTTTTTTCCAAAAATCATCCGGATCTTAGGAACCATCCACATTGAAATCGGTATTTCCGTTTAGGAGCTATGATGCCAAGACAAACACAAAGACAGATACACACATATACAGACATAGGGTTCAAATTTATAACATCCCTTGTTTTGGACGTTAGGGTTTACCTGCTGAAACCTCAAAATGTTGACTTTTAACAGAAATTTTTTGAAGTTCACACATCCCAAAAATTACTAGACTGAATCGTAAATATTTCCTAATCATCGTTCCTGTTCTTTTATAACTCAACACAAAACGCGTTTTGCAACTAACTTGCGTTGACTAACTGTGAACAAAGCTGAGATAGGCTATTTATATGAAAATAGTTATTGATGTTATAATTAAATGTGGTGTGCCCTCACTGTACATGTAAAGTCATTTAAGTGAACCGTGTCAATGTGGGCGCCTAGCTGGGCTAACATGGTTTCACGATTGAGAGCATATTCAGCTGGCATAGCATACTGCATATAGGTAGGTACGCGCGCCGCAGTTACCTGACTACTTTACACCAAATGTTATGTTAAAATCTTAGACAAATTTTAAAATATAATATTTATCTCAAATCCTATAATGTATTCTATTCAGATTTTCCTCTAGGCTAGGATATTTTTTAATAACTCGGTCAAACAGCATAAAATTTACATTATGTCCATTTAAATTTTGGGTTCAGTGTTAACCAACCAGTAAATTACAATTTTTCTAATCCGTAGACAAACATTACTTAGCATAACACATTTATGAGTAATGAACTTGACAGCAGGTACAGAAAGTTTTTGAGTAAGTATCTATGACTCGTGAGCGATCCAAAACGACGGGTATGAAGGCGAGTGCGCGGGGATCGATCGCGTGATGGTCCTAGCTTCCGAATCTTCACGAAAAACATCTAAAAAATTAAATTTAAAATTTAAAAAACCCCCGACACAAAAAAACTAACCCTTAAAAAGTGTGAAATAATACAAGTTTGTTCAATGTCAAATGGTTTTTGATCCTTAAAGGCGTCTGTTAAAAGGCTGTAATTATTAGGTATTTTAAGTTTACTTAGAGGTACCAAGACGCCTTTAAGGATCAAAAATCATTTGACATTGAACAAACTTGTATGATTTCACACTTTTTAAAAGTTATTTTTTGTGTCGGGGTTTTTTTAAATTTTTAATTTATTTTTATTTAAAAAATTTTAAACTTAGTTATTTAGTTAAACCATTTCATACATGATCAGACAAAAATTGTTTTTAAGTTTTTGGTTTTCATTTCGTTAGTTAATATTCCTCATTCCCTTTCAATATAACGTCAAGTAACGAAATAAAAACTGAAATGTATTTATACAATGATTCTTAAATTACATAATAATAACGATTAATGGTTAAGTTCGATTAACGTCGTGCTCGTTTTTTAAATTTTTTGATGGTGGTACGGAACACTTCGTGTGCGAGTCCGATTCGCACTTGGTCGGTTTTTTTATATATTAGTTTCGTTCCATGCAATGCAATTCAAAGCACAAAGAATATAAAAAAGGTAAAATGAACGATATATAACATGTTTAAAGACGTCTGAGACGTGATTTTAAGGATTATGCGCAATTATCGAGTTAATGCAAACAAAGCAGCATACATGCAACAGCGATTCGTATTTATGTTTTTTAAATGTGCCAAATAAGCCTTTTTTTATTGTCCAATACGGCACTATTCAAAAAAATTTATTCATATGACTTTGTTTCGTCTATATAGAGGGCGCCACATTATATTTAGTCTAACCTCGCATGCACTAATATCAGCGGCCGATCACGACGCTTCTAACAATACCACATTTGTCGAATTGTGTTATTCGGGAACAGATTGACATTTCAACTTGTATGTAGGTATCATAGCTAACCTTTTGGCTTCTCCGTAATCGGGTAAAAAATCGTAATCGCTGTTAATGAGCAATTAAATATAAACACGATAGTGAAATTGTTAAAAATCTGTTAAGGGGTGTTACTCTAGAATACGTATTAGTTGCGGTATTACTATGAATCAATATTGAGTTATTTATGTTAGATGCACACGTTGTGAGAGCCGCACGATTGAATACGCACGGTGCAACGACCGCACTTCGCGGGGTCGACGACGTTCGTCGAGTCTACAACTCTCCTTTATTATTATTGAAAATTTATCACGACAGTAAATATGGTTACTTATTCAATAACTCGCAGTGGAGCAGCGTGGTGGACTTAAGGTCCAAGCCCCCCTCCTCACCCTGGGGGAGGCCTAAGCCCCTGCAGTGGGGTAAAAATGGGCTGATGATGATGATGATTCAATAACTCAAATTCGAATGAGTTAGATGAATGGAACTATTCGATTACATGTGTTATTAGCAACAGAACTCATTTTGTTTCTGCAACTTCACTTTTACCAGAGGAAAAACGAATCATCGTTTCCTAAATTGTCTATACAGATACACTCACCCTCTTAATGTGGACAATGTTTCTCGAGTGTAGTTGTTTATAACGTTTATCGTGTTTTTATATCTTCATCAAAACTCCTGTAAACCTTTCTTTACTTATTTCTGTGTCCTCTTTTTTTTTTCTTGGTGTTTTTCTGAATTCACATATTTGTAAGTCACAATATGGTTTTTCGCTGTATATTATAATGTCACATTCCTTGTAAAGTGAGAGCTTTACGCGTGGCCTGAACCCGTGACCGAGTAGCTTAACGTTGCTTGACATTACGTAATTTTTTTTTAATGTGCCTATAGTGTCAGGTTACTGGATTAGTGCAAGAAACCAATTTGTACTTTAGTACCGTATTTATTTTGTCATAATTATTTTTAGAACTGACAGCTTTTAAAAATTAATGAAGTGTCATCCGCGGGCAGTCACTTTTACAAATATTTATGACAAAAAAAAGGTAAATAATTGACGTAAATTAAAATAAAAGGACCTCTAAATGTGGGCTCATGTGGCATCCATAAGAAATGCCCATAGTCAGAATCGACCCATGTGACTGCAATAGGTACTTGTTGACCTAAAATTATGAAGGGCAAAAAGCAAGTTCTCACAGTACAAGTGAAGGAAAAAATCTGAATAGGTACACTCTGAAAATTATTAATTTGTTGTTAATATAATAGTTTTTAACTGTAACCTTAGTATCATAAAGTTAATTAGTTTGACAGCAGCGTTTGGTTTTAATCATGTTTTAAACGGTTTTGATGGAGTCATAAAAGTCAGTTCACAGCATCGAAATGACATTTCGCAATTTCGGGGGGTTGAAACCGGTGTGCGGGGATTTCTCGGGGGTGAAGACCGCCGCGCGGGGACCTTGCGCACTGAAACTCGTACTAAAACTCCTCATCATACAGCGGCTAGATATAGTATGTATGGTTAGACGGTAAACCACAGCGGTAAACGCAGAAGCATTAGAGGACTTCTAATGCTTAATAGGGATAAAAGTATATTCATTAATTCAAAGGAACTATACGTCTAGTTCTATAACTTTTAATTTTGTGCCCGTACAGTACTGTCTGTTTGTTTCTGAGATAAAATTTAAAAAAAATTGTTTAAATGGCAGAAACCATAAGATATGTTAGAAAATGGTTAAGCAATGGGTACTTAGAATGACAAAATTTCAAGGGCGATAAAAAACACAAAATTAAGCATCTTTAATAATAGACATCGTAGTAACCACGTAAAAATAATGTGAAAAACAATCCATTCCAAAATTTTCGTTAATAAGAGACGATTCCACAATAGATCGCGCAGATCGCGCTGTATTTATTGATAAACGATTCAACGACGATGCGGAAGCACATATTTAATATTTGATTTATTTATTTGGTTATTATTAAGTACTAGTAAGTATATTTTTGCGATTATTTATTTTATATTAAACATTATATTGGCGGGATAGGTTTAAGAATACTGAAATACAATTAATACACCTGTAATCCTTTATTATTATTTATTATTGGTTACAACGATTTTCCGACAATTCCTTGAAAATGTTAATACCTATTAAATCTAAAAAGTTATCAGAAATAACTAATTACGAATTACATACAAGGAAAGAAAAATTTTCATTTTTCTTTGCGATATATCATTTCAATACCTTTGGTAACTTCTTCGCTTTGATCTTTGTCACCCCATCCCCATAGATTTTTTTCTTCGCCTGTCCTTTGCGATCGAGCTATTATCATTTTATCTGGAACAATTTTCAAGTCATATGCCCACCCAATGTACGCAAACAGATTGATAAACATAGTAGCGGCGTTGAATTTAGTGTTTCCAAGTTCAGATGCTCTATAGTCGTATGGAAACACGTGATGGTAATTGTGAAAACATTCTCCGGTGGTCAACAGCGAAACCGAAAGGTTTTCCACAGCTTTAATGTTCTTGTCAAAAGGTCGATTACCCCAATAATGTCCGATGCTATTAACCAAGAAAATAAGATTAATAGTGAGAACGTGTCGAAGCATTGTGGCAATATGCCAAGAATTGTTTAGGCTTTCATTCCAAAAATACATCGGAACCACTGTAGGTATGACATATGCCCACAAGCCAATTACTATAACGGCATACTTCTTTTGAAATCTCAATAATGGATCGTTGTAAATATCTTCCATGTAAATAGTTTTTCCTTTCTTCAACACTTCAGGATGCTTTCGTACAAACAACCATCCTATTTGGGAAAAGAATAATCCACGAGTCGAATTGTGAGGGTCTGCATCGGTATCGCTATACTTGTGGTGTAGACGATGATCTCTCACCCAGTACGTAGCCGTGTTCATGTAAGCGATGCTATTAAAAATCAAGAGAATCACCTGCAACGGCAATTTAGCCTTATAGGTCCTGTGACACCAAAGTCTATGTGCTCCAGCTGTAATTCCAATTTTCGCCGCTTCAAGTAGAAACAACGACCATATTATAGTAGCCCATTTAGCAGAAGTAAAACACAAATAAAAACCATATAATGCAGCTAAATGCATATACGCGAACTTGATCACATTGTGTTTGACAAGTGTATGTTTAAATGGGGCTTTGCTTTCTTGTGTCTCCATTTTGTCTAAGACGACTGAGGAATTTGCAAACATTTATATATACCGAAAAAAGGTTATATTCAGATAACCTTACTGTTCATAACGAGCCTAAGAATTCAACTGACAATGTGTGTATAAAATCTTAACAAAAACGCCATACAGTAACAGACACGACGCACAATCAACTAGACACTCGGGCACTGACGGACGGACTCGAAGCAGACACGGTTATAAGCACAAAACAACTAATATTAACACTTTCAAGCGCGGTAGGTACGCGATAGAATGTTACGAAAATGCATATTACATTGCCACAACGTATAATAACGTCAAAAAAGTAATGATTTTACAGAGCTTTTTTTTATTCACGGTGAGCTTTATTTTGGAACATCGTGTCAAAATGTCAAACTTATAGCGCCACGGAGTATCTATTTATGTTGCCTCATGTAGTGGACTTAAGTCATATGCACAACGTACATACACGTACATACTACTCTGCTATTCGGTGACCCTGCGCTCCTTACATTTAGTCCGGTTGTGTTAGTAGAGATGATTCGTGTGTTAATTTGTATGTTTCAGTGGATAAACGTTTGAAAAAAAATATTTGAAGAGCCGCCTCCGGAGGTGATACGGTGCAAATAAAGATCATAATACACAGTGACATATCTAGACTTTCCTGTCATAAGATGCTCAGAACAATCTACGTCAAAGGTAGCTTTACGTCAATGACAATCTTCTTTTGTTATATGGTAAAGATATACCTATGTCATCTTAGAGAATATTATCGACTTGGCACCGCGCTCGAAAGTGTTAAGTACGCCGCCCTCATCGTCAGTGCATTTTAGGGATAGTATTAACTTTATAAGAGTTTTACAAGATGGCGCATGTGAGGGTGACCTGTTTTCTGGCGTCATCTTGTAAAACTCCGCCAATAATTTGTTTTTTATTCGTTTCGTATTTGGGCTGATAATTGTTCTAATTAATGCCCTTTCAATAAATAAAATATAAAAAAAAATTAACTTTATAAATTCAACCAACTGCTGGCACAAAAAATGCATTCCGAAATTTCTAATTTATGAACTAGTGGATAGTATAGTAATTTATGCTCTTTGTAATTATACCTAACTTGTGTATGTAGCACCTATTTTTTTTCTGATAGTTACATTTCAGAGAGATGTGATTTGATTCCAAGTCAAAATATTTGCCGGTCTTCCATCAGCCTGCATCGTTCTGATTTCGGACCAGTAGTCAAAGTTACGACATCACCTACCACGACGAAACATTTACATGTTAACTAGGATCTGCCACAGATGTAAAAAAAAACTTTATTTACAAATCGTCAATCCGAAAAGATTCCAAAAGTTCTTGTCATGGGGCGTCAAAGTTATTTTAAAATCTCTATTCACATGGTAAAAGTTTGATTCTGTTAAATGATGAAAATGAAATTGTGAAAATGTCTGGTGCTTATAGCTTACGGCGTAAGGTTTTATATAGTGGGATCTCAGGCTATAATGTTTTATAAAACACTTATCTATATAATTTTATGAAATTCTTTGTATGTGTTTGTGTGTACTAGTGGTATGTTGGTGGCTATTTAGCTTTAAAAGTATTTGACAGATAGGCATATTAACTAGAATCAGTAGCTTGTTCAGAAGTGAGATATATTACGCTTTACAGTTGTAGGCCACCAAGAGGCAGTGCATAAGATAATTTATCTAAAACGGCTCGGTCGATTTTAATGTAATTTTTTGAGTTACATTGGTATCACATCAGAACAGGCTCTTAAGTAGATTTTACAGTGATAAGCTACCGGGAAGTGCTGCAGTAGATATGTTCCTTTTAAATGGCTGAGCCGATTTTGGTGCGGTTTTTACATTACATAGGTCTGTAACACCTCAAAGCAGGGTCTTAGATTAGTTTACAGTTTGTCTACAAAGGATGCTGGAATAGATGTTTTTTCAAATGACTAGGCATTTCGTTATCATCAGTCTACATCCTTGGCTGATGATAATAAAAAACAGGCTTTATGATTTAAAAAAAAAATTATAAATAAGAAAAACAAATAGTTATATCTTACAAAACCCACGACGAAAAAAACGTTAAGTATAAATAAATAATAAAAAGATAGTCCCCTCGAGTTTCAGAACTTTCAATGTGATGGAACGTCATGTCCCCCTTTTTGTAGACGCTACAAATACCCATTTGTAGCGTCTACAAAAAAGTCTACACGAAAAGCTAATCAACATATAAACGCCGAATACAGTGGCGAGATACAAGCGGCTAGGCGGTCGCCGCCATTAATTTATTTTAATTAAGTGCACGAACGGCAAGCGACCTTTGACACTATACTCTAAACTCCATTTCAAATGAATAAAAATTAGCTCCTTGTGATTTATGTAGTGGCTGATCGCAGGAGTGCGACATGTGCCTTAAATGTAATCCAATGTAATAAAACTCTGTCACTGGTCGACAGGATACAGAATATTTAGGGTTAGATGACAATATGAAGTGAATTCTAACGTCAATTCAAGTAATATTAGTAGTTTCCGACGTTTGTCATTCATTCAACACAATTGCACTAGATTGGTATTATATTACAACTAGCATCCGCTTGCTACTTCGTACGCGTGATATAATCGATAACAGTAATAATAATATGGGGAACATCTCAGACACAGTCATCTAGTCCCACCTAAACAGAGTACATAAATATCTTTATAATACTGTTACGGGCTACTGGTTCGGATATTTGGGATGCACTAAAACACTAATTTTAGTTCATTTTATTTTATTATAAACAGAATTACAAATAAACTTAAGAACAATCTCTATCGAACACAAATTACACCGTTATAACACTCCGCACTTCGCAACTTATCGCGCTTGACTTATTTCCAAAAAAACCGTCCGTTTGACTCTGATCATCGCCTTAAATACTCATATCCCCTCCACGAGTCAGACGTCGCAAATATTCTAACTCTCGAATATTTAACTTATCAATTACATTTCGATTTTTAGAGCTTACTCGAAGCGTGGGAACCAATGTAAGCGCCACTGCGCCTAATAAATGTGCGTTGATTTTTGGAAATATCGAGACGTATTTGTTTGTACAAACCGCCTCATGGATTTTATTTTTCAACTAGCGACCGCCCGCAGCTTCGCTTGCGTAGACTACACATTCCTGTTTTAGGTAGTATTAACTTTCGAAATGGTTTAATAATAATAATAATAATAATAATCATTTATTTTCAGGTGCTAGCCCCATAGTAATTTTACATATTTACACAGTATTTACATATCAACTACTAAAACTAAACAGTACAATAAAATAAAATATTAACAAACTAAACAGTAAATTAAGTATACATACTTTTTGCTGAAACTAATATTGGGTACACCCATTCAAACTTTCAATCTTCATTCTCCCCACTCCTTTAGGGAAACCGATACTCCCATACTTTTCACCTCCCGTTTCCCACCCTTAAAATGTGGAAATCCAAAAACCCTGAAAGACATCATTATTTTTTTATGTCAATATTTTTATGTTTCTAACTTTAAAAAACAAAGACTCATACAAAGCCCTTTCGTCCCTCCCTCCTTAAATTTGAAATTTCCACATATTCCTTTCATAAAAAATTGATACGTTATAAAATAAACCACTGATCCAAATTTCGGCTTCCTAGACTTAGTAGTTTCGGCTTTATCTACGTTGATAGATCAGTGAAGACAAACGACAGACAGACACAAAAAGTAGCTGATGTCACTCTTGACAACCTTCTTTCACGTCTGCAAAGTTTCATTAAAATCTGTTGAGCCGTTTTGAAGATTAGCTTGAATAGACACATAGACGTACAGACAAACAGACGGACAAAAAGTAGCGTATGTCACTTTTGACCACCTCCTTTTCATACCCATGAAATTTCATTAAAGTCGGTTTAACCGTTTTGGAGATTAGCTCGAATAGACAGATGGACGTACATACAGACATACAAAAAGTAGTGTATGTCACTTTTGACCAATTCTTTTCCATATCTGTGAAGTTTCATCAAAATCAGTTTAGCCGTTTTGGAGATTTGCTCAAATAGACAGACAGACAGATAGTATTATTTTATACATGTAGCCTATAGCCTTCCTCAATAAATAGACTAACCAACACAAAAAGAATTTTTCAATTTGAATTAGTAGTTCCTGAGAAACAAACAAACAAACAAACAAACGAACAAACGAACAAACGAACAAACGAACAAACGAACAAACGAACAAACGAACAAACAAACAAACGAACAAACAAACAAACAAACAAACGAACGAACGAACGAACGAACGAACGAACGAACGAACGAACGAACGAACGAACGAACGAACGAACGAACGAACGAACGAACGAACGAACGAACGAACGAACGAACGAACGAACGAACGAACGAACGAACGAACGAACGAACGAACGAACGAACGAACGAACGAACGAACGAACGAACGAACGAACGAACGAACGAACGAACGAACGAACGAACGAACGAACGAACGAACGAACGAACGAACGAACGAACGAACGAACGAACGAACGAACGAACGAACGAACGAACGAACGAACGAACGAACGCACGAACGAACGAACGAACGAACGAACGAACGAACGAACGAACGAACGAACAAACAAACAAACAAACAAACAAACAAACAAACAAACAAACAAACAAACAAACAAACAAACAAACAAACAAACAAACAAACAAACAAACAAACAAACAAACAAACTCTTCAGCTTTATAATATTAGTATAGATTCGTGACATTTAATTCTCTATCTGGATTTTTCTGTTTTATTGAATGACCGTGGGAATTTTTCGAGTGAGTTCGATAACCTGTCGACGACGTGCTATTATAGATAGGCGTCACAATACATACACCCAGAAACGGAAGAATGTTCATGTTCATGCACACAAATATTTGTACCGGGCGGAATTTGAACTCGCGACCGCAGTTCTGTAGTTTGTAGTAGTTTTAAAAATGTATTTTTTTATTATTTTAGGATCCCTATTAAGCTATTACTCGACAGCGAAGGGATTGCCCTCTGCAATCAAGTTATAAATCCTAACTTATAGTTTCCGCCTGCAATACCTTACACCATTAAAGTCGTATATATATATTGTAATATCTGCATAGTAGATATCGGACAAAAATACATTGCATGATGCATTTATTCTATGTTGTTCAAATCAAATTCTACAGAATACGTATATAGGTAGTTTTTCTTTTTTCAGTTAATGGTCGCTTTTATAATTCTTAACGCTACGATATTATCGTGGACGTGCACGATACAATGGTAACACGGGGAAGTACATTGTATGGAAAAATATGAAGACGCTTTTAAATTTCCGTCCACGATAACGTTATAACGTGCACGTCCACGAAATAACGCTACGATTTTTTGGACACCAAGCTTCCCTCTAAAACCGTCGCGATATTTTTACGATGTAGTGCGCACCTACAAGGGATAATTTATATGTGTGAGTGAGTCCACGTGCTAGCGCATTTCTGTCAACATTTTACTTATAGCCGCCCTACTTGCTTATTTTACTTGTTAAGTGTGTGTAGTAACATTATTCGAGCTCGTAGAAAAGCGACCATATCTGTGGGACAAGTCCGTAGAGGAATTTAAGATTAAAATTCTAAAATAAAATTTATAATAATATTATAAACACTCATCTGTTACAGACGTAGATAATTGTGAAATTACGCACAATAATCTATATGTATATAAATGAAATAAAGCTTGTTAGGGGCCGTTCAAGTATTACGTAAGCAGATTTTTTGCAATTATCAACCCACCCCTCCCCCTAATCAGCAAAAGTAAGCAAAGTCTTACCCCTCCCTCCCATGCTTACGTAAACATTGGTACAATTGATTGATCCATGAGCAGCAGTTATAAATTTAAAAATAAGGAATAGGTTTGGAACAGAGGATTGTAACGCACACAATATTTATTGAAATAAACTTTACTTACTGACACGGTATTTTCAATACAGAGTAAGTTACAAATATTATAAAAAAGTAAATAATTACTGCTGACGTAATCACCATCTGGATCTCCCCACCCCCCATGTCATCAAAAATAAGCAAAGCAAAGACCCCCCGCCCCCTTAAAGTGCTTATGTAATACTTGAACCGTCCCTTAGTTTCACTAAAACTCGAGAGTGGCTGGACCGAATTGGCTAATTTTGTTTTGAAATATTTCTAGAAATCCATGGAAGGATTAAAAGGTAAGAAAATATTCACAAATTGCAAGGAAAAACAACAATATAGAAAAAACAACAATATAATTTTCCCTACAAACCGTTCGTACCCGTCAAACAGGGTGCACACAAAAATCATTTTTTTTACTCTTTAATCGGCTATCTCGAAAGCGGCTCGAATGATTTTATGAAATTTTGAATTTAGTAGTGAATTAGATAGATGAATTTCCAAAACAGATTTCTCTAAATAGGTTCTATGATTATTAAGCGCCAGGGGACGCTGCAGTAAATGTGTATGTTTACATGCGTATCACATGCGCATACACAATTAAATAAGCTGTGGGGGATGGGGACGTTGCTATAGATATATATCTTTAAAGCGGTTGGGACGATCTTGACGCGGTTTTTTGACCGCAAATTTCATCTAAGAACATGGTCTTAGGTATAAGACAAAAAACCACGTAGAGATCCTCCCAGCCGTTTTAGAGAAATGTATTCATTACAGCGCCCCTTGTGGCTCATAGCTGCAACCTTTATCTAAGAACCTGCTCTTTGATGCTATCTGTGTAACGCAAAGAACCGCATCAAGATCCTCCCAGCCGTTTTAGAGACACATATCTATTGCAGCGTACCTTGGTGGCCTATAACAGCAAACCTTATCTAAAGACCTGCTTTTAGGTGATATCTGTGTAACGCAAAAAACCGCATCAAGATCCTCCCAGTCGTTTAAGAGACACATCTACTACAGCGCACCCTGGTGGCCCATAATAGCAAACCTTAAAACTCTTGGTAAAAACAAGCTTTATTTTATATAAAAGCTATGTATCTACTAAAATTTAAAATAATCATCAGCGTTTAAATATCAAAAGTATGGCTATTAAAATACAAAATAATTATATATTTTAAAAACTTCAAGCGTTATACGTCATCTATATATATATATATATATAAAGTCCCCGCCGCGTCCTGTCTGTCTCTCTAAACGCGATAAACTCAAAAACTACCAAACGGATTGCATATTGTTGACACCAATGGATAGAGTGATTCAACAGGAAGGTTTACGTGTATAATTCATTAATGTTTTGTGCTTTGTTGAAATATGATGATTGTTGTTGAAGAAGTCGGAAAAAAATCAAGCCGACTGGGAGCTTTCATCGAAAATGCTGCCTAATCCTTTTGATATATAACAGAATAATCTATTTAGGAATTGTGGAATATAGGACTAAAGAAAAGTCCGCGATGGCATATGTCTATCTTTAATGGATAGCGTAGGTACTATACCTATTTTTATGTTTAAAAAAATGGTGTCATATGATAAGGTGATTGGAAAGCAATTTATACAGATACAGTATTAATCCTTATCAAATTAAATACTTTATTTACCTTCAGTATTTCATGCAGATTATGATTGCCCTTTACACCATACAATTAAATTTAATATCTTTGGAGCTATTGCAAAATATGTATAGCGCGCGACCAGCCGGGCGGCCAAACGGGACGACGCGTCACGCGTAGTTAGGTTAGCTTAGGTCATATGTATTTTTTCTTTACTTTTTCAAATATTTATAAAATTGGAAATAAAATGCTTTAAAAATACACTAAGTAGGATAAACTTGCGTCATATTTAAAGGTAATTAAATCCAATCCACATTATCCACATGTTCGACGCAACAAGCTGATATGACATTACGACATAAAAAACATTACGGCTTATATGCTCTGCTACCCGTGCGAAGCCGGGGCGGGTCGCTAGTGTGTAATAAATACTAGTTTGAAAAATGTCTAAAACCTCAAGCTATATATATATATATACATTTCACATTTCAATAGCTATTTTTAATTCTTAGTAGGTAAATTAATAAAATAAAGCTTGTTTTAAAAAAGTTTCATATATATATTTTATTTTGGAGGCCCAAGGGGGTGTTGCGCGCCGACTGGAGACGGGATTAGGTTATTGTTATATAGTATATAGTACATGTTACTATGGAAGTGGTAAGGCTGAAAAAGAAACAAGTAAAAGGTGGGATTTTATGTTTGGCCTGACTCACAATAATGCCCTTATCTACACTATTAAATGCATTTTTTGATCTCAAGTAAAATAATACTGATGCAGTCATCATTGGCCGGGTTAACAGCAAAATTGTGTGTGGTATGGTGGCGGCCTCGCAACCTAAACGGACCCCAAACCCTAGCTGGTGCGGGTATAAGCAGGTGGACATCTCCTCTCTAACAGCTCGACGACCCACTTTGGTGGTCAGGCGACGGAACGTATTTCGGATAGCAATTGGACGAACGCCTCTGTCCTTTTTTCTTAATGCACAAAGAGAAGCGCCAAACATGGAAGGATATATCTACTTCCGAGTTTAGAAGAACACAGAAAACGAAATTACATAATTGAGTCGCGCATCCGGCTAGTCGAAGATCGAAGACCATTTCTTGCACACAAACTTGCACCGGGAAGGTATTCATTTCCACCGGAACAAACTTGCACCGGTTTTCATTCACATCACAAGTTTCCATTTACAGAACTAGATAACCATATTGGTGTCTCCTGCGGAAAAAAGAAATTAGGTACCTAAATCTTTCAAAACATCAGGTCTGATACCATCAAGACATCCAGTAGAGGCATTTGAAAAGCTCCTTTTCCATTCCATTCCATTCCATCAGCCCTTTTTATACCCCACTGCAGGGGCTTAGGCCTCCCCACAAGATGAGAGGGCTTGGAGCTTAAATCCACCACGCTGCTCCAATGCGGGTTGGCGGATTGTAACGACCGCCATCTATTGACAACAACCGGGACCGACTCCTTAACGTGCTCTCCGAGGCACGAAGTCAGTGATAGTTGATGTACTTAAGTCAGACAAAAGTCATTGGTACACGCCCGGAAGTCACGCCACGCTAACGTCACGGCCACATGGCCTTATAGATTAGAAACAGGTTCGCTGCGTTTGGGCTATCACGACACGAAAAGCTTCTTATGACATCAATTATAGTATATTTTGGGTAAGTGGACAAACAAGTATCACCCGGAACTGGTGGATCTGGGAAGCATGAGGATCTTGACGGGGATGAATGTTATATACGAAGAGTTTTCAAGGTTGATTCGTCACAAATGGCGAAGTCATTTTTGGATAACAACAAGCGCACTGTACCTTTTATGTCATAGCTAATTTCATCTCAATACGCCTAGAATATTTATTAATACGTTACGTGATGATGTGATGTTGGACAGGTAGTTTAGATTTTTCGGTGTCAATTTTTATTGTTGTAGTCAGTGATTTATTTTATTTATCTGGCTTTTTAAGGGCTGAATAAGAAAATAAAAAAAAGTTTTCGTAAACTTAAATTTCGTAAACGGTATTTTCAATACACCCCGAAATCAAATGTGAAAGCTTAATTTGCTGCACAACGATGTGCAACTTTGAACTCTTTATAGAATTTTTATGGACCGACGACGACGTCTGGTGAGAAATTTAACTGTTAAAACATTTTCAACAGATAGAACACTGATTATGTTGTTTTCGAGAACATGATTGTTACTTACCTAAATGTGAACATGAACAACCCGCGCAAAACTAGTTCGAAGTGGAGATGTCCGACTGATAAGTGGCCTGTGAACTGATCACGCAGTTTATGTGAAACCATATATAACAACCAAAACAAATAACATAGACATCATTGAAATTCAAGGCCAAATTACCGCACAAGCACGTAGAACCTTGCATAATATTTGTAATGAATATGTATACTGGTCGCATTGCCACGTTGAATGGCAACACTAGTAATATTCTTATAGAAAATAGGTTATATCATCATCATCATCATCATCAGCCCATTTTTACCCCACTGCAGGGGCTTAGGCCTCCCCCAGGGTGAAGAGGGGGGCTTGGAGCTTAAGTCCACCACGCTGCTCCACTGCGGGTTGGGAACTGTAACGACCGCCATCTATTGACAGCGTCCGGGACCGACTGCTTAACGTGCCCTCCGAAGCACGGTGTCAGTGATATTGTGTACTTAAGTCAGAAAAAGTCATTGGTACACGCCCGGATTCGAACCATGGCCCTATGGGGCCTTATAAATTTGAGACAGGTTCGTTGCGCTCTGGGTTATCACGACATTATATGAACATGGTTGGACAGGTTACATAAATTAATTCAATTACGTAACTAAATTAATTACAAACACTATAACAACCTAAACAATCTAACACAATAAACAATCTAAAAAAGTTTATATTACTGGCTTTTGTAAGGAGCGACGAAATTTTCTTATATTTCTGACCACCGCTGACACTTTAGATTTAGTAGATTTCAAAAATCTTATCGTTAAGTGTTATAAGTAGTAGCATCTCAAGTGAAAAATAATCAAATTTTATCATGCTCATTAATATCGATTTTGCTTTTGTATCGACCGTCGAAGTGTTCTTTTGTTCTACCACTTTAGGTTTCGTAGTTTCCAGAGATCTGAACGTTCCTAAACTTTATCTGTAGTAGCATATCTAATATCGGAACAAAGCAACAAGCTTTTGTTTCTTCTTTTCAGTATGAGCGACATTCTTTCTAAGGAAGCAAATTAGAAAGCTAGATCAGGCAGCTATGGACAGCTAGATGTTTCCTGGACTGACATTCAAATAAAATTCTTAAGTTGTTTATATATTCAAATGTGAAGTTCAAACGCTTCCCAATAATGAACCAAGACGGGATATTTCAAATTTTTTGGGGACAGTTTCAGGCTGTGAATCTGTCTCATGAGAAACACACATGTACATCTTTAAACAACACTCTGTATCTGGCCCCGTGCATACTTCCTGTCAACTAAATAGTCATAGTCTAAGATGACTATTTTTTTTTTAAATCCAGTACACAATTCTTTTGGGGATCTGGAACATTTTTCAAAATGACGTTCTTTCCTATACAGATGATGATATTTGAAAGCAGTAAACAGTTTTATATAATGGTTTCGTCACAAAATCTTGTACATAACTTCAGAAGGGGCTAGAGTCTACTAGACTATGGGGTAGTTCGATCTACTAAGGATCGAACTACCCCATATACCATTTACAGTGATATATATACATGTAAACAAAGTACAATATTTCCTACTTTGTGATTCAACAGATTTAAGATACATTATTTTTTAATAGTCAAAATCGTCAGGATAATAAAATTATCAAGGTCCTAATACCTATTCCTAAACCGTTCGTTCTAAAATTATAAAAAATTAAAACATGAAGTTTATGGTACAATACTTAATTTATATTATTGCGAAATAATCTTCTTTTTTTTTCTTTTTTTTACATCTATTACTAGCTAATATTTGCATACAGTTTTATTCATAGTGGTTTTATTCTTATAATCGTAGGTATTTTAACACTGGTCAACGGCCTTGACAACATTGCTCATGAATAAGTTTCCAATCAAAGAATAACATTTTAATTCACATGTAATTTTGTTAATGGATACTTCGAGCTATCGATTAAATTCTCCACATTTATAACATTTGCACTCGGAAGGTTCTCGGAGACGTACTTCCATTGTGGCTAGTTCTTCTTCTTCTAGTCGCAAACCGTCAGGATCATAGCAATGTGTCAAACTTACTAGTCGTTCTTCTAAAAAGTTTTCCTTACAACAAAAGCATTCCTGGAAAATAAAAACTTCTTTTGACTAAGTTCAGCAATAAAAGTAAAGAAAATATTTAACATGTTGAATATAAAGAGAGATAAATTCAAAAAATTGTACTTTTATTGTATTTTCAACGGGTTATATTAGCAAAAATTAAAACATCACGAATCTATAAATAGAGCATGAAAATATTTTTTCAGTTGAGAATATCTTGCCTATAAAGGTTTACTCTAACATCTCAAAAACATCGCCAACCAAAATAAAAATATATACCATGTTAAGATTTTCTAACAAAGCAATTTCAAAATATTGCTCCGGTCCAGAAATATTTAGTTATAGAGCTTACGCTATTCTTCAAAAAAAAAAAAATTATTTTGGAAAAGCGATTTCTGAGCGAAGCACCAATATAAAGGTATATTATATTATGAACTAGAAGCTAGGGAAATGGTACGTCCATGCCTTTAAACAAGTAGATTGCATGGTTCGTTCCGAAGTGAAGTGACTGACGACGAATGAACACATATGAATGCACGAGTGACATTATATACGTTCTATTTTTACCTTTGATCTATTTTGTTCCTTATTGGCATAACAGCCACAGTTTTTCCAGTTCGAGATTAAAAAAGTAATACTTTATTATATGTCGATACCTACACATTAATGTATTTTGGATTCTAAAAAAGGTACCTTTAAAAATCCTGAAGGAGATACCACAGAAGGTTGGACTTGACTGTTGCACATCCCTTCGCATTTATTTAAGTGCACTTCACCGCTACACGAACGAACTAGTCGACCAAATTCATCATACTCTTCTATACAAAAAAGTAATTAATTAAAAAATTGTTTCTCTTTGTACTTAGGTGATGTAACGATACGTATTTTAATTTTTATAAGCAATTTCAAATTCTGAAGCATTATCTATATATGACACTCTTATTTCATAATACTATTATTTTATGACTAATAGAGTATTCGAGCCGAAATATACGAACTTAATTAGATCGGAAAGAAAATTTCTTCGTATAATTTAACTTCAATTTCAAGACCAAAATGTTTAAATTAAATATTTTATCATAAATGAGTTATTGATCAAAACGGCACGTTTTCATTGTTAACTCTTTGTCATATTGCAAATACCAGCATGATCCTATTGCCATAGAAATTTCGGAATTAGCAATATGCCATTTTAACAGTCCTCTCTTGATTGACACGTTATTGACGCTACTTAAAAGCTTCTGAAGTGACCGAAACAAGTGGAAATTTGAGGAAATAAGGTCAAGTCTACAAGTTACATGTAGCAAACATTTCCTACCCCCGTTATCTCAATTTTTGCTGGGTCTAAAAACATCTGTAATCTGGACCAGATTACAAGTAATTAACACCAGTTGTTATTATGATGTACGTAAGATATTAATCAATTCACGCCATTTACTTTTATTATTTTATTTATTTTTTTGACGACCGCTTAGCCTAGTGGGTAGGGACCCTGCCTACGAAGCTGGAGGTCCCGGGTTCGAATCCCAGGTCGGGTCAGTATTTATATGATGAATATCGATACTGGTACCGGGTCTTGGTTGTTAAATGTATGTGGTGTCTTCGCTTGGTACTCGAAAACACAAACTAATGCTTAGTTTGGGGCACAGACGTTCTTGTCATGTGTACGTTATTATTATTGCTTTCAATTGCTTGCTTTACTCTCATGATTTGCTGACGGTAGAGGTCAGAATCGTTGATTTTTCCCAACGGCGAAAGGTCATAATGATAAATAATTTTCCAAACACACCATATACACACACCCATTATTTCGTACTAAAGCGGGTTTGTCACTGTGTGTTAGGTTATCTGTATTTAGACTATGGTTTCGAAGGCAATTTTTTTTTTTAACAATTTTATCATAAGCGAGCTTCTTCTCATTACGCATGATCTATCCGTTCAAAACTTATCTATTCACAAATGTCATTGTTTTTATCGGTAACAAGACTCCCAGAGCAAGCTCCATATTTCGCGTAAATTTTTGTACAATTTGTAATCTTATTGTGACCGCATTAGGTTTTAAACGGAAGCAACTTTTTGTGGCTTGTGCTGATTTTTTTTATAATTATTTGGGCAGATTTCATTTAAATATTTCTTTTTCACTTTCGGTTTTTTCCATAGACTGAAAAAAAAACAGGTAGATATGATAAAAACTAGCTTTTTATTCAATTTAATTTTTCTTGCAATTTTCTACTTTTCAATAGTAAGCGAGTACGAGAAGTCTAACCATCGTAATTCGATAACAACTTCAATTATAACAAAATACGAAAAAACTTTCTCTCGACCTATTATTATTAAACTTTATCTATAAAATTAAGTGTAAAAATCTATGTTTACCTTTCATAACATGTACTTCAGTTGGCATTGTTTCACAGCTTTCACCTTTAGTCTCTAACGCAATATTAATCAAAATAAACCACCCTATCATATAAATAATACTAGAAAAGGCGAACATTTTGAGAAAATATTACAAATTACTAATTTTTTAAATTAAAATGTAATTATAGCATGCTTACACACAAATCCTTTACAAGTAATAACCCAACCAGCAAAAGCTTGCTTTTATACCCTTAAAATTATGTCACGACAGCATTAGGCTTCTCCGCCCCAACATGTTGACAGCAGGGGTTCTTCGTGGATTAAGTGTAAATGGGTGTTCGAACGAAGCATATAGTATAAAAAAATGCAAGTGTTTGTACTTACCATGGATATACCAATATCAAGTTGTGATAACAAAAATGTGAACAAAAAAACTATACGCTGCAGACCAACCAATAGCTTCACTCCACTTGATGATTTGAAATATTCATTGAAAAATAGAATTTTGTGTGAACCACATGTTCCGTATAATATGTTTACGCATACTTTTTGAAAGTCAAAATGATTAGATATCTCGTACCGGTTTCTTAAAAAAATATGGTTAGGTAAATCATTGGTTTTTATGAGGTAATAAGGGACATACATACTTATAACGTAGGTACCCACAAATTTTTTTTTTAAATAACAATCAAAAATCGTTTCATTTTAATGTTTACTTAATTTAAATATACGCACAAAACCTTGTAACCAAACAGTTTAGAAGAGTTATATTAATTTGCCATGTTTGTCCGGTTTAGGCCATCGAATAAAAAATATTATAATAATCCTTCACTAAGTAAATCAAATATTCTTATTCATAATCTTCAAATACATTACAAGAGTGAATTTATTACTTTATGAGAAAACGTCTCCACAAAGGCTTATCCAAAAAAGTGCTGGTTTCCAAGTTTTCGGATTGAATACATCTTCTTGTTTCGCAGGAAACTTTCCTCTTAACGCAAGAATCTTTTAATTCATTTAAGTCACTCAAAGAGTAAATGCCAAATCAGCTGTTTACGCTATAGATAATAAAGTTGAATTCATCGTGGAAACATGCCTCCAATTGGGCGGCAACGGCATTTTATCACAAAAAGTAGACTCGTAGCATTTTTTTCTAGACCTCTATCTGGTAACGAACGCAAATATCTAGCTATAGAGAAAGATCCTGCTGCTATAGTTGAATGCCTAAGGAAATGAAGATAACTTCTCATAAGAAGAACTTTCAAAATCATAAAAAATCTGAAATCTGTGGCGTTTATGATTGATCAAAAAACTGTTCAAAAATAAAAAACGACAAATTATAATTTTCATATAATAGCGGTAACATTAGAGCAAATATCGTGGCATCTACCAGTAGGTACGCCAAATAACTTAACCAAGTTACACAAAACTTACATATACCATCTAGTTGTAACAAGAATCGTTCATTGAGTGTTATTAAATTATATAAAAATAAAGAAAATCTTATCAAGGTATTTGGCCCAAAGGAGAGAATTTCGATCGATTTTCAGGTAGGTACCACTACCAGTCGTATCTTTCATTGATAGGTAATGACTCAAAAATAGCGATCTTTTTATTCTTATAAATGTTATTAATGCCGATTTGTAAGCTATAAAATAATTATGGAATAACCGAGCATTATTTTAAGGTACTTTTTTCTAGCTTTATATTTACAAAGAAAAGAAAAAATCGTGATTTTTGAAAAGCGAGACTTCTTCCATCTTACAAATTGTTGCCTATTTCAGAAACCTTAAATCTTTGATTACAATGGTGTATCAATTCAGGTATAAAATGGTAACTTGGTTTTTCTGGGATTTCAAAACTTTTTACAGCGAATGTGTTGCGGACTTGGCAAATTTTTTACAGGAATTTCTTTGTTGGGGTTTTTTGAACGAAGTAGCTAAAATATTTCTCATGTATTCACGTTTCTAAATAATTTCCCCAAATTCCAATTAAAAAAACTTATGCACGTTAATTCTTAGTTGTATAGTATTTTAAGAATACAATGTTTTCTTGTCTTCAGATAAACTGCATTTTATAAAACTTGCATGTCATCATTTCAATGCTTACGAAATCACTACGCAGGTTCGTGGGCATTTTGATTTCATAATATTTGCAAAGGTATTTAACATTATTTAATATGAAAAGAATTATATCATACTAAATTAATTAATAAATAAATCCTTTTTAACATTTTACATTTATAACGAAAATATGATTACGAAAAACATTATGATTACAAATGTATCAGAAAAGTAATAGGAATCGGTTAACATCGGACGCGCAGGTTTGCCCGAAGCACAGACAAGTCAACCTTATAGACCACGCTTTGACAGGGAGTAGCATTCGCCAAGACTATGTAGTGACACTACATAACTACGTCGCTAGTGAGCCGTCAGTTGGAAGCACGTCGGAAGCCATTAAATTGTCAATTTTGAACGAGCCAATGAAAACTAGCCGACCTCTCCCCGCACCCCGCCACTTTTTGGCGATTTCGTTTTCGTACTGACGTTTATTAAAGCGTGGTCTACAGGTTGACTGGTCTGTGGTGTGTGGCCCGAAGTTATTCAATGAAATAATTTTAATGAAAGTCATAAATTATAAAGATAATGCGGTAAAAACAGCTTTATTACTAAAAGCATTTGGTTTAAATTGTCTTGAAAATTGCAGGTACGTCCAGTCACATTACTTTTCTGATAGATCTGTATTGTCATAGATATTTAAATGTACTATAATAAATAAACACTGGATTGTGCGTATCCATGTCGGATATAGCTCCCGTTTCCATCCGTTCCGTCTAGGATAAAATCACTTCGTATCGCACGCAGATGCGGTACCGACTAAACACTATTGACGCTACTTGGTCTTGGTATACTCAAGTAGGAGCTGCGCTGTAAATAATCGCGTGAAGTACTTAAATGTACTCTCTATGTGTACAATTATTATTTGCTCGTGAGTCAGTGCAAGTAAAAACTTAAACTAAAAACGAATCTATAAAATTACGTCTTCAGTAAGCCGTCAATATCTTAAACAGATACAATACCGAGCAGAATATGCTGCAGCGTTGATAAGGCTATCGAGTTGGCAACTAGTCATGTTACTAATGAGTAAACAAGAAATTCTACACGAATACCAATAAGGTTATCAGCGCCGCAGCCGCCGAACAGACGAGACGAAGTCCATCCGAAACGTCAGATAATATTTACTACTCAAATAAGTCATTGTAGTATTGAGTTGCATTAATTTTCAATAAATATTTATTAAGTGATAATGTCTTAGGTATATCTCAAGTTCAGAAAAATCCTCTTGCTGCCGCCGTACCTATTACTTGTTATAGATGGGCATTACCCTCGCTACCAGCAATGCACGCGCCACTTCTACTGTTACGGACCGAAATGAGGCCCCGTTGAATTTCCTATTAAAACGGAGAAAGTGAAAAATGGCATATTTCAGTGATACAAAAATATATTTACAGTACCACGGAATGGCATTTCCTTTTTAGTTTTAGTTATGTGCTAACCTAAGCTACTGACATTTAATAATAAAAAATATAAATTCGATTATAAAAGACAATTAAATAAAAAACAATTTATTATGTTTAAAATGTCAACGGCCCTATGTACTAAATTATTGACAAAACTGATCTGTGATTTATTAGCCCCTTTCAATATCCCCTTTCATAAAACAACGATTGTCCATAATTTGGACATTTTGGACGGTCGCCACTGTTGCCAGTCTGGCGCGACATAGCCAAATCGCAGTCCGAGGTAGGCCATGGAGGTAGGTAGGTATGTGTATCATTAGGGTGTATACCTACTTCAAACACAAACATAGCGTCCTAATGTTTTCGAGATGCAACTGCACGACGAACTTCTAATTCAAGCGTTTTGGCACAGATAATAGATCGCGCATTCCCTTTTAAAATGTAAATACCTAGGTATCTTTGCTCATTGACTCTTTTAAAAAGACTGACTGGCGCCGGCGCTTGAACGCTCCCAGCTTAACGAAAACTTCGAAATCCCTTGACGAAATCCCAGCCCGGAAGTCTCTCAAAATTCCCTCATCGATCATTCAATTTTGAAGTTCTAATTGTAATTTAATATGACAATAATTCACGTCGCCGACGCTTTATCCGTTGACGTGCCACCTCAAAAATAATATTTCGTCGAAGGGGGCGGCAGCAGTCTCTTTGAAACAGCTGTCTCAAAAATTTAAGTTGATCTCCAATTTATTTTTATCTCAATTTTTTCCGTATTCGGCGATGTATGTAAAAACGCGTGAACGACCTTTGTAATAAGTACTTTTTAACATTGAAGTGCTTCTACGCATAAATTAACTTCACTATATATTGTTGGTTTCTGCGAATACGCTTATGGGTAGGTATACCTACTCGTATATATGCATATGCAAACGCATTTGTATATATATGTGAAATCATACTTTCGTTTTTTTTTTGCATATGTACCCCTCGTACCCCATTAAACATATCCTTTTGTTAGCTCTGTAACCG
This sequence comes from Luffia ferchaultella, assembly GCA_949709985.1. NCBI lineage: Eukaryota > Metazoa > Arthropoda > Insecta > Lepidoptera > Psychidae > Luffia > Luffia ferchaultella. The sequence continues at coordinate 8,930,388 of OX453251.1, forward strand.
TGGACAATACGACAGCATGGCCGACAATTTTTTTCCATTTTTTTTCGCAGTTGCATAATATCTGTCACAAAAATTGTCTGTGGTTACAAAAAATTACTTCATATTAAAATTAAAAAAAAAAAAGATATAGGTATAGACATTTTGTATGTCATTTCTATTAGTTGAAATGATGTTTGCGTAATCTTAAAAAAAATCCCATTAATTTAAAAATTATTGATAAAGTTAGTGTAAATAATGTATTATCATGATACCGCAAAAGCTGCTTATTCAGGTAATACTAAAGAGAATATTAATCGATATCACACCACTAGCGATAGCGACAACGAAAATAGTAGTCGCCAACATCCAACTCTTCCCTCCGCTTCCGTCGTCTTTACCTGCGGAAGTATCTTTACCTACTTAAGTCGGACCACTACTGGCATAGTATAAACTATTGGATAAAACTGCCACCAAACTACCACTGTGGTTTTAAATCCAATTGATCTAACTACCTGGCCTTGGTTTGTACATTTATAGCAAATGGATCGGCTTTCCATTGTTGCCGAATGAAAATTGTGGTCATAAAAATGATCAATTTGAAATCTGGCTAAGATTGGTTGATGATCCATCATTTAAAAAAAATAGGTTAAGTTATGGTTTGCAAAAAAAAAATTGTAAAATTATGCACACTATAAATTATTATTAACTATACTATAAATTATATAGCAATAAATAGAACATGCAAAAAGGTAAAAAGCTATAATGGAGGGAAGGGGTGTATACTTACCTATTTTAGGATTAAGTACAAGATAGTTTATGTATAATTGATCCGAAATTATTTTCGATGAACATAAAAAGGCCACTGAATACAAACTTATCAAACTGAAAGTTTTTTCATGTACGTATCTCCTAAAATATTTTATAACCAAATAAATTTCATCAAAATACATTCATGAATTTCTGCAATTTTTTACATCAACGAGTTGCGAAATTAATAGGAGGACACCGTGGGCGGAAAGATATTGTCACAGTTTATATTGCTGACGATATTGTTGGGGGTCTCTGATCTTGTGATCGAGTATTAACATGTATTAAACAAAAACAAAAGCGATAGAGAATGATGTAGTACGTGAAATTTTGATGTTGCTGTGTATCTAATAAATAAAACTGATGCATACACACTACTATGCATATGTACTCATTAGTTTCAGAAGTTACTCCTTTACAAGAAGAAAAAAAATGTGGTTCAAGTGATTTTACAAGCAAAGTAATTGGGGACTTCGGAAAATGGCAGTTACTGATAAGCGTCCTAATGTCACTACTCAGAATCCCGATGGCGTGGCTTCTCTTGGACATAATATTTCTGGCACCACCACAGCGCTTCTGGTGTCAAAAACCTGAATTGTTTGAAGAATACTCGGATGATGACTGGCGTCAAATTTGTTGCCCTGTAAATATTAAAGCATTAATAGGTTTATGTCGTATTCCATTGTTCTAGTCATTAGGTACTGGAGCCTTTTCTGCATTGATAAATTACAATTTATAAATGCAGAAAAACCTTCAGTACCTCAACATCAAAAGTAACTGAAATGAAAATCAAAACAACATAACTATAGGTTTTGACTTTGACTACAGACTTTGAAATATTTAATTATTTGAATCAGAAAAATAATAAGGATTGTCTCAAACAATGCGTCCGCTATGATAAGGTATCAGAAGAATTTTAATTTTATGACATCGGATATCAGGGTGACCCTACACACACATACAATTCGATATTTCCATTTTGGCAATTGGTCGCCAAACTAAAGCTAGCTATTCGAAAAATATGGTCTAAGGTATTTATTTTTTCGGTTTTCGTCTTGTATATGCCGGTTTTTATGTTTGCTGAATTACCTTATTAGAATTATTATTAATAGTATAACAATAGAATAACAGTTCAAAGAATCTAAATCGATTGACGTTTCCTAAAAATCGGTGCACATAGGTACATTAAAAACAACGTACGCGTCGAATACAGAACCTCCTCTTTTTCTAAAGTCAGATATAAAGGAACATGGGGGTAAGCCGGACGACATTTTAAACACATTCGTTCTATCGTCGCCCAGTATCTATTGTGCCGAATTGAATACGTATGTAATCAAGTCACCCTCACACTCGATAGTTTTATGAATTCATGTTTTTTTTTTCAGAAAAGAGGAAACCCGTGCTATATATATGATCCAGATGTTCTTATAAGCAATCCAGATTATGATCGAAAATATATACCAGTAGTGAATTGTCCCAAGTTCGTATACGACCGCAGCGTTTTTAACAAAACCATCACCTCAGAGTGGGATTTAGTTTGTTCAAGAAATTGGTTAATATACGTAGGTGTTTTTGCTGAATTCAATGGTCATACCCTATATTTTTACTCGTTGCAGTCGTGGCCATAATGAGGACACTATTCTGTGCCACTTTTGAGTCTTTGCGTCAACAACAACACTGTGTGTTCGGCCTTTCGTGCGTTTATTTATCCATCTGTTTATATAATTACGGCTTATCTTAGGTATTAAAGTAGAACGTTAAAAGTTTTTTGGTAAATAAAGTTCGACATTCTGCAGTACGAGAACGGCGCCAGAACACAAGCTGGAAAGCGGATTGGCAGCGACAACGGATAGTGGAGAGTACCTATACGATGTATAAAACAGATAACAGGATTAGTTAAATAAAATAAACTAAATAAATATTAACAAGAAATGATAGTTACTTAACAAATTCTGGAATCACTTTAGATGTAGACAAGGCAAACCTATATTGATTACCTACCTGTAATAGTTACTGGTACGGGCTATAGATCCAGATATTTAGGATGCACGAAAACACCGATTTAAGTTGTACTTATACTATATTACGAAACAAAATCACAAATTGTAACAAATCACTTTTATCGCACTCGCAGTTCGCACTTGACTTTCCAAGAAACTGACTGACGGCGTAGCACCGGACTTATATATAAGCGCTGAAATATCCACCCTGCTGCATCTCGAAGTTTCGTCGAATCGTAGGTACCATAGTCAAACATTCCATTTTGAAATTCGAATGGCAATTTAGCAGTTGTATAGCACCCCACAATACAAGCATAATACTTCCTTACTTTTAGTCTAGAATCTAGATGGTACTGTGATGGACATCTCCTAGGTATTATTATTATAATAATTTATCGTTGGAAAAACTTGGCCTAGAGTGCCGCCGGCCGCCGCCTTATAATATAATTTCTAGCACGCAATTTCTGTCTAGTGTCGTCTCAAAAGTTGAATTTCGTGTATAATTAATTTTGATGTCTAATTTCTAGCTATTTCTGCCTACGGTCGATGTGTTTGTGAAGTCGCGTGATCATTCCAGTACTTTCTATAACATATCGACGTGTTTCTATGCATAGACGTCATAATACATTATTTTTTACAGTTATCACAATGCATCATGATGTGGGGTGTTTTGTTAGGAGGTGTAATATTTGGTGTGATGGCAGATAAACATGGCCGTAAAAAATTACTTATGGTATGCATATACATTCAAGCTATAACAAGTTTCATGTTAAGTGCGGTCCCCAACTATTTGCTGTTCGTTTCGATTCGATTTGTACTGGCTTTAGCGACTGGAGGCATTGGCATCATATCTTTTGTCATGTGCGTGGAGGTAAGCATTTTCTCTAGCGGTTTTGCTGTAGTTCTTATAATATTTTTTTATGAATTCTCGGTAAAATATATGGTTAATGTATTTAAAACTACATGTATACTGTTCAGGTGGTCAGTGGAAAATGGCGCACGACCGTTCCGATTTTGTATCATCTGCCTTTTTCATTAGCGAATACGGTAATGGCCGTCATAGGATACTACCTAAGAAACTGGAGAACATTTCAGTTTAGTTTGGCGGCATCATGTTCCTTATATCTACTGTACTGGTTTTGGTTACCCGAATCGCCACGATGGCTACTGGCTACAGGGCAGACGGACGCAGCTCTCGGTAAATATTTATGTTATCTATATTCTTCTATATTTAGCCTAAGTAACATTGCGATATCTACAAGTAAAGAGATTTGACTGTAAAACTTTATTGTTTGAAAATAGTTGTCAACGCGATAAGCCTTAGCATGAAATATCAGCAGAATTTTTTCAATTCAAGTACTAAAAATAACAATGATTTTGCTATTTTGGATTCTGTACATTTAAGAGGATGCTCGTGCTACTACCTAGTTTACTACAAGTACCTACTTTATTTAAGAGTTCGCTTTGCATATAATAATAATAATAATAATAATAATATAAGCCTTTATTACTGAATTTACAGAAATTATATTACATGCCACACTTAAACTACTAGTATTTCGGTAAACCAATTCAGCTTGTCCCCTGGACATAGGCCTCCTCTAAGGATTTCCACTTTTCTCTTTCTCTTGCTCTCTGGGTTCACATTGGTCCTCCTATAGTTTTAATCACATCTTCACATCTTTTGTTTTGTCTGCCTCTTATTCTACAGCCGTCTCTTGGGTACCATTCCATTATGCTTCTGATCCATTTCCCTTCTTCACATCTTAGCATGTGACCTGTCCAGCGCCATTTGAGCTGTTTAATGGTGGTTTCTATATCTCTTAGTTTCAATTTCTTCTTCATTACTTTTAGCCTTATTTAATTTTTTAGTTTTATTCCAATTATGCTTCTCTCCATACTCTTTTGTCATACTTTTAATTTGTTTAACTGTTTAGTAGTTAGACATCATGTTTGACAGCCATAAGTTAGATATGGTAGGCATACCTATATCAAAAACTTTTCTTTTCTATTTAATCGATATGTTCTTGTTTTTCATGACCTCTTTTAATGACCAATATCTTTTCCAGGAGGTAGTGACTCTCCTGTCTATTTCTTTCGACATGCAATCGGAGGTCGCTATGACCTGTTCTATATAAATATACTGATCAACATATTCAATTTGGCTACCATTAATATTTAGGTTAATTTTTATTGAGTTGGACATAACTTTTTTTTCTTATATTTATGGTTAGGCTCATATTTTTACTTTCGTCAGTCAATAGCTGTAGCATTTTCTCTAAAACTTCAAATTCAAAAAGTTTTTATTCATTTTAAGATGTTTACACACACTTATTAAAAGTCAAGTTCTGGAGCTTCCGAAAACAAAACCAGATCGTCCGCGAACCGCAAATGATTGAGTTTTTGTTCATTTATATTGAGACCACACTCTGTCCAGTCAAGAGACCTGAAAACCATTTCTAGCACTGCAGAGAATAGCTTTGGTGATATAGTATCTCCGTGTCTCACACCTTTCCTTATTGGAAACTCGTTTCCTAACTTTTCCAGCTGTACCTACTTGTGCGGAACATTGGGAGTATATATTTTTTAGTATTAGTATATATTTTGTTCTAAGTCTTGTCTCTTTAGAGCTTCCCATATCGCATTATGTTCTATGGAATCAAATACTTTTGTATAATTTACAAATCCTAGATAATATTTTTTGTTATATTCTTTGTTTTTTTTTTGCAGTATCTGTTTGACTACAAAAATATGGTCTAGGGTAGAAAATTTGCTTCGGAATCCGGCTTGTTCTTTGGGTTGAACAGGTTGTCCTGCAGTATAGTGTTTAAGCGTACATACATACAAATTAAGATTTGCAGCTGAGATAGTGGTCAAACGTTAACCCAGTTATAATTAAAAATTTAATAATGGTATTTCAAATTTAATATCTTAATACTTGCTCAAATAGATAAATAAAATCGAATTAAACGCTCTTTTGTAAATTATAAGTACTGCCCGCCGAGTCGTGCCTTGAGAGGAATACTGTTTTCATTATAGTATATTCTATAATATAGTAACCCTCTGAGGTTGCCTCGGGAATTAAAAGGCTTTCATTATTATATAGTACTGTCTTCAGGTGGTATCTGATTTTTTTATAATCTATACGAAACGATAGGAAGAGGCACGAGAAATTAATAGAAAACGCGGGAGATTTGTAAATAATATATTAAATACTTTTATTTACAAAATACGTATAATGAAAGAGCGAGCAATTCGTTTTAGAATCACTACTTCACGAGTCATCACGATGTGACTTCAGATAGAAACAAGAACAAAGACTAGTCGGGGAGAAAACAAGCCCTGAAAATACTGAAGCATCTTGATTCTCATTCGTCTGCCTATCATGGAGTACGAACATTGCACGTTATACCCCCCTGTCCAGTGAAATACGGATCAATACTTCGCTCATTATAGTGTGTAAATAGGTATACCTTGGTATATAATGCGGTTTTGTAATTTTGCCAACAGACGACCATTGGTGAGATACTCGATATCCATGAAGATGTCGAGAAACTCATCTTTCGTCACGTTTCGTATGCTTGCTATACTAATTCTTCAAGTGACTGGATTTCGTAATAATTAAATTAAATATTTGAAATGAAACATCTGGATCTACTTAAACTAGTACACAATTATTTCCAGTGGTTCTCAAGAAGGCTGCGCGCATGAACAAAATGACAGACGATTTTGGTTCAGCTGTAGACTTCCTACCTAAAAATATCGACAGACCTACACATATTCCAGGGTTTATGGCGTTCATGAAGTCCAAAAACATGAGAAATAAAACGTTACTTTTGTCTATAAATTGGTAAGTAATTAATTAATTAAATCTTTTCTGTAAATAGGTAAACCCCGCAAACGGACCATTCGTTGGTTTTACGCCTTTCTTTGTTTGTTGGCTATTTTTAAAAACCCGTTTACGTTTATTCGTAGTTACGACAGAAAATAATTAAGAAAAACAATTACTTTTCCAAAATTCCACCAAAAATACTAAGTCCATCGAGTTGTTAACACTCTTACAACTAGATATAAATATTAAATAGGTATCTAACCGTTGGCTATTTGATTATTTGATAAAGTAATGCAATTTGTAAAATTAAATAATTAGTCTATTTGTTACATATACCACAAAAAAGAAAGGGCAAAATCTCTCAGCAAGCGAAAGACCCCCTTCGATCAGCTTAGGTTGTGCTAACTTTACCCTAAATAAATAGAGCTTCACTCTGAATAATTCACATTAGGTGAATTTTTATTATGTACTGTTATATTACTGTAAGTACCTATGATGAAAAACATTCAACAAAAATGAAAGAACATGTAAATATCAAATCATTTTTACTAATGTATTTAAAATCAAACATTTCGTATGTTTACAACATTATAATAACCTATGTATACAAAATTAATGAATAAATGTTTTTTTCTATTCTATGTCACCTATACGTTCTTTTCTGTAAGTTTGCAATGTGATTTCTGTTTCTCTTGCACCCGAGATGTAATCATATTTCGCGCCTGGCATTAACGGCACGCCCGTCTATCATCAATACCGCTTAAATCTGAAAGTATGGACACGTGGCTTTGAATGAAATTATATTTTGCTATTTTTCACGTTAATGATTATTACGATAAACGTAGTGTGAATGTACAGTGTAAGCCTGCCTTCGAAAGAGTAATACCTAAATAGACGCATAATTCTTTTTATGCGCAAAATTCTAAGAAAATGATTTACCGGGGCGTTAATTGCAGAGAGGTGCAACGTGGGAGAAATGGCACTTCCGCTTGAGCATATTCCAGACTCATATATATTGTTTTGTAGATAACTACGGAATCGCTTGTTTGTTTCTGTGCATGTATTTATTTAGATATTTGTTTTCAGGTTATGCATGGGTTTATCATTTTGCGCTTTTTCCGAATATTTGGAATCAATCGGAGACAATATATTTCTAACTGTTGCCTTCAGTGGGATAATATCAGCACCAGGCGGTATAGCGTGTGTTTTTATCATAACCAAAGTGGGAAGAAAAAAAACCGTTGGCGGTTTCCAATTACTCACGGCTTTATGTTTTGTATTTATTTTACTAACTCCAAAAGACGTGTTTCCTTATGATTGGCCTCGATTGTTTTTTGCCGGTCTGGGTCTGGCTGGAATGGCGGTAAGTTGTAGTTTTAATGAGTACACGTAGAGCTTGTGATGTCGATGGGATATGGTAGGCTGGCTTATTTTGTTATGAAAGGCCGAAAATCATATACAATTTTGATGGATAACTAGTTGAAAACATCTAATGGCAAAATCCCATATTATATGGTTAGGTAGGTACTGAATAAGTTGAGATATAATTTTACCTACTCCTTTTTTTAATTGATCCATATAATGTGAGTAGCAGTAAATACCATTTTTTATTCTGCTTAAGAAGATATATATTTTTTAAATAAATTCCCTAGTTTAAAATACACTTTTATAGACTAAAACCTTCTGAACTACCCAAGACAAGAGTGAAATTCACACCAAAATTGGAATAGTACCTATAACTCAACGTAGTAACAAATATTCAATTTTATTAACACGCTTTTATTAGGTCGACCTGTAAATATAGTATAAGATGTGATGGAATCTTAGGAAACGAATTTATTCCACTTCCAATTATGTTATCGTCATAAAAATTGGTAGTCGTATGTAATTCTGATGACAATACAATAATATGGTACTGTCGACCTGATCTCATGATGAAGCCGGAAGGTAGGAACGGGAACTCTGTGATGGCACATCGTATCATAGGCGTGTTTTGGCTTGTAAGAAAGGTCTTGCAGTGAACTTTGACCATGATTAAGTTTAAAGGTCTGATGATGGAGCCCGAAAGGAGGAACTGGAACTTCGCAACGGCACATCGTATCATAGCCGTGTTTGGGCTTGTTAGAAAGGTCTTGCAGTGAACTTTGCCCATAATTAAGTTTCAAGGTCTAATGATGGAGGCGGAAGGTAGGAATCGGAATTCTGTAACGGCACATCGTATCATAGCTGTGTTTTGGTTTGTTAGAAATGTCTTATTTAACACGCTTATATTAGTTCCACCCCGTGGTTCCACCTGCATGTTTGTTTGTAATGGTATTTTAGAACGCGATTTTCACCCACTTCCGCTGAAGATATCGGGCTGAAATTTGGAAGACATGTAACTTCGATGACAATACACTACAATTATAAACATAACCTCATGCTGCTGCAAGGATTGTCTCCTCATGAGGACACTCCTCAAATATATTTAAGTCTGGAAGTAGTTCAGACTTATAGAGCGTAGGTATAGAGCTTACCACATTAAACAAAAAGTCTCAAGTGGACAGTGGCGCAATCTAACGGTTACCGATAAAAATATGTTTTCTCTACTGTCATTTTTGAGCGTCTAAAAGCTAAAGAACACTGCAAGGTGTGCGTCAAAATGGCGGTACAAGGTTACCGTCTAGGATTGTGATTATGCTGTAGATTCAGTACCTAATTTGTACTATTTAGTATTTCGTCAAAAGATTTGTACCTGCCTACTTTCAAAAATATTAAGATTTAAAGTGTACCGTCTGACGTTAGGATGGTGGTTCATTTTCTAAATTAGGTAAGTACTTCGATTATTTAAAATTACATTTAGAGTTATCAAATATTTCGTACCTATTTAGTACTTAAACATATATAAAATCCACATATCCAAGTCAAACCGTTAAGTAGTATTCGTTAATATAAAGTGTAGGTACCGCCATCCTGACGCCTGTGAAATTTTCGAACCTAGCAAGATATACGTAAAAGATTACCTACAATTAATGTTATTGAACAGAAATTTAGTACCTAATTTGTACCTGCTGGCATTTTCTTTAACTAGTGTAATGATTGATAACTTAAACGTAAACAATATTTTATTTTCGAATTCGCAACGAAATTTCCGTTGAACAGTACAGACAGATTTTCAAAAATCGAAAAGTATTTATAATAAAATAAATAATCTGTAGGTCAACCTTAAAAACAATACGTAAAAGCGATTGCAGAGGTGATACCTGTCTCGGCACTGAAAATAAATTTTGTTATATCAGCCTAGAAAATATTTTAATAAACTGCCTAATTAGCGATATTAATATTCAGAATAATAAATAATACACAAAAATAATAATAATAATAAAAAATAAAACTTATCCGATAATCCACCCCTCGTCGCCCCCGACGCAAATGTGCCCATGACGCTCATCGCATTGCCGCGCTGAATTGCAATGGCAATTCTTTGCACCAGGAAGGAACCGGAACGGGGGTCGAGTCCCCTTTCTTTTAGACGACGGCCGATGCTCGCGACGAAACGTTTGGCTTCAATCCCCCAACAGCCAGCATCTTCCACCGCAAGAGGGACGAACAAGTATTTACTCTCCAGAGTAGAGTATTTAACTCGTTTTCTGGCGGCTGCAGACTCCGCAGCGGCTCCGGCCGTTCCCACGGTACGACCAAGGTGAGAGGCGGCAAATGTGCTGATACACGTGGCGTCCCAAAGTAGACACCTACCCTTCTCCCACGGCACCAAAGTCATACCATCGGTTCTTTTGCCATCGGAACGGCTAAGACCAGGAGGCTCCAACACGCACGGAACATTGGCCGAAATTAAAGCCCTGCGGACTACGTCGTTAAGAGCGTGGTGTCGCGGTAATCCCCCGAGCAGCGACGACAACTCAACGCGTGGTGTCCGTTGGCCTCCACCATGGAACCGCAGATGCATAGGTGTCGTTCACAAACATCGCAGCCCAGTCGGAGCCCCACTGCCACACGCAAAGACTCGCCGTTCAGTATGGTACCAATGTGTGGGGAGGAAAGAGCGTTCAGCCAGGCCCCGGAGTCAGCCCGTGACACCGCTCGCAGCCTCGCTAAGTCCACCCCTGCCGCCTGGTCCAAGAGACTGTTAAAAATCCTTTCAGCTCCCGTTTCGTCCCATGCGCGCTGGCTATGTAGAATCGCCGGCAACGGCGCGCCCGGATTGAGAGCCACCCAAGAGGCTAAAGCATCGGTTGCGTAGGGTATGTCCGCCCTGCCACCTTTACAAGATAGGATATCAGTGACAAGGTCGGTAACCGCATGCACCGACACCAAAAAGGCCGGCAGGCCAACACTCCGCACGCACCGAACCCCCAGCCCTCATGTCATGCATAATTTTTACCTTAAAAAATATATATAACTTCAGTAAGTATACAGTACTTTTATAAATATATTGACGAATAAACGATAAGTTAGACCATGAGCCCATATACAAAAGTGTTTATGTGATTTTTTTTATTTCTTTCCGTACATGATACTATGTGAAAAAACGTAATTATCTTGAGCTGTGTGTTATTTGCGTCTTCAAGTCATCGTAGCACATCCATGCGGGGCGATAACAATGAGCTTTCTAGTGTCCAATGCCTTCCCTGTTGGGGGCTGTTAATTAATAACGTATACATCACAACAACGTCTAGGCTCCAAACTAAGCATTAGCTTGTGTTTTGGCTGCCTAGCGAAGACATCACATACATATAACAACCAAGACCCGGTACCAGTATTCACATCTATTCATTATATATAAATAATGGCCCAACCTGGGATTCGAACCCGGGACCCTTAGTTTCGTGGGCAGGGTCACTACCCACTAAGCTAAGCAGTCGTCATGAATAATTATAATTAATAACAAGAATTTTTTAGGTACCACTTTTTGACCCTCTTCTCCCCCTATACAAGAAAAATAAAGTTCGTTTAACCCCCCCTATTCAATCTTACGTAAGATCGTTATCTACCAAGAATATAAAAAAAACTCATGAGGAAAAAAATTGAAATTCGTTGGTTTGTAGTATAGAAAAGTAATGTTTTAATAAGTTTTAATAGTATCATAATTAAACACTTAATGTTTTACTTCTAATCATTACGTAAATCAGTCCGGATCCCAGGGACTCAACAACTAATCGGTAAGTGGATCAGCGACTGGAACATATTTACTCTGCGTCGAATCCTCGGTCTCATTTATGCCAATATATCTGCATGCACCTATTTAACGATATCGACATTAATGTGCTTCATGTGGGCCATGAGGCACATAACTTCATTACTCCGCTACTCCGCCCCATCTTTAATATGCGGCTAAAGCCTGCTCTTTTTTATTTCAGAAGCAATGCCAGAAACTTTTTTGTTTAACAGCTGATAACAGCAAGTCTTTTTCGACTAAAGTATTTGGAGCACACCGAACAAATTATATCTGTCGAGCGTAATTGGACAAATTTTGTATGGGCTCTTGGTCTAACTTATCGTTTGTTCGTCTATATATTTACACAAGTATTGTATACTTACTCAAGAGATATATTTTTGTTAGGTACAAATTAGGTACTAAATCCCTGTTTATCAATATTAATACTCTTTTACGTATTACCTACTAAGTTGGAAAATTTCACAGGCGTCAGGATGGCAGTACACTTTATATTGACGAATACTAATAATATACGGTTTGACTTGAGTATGTGGATTTTATATATGTTTAGGTACAAAATATCTGATAACTCAAAATATAGTTTGAAATAATAAAAGTACCTACCTAATTTAGAATGTACCTACCGCTATCCTGACTCACACCACTGCAAGAAACGTAGAGTGGCTAGTACCTTATTTTTACTCACGACGACGGCTCAAGGTTTGTAGGTATATGCGTTTGAGGTAAGAAGTTTTTTGTGCACGTGTTCCTATTTTCTTCAAAAATTACTGGAACCATTTCGATGCTGTTTTTCGTATCATATAGATGTAGGTATATTATATAGATAGACCTCCTCAGAGCAGGTTTTGAGGCATGTGTTTTACAAAAACTGGAATCAGACCCTGAAATGACACCCCACATGTCAGATATTTAATTTTTTATTGCTTTTTGTTTGAAGCCCCTGAAAAATTATTTAAGTTAATTTTGATTCAGTACTCAGTTTTTGCCCTATTTAATTAAATTTTAAGTCTGTCACTCATTCCGTTTAGGAGCTAAGAGAGCTGTGACATACGGACAAACAGCAGTATCTACTAGCAACAGGGCTCCTTTTGTTCTTTTGGTAAAAACCCTACAAATTGTTAGAAAAAGTAAGCAGCAGCGGCCTTTTAAGGAACTTCTTTTCTTTTGTAGTTTTGTTAACAAATATAACCCTAGACCTAGTCTGTAGGTACATAATAAATGAGAACATACGGACACTGGGTACATTGTTTAGAATTTTAGATATCAACTGTTCTGTAATTGTAACGACAGGAAAGTATGATTCCTACACTTATACTCTCTCTTCAACTCTCATGCAAAAATCATGGTAATTCGTTATGGCGTATATGAAGAAAAAACAAGCACACTATCGTGTTTATAATAATAGGCTAGAGATAATAAATAGTTTGTTTACAGGGTTCAGTGCCTTCACTTTTTCTCTTTTCGGGAGAGTTGTTCCCCACATTGGGTCGCAATGTGGGCGTAGGAGGCGTCACGACCTTCGCGAGGATCGGATCTATGGTGGCGCCGGCAGTAGTTGTCCTAGACCGTTTTATGACCAACTTGCCATTGATTCTTTTAGCCATTATGTCTTTTTTGCAAATAACCGCTCTAATACCGTTGCCAGAAACGAAAGATTGTCCCTTACCTGATACCATCGAACAGGCAGAAAAATTTAGCCGGTAAGCAAATAATTTCACTGAGAATCAAAATATTTTTGTATATTTCAAATCTTTGTACACAAGTATTTTCACAAAAAATTATAGAATAAATTTACAATAATCGTTTTTGTAGGTAGGTAGGTACATATACAATTTTATATAAGAATCTTATGTGTATATTTGTGGTTCACACACAATAATTATTGTACTAATTGCATTACTAGCCATTTAGTTAAGTAAACAAGTAATTTGAAATTGCTTTAAAGCTTTCCTGCCTTTCGCGTTGACTGTGATTTCTGTAATTTCATTATTTGTCTTTAGTATAGTTCACCTCAAACTTTTCGGCGGATCGGAATACAATGCTATAAGCGTGCTTGGGCAGGTACAGTCATATACTCCTCGCTCCACTGCGTCCCGCTACACCTAAAACTGGTTACTGCGACGCGACTTGTGCCTATGTTCGAATCCGTCATAAAGTTTGATTGGAACTATAATACCTAATATGGTATGGGTCCATAAACATAATTTAATGTCACTGAAAAAAGTATGATAAAATTTAAATGCAGCTTGGAATCATTTTGTTGAGAAACATAATACAAAAACTTTTTTTCAGTGATTTCTATGAAAAACAAAGAAAAAACAAAAGAAAACGAAAGCAAGGAAATAAGCCTGATGAAAACAAAGAAATGACTTTTAAATAAATAACTATACAGTATAGTTGTCTTTTTCTCAATTTACAAAAAGATTATAAATTACATTTTAAGTAAAATTATAGTCCTAGAAGTGAGAATTGAGCTTTGCATTTGTGAGCGTACACCGTTAATGTACGACTGTAGAAGGTGATGAAGGTGAAATGGGCCGTATGTTTTTGGACAATAGGCTCTAACCGCAGTGTGGCCCCATCTATTCTTGTCCTGCCCTGCACACCCTATCGCGTCGTCTCAATTTTTGTGGCCTGCTCATACAAATGCAAACCTGAGTTTTCATATCTAGGACAACTTGAATCCCAGGCATACTGGCCTAAAAACATTTGTGCAGCCAGATTTGGAATTTATTTTCAATACCTAGCCACAAGAAACTAAACTGTTACCATGGATGTTTGTTGCCATGTCTCCTGTTTCTGACAACATGGTGTGCTCCATTACACCGAACCGTACACTGCCGCACTGAGCAGCATGCTGAATGATATGGTAGTGCATTATGGATTTAATTTGCTTCATTTATGTGTAATTATCATCATCAGCCCGTGTCTCTCCACTGCAGGATATAGGCCTCTCCCTCTCCCAAGGTTCGCCACCACACACGGTCCTTCGCCTTTCGCATCCAACTACCCCCGGTATGGTGCTTCAGGTCATCTGTCCACCTGGCCGGGGGGCGTCCAGCGTCCGACACGGGCTGATGATGATGTGTAATTATGTTGTAAATAAATTAACAACTCACAAAAAGCAGTTAACTCAAACTGTAACATGAAACTTAAAAAAAATTCTTAAGTTACTATCTGCCCACCCTCTCTCTATGCATGCCACTGATTAATTATTGTGGATAATCCTCATGTCTATCAATTTTTTTAGATCAACAATGTATGTGATGCACCTGCTATACTTATATAGGAACTATGGACATATGACCTTTCTTTTATTAAATTCTATATTTAATACAAAATAAACATTCAATTATTTTGTACTTCATTAAATCTGACGATACAATTTAGTCATGTACTTTTGAGTAATAGAAAATATAGTCACATTAACTTTTAATATTTGGAACAAGGAATCATTTACATTATTGATAACTACAAAAAATAAGTTAATATGTAATAGTACATCCAAAATTGATTCGGGATCAATTTCAAAGTAATCCATGTAACTTTTATATTTTGTTATTTTTTTTATTTTTTGGTTAATCAAAATTGATCACTAATTTAATCAAATTATTTTCTAAAACATTTGCTATTAATACGGTCTTTATGACATCGAAACTTGTACCGTAATATTGTGTTTTACAATAGTGTGCGTCAGGATCACGGTACAAAGTAATACAAAGTTACCGTTTAGGATTGTGCTTATGCTGTAGATTTAGTACCTAATTTGTACTATTTAGTACCTTTCATCAAAAAAGCTGTACCTGCCTTCTATCAAAAATATTTAAAATTTAAAGTGTATCACCATTCTGACATCAGGATGATGGTACATTTTCTAATAGACTTCGATTATTTAAAATTATATTTTGACTTATCAGATATTTAGTACATAATTTGAACCTTAACATATATAAAATCATTGCTTTGCTTTGTTCATGGCATTGCTACTGAAATAAAAAGAGCAGGCTTTAGCCGCATATTAAAGATGGGGTGGAGTAGCGGAGTAATGAAGTTATATGCCACATGAAGCACATTAATGTCGACATTGTTAAATAGGTGGATGCATATGACGTTATTGCCATAAATGAGACAGAGGATCCGACGCAGAGTAAATATGTTCCAGTCGCTGATCCACATACCGATTAGTTGTTGAGTCCCTGGGACCCGGACTGATTCACGTAATGATTAGAAGTAAAACATTAAATAAATGTGTTTGAATAAGATACTATTAAAACTGATTAAAACATTACTTTTCTATAATACAAACCAACGAATTTCCAATTTTTTTCCTAATGAGTTTTTTTTGTAAGTATTCTTGGTAGATAACGATTTTACGTAAGAATGAATAGGGGGGGTTAAACGAACTTTATTGTTTTTATAAAAGGGGAGAAGAGGGTCAAAAAGTGGTACCTAAAAAATTCTATATATGTTTTATATATGTTAAGGTACAAAATAGGTACTAAATATCTGGTAACTCTAAATGTAACTTTAAATAATAGATGTACATAATTTAGAAAATGTACCGCCATCCTAACGTCAGAATGACGGTACACTTTAAATCTCAAATATTTTTGAAAGTCGGCAGGTACAAAATTTTTGATGAAAGGTACTAAATAGTACAAATTAAGTACTAAATCTGCAGCCTAATCACAACCTTAAACAGTAACCTTGTACGACCTTGTACCGTCATTTTGACGCACACTTTACAATACTAGGCTTTTTTACTTTACACCAATCACAAACGAACATTCTGTTTGTGCCACATGCATAAACCGTGAAAAGGAACCATAAACTACGCGCCCTTAGCTCCCGCCATTATTAAATTTGAAGTATTTACCTATTTTTAATCGCAAATGTATTGAAAAACGTCATATGTTGGTCGTACTCAGTAAGCTGGCTATTTTAGTCATTGGTTTATTATAGGCATTTGGCTTCGCCTTGTGCCTATAAACACCTAACTATAATATGCAGCTTACCGTACTTGCATCATAATGCACTATTAGAGGGTTACAATTATTTGCAGTTCTTTTATTGTACTAAATAACTAGTTAGTTATTCATGTAATGTCTCATACAACTCGGCTTCAAATTAAAAAAAAAAAAGTGTTTCTAGTTCCATTCAATCTCATTATGTGAGCAAAATTTCAGACAGACCGACTAGACAGACCACTAAATATGTCTATCGTTGCTACAAGCAAGCATTTAATTTAATTACAAATGAAATGTAATTTAATTCTTTATTTTCTATTAAATTAGGTATGAATTTCATATGTGGGTCACACAAAATTCCACTTCACAGCAAATATTTAAAATCATCGATTAGTGTATATTCGGTCAATGTGGTATGTTTTTTGCTCACATTTTTGTATCTCTATGTCACAGACCAGTCAACCTATAGACCACGCTTTAATAAACGTCAGTACGAAAACGAAATCGCCAAAAAGTGGCGGGGTGCGGGGAGAGGTCGGCTAGTTTTCATTGCCTCGTTCAAAATTGACAATTTAATGGCTTCCGACGTGCTTCCAACTGACCGCTCACAAGTGACGTAGTTATGTAGTGTCACTACATACCCTTGGCGAATGCTACTCCCTGTCAAAGCGTGGTCTATAAGGTTGACTTGTCAGTGCTCTATGTACATCCATAATCACTACACATCACAGATCAGAAACTTTTGACTGGTGAATGAGAGGGGTACATGTAATGTAATGCTGTCTGTGATGTTATGTAACTTAGCAGCAAATTATATGTGAAGACATAAAGTAGTATTTTAGATATTGTTGATGTGTTAATATTAAATAAAAAAATTGTGACAGGATGCATGGTTTCTTGTCCATAATGACATAATATAATTGACTATTTAAGTAAATATTCAAAGTTATTAATAAACTAATACATATTTAATTGTTTGTTCAATTAATTATCTATTTGAACATAATAGAAATGAAAATTATAACTATACAGCTTATATTTTAAGAGAGTTGAATCGGAATGCAGTTTAGCAATAATTCTTACTTCATTGCAATAATATCTTACACAAAAAAGCAATTATTGATTTTCTTGTTACACTGTAGCATAATGTACACCAGGACTAGACAAGGTAAACTGTTCTGCAGTTTCACAAACATAAATTACTGTAGTTATGATTTGCTTTGAAATATTTTAATCATTTTTCTTTGAACTACTCTTCTTAATATTTTCAATCCGGTGCAATAGTGTAGGATGAGAATGGTACCAAGCTGAATACAATTTGTCAAAAATAGGATAACTCAAATTATCCTTTCCTAATTTAATAAGAGCAGAACATAATTCTTTTGGAAAGTCTAAAGATATTGCGAAATCGTCAGCTTCGTATTCAAACTTTCTAGACAATGCAGTGACAAAAAATGACAATATTGAATTATATGGTGCAAGTACAAATTGTAATACAACAATGAAACCAATTATAACAGGCTCTTGTCCAGCAGGGAAACCAAGTGCTGTATATAATGCTGAAAATTTGAATAAGAAACCGAATGCCGTAAATAGAAGTAACAAATTAATTTCAGTTAATGCAAGAGATTTATATATATGACGACATTTCCAATGGCCCAGTTCATGAGCTAGAATACCTAATATTTCGTTATCTGTGCAGCCTGTTGTCACTTTTTTTTCAGAATCATATTTTTCAACAAGCGTATCAAACAAAACGATTCTTTTGGCACCAAACATACCAGTAAAATATGC
Organism: Luffia ferchaultella; assembly: GCA_949709985.1. Taxonomy (NCBI): domain Eukaryota; kingdom Metazoa; phylum Arthropoda; class Insecta; order Lepidoptera; family Psychidae; genus Luffia; species Luffia ferchaultella. The sequence continues at coordinate 8,948,943 of OX453251.1, forward strand.
ATTACTATGTGCCGATCTTTTTGATCCTTCAACAATATAGATCTGTGACAAAGGAAATTTAAGTCTAGCAGCTAAGTTTTCTATTCCCTTTCTCAGTGAGCCATCAGCGAGTGGAGTAAAGGTATCAAACAGAGGTGCAATTACAGTAGGGTAAATGGTAACAAGAAGTAATGTGGCCACTGTAGTGAACAACCACAACCATACAACAAATATGTTACCTCCAAGTATAATTATATAAATACAAACAGATAAAATTGTTAAAGATAGAACTAGACTTAAAACAAGTGATTTCAATTGATCTTTGATGAAAAATCCTACTGTCTGTTTATTAAATCCATGTTTTTCCTCAAGTACAAATGTGCCATAAATACTAAACGGCATTTTCAAAACAAAGTTAAATAAAGTAAATACAGTAATGAAGATGTTACTAATAGTAATTTCCATATCAGGCGTAATGCCCAAGTTAGAGCCGAGATCTTCAGATATTTCCCAAGCAGTGTAAATCCACCTCTTATAAAGGATCACAGATGTAATAACAATGTTAAATAAGTTTTTGGCTATCTCAAACTTTAGCTTATCCATACCATAAAGTCTTGCTTTTTTAAATGATTCATCATTCAAGTACTCCTTTAAATCTTCCGGAATAGACTTGTGTGTTTCATATACTTCTAACTGAAATCATAAAAAGACAAGTTACTGTACAAAGACTAACATTTATTTTAATACGGGTTGCCAAAACAACCACCCTAAAAGTATTTATAATTTAGGGGGAGCAGATTGAGGACACAAAATCAACTTTCAGAATTCTCAATAATGCAAAAAAAAAAATTTAGTTCGAGTGCCTAAATAGGTCTTTCACCCGAAGTAAACATTCTGCTTTTCATTACGAATATGAGGAAAGTAAAAAAAGCGTTAAATCCATATCTGAATCTGATGAACTCATTTTATACAACTATTAGCATACATAAATAATTTAGCACATGACAAAACAACTGAAGATCGAATTGCCGCTTTCTTTCTCTTTTTTATGTTTCTTTTACTGCGGCATTCTCCCAGCCAGTATTTTTTATATTCATGATGGTAAATATTTAGCTCAAATTTATATAAATTAAATAATATATTTATTTAAAAGTAAATTATGAGTATAAAGTCATATTACAAAATTGTTGATAATATTTTTAAAAAACTACTATTAAAAAATAAACCTTTATCAAACCAAGCCTTCTGGCATGCCACTTGCCCTTTAAGAAACGCAAATCATTTAGAGATGTACACCAACGTTTAATGTAGATTACAAAAAAAAAAATCTGACTAAGGGGCTTTATAATCATTGGACGTAATATTGTTTGTGGACTCGGCAAAACAAATCAACTAGTTAAACCGATATTAAAAGGGTGGTAGTCAGAAAGCTGAACTTAATTCATTAATAAAGACTACGTGTACCTAATATCAATTAGTTAAAGTATATATTAAAAAGGTATGTAATTCATAACCTCTATAATGCTTACCTGGCGGAATGATATGTATAATTCCCACACAAATTCGGCCCAACAAAATATTAATATGGAATATATAATAACATCATCGATATAATTCGATGCCATATTTTTCAATTAAATGATAATATTACATCAGCTAATAACCAAATCGATGATTTAAACGCAAAGTAAAATAAAATATTTTTCGCACACAATACCACAGAATATCCCAAACACAGACTATCACAAAGTGATCACAAAGTTGCACAGATTACAATGTTATGATTGGTAGTGTTTTATGCCATGGTTGGTTTTACGCTTGGTTTTAGGTATTTTTTGCAATTTTTTGGATTGGTTATACCCATAGACATACATATACTAGCGTAGGAGACCAACTAACATATAAACATCGCATGACCGAAACGGAAATGAGTATGTGTGCAAAATTCACATGTGGTTGAGCCAGTTTTAGTGATGTGCATAGGTGTTTTTTATATTATCGATAGCACGTAGTACTTTCATGATAATGTGTCGTTGAAATTACCGCGTTATCATAAGTCGAAATCGGCAATCCTATTTATTATTTTGAATCTGCTATACTACATAATTTTTGTTTTGAGTTACTTTTCCTAACTTTTAGTTTTTTAAAATGACAAATCATCAATCAGTCAATTCAAATGCCATTTCCTTTACTCCAATAAATATAATAAACGATTTTTATTTTTAATTACAATACGTCACGTTGCAACGCATAACAACAAAATTTTAACTCTTTGTAAACAAAAAAATGAGAATGTACAAAACAAAAACATTTACAATGGAGAAGTTCATGATGTTCAAAATATACAACTCAACTCGATAGAATTGAAAGATAAACCAAAACTAATAAAACAGTGAAATTTTTTTTTAAATTCGTCAACAAATGACTGAGAAATAAATTATTGATATTTATGTATTTTCTTGCGGTTTGACTGGTGGCTTCTTACTGCCCGTGACGTCACATCGCTTACTCGATTGAGTGTCGCGTCGTCTCACTGCACCACAAATTATGTCTTCGATGAAATTCCTATATTTCATCCAAGTCTATAATATCTTTTGTTTCTTTATGTAATGGATAGTTAAGTTTTATTTGATTATAAAGGAACAAGTTTTTGTAAAAGACAAAGTGATAATTTACTTAAAATTGATATTTTCACTGTGATTGACTTTTTTCTTCAAATCCGTTTTATATTAGTGCTGAAATTAAGGTTTAGGCTCTAAAGTTGAAGGTTCTGGTGATATATCCCGATAAACGTACGCTGACACCGATCGCTTGATCTTCAGATTGACCTGTCCAGAAATTACAGTTGGCATAAATGCTCTGACTTAAGATATTAAGTATATACTACGGCGTTAGTATATTACTTAATATACTAAGTAAGCACATATGAAAAAGAAAGAAACCCCTTACGGCACAAATTCAGTAGGTATAGATCCTTTCTGCAAAAGTCGTCGGTGATTTACTTAGACAAAACAGTTTTCTGTAAAATGTCTACTGCAAACCAAAGAATGTTTTCGAGGCGTCCCACCTGTTCTATTTAACATTCTTTTCCATTGTTCTCTGCTAACCGCGTTTAGAGGAAACCTGGATATTATGAAATGGTCATCATTATCAGGAAGCATTTTTTAACACCGCAGTTTCTTGGAGGAAAATGAGGTTAAACTATTGTATACAGTAACTTCGTCATTCAAAGTTAAATTATTTACGACGTTCTTAATCAGAGAGTAGATAGAACGCAGATTTTAAATCATAAATAAATAACGATTAAAATTATTTGTGTATATATCTTATATTTTCATATGAGCACTTCTTGTATTTATATATATCCTATGTGTAATATTTATGTATAGATGTCATACTTTCTCTTACAATGTGCTGCCAGGCTAAATAAAGCTCCAATATGTTTAAAAACAGTTAACGACATATTTCCAGTGGAACAGGTGCAATTAGGTAATATTAAATATACAAAATATTTATATTTGAAAACATCGACATATCGATAGATTTTGTGCAATCCCTATGCTAAATGGTTTAATTGTAATTTTACACAATATTTTTGTATCTTACACATAATTATTTAAAATAACAAATTATTTACAAAATAGAGTATTTACCGTATACTATCGACGTATAACCAAGTAAATTTAGGATTGCTTTTTATAAAAATAAGCATTAAGATAACAGTATGTTTTTGGCAGTACTTACATGTGAAATCTCTCTTTATTTGGATTATTATCATATGTTACAGTGTAATCTTAAACAGAACACGACATCATTGTAATTCACAAGATTTAATTTATGTAGTTCAGAATGATTAAAGCACAAAATAGAAAACAAAGCTGGACCTTATTTTGACAAGTGACTAATGAAGACTAAATGTGTTCAAAGAGGTTTTATGTCAGATTTTCTTGCATTTCTTTCTCGCATGTAGGATTTCCGCAAAGAGCTGGATGTCATTCGCACACTGTGTTCCTCTCTTACGCTAGTATATATACCTTTATGGTTATACCATACCATGGTTATACCCATAAAGGTATATATACTAGCGTAAGAGAGGAACGCAGTGTGCGAATGACATCCAGCTCTTTACGGAAATTCTACAAGCGAGAAAGAAACGCAACAAAATGTGTCATAAAACCTCTTTGAACACATTTAGCTTCCATTAGCGACTTGTCAAAATAAGGTCAAGCTTTGTTTTCTATTTTGTGCTTTAATCATTCTGAACTACATAAATTAAATCTTGTTAAATAGAACGGTGTCGTGTTCTGTTTTAGACATGGAACTATTATGTACTACGTACAACTGGAAGGAGCTCTCTCTAACATTAGCGTGGTCATACGTAAACTGGTGATTAAAAAAAAAAAGTGCGAAAGGGAAGTAACCGGGTGCCTAACTATCTCTTTCTACACCACTTCTGTGTGGCTAGCATAAAATATATTATACCACTACACTGGGAAAAGTATGCGTCATGATAATTACGATACAGGATCTATAATTTCCGCTGATGCATTATGTTTTCCTCTTCATATTTCTCGTTTTTTATTATGGGGGTCATCCATTGCTCGACTGTTGAACATTTTTCTTATGGTAGGTAATTAGTAGCCTACAAAAGTTAGGTAATGGCATTGCTTCGCAATGCATGATCTCACGTCGCGTTCTAATATCACTTCTTCTGAAAGTTCTGAATCCATTTTGATGATTTTTGTATTTGGTCACTATTTTTCAACATAGGGTAGATACAGTGGAAGAATTATCGAAATCAGCTGGTCTAATACGCCACTATGGCCGTTCCATATCCGAGCTGCTATTTCACGTCGCTGGTTGTACACAGTCGCCGAGCGGAGGTGAAGTTAGAGACGCATATTTTTTCATCTTCACATTTCTCGTTTTTATTATGGGGTTCATCCATTGCTCGACTATTGATGAACACTTTTTTTAGGGAAGGCATTGCGAAGCAATGCCATGATTGCTCACATCGCGTTCTAATATCACTTTTTAAAATATTTTGACTTAATTCAATAGGACTTTATACACGTTTGGCCGTTAATATTTCTAAAAGTTCTGAATCGATTTTGATTATTTTTGTGTTTAGTCACTATGTTATAACTTAGGGTAGATACTGTGAAAGAATTATCGAAATCAGTTCTTTTAATTTAAAGCTGTAGCAAATCAAAAAAGTTGATTCTTTTACTAAACAACTTTATTTCTGTTTTCTTTTGCAGTTTTATTTCTATATATTTTCTTTTCTTTTTAAACATTATTTAGGTACCGTAATTTAGCTTTATTTGGGTATCCGTTAACGCAAAGTTATAGTAGCCCTTGACTAAGCAAGAATTAATAATAAATGAAAAAGAAACGTAACTAAAAAGCATCAACGCAGGAAGACAAGCTATTAGCAAAATAATAATATAACACAGGTCTACAAAATTTTTTTTTCCAATTTTGATTTGATAATATCATCTACTGTTAATGTTTCTTAGTGTGTTGAAACCGAAAATGAGGTCAATTTTTCTCCATAACGTAGGTACATATTTTGTTCAATCTCGCGTAAGTACAGTAATTATTACAATAAAAGATAACAAAATCGGCTGGTAACTTTGATTTATTTTCATCTTGTTCACAATATCAAATACATATTACATACATATTATATATAACATAAATACATAGTACATATTTCCGCTTGTCAGAATAAACGATGACTCATACTTAATCATTATTTTTATAAAAACTTTTTGTAACAATGAATATGTGTATTAGATCGTTTTCGTGTAGGAGTGTAATAAATTTGCCTATATTTCCAATATTTATGATGATAGACAAAAGACAGTGATGGCAAAAAAATCAAGAGCTTTCGGAGCATTGTAAGATACTAAATTTTCTAAAATCGGTTCGTAACTTTATCGGAAAATCGAAAACGGTGAAAAAGTCGAAATTTCCCTATTTTTCGGACAAAAAGTTGATTGTTTCAAAAACGGAAGAATTAATATCGAAAAAATAAAAAACCTTCCGAGACTGGTAGATTGTCTACAAGTTTGAAAAATAAAATTTTAAAAACGGTCGAAAACCCTGACTTGAGCATGTGCCCTTTCCATTTAATGATTACCAGATTAGCTACTCTAGAAAATAAGATTCGGCCTTATTTCAAGAAGTTATAAAGGTAGACGAAAACACTAGCGTCAAAAAATGCAAGAGCTTGCGTGGCTAAGTATGGTAGCACATCGAAAATTGGTCCATAACTTTCTTTGAAAATTTTTTGTCGTACAATTTTGTTCAATTTCCTCCGATAATTGCGAGAAGAGCGAAATCTGTAGATTTTTTTCTAGGAAACTTATTTTTTTTAGACCTAAATTATTAATATATATTTATAGAAATAGATAGTAATACACTATTTTTGTGACTTCTGGTTTTTAATGCGGATGATAATAGTATTTTTAAAGCTTGTTATGGTATATTTCATATTTGTTAAAATTTTTATTAATATTTAAAACGAAAGTCTTAATTTATGGTTTTATGCTGGCAACTGAAACGAGAATTTGGGGAATTTTGACATTTGTCAAAGTTGAAGTTTTTGACGTCATAATACTAAGGTGTCCATAATGTTTAGATTAGTTAATAATAATACTTTGGTAGTTGCCTTTTGCCCTCTTTTGCCTATGATGTGGCCGTAATAATAGGTTGCCAGATATTTCAACGAATATGAAAGATGGAAACCTATGTATTGTTTTAAAGAGAAACGTTTTTCGTTAAAGTACGAAAATAATTTAGTTATAATATCTGACGTCATTCTAGTTACAGATCTGACACCATACGGGTAATGAATTTGACGTCATATATGCATTTGTGAGACTTGTGTGTGTGATTTCGGTGGGGTATTGAATCTGTCCGTATCTCTGGTGCTAATCGAAAGGAAGGAGGCCATCATATTAATATTTGAGATCCTTAGGTCTCGCACCAACGTTGAATTTTGAGACATTTCGGCCCTAGAAATAATGTTTCGGTACCTAGAGTCTTTTAAATCCATTTTATCCGCCGAATGATTGGGAATTTTTGAGATTGTTGGGTTTTTTCGGGAAAGAAAGGAGCTTGGTTGCCTGTACGAACTTATGTTTTCAAGTTCCCACGTGCGCTCAAGGCGGTGAAGTGCGACAATATATATGAGAAATATATTTCAAACATATATATCTATAGAATCCTTGACCTTTTTAATAACGTGTTTAGGCTCATTGGGATCGTTTCAACGGATATTTTCTGAGTGATAGTTTTGAGGGCTTCGGCGTGCAAAAGTACCTACGCAACTTGTAGCGCTTGGATCTTTACTTCTGTGGGATTTAACTATTTTGTAAATAAAGGCGGTCAGCCATCCCATTATGAATCACATTCTAGGTAGCTTTATTTCTGTAATCAATAGGAGATTAGTTTTCAAAAGGGTATTATACATAAAGGGAGCATGCAGCTAATTTACTAAGGTGATTGAGATATCGATATTTGAAGCTTTGATTTTTAGAGTTACTAACTGATTCACAATTTATTTTGGAGGTGAGAAGCCTCCGTCGATTGATCATATTTTCTGCGGGTTGTCCGCTTTTAGTGACTAGCTCTCTTGAACTTCTGTTTGCTTGCTTCTACTTTTCTATCGAGGTGGATAGGAGTCGGGCTACTGCGGTTTATTTTATTTTTTGTAAATTTGATGATTTAACAGTATTTCGTACAAATCCAACCAGTATTTTTGATGCTATCGCAAGTTGTACTACGCGGTGGCCACGCGAGACCTCATTTTCAGTGCTTACGTTCGTGTTTTATGATCCCTTATAAATATTAAAATTATTTGTTAATAATGAATGTAAATTGATTCCCATCATTCATGTATGTTTTTTTACTCCATAACTATACTGATGTAGGTTTGTAGCATTTTAATTTGAAACCCGCTAAACCAATTTTGACAAATGTTCGAATTAAAGGTTCTAATTTACTAAATTACGAATAGGTTATTGACACGTACATACAGAAATTTTATACTCATGTAAAAAAAGTTTACTTCAGTGTCACGGGTTAAGATAGGCTTAGAGAGTTTTGTTCGATGTTAGTCGAAAATTAAAAAGTTTCTGTTATGGTCTTATTTATCCTACGTAACTTTGTCACCCTAATCAGAATGAGACAATATGGCACCCACTAACGTCCTTGTTACTTTTATCTTTTTAATTCGTTTTCAAGGTCAAATTTCTAGGACCTCGAAATTTCTTCGTAGAGCTCATTCCAGTTGTACGTAGTACATATTAGTTCCATGGTTTTAGATTGCACTGTAACATATGATAATAATCTAAATAAAGAGAGATTTCACATGTAAGAACTGCCAATAACATACTGTTATCTTAATGCTTATTTTTATAAAAAGCAATCCTAAATTTACTTGGTTATACGTCAATAGTATACGGTAAATACTCTATTTTGTAAATAATTTGTTATTTTAAGCAATTATGTGTAAGATACAAAAATATTGTGTAAAATTACAATCAAACAATTTAGCATACGGATTGCACAAAATCTATCGATATGTCGAAATTTTCAAATATAAATATTTTGTATATTTAATATTACCTAAATGCACCTGTGCACTGGAAAGATGTCGTTAACTGTTAACTGTTTAAAATTATTGTGAGGTTTATTCAGCCTGGCAGCACATTGTAAGAGAAAGTATGACATCTATACATATATACTACACATAGGATATACAGGATGAGGTTTTTATGACCAGCCAAATTTCAATATGATGACCTTTGATAAAAATCCGTTGGCCATCTTGTTCCCTTTTAGTATCGTTCAATAGGAAAATATTCAGTTAAGCCTACGTTAACCTTTCCCAAAACTATCAATATTACTAGTCATATCACGAGGACGCCAGTGCACGTGCACGCGCCCCGCCCACATTCCCCAAGCTCCGCCTTTTCGCTCTGCACTCGCACTATAGCACCATAGATAATACTAGCACGTCGTATTTTTGAAAATTCATGATTATCGAATGATCTCATTTATGAAGGCTCCTACTCAGTCGTAAAAAACTCTCTTGAAAATTTTGGTTTGACAAGGCCTTGGGAACGATTCAAACTGATGACATCATCAATGAGTTTCAGAAATACGGCTCCTTAAGTTGCAAATTTTCCCTTCATCATACTTATCGGGCTTAGAACCGTCAAATTGCAAAAGGCTTGTTTTAGTTATTATCTGCGATTAAAATCGAATCGAAATAAATGAAATTGAAAAAATGAATAGGTACATACCTAATCTATTTTGATCAATGTACTCGTACATTCGATAATTGATTAACAATTGTCCTTTTTCCTTTCGCAATCAGGCGTATTTAAAAAATTTGAAGCAACTTATGTACAATCATTAAAAAATGGAGTTAAAATCCACTTACCATATAAAAAAATTTACCTACTTTAACGAATGGTGCACCATCGTGTTGAAAATAAAACTCGCGATGTGCTATTATTGCGAGCGCAACGTCGTCCATAAAATCAGATATTACTGTACGTAACATTTGAAGATACGTGATTCCGGTCAGTCTGCCCTCTATGAAATAGGGCCCTAATATTTTATCACCGATAACCCCGGCCCAAACATTTGCACTGAATCGCACTTCCAAATAGTTTGACAGTTCGGTACCGTGGCATTGTGTAAACCTTGATTTCGAAGCTGAGGCAGGCTTATTTCTTCATACAGTCTTTGGGCGCCGCGTAAAGTTTGTCCACTTAAAATGTAACATTTCATCATTTCATAATATTCGCGATTTGTATACATTATTGAAGCGCGGACGACTTGCGCCGTCCGATACAGAATCGCGTGGCTGACTGAGCTGAGGTCATTGAGTGCGGAATGGGGGCACGCTACGAAAAGGGTGGGAATCAGCTGGCGCGCGGCATGTGTGGGCAGAGTGTAAGCAGAAGGTAGCCAAATTTTATTAAAAAATATTTAGGATATTTTTATTGATTATAAATATTAGACCTATATTTTTATTTACGTAATGAGGTGTATTGGTGATACCTAATATCTAGGAACATTTTGGCTGATCACTAAAATCTCATCCTGTATATAAATACAAGAATTGCTCATATGAAAATATAAGATATATACACAAATAATTTTAATCGTTATTTATTTATGATTTAAAGTCTGACGTTTCATCTGCTCTCTGATTAAGAACGTCGTAAATAATTTAACTTTGAATGACGAAATTACTGTATACAATAATTTATCCTCATATTCCTCCAAGAAACTGCGGTGTTAAAAAATGCTTCCTGATAATGATGACCATTTCATAATATCCAGGTTTCCTGTAAACGCGGTTAGCAGAGAACAAAGGATAAGATTGTTAAATAGAACAGGTAAGACGCCTCGAAAACATTCTTTGGTTTGCAGTAGACGTTTTAAGGAAAACTGTTTTGTCCAACTAAATCACCGGTGACTTTTGAAGAAAGGATCTATACCTACTGAATTTGTGCCGGTATGGGTTTCTTTCTTTTTCATATGTGCTTACTTAGTATATTAAGTAGTATACTAACGCCGTAGTATATACTTAATATCCAAAGTCAGAGCATTTATGCCAACTGTAATTTCTGTACAGGTCAATCTGAAGCCCGAGCGATCGGTGTCAGCGTAAGTTTACCCGGGATATATCACCAGAACCTTCAACTTTAGACCCTTAACCTTTATTTCAGCACTAATATAAGACGAAATTGAAGAAAAAAGTCCATCACAGTGAAAAAATGAATTTTAGGCAAATTATCACTTTGTCTTTTACAAAAACTTGTTCCTTTATAATCAAATCAAACTTAACTACCTATTACATAAAGAAACAAAAGATATTATAGACTTGCATGAAATGTAGGAATTTCATCCAAGGCATAATTTGTGGTGCAGTGAGACGACACTCGATGGAGTAGGCAATGTGACATCACGCGCAGTAAGGGCCACCAGTCAAACCGCACGAAAATATATAAATTTCAGTAATTCATTTCTCAGTCATTTATTGACGAGTTTAAATAAAAACTTTCATTGTTTTATTAGTTTTGATTTATCTTTCAATTCTATCGAGTTAAATATGATATCCATCATGAAACTTCTCCATTGTAAATGTTTTTGTTTCGTACATTCTTATTTTTTTTGTTTACAAAGAGTGTTAAAAAGTTTGTTGTTATGCGTTGCAACATAACGTATTGTCATTAAAAATAAAAATGGTTTATTTATATTGTTTTATTGATTACTTTGCTTGTAAGTATTTAACTAAATATTAAAATTTCCATAATAATGTTAACGTTTTCTTTACTTCTTTTTGCAAATTTTTTATTATCAACTCAACAAAATCAACATCAAAAAAATGTTCATTGATGTAAAAGAAATGGCGTTTGAATTGATTGATGATTTGTCATTTTAAAAAACTAAAAGTTAGGAATTGTAACTCTAAACTAAAATTTAGTAGTATAGCAGATTCAAAATAATAAATAGGATTGGCGATTTCGACTTATGGATAACGTGGTAATTTCAACGACACATAATGAAAGTACTACGTGCCATCGATAATATAAAAAACATCCATGCACATCACTAAAACTGGCTCAAACTCATGTGAATTTTGCACACATACTCATTTTCGTTTCGCTCATGCGATGTTTAGATGTCAGTTGGTCTCTTATATTAATTTCTACTCTATTTTGCTTTGCCAGACTATACGTACTGGTACGTACTGACAGATTATTCCTGACAGATGCATGCTGCTGTACAAATTGAATTGTATTGAATTGACAGACAGATGAAAAGATGGTGAAAGCTTGAAATATAATTACTTTATTACTACTAATTGTTTTTAAAGGACATTAAGTTTCGCTTAGTACAATTAAAAATAAATAGAAAAAATGCCCTTGGCAAGTTCTTCAGACCCCTGGCGTATGCAGAATGTGGGAGAAAATTTGGTCTGTATTATTTAGTCCTGAATTCACTGTTTTCCTCAAGAAGTTTTTCTTATTTATCACCTCAGGGCAGAAAGAAATATGTAATATATATTGAAGGTATTCAATGTAGTGAAGTCTACATTGATATTTTTTATTTTATATAACTTTGATTTGTGTTTACTTTAGGTACTTACCTGTACCGTATTCAACTTTGTTATTAGAACTGATAAGACAATGAGTCAGAACACGTAAATGTTTTTTATTAAAACGAAATGTCAATGAGTAAGATCAGTACTATTTTTAACATAAAGTTTCAGAGAATTATGTATTAACTTTATTGGTTTAGCGTGGTGCTGGTGAAACAGCAAACAGTCTTCCAATGGTTGTGGAAAATTCGGGCGAATCAAGGCAGGCATCCACAACAGAGAGCTTGGATAGTGGCGACTTGAACTATGAACAAGAAGTAGAGTTACAGGATGTGATAAAGGAGGGCCATGAGAAAGCTGACCCATCACAATTTGAGCTTCTCAAAGTACTAGGAGAAGGCTCGTTTGGAAAAGTCTTTCTAGTTAGAAAAGTGACTGGAGCTGATGCAGGAACACTATATGCTATGAAAGTAAGTACATCACCATTTAGAATTACACAGACAAATCAATTACAATAAAACTTAAGGGTGGGCATTAGTTAATGACTACTAATTCAGTAAATTTCTAGTACCTATCCTTATGTTGTAACTTGGGATAATTGAATATTGTGAATGTAAATAATTTCATTTAACCATTTTTAGTAACAATTTTAGTTTGTCATAATTTACAAGTGCCATTTATGTTGGTTGATAGTTGTGTCAGAACTGAAATGGCCAATCTTCATGTAAATTTGTCTGTCCTACCCCTAAAGTTTTTGTAAAGCTAGGGCAGTTTGAAATTGACTCAAAGAACCTTGATTTTAGATATTTATGCAGACCTAACCTCAAACTTCAAGTGCTTTTCATTTTTTTAAGTTCTTTCCATTGCAGTCTAAAATTTCAGTATAACTCCATCCCCCGCTTGGAGTGGGGTGACCTGACCTTATGTATTGGCTATAAAATCCCATGCCCCCTCGTCAACTCCCTTCACCCAGTCCTTGTGTTGACAGTAAATTATATTCTTGTTTTAATGACAAATAACTTGTTCAATTAGTTTATAAATTGTAAATAGTTTGCCATACTTTTTTTTTATATACCTACTGTCATAGAACTATTTTGTTAACCACAATGTAATGGATAGTTTGCATTTTTAAATCTTTTACTTGATAGGATTTAAATTATGGATAAGAATTTGGTGATTTAATTTTACAGGTGCTAAAAAAAGCTACTCTCAAAGTTAGAGACAGAGAGCGTACGAAAATGGAAAGAAATATCCTAGTAGAAATGGGTCACCCATTCATTGTTAAACTGCACTATGCATTTCAAACAGCAGGGAAGTTATATCTAATATTAGATTTTTTACGTGGTGGAGATCTTTTCTCTAGATTAAGCAAAGAGGTAATTAAAATTTTTATATGCTATTGAAATTTTTACTTTAATTTTGTTATACTTTTTTGGTTAAATATATAGGTATGTATAATTGAAAATTGTAATATTCCTGTCACTAAGTCCAATACTGATTCAGAATATTGACCTGGTAATCAAACATTTTTGAAACATTTGTAATAGTGTTAAAATATACTTTAAAATAAATTATCAAATTATGTGAGTACTCACACTAAGGACATTCACATTCAGGACTAAGGAAAATAATGACAATATTATAAAAAGTCAAAAAATCAGACTTTCACCAGTAAGCTTGGTGTATGTCAACATGCACCGTAAGAATCTTTTTTAAGATATGCATCATTTTTGTCATTCACGGTAACATATAATATACAAACTGCTTTAAATCTCCAATTGTATTAAGAAATTGGTAATTTTCAGGTCATGTTCACAGAAGAAGATGTTAAATTTTATCTAGCTGAACTAGCTCTAGCATTAGAACATGTTCATAAATTGGGTATCATATACAGGGACTTAAAGCCAGAAAACATATTGTTAGATGCCGATGGACACATAGCGTTGACAGACTTTGGTTTATCAAAACTACCTCCTAGTAGTGACAAGGCTTATAGTTTTTGTGGTACTGTAGAATATATGGCACCTGAAGTGGTTAATAGAAGAGGACACACATTTGCTGCGGACTGGTGGTCATTTGGAGTCCTTATGGTGAGTTGTTTTATCTTAGAGAAAATAAACTTTTTTTTATATAAAGTTTAGTATACTATGGCACTTTACATTTCCACTAATGATTTCTTTTTGACCTCAAACTTATTATAAGGAAATGAACATTGATGTCATTGATATTTGGTCAACAAATATACCTATTACATATCATCTTTAATAAATTATCGTCTTTAGAACGATAAAAGTTGAAAAACAATGGGGGTTACTTAAATACAATCTGATGCTCCATATTCATGTCATGCTACCAGCAGGGACCTCTTCCAAAGTATGAGTATCCGGTTTCCAAATATTTTTTTAATACTTGAATATTAGGTAAATAAAGAACTATTTCCATACATTTATTTTTGTGTTACAATATTTAAAAATCTACAAGATACTGGCTACAAGACTAACGGATTCTTTATTTGTGTAATATTTAACTATTATATTTTTCTGTTACCTAAATTTTGATGTGGTTCCTACTCATACTTTTTTTGTTAATTTAATGTGTGGCACTGACTTGACTGTGGTAATTTTTATGAACTCTACCTAACAAAAAATGTTATTTAATTTCGAATGGTATTACTAGCTTTGAACTATTAGAACCACTTCAGATCTAATTACCCTAACCATTGTTTCAGTTTGAAATGCTAACAGGAAATTTGCCATTTCATGGATCGACGAGACATGAAACTATGACTCAAATATTGAAAGCGAAATTGGGTATGCCTTCTAATTTAAGTGAAGAAGCTCAATCATTACTTCGAGCGCTTTTTAAAAGGAACCCACAGAATAGGTAACGTTTTATTTTGTCTATTGATTATTAAGAATACTGAGTTACTTAATAGTATCTAATAATATTTAGCTTACTTGTTTATTAATTACAATTTGGATTGATGTATTTTAATAAGATATTAATTACAGATTGGGCGCCGGCCCTAATGGTATAGAAGATATAAAGAGTCATGAGTTCTTTGCGAACATCGACTGGGAAGCACTTTTAAAAAAGGAAGTAATCCCGCCGTTCAGACCTGCTGTGTCGCGAGCTGACGACGCCTTCTATTTTGATTCTGAGTTCACCTCACGTACTCCGAGGGATTCACCTGGCGTTCCCGCTTCGGCTAATGCGCACGAGCTATTTAGGTAAATCAAATCTAGGCAGTTGTATTGGCTGGTGCTTGGGCCTGAACTTTGAAACATGAATTATGTCTTTTTAAACTAATAATGAATATAAAATCTTGGATGTTACATTTGTTTAGTATATATGGAAAATCACCAAATACAATAGGGCTTTAATAATGTTGCAAAATTTACAGTACAAGTGTATTCTGAAAAGTACTATCTTTTGACCATACATAATGCATACATTATTAAAATATATGATAAGAATTGAGCATCGAGCAGTCATAAATTTCTAACTAATGATGAAAATACGCCACCGCCAATCACGCAATGTATATTAAATGCGTTCCGTTATTTTTGTCCAGCTGATTTCATCATAAAGGTTTGGTCTAAGCAGTTTAAAAAAGGGCGTGAGAGAGCCTCTAAAACGTAGTGGACGGCCCTTTTTGGTCGTAATCGGCGAAAATGTGGCAGAAGGGAAGAAATAAATTTTAGAAGATGGGCGAATTAAACATGAGAGATCGAAAATTTAAAAATGAGTAGCCTCCTTGTATGTTTAAAATTCGTTCATCGGCAGGGAAACTAATGGTAACTATAGTTTGGGATGTTGAGGGGTATTACTAATAGATTATTTGCCAAAAAAAACTATGATGAATGCTAATTTGTTAGGTCAACCATGAGCGTCTATTAAGAAAATTTAGACTTTGGAAAAAAGAAAAGAAAGGGGGCAACAAGTTTTAATAAATGATGAGATAATAGAAACTAGCATTTTGAGAGCAAACTGAAGGAATATAATTTTATGAAAAAGTAAATATTGTAAAAAAAATGCCCATGGTCATCCTTTCTTCCACAGTTAGATAGTTCATTATCTTTCCCTAATGGTATGAATTATGTATATAAATGGGCAACATATACACACAAAAATATTGCAAAGTGAAAAGGTTATATTTCATCGAATTCATGGTACTTGTAATTAATAATAATAATAATAATACATGGGACTTCCCACACAGCGCCATCTAGTCCCAAAGTAAGCAAATATTATGCTTGTGTTATGGGTTACTAGACAACTGATATACATACATAAATATTCTTTATAATGTATACATATAACAACCAATATATACAGGGTAAGTCAGAATGTTATGCAGGTTTTCAAAAATTTATTGTGTGAAATATAATGAACATATAATATTGTGAGATACACTGTGTGAAAGGTAAACTCTCAAAGTTTAGTTTCCTGAAACTGATTCCGCGTTCGCCCGCAAGATGTCAGCAGGAGAGCAGTTAAAGAAAATGGCGCTGACTGGCGAGCTGAAGTCGTTCTGTGTGCTTGATTACCATGTTAACAACTCCGTGATTACTGTTCAACGACATTTTCGTATCAAATATCAGAGAGACCCGCCAGATGGGAGGTCCATTCGTAAGTGGTACACACAACTTAGGGATGCAGGCTGCATCTGTAAACGAAAATCTACTGGCCGTCCGTCGACTAGTCCCTCGTTCACCCGATCTAACCCCGTGTGATTTCTTCATGTGGGGTTTTGTAAAGATCGTGTTTACGTACCACCACTTCCTACAACACTGGATGAACTGCATGCTCGCATCACAGAAGCCATTGCTGATATCGACCGCGATATGCTGCAGAAAGTTTGGCAGGAGATTGAATATCGGCTTGATGTCTGTCGTGCAACAAAAGGCGCTCACATAGAACACCTGTGATGTGTTTTTTTTTTAAAAACTACACTAAACTAAACTTTGAGAGTTTACCTTTCACACAGTATATCTCACAATATTATATGTTCATTATATTTCACATAATAAATTTTTGAAAACCTGCATAACATTCTGACTTACCCTGTATATATATAACCACACACATATAACAACTAAGATGCCAGTATCAATATTCATCATATTAATACTGACCCGACCTGGGATTCAAACCCGGGACCTCCAGCTTTATAGGCAGGGTCGCTACCCACTAGTCTAAGCGGTCGTCAAACCATCAACCACTAAACCAATTTTAAACCATCCCAGCATAATTTACAAAGATAAGATAACACATGCCATTGGGTTTTATTATCAGTTTTAAAACAAACCTGGCCTTGGTGTTGACTTTCATTTTTACTAGAATATAATATTAATTCATTTTTATCAATTATTTAAACTGTCATTTCTACTTAGTACCTTTTTTGTATGCTAATGTATGTTGTTCTCCTACATGTCAGTGGCCTTGTTAATATGTACTACTCAATATTTGGTGTTAGTTCCTCAATATATATTATGTAGTTATTTCTCCGTAACAAATATTTAACCACACCACCATAACATGCCTGTTCACAGGTGTGTTAAGTCGCGTTCACACGATCAAACACGGACACAGCTTGTAAGAATGGTCCTAAATTTTATATTATTTGAGGTGTATGAAGTCCCGTCAATCATTTGAATCTTAAGGATTATTGTATAAAATATTTAAGTATGACGCGTGAGAAGACACTGCAAATAAATTGTGCACAACTAGTGAAAAGTGTAATCAAAAATATCTTTGCTAGATCTTTTGCCTCCTTATTTGTAAAGATTTCATATCGACAACGAATGCGTTTTATTACAATATGTTGGTAACTAACTAATTTAAATAAAAAAAAGAATAGAATACTATTATATTCTTTTTTACTAATTTAAATAATTAACTAACTAACTAATTTAAATAAAAAAAAGAATAGAATACTATTATATTCTTTTTTTATTTAAATTAGTTAGTTATCAACACATTGCTCATAAATTATTAAATTACAAAACAAAGCTTCCACAACTTCGGAATCGGCCGGCGATAGCACCAAATTACTCCGAACTGTTGTATGAACACGTGGATCTCTAAAAGTATTTGAAATAATACAAAGCGATCACAGTCGCAACGACGGACGAGCGGATGTGAATAATTTTTTTTCACTTGTATTTTAATCCTTAGTACAATGCGTGCCATCGATGTAAAGGACCGCCGGCTGTACACACTCGCCGAGCGGAGGCGAGCGCCAGAGGCAACGCTATACCAACAAAAATTAAACAAGTTTATGTTAGAATACCGCTACATATAAAATTCTGTAAAAGAAAATCGGGAGAGTAAACAATATTATCTCCTGACTTGTGAATTCAAAAGCATGATTCAAAAAAAATCTCAATGGAAAATAATCGAAAAATTGACATAAATTTTTTTTATTGTGTTATGTGTTTACTGGTTGGTGTATTATCTTGAATTGTATATTTTAAAAAGAATTACAAAAATTATTAGTACATTGTGGGAACAGTTTTATAAATAAGTTATTAGAATTGTAATTATAATCAAAAATATGAATTGTGACTTAGGTATCTTAGTTTTACGGGAGTGAATGACTAATTATGTCGCTTTCACACACGCTTTGGTTATGAATGTGTGCAGGAAAGCGAGAGCAAAATCGCATATTTTTCTGATGGATTCTGAGTCTATTCTGATTGCAATAAGATACTTGAGAATTTCATGCAGGTATTTCGAGTAATACGAAGTAGTTAGTTCACAAATATTTAAAATATATATAAACAGAAAATCACTGTTTTTTCCCATTTCCCACATTTTAAGTACCATAATCTCAGTTTGATCTCTAGCATCATTTATTTGAAATTTCAAGTATCTAATTTATTGCATATAGAAGGTAGTGAGTGGTACTACAATACAACAAAACTACACACAAAGTGTGGTACAAGTATGTGTAAAAGTACATCCTCTGTCTGTCAGATTTCATCTGCCAGTTTAGAAAAATCTAATAACATTCCCTTTTTTTTGACTTCATTTTGTAATCAGTATTTTTTTTTAATGTTGCAGGGGATTCAGCTTCGTGGCACCATGTCTTCTTAACGATGACAATAATAAAACAATCACTAATGAACCACAGAATACATCAACACCAAACAATAAGCCTTCCACTGAGGAATTTTGGGCGGGGTTTGTCAATAGGAGCAATTTCTTTGGTGAATATAGGTAAAAGAAGGGACCATGATTGAAAATTCAATGTGAAAATGAAATTTCATGAAATAATTTTAAAATGTATCTAATGATTCACAGATTAATGGGAGAACTGGGTACAGGATCTTTTTCGGTAGTCCGACTATGTGAGCACAAAGCGAGCAAAGTACAGTATGCTGTTAAAATTATGGAGAAAGCACAGTATGATCCACGAGAAGAAATAGAAATTTTATTGAGGTATTCATTTAGTAAATGTGTATAATTTTGAGATAATGGGACCGCATTAGTTATAGAAAATATTTTATCTATGCCCAATAATTATCAACTTTTATTAATTTGTTGTCATTGATTATGATTTCAGTATAGCAAATCATTTTGCTTCTATAATTTTTGTGCAGGTTTGCAGAATAATCTGTAATCTTTATTATCATTAATAAAAGTGTTAATATTTTAAGACATGCTAATAAAACAGTCCTTTTAGGTATGATGTCTCGTAGTAAAGTTTCTAGAAATTGATTTTCATATTAGTTTTTTATGGTTCCGTGTCTCAAAATGAAAAAAAAAAAACAACACATAATCTTAGGGTTTGATGACGCGCACATATTCCAACAAAGTTTATGAAAAATTTATATTTGGAATAAGGATTAATTCTTTTTTTTTTATCCTGTGGCATATTGATTGAAATGGTTTCTTTCTATGCTTATAAGTTTATAATTTATTTTTTCAAAGATTTATGTCACTGATTTTAATTATAAAGAGGGCGAGTAAAAGGAAAGGACTCGCGACGGAATGTACCGTAAAGATTAAAGATAGCAAATTTTAATTATGGTAACTATAATGTTAAAAATAAAATACTCTGTGTTCATGGAATTTCAAAATGTTAATTATCTGAGCTGATAAACCAATAAGAATTTTAAAATCATGCAATATGTTAATAGCATGGCACCAATTGATAGTGTCAGTCGTGTCAATCATAGACATTAAATCTCTTCAAAAACATTGTGTCTAATACAAAAGAAGGTCGTAAAATACGACATTATTTTGTGTAAATAAATACAATTGAATAATATTTGTAAGAATTATACCTACTTGTAATTTTCTTAAATCACAAATCAACATAGCCAATAAGTTGTAAAATTTACTTTTATGCTCTCCGTCAATAGAGATGGTTAAATTGACAGGTATTTTTGCTATGATTTTGGTTAATTGTTAATGTTAGATTTTATGGTTTACCTTTGATTTACGATACAATGTTTGTTAAAGATATTTGACCCCTATGGTTAATTGTATGGTAATCCTACCTATTGGTGCTATAAATAAATTATAAATTGTCTTTACTTGAATCGATTCTTTTCGTGGCGTAAATTAGTAACTTTTCAAAATTCTATGAATGCACATAAATAAAAATAAAGCTAAGTATAATTTGCTATATTTATTATTTGTACTAGATCCATCGACAAATTATATTCCTGAATTTGCATGTCAACAAATATAAATATTAAATAACATTTGAGAAGGCACAATTGACAATTTGATAGGAAAGAAAATCATTATAGTATTTAAAGGAAATTTTAATATTTAATTATGATTTTGGTTATAGACATTGAAAGTATATAATACTTATACTTATGGCTACATATATATTTTTATTTGTTTATTTACCAATACTACAAATTTTATAAATCAACTTATCCAAATTAATATAGATGGAAAAAATCGATAATAATAGTTACTACGTATAAGCAAAATGAGGCTCATCAGTAGGAACTGTCAGGAACGCTTTCCCTCAATACCACCATACATTAATTTTTTTTCAGGGCCCGTTTGTTCATTCAACTTAGCCCTTATATCTCAAAACTGCATACCATCTCTCACCCTTACCTCCAAGGTTTTTAAATCTAGAATAATGTTTTCATCAATTAAGATTGCTATTAAGAGGCACCGGTTCATAGATAACTGGAAACTTGTTAGTCCCTTTCTTAATTACAGATAAAAAATATTATTTAAAAATATTTAAATGTTCTTTAGTGGTGTTGAAGTCAATTGTGGTTATTGGGTGATTAGGTAGTGAAGGTACTAAACAGTAATTGTGTGACTCTAAATGCTGTAGACGTTTTTTTTTCTTTTTTTTTTTTAATTTCGAATTTAAAGTTTGGCATGCTTTTTTATTTCAAAATTTCCCGACATGCCAACGTAGCAGTAAATTGATCACTTTGATACATTCTCCAGTAATGAACCCCCAATAAAGATATTTTCATAACCGGTTTGAAACCAGATACAGTCAACACCCGCACATAATTACTCTACGAGGCGTATATGAAGAGTCGGGTCGAATCTTGGCCGTGATGGAGCTGTGCCGCGGTGGTGAATTGCTTGAACACATCACGCAACGTCGCCATCTGCCCGAACACGAAGCCGCTGCGATATTGCGCAATGTTCTACAAGCCGTGCACTATCTTCATCGACATACTGTTGTTCATAGGTGCGTTATATTACTAGATACAATGATGTAGTTGTTCGACTGAAGATTTTTTCGGATGTGATTAGGCATAATATTTTTAAATCTATCAGTGGAACTCGTTAAATAATTATTCGTCTTGAATTTCAATTACATTTATAGGGGTCTAACGGATGGGTTTATACTTGCTATGAAAGTTGACATCCGTCTGACTCTATTACTTGTAGAAAGAAGAGAAGGTTGTCATGTCCTCAGCCGCGCCTTGCCGACCAGTAGATGTTGTAGTAAAACAAAAATGAATTTACTAATAAAACAAATTTAATAAACTTTATACAAAACTATTCACAATATTATAGAACACAAGTCTGGACAAGGACGTGCGTACCTGAGTGCGGTGCGGTGGTGTTTCTACTGGTTAGGATTTGTGTAATTACAACGTATTTTATATGATTAACGTGCGTCGTTTCGCTATCTGATTGGCTTGACGTGTTTCGACAATTTGATGTTTTGACCAATCAGAAAACATTTGGTGTCATTCGAGAGTCCAAAGTATTGAGTATAGTAGAGCCAGCAAAAATATTGTTTTTCAAATAATTTGATGATGACGAAAAATGAACGGAAACTGTTGCGACGTAGAGGTCGCCGATTTGAATTTTAGTATAAGCGGTCAATACCCTTATACAATTGAATTAAGTAGTGCGAGCGTGATACGGCATTCGGTATACATGTGCTGCCAGCGATTCTTTCGTAAGCGCTATGCCACGCGCTAAATGTAACGTGCATAATATGATGATGGATAAACACTGCTATTTGCTCCCTTCAGGGGTTAGTACTGTTGATTGATCCTATAGTTTGATACAGCTGTTAAATAGGTACCTAAGGATTTTACAAAGCAAAATGGTTTTTTATTAATAGTTTGTAAAATTACTTGTTGTGTAGCTATTGGTTATAAAAATATAGGAACTATGTGTACATAGAAAACTGTAGGAAACGCTTTTAGAAAGAAAAATTTCTAGTTAAATATATGTCGAAGTTATATGGAAATCATTACAAAGCGGGTGATTATTTTATTATGAAACAAACTAGTATATCCTGTGGTAGTACATTGCAATTTATTATTATTATTATCTTTAGAAACTTATAAAATTATTAAACATGGACAAGTTATTGACAAGACAATAACAGAATTTAGTACTACTCAACAGTAGCGACATCTGCTTTAAGCTTTCAGTTTTCAACCCTATTGAGCCTGTGCTTATGAAAAATTAAGTGTATAAATAATAATAAAAACTGTAAAATGTGTTCAACAAATATCCACATTTTAATATATTGGAACACTCCATAATAGATCTTCACTCGAACCACTGTTACATTGTACAAATACATATAAGTTATACAACCAGCGCAGAACCAGTTTGATATATTTGCATACCTCCAAATGTTTTTGTATTCTATTTGATGGTGGTACAAGATCTTTTTTTTAAAATGATTTTATCACATATTACAGAGACATAAAACCCTCAAACATATTGTTCGCAACAGCTGAAAAAAGGCCTGAAGACATTCGACTTGTGGATTTTGGTTTAGCCAAGCAACTGAGAGCAGAGAATGGTTTGTTGATGACGCCATGCTACACCGCAAATTTTGTAGCGCCCGAAGTGCTGAAACGAGCGGGTTATGACGCCGCTTGTGATATTTGGAGTTTAGGTTAGAATTCCTTATTTCATTAATAATAATACCTGGAACATCCCACACAGCGCCATCTAGTCCCAAACTAAACAAAGCTTGTATTATGGGTACCAGATAATATTTATTTATTTTATTTAATATATATGTAGATATTTCACACCCAGCCACGGAACAAATAAACATGTTCATGCACACAAATATTTGTCCCGGGCAGGAATCGAACCTGCTACCCTTGGCTCCGCAGTTAAGGTCTATGACCACTCAGCTAATCGGTTAGTCATAATAAAAATATTTTGTTGTGATACTCATTAGGGTGTCCCTTATTTTTCGAATATTATTTTTTTGTAACGCATACCCTCTAATAGTGTTTATTATGTGTTCATATACTCCCAGTAAAATTTTCAACTCATTCTATAAACGGGAACCAGTGCCGACTTGCATCTTAATAATGTTCATACAAATTGCGCGTGACAAGTGACCACCTTGCAAGTAGTTATTGTAGTGCCACTTTCATGTAAATAATACATATTAAATTGCTTTTCTAAGATGACTGTCTAACTATGAACTGCTAAAAAAAATATTTACACTTAGTTGATGACATAAAACACCAGAAACAGGTGCAAAATTACTCGTATTTTTAAAGTGACAAGTCCTAGCAGTTTTGTTTTACAATATGCGTGAAGTCAAATTAACAATGCGTGAAAATGCGAATTTTGTAATCCATGGATATATATATCTTTTGGGAAAAGGCTCGAAAACCAACCCGAGCAATACCTGTGTTAAAAGCTTAGTAGATCTTTATACGGTGTGGCATGAATTACAAAAAAAAAATGTAAAAAAACCAAGAAGTTTTTACGCAAACTCTTATCACTGAGCTTGACCATGAAAGTAAATGACGAGTTTTGTGCGTCACTCAATTCTTATCAGAAAATATACACTTAAATAACACTGCATATTTTTTCTCGTAATTTAGGAACTCCTTCAATGAAAACAAAGTGTTTTCAACAAGTATGGCCAATATAGTTACCAGAATTTTTACTTCCTTAAATGATATCCATATTTTTAACAAGTGGAAGATATTTGTACATATTTGTGAATAACTTCAGAGCCGCACATGTATATGTCAAGTACTGTACAGTACGACTAAAGATATGTGCATAGAAATGTTCGCCTTACTTCCGCAAAGGTCGTATTTCCGAGTGGTCAGAGGGCGATATTTTTATAGAGCGGTTAAAATCCACAACAAAATCACTATGTATCAAATGTATCAAACATCACTATGTTTGATAACAAAACATCACTATGTTTAATAAAAAAAACTTTTAATGTATCAAACATCACTATGTTTGTTTGATAACATAGTGATATCAAACATCACTATGTTTGATACATTAAAAGTTTTTTTTATTAACCAATATATACAAATAACCAAATTAATAGTACAATCATAGTGAAGTTACGCGTTACCCATGAAACCTATGTTACCCAGTTTAGATATTATTATTTTTATTATTTATTATTTCATATCAAGTAAAAAAGACTCATTTGTTAGTAAAACACATTACAACCTAAATGTTAGTAACATAATATAAGTTAATTTATTCTCCAAGTTCTTATCATTCTCCAATAAATAAATAAATAACTAAAGTCAACATTAAAACAAACTACAAATCACAAATCAACATCAAATTGTAAAAATTTACAGTCATACACAACACGTTAATACTATATCTGCCCCATTATGAAATTATCTGAGGAACAACACAAGTCACAATTTTGACGAAATTTAGTAAGTGAAGCTATTCTTTTCATGGACGCATGCTCTCTCCCAAACGACCAATTCACACTATATTGAGGCGGCAACAGCGACCAATAAAAGGACAATCATACCTTTTTGATATCATCGTCAGATTCGCCAGGATAGTGTTGGGAATGCCTCGCACCCGGCGCACCAGAGATACGCACCGCTTGTGCATCGTGGCATAGAAGCAGTTCGTGCGCGTCTGCGCTAACATACCCGACGCCCTACAGTGTCGAGGCAGCCCCATCAAGAACCTGAACGTTATTGTATTGGCTTAGCTTAGCTAGTTGCAAAAGCTTAGCTAGTTGAAAAAGAAACTGCGATTTTTTATTTAAATAATGAAAGTTAAAAATCACCTTAAAAACAAAACAAAAAATCGTGTTAATAACAGCTCTATAGAACTTATAACAAGGAGTGCACGCGTCTAGTTAGCAACACGGCTTGCGAATTGTAAAATGGCCTTGAACTTTAAATTCTTTGCGATAAGGTTTATAATGCGACTATTATGTTTAGGGCCCTTACGTTTTGTGAATCGTTTTTTGTCGGAAATACGAAGTGTGACGAAGATTTCTATGCGCATTATAACTTTAGCCGTACTGTACAGTGTGTAAATTTTTGAATATGTGTTACATTGTGAAATGAACTACATGTTTCAGGTGTACTTGCATACATAATGCTGTCTGGGAGAACACCATTTGCTTCAACTGGTGATGACACGCCTGAAGCTATTTTAGCAAGAATAGAATCTGGAAAGGTATTCAGACTAATATATAAATAAGTAGGAATTTACGGTTTGTTTATGTCTTTAATGTAACTAGTAAATTGCTTTATTATTTGCCATACACGCCTCCTCATTACCTACACAACGCGTTCGGCTAGTGCCAATCGAAACTCGATAATTCTGACGCTCTTACGTTACATTGTTTGTCGCTCGTGAAGAAACTCCAAATTTGCTATTTAATTATTTAAAAAGGTAATAATTTACGAATGAGTGACATCAAAGAAAACTTATCTAGAGGTATGCACTTCTTATTTTAATATTCGTTTGTTTGGACAAAGAGATTTCACAAGTTAAGTATTACTAGGCAAAAATCGCTAACGGAGTTTATTTTTCGAAATTTCAATTAGACTTACAGTATCATTCCGGGTTCTTCCGCGTCTCAAAACTTTCAGCAACTTACACACTAGCTATCTGCCTTCTATGAAACATGATAAAATTTTACCTAAGCATACATACTTTTGAAAAATAGGCTAAGTGCGTGCGAACACTTGATGCATGTTCGATCGCACTTGGCCTATTTTTTCGTAGTTCCGTCCCTTCATCAGCCCATCATACCCCACTGTACGGGCTTAGGCCTCCCCCCCCAGGGCAAGAGGGTTTGGAACTTAAATCCACTACGCTGCTCCAGTGCGGGTTGGTGGATTGTAACGACCGCCATCTATTGTCAGCAGCCGAGACCGGCTTAACATGCTCATCGAGGCACGGAGTCAGATATAGTTATGTACTTAAGAAAAACTCATTGGTACACGCCCGAATTTGAACCACGACCTTATAAATTTGAAACAGGTTCGCTGCGCTCTGGCTATAATTCGTAGTTAGTGTTTGTCAAATGTAAATTTGTTAACGTGTCTAGTTTAAACAGACGGACTGACGGATTTGAAATTATAAGGGTTCCATTTTTTCCATTTGGCTACGGCAACTCTAAAAATGCAACATGTCGATTAAATACTAATTTAACTGAAAATCGCTTGGTACATATTTAAAATATATTCAAAAGGTTTTTTTAAGGTCAGGGTATATTGATATATTTATATTTCGATTATAATGTGGCATTAAAACAATTGACAGTCAAGCTCAGCATTTAGAAAAATATTTGGAGAAACTAACTAATCACAGAGTAGAGTCTTCTACTGTTCTCAAGCATAAAGTTTCGTATTTTATATCTGATTTTAAAGACAAATGGCTTGCATGTAATCCAACAATGGAAAGGTTTCTCACTAAAACTAAAGAATATATTATTACCAATATTTTTTTAAATATATATTCTGTCTAATCGACAGACATGTTGTTTTTTATCCCCTAAAGCATTTTCAGGTATCAGTTGGTGTTGTAGTGACTTAAAACACTTCATGCCAACTTTTTATGGTCCAGGCGCCACAGTGTTGCGGTCTTTAATCGTTAAACCTGCCTAAGAAGTTGCTCTGAGATGATAATTATGTAATTGAATTGATGATTATGAATTGACCGATTTCCGATTCCGATTTAGTATTTTTTGTTTGAAAGGTGACTTAATCGAGTGTTCTTAGCTATGATTCAAGAAAATCTGTTCCAGTCGTTTGAAGATTATCAGCTCTTTATCAGTTGATGAAGGGATGTGAGCGATATTCAAAGATCTGATGGATTCTAATAGATATACTTTTATCCATTTACTTCAAAGATATTGTCAATAACATTAGTTAATTAATAGGTGGACCTATCGAGTGGCGTGTGGCGTACAGTGTCGAGTGAGGCGCGGGCCTGCATCCGCCGCATGCTTCAGTTGGATCCGAGCGGACGGCCACGTGCCCATGAACTACTTACTGAACCATGGCTCACCCACCCAAAGGAGCCCGTTTCACAACAACCGGTGGAAACACATCTTACCCCACCGCCGGTCGACTTGCGCCGTGCTGTGGACCTCACGTTCCAGGTATTTACAAAGTCAGATATAATAGGATTCTAGACAAATTTTTACTGTTATTTTAAATTTCACTAATTTTCTTTATAGCACATCCAAGAAAAAGACAGAAAAATAAAATTAAATACAATGCACATAGGCATACAATAACCGACCTTATCACTAAACAGTGATCTTTTCAAGACAACCTTTGGATGAAAGGAAATTAATGTTAAGGTATCAATGAGTGCACTAAGTAATATTAATGCATATAAACATACATAAGTATGATAAACATAACCTGTGACATAACTACACATAAATAAATATCTAATAAGAACGACAGGAGCACAATGATAAAAAGGAAGGGATCATAGGGAAAGATAGTGTGCTTTGATTTGTATTTTAAAAGAACGTATGAAAGAAGCTATTCGGATTCGTAGATTATTCGGACTGACCGGTTAGCCGATTGGTTAGAGACCCTAACTGCGGAGCCGAGGGTCGCGGGTTCGATTCCCGCCCGGGACAAATATTTGTGTGCATGAACATGTCCATTTGTTCCGTGCCTGGGTGTAAAAGTATCTATATATAAAAAATAAAAAAAGAATATTTAAGTATATTGTCTAGTACCCCATAATACAAGCATAATACTTGCTTATTTTTGGACTAGATGGTGCTGTGTGGGATGTCCCAGATATTATTATTGTTATATATAGAAGTAGGTAAGGAGTTCCACAGCCTTGCTGCCTGAACTATTAAGAAAGAGCTATAGAAGTGGGGTGAGTGGGACGGGATATGAAGCAAAAGGGTTTCAGTGGAACAAATATCTCGGCCTTGTGTACTTATTTGCACACTGTTTTCTTAAAACTAATGTAAAAATTTGTTTTGACGTGGATGCATTTATGTTTTCGTTTGTGCTACCGGTCATTCCGTAAACAGGAGTTTATGCACAGACGCCACCTGTTGGTGCGTAAGTAAACGAAATCTGTAAATTACAGACTTTGTTCACTTATACGCCGACAGATAGCGTTAGTTCAATTAGCTTCTGCTCGAGCTTGCTAAGCTCGTGGCAACTCAAGACCACTCGTTAGCGAATTGTCAATAAACTATGAGATCTACTATATTGACAATTCGGTAGCGCGTGGGCATGGATTGACATGACGTATGCAATACATTACATGTGGTGATGAGTGAAATAAACACAACAAACGTTTCTACGTGCTCCGAAAGTGTATAAACCATTTTGGATTATGTATTTAAGTCACTGCTTCGATATTCTCAAGCGATGAAGAAAATTCTACCCACATTTGAACCTGACATTGAAACGGTTGAAAACTAAATAAATCCTTTTTTTTAAGATTGTTTTTATAGGATAGTATGGGACCTCAAAGTTTATTTTGGCGGTCGTTATATCATGATCGATTTTTTTATTTAATTATATTTGTTTTGTTTTTATTTTTACTTTCATGGAGGAACAACAGCCTAATTTAATCGGCGAAGCCAATTACAGCTCCTCATAGATAGATAATGATGTCTCATCTTTCTAATATATTATTCTGTCGTTTTGCTCGGGTTTTCGATGAATTTGAAGTATTAGACGCGGCAGCCTGGTAATTCTGGTATTTAAGATTTAATTTTGTAATTCACAGGCAATGACTTCATCGCCAATGACACCGCAAACTTTGGGGCCAGTGTCGCAATCGACTTTGGCGCAGCGTCGCAACAAGCCCCAAAGACGGTTCCCTCCAACACAACTTTGAACGCACACATCTGCTAGAACAATTTCACAAAAACATACCTAACAGTTTGTTTACAAAGATTGAATAAATAGATTATAATATATTTTTTTATAAAGTCATTGAAGAATGGTATTTGAAGTATTTTATTTTGTAGCATTTAATAATGTGTTTTGTTGTTACATTTTATGTAAATTATGAAGAAAAAACTCTCATAAATATATTTCAATTACTTATTGATGATTATTCATAAAATGTCGACATATTATTTATTTCTTAATTTTGGCCATAATAAATAGTCATTATCAGAATCAATTAAAGTAATATCTTCAAAAGTTTACCGCATAATTGATAGCGGTGTTAAAAAAATTTAAAGTTAATGCCCCAAAGTTACTTGGCTTTAAAGTAGGTATATATTGTTAAAACTCTAATGAACTCTATGAAAAAAACAATTTTAGAGCTGCACAATTATTAATATTTTTCAATTTACGTGCTGTAGTGAACGAATGATAATGTCTTCCTCTTGTCTTTGAGATCATTAAAATTCATATTAGAAATCTCCTTTCACCCACCTATATTTAAACATATTGCTAGTTCTTTTCTGTGCCATAAAAAAAAACTATATACACTTCAAATTTTTGGACATGGGGTCCTTTTGTAGATTGTTTTAGAATTGTGCAATACGTACCATAATAATTTACTAGAGATGTACTTTGAAAACTTACAGTATATATTTGTTATTTTACAGTATTAACGTTATTTTGCGAAATGTATTTTAATGCTAGTTATATAAGATGAAATATTATGTTATCAAATATTGTAGAGTTGTTTCTATTTTTGTAAAAATCGTCGCAGTCGACCGATGTTATGAAATCATAGCGTAGGTCGTATTGTTTTGTACTGTTGTACAAACGCTTGATGTGAAATGCATAATATACTGCAGAGTTAAGTGTTGTAGTAAATATGTCACCAATCATTTTCATGAAATTAATCATTCATCAACCCATATATTTTATAATTAGAACTTAATTAGAATTACACTACACCAATGGCATCATATCAAATATTGTTTTTTACGTGACATGGCCTAAATTGCTCATAATATGAAGAGTTTAAAAACATTATAGTGATTCTTGATAAATAATTCAATCACGACTGGCCAGATCAAAAGCTCAACACTATTCTACAGACCTAATATCCCTCAGTGAAAATATTTTTAATACTTTTTTCATATTTGATTGATTTATCTTAATGCATCTTTGCTGTATTCAAAATTGAGTTTATTAATTGTTATTCATCCTATTTGTGCATGTCTGTGCTTTAAAATTATAAAAACAATTATATCCTCGTTAACCCATTTATATAATAAGTTACCCATTCCATACCCGATTTGATTTTATTTAAAAGTTGCACTTTTCAACTTGGCATCGGGGTACATTGGAATAAGAAATTAATTTTATTTATTATTAGCGATCGCCCGCGGTTTCACCCGCGGTTTCGCCCGCGTGGATTATATATTTATATTATTTCGGCTTCAACAAGAATGCAATTAGTTCATAGGAACATCCAAAGGTATTTTTTTCTGTCATAATTAAACATTCATTTTTCAATAGAAGAAGGGAGAGATCCTTTTTCTTCTCTCGTCTCTTGTCTTCGTCACTTTCTTTCCTGCTCTTATAAAATCTGTCTTAAGCTTTCTATCTGGTCTGTTTTGTATTTCTCTGTCTTTTTTTTGTAGAGGATTGTCCAGTTAGATCAATTATTTAGTCTATTATAACGCATTTAATAATTCTTATCATTGTTAAGAATATTTTTGAGTTACAAGTTTTTTTTTTTTTATAGCATTACGCGTATTTAAAAAAAAAAGAAAAACGATGTATACAATGGCTTTAACGCGGTCGGTACAGATTGAACCACACTCTATGGCCGATCCGAACATAGCGTCGCGGTCGTGCAGCATCGCAGAAACAAACTCGTTCGCCTTGTGTTCAGATCAGACATAAAGTTTGACTCAACCTGTATTTCCATATTAATAACGAATCGATGTAAGGCTGTATTATTTAATACATTTCAAAAGGCATAATTTGACATACCATATTTCAATGATTGTTTACAATCGCCATTTCATTAGTGTCATTATAATGTACTCATGCGGTGGTGTTCTAACTAATCTATTACTAACAAATCAGGGATAGATATTTTACACTTAGAACTGTTTAAGTTATGGTTTAACCTTAAAACTTTAATGAACTAACGTTTAATAACTTAATGCTTACAATCTTAGATATGTAGTATTTAAGTATAGTTAAGTAACACAATATATTTTTACATCAACCTCTTCATTTTACGTTTTTGTGTATGTAGGTATGCGACAAGAATTGAAAGTTCACACTGACCATTTTACATATATACTAAAATTGCTAATATAAAGTACGGATGACTTTGAGATTATAACTTTAATTATTAGTCAAATATTTTAAATACACTGTAAACTCTAATAGCCAACACTGACCATGAAATATATATGTAATTTTAATTTAATTTATATGTATACCTAAAAAGGATGTAGAATTTCGAGAAACATATGTTCACGAAACAATAAATAGACCAAACAGGGTCTGACTCTGACGAGTTGGACAGCAATGTATTTAACATTTTATTTTATTTTATCATTATACCAATCATTTTATTTTATCCGGAATGACAAGTTTCTTTATTAAGTACTAGCTGAAATGAATGTAATAGTACATTATGATGCAAGTACGCTAAGCAGCATATTATAGTCGAGGTGTTAATAAACCGATGACTATAATAGCCAGCTTACTGAGTATGAGCATCATACGACGTTTTTCAATACATTTTTACATTTAAAGTTTTCAACCCTATTAAAATTCACATCCAACACGAAAAGAGAGCAAGACAGTGTAATTTTAATATTGACTATTAATTCACTACATCATATCCTTAGATAACTTTTTATTTTTAACTAGTATAAATACCCCTCACACATAAAATCTATTTTTGTAGGAAATTTTATTGGTGGCACTTTAGATGTATTGAAATAGAGTTTAATTATACCAAAGATATAATTGACAAAAGGCAATTACTTTTTTACTATAGTTCGCTGCAAACTTTATGGCGGATCGGAATACAACGCTATAAGCGTGCTTGCGCAGGTACAGTCATATACCTCTCGCTCCACTGCGTCCCGCTACACCTAAAACTGGCTACTGCGACGCTACTTGTGTTTATGTTCACATCCGCCATAAAGTTTGGAACTTCTTTAGAATTTACAATCTTTTGGGAATTCAATGAAATATATTGTATTCTTCATTCCTAAAGTAAAATTTTCTGTTTGTATTTAAAAAACCTAATAAGTATTAATATGTATGTTTATCTTTCAACCTATATTTTAAATTAATGTAAATATTTTCATAGTATAATTGCATTTGAGTATTTTAGATATTTTCTCAATAGGTATCAAGATACTCTAGCTCTAATATTTCTGAATAGAATATAACGAGAGGAATTGATTTTACCCCTGTAATGTAATTAATATATCTATTTTAAATACCTCCTGATCGATTGAAAAACTGTTCCAAATATTTTTGTGTACTAATGTAGGTACACTCTAATTATTATTATTGAATTGTTTAAATGCAAACTGTTATATATGTCATAATGACGATGGAATATTTCAATATAATCATATCATAATAATGAATATTAATTAATACTTATATATTTAGTTTATTTGCACTACACATTACCATTTTCACATATTGTGTACTTAATTTTAGTTAAATAGTGGGTGATCCAATGTAACTAAATTTATTAGTATTTGGGGAAGCTTCACAAGGAATTGTTAACATGTTAAGAGGGTCTTAGAAAGTCCACTGAGCAATGAAATTGGTAAGCCCATAATTGAGTAGTTTATCCATTTTCAAATTGTCATGTTCTCTGAAAAACAGACTTGTTCATTTATTTGTATGCCTGTCTAATGTTAGATGTTCCGCTGCATCCATCAAATCCAGATGTTTTAAATGTTCTTTTTTAAAATTTCATTTTAACTGGGGCTTTCTTTTACAATTCCTTAAGCCAAAATACATTAGTTCATAGGAACGTACATTCCACAACAAAGTTAATAGTTGTACTCTCGAAAGTGGATTGATTATTTTGTAGTGATATGTTATTAAATATATTTTATATGACACTATTCAACCGAATAACATGTATACTATAAAGTCAATGTAAAGTAAGGAAATACAATATAAGAATAAATTAAAATAGCACACGTAACTTGATTATGGACCGAAAGCTTGCCTGCACTGTTATATAATTTTAACATGAGTGAAATATTTTCATACTAAATCACAAAGGCTACAACATGGTTACAATTTGTAGAGGTTAATAAACACACTTGTTAAACTTAACAATAGTCATGTAAATAAATGTTCATGTTTAGGTGATATTGCCTTTTATATTTACTTAAAATAATGTATCTGTTGTACCTACATATAATTATATACATTAAATCGTACACTTCTCAATATATTTTTCTAATTCTTGACAATGAAATTTCTATTTAACAAATTGTAACCAGAATTTGTATTGTATATAAGACAAAGTCATATTCATAATTCTATAAAATATGTGCTAAATACATTGTTGATATTGCTTATGTGGTGTTTTATTTATTTAATTTATACTAGTTCTCAGGTCCCAATCAACTCTGAAAAATTATTCAGAAAATAGTTCCTTGTCTAGTCCCTAGGTAACCAAGCATTATAAATTGTATTTTAAATCAATCAAATATCTTTATTTCGGAGTTATGTAACATAATCTTGACATACGTCACAAGAGTGAATTTTATTACTTTGTGGAAGAAGGTCACCCACAAAGGCGCATTCTAAAAGTGCTGGTTCCTCTCAGAAGAATACGCAAGAAACTGAGGGATACTCTTTTTAACAAAATGATAAACAATTTTTTAACAAAGCTTAAAGATTATTATGGCGAGCGGCTTACACCTGTGGATTTTTGTCATCTAAGTAGTCTGATACTTTATAATAAGCTTTTGCATAAAGCTTTCGTTTTATTGTAGTGTTAAGGGGTAGATCTTGAATGTCAACTGGGATGTTATTGTAAAAGCGTTACACATTGCCCTTTAAAAGATTTCGTTGAGGCAGCTAACATGATTATCAAGTTTATCTTTGTTTCTTGTATTAACATTATGCTGATCAAGTGTACAGTACTCGTGATAAATTAGACCTTGGGTTACGACTAATAAGCTACAAAAAGTTTCATCAAAATTGGTTCAGTAGTTCTTTTTATCATGTTCATATGAACAGACGAAAATTATTGTTTCGAGTTTAGTATTGCCTACATAACCCATTGTTAAAATATTTGTTCAGGTCT
Source organism: Luffia ferchaultella (assembly GCA_949709985.1). Taxonomy (NCBI): domain Eukaryota; kingdom Metazoa; phylum Arthropoda; class Insecta; order Lepidoptera; family Psychidae; genus Luffia; species Luffia ferchaultella. The sequence goes on from OX453251.1 coordinate 8,984,020, forward strand.
TTGTAGTCAGGCATTTGTAAATTTCATTACATAGTCGTCTAACCACTCACTCTAGCTAGCTGGTGCAAGATGACGTTTTAGCCCATTTCAGTGCGCAAGGTCCCCGCGCGCCGGTCTGCACCCCCGCAAAATCCCCGCGCGCCAGTCTTCAACCCAGCAGAATTGCATAATGTCACTTCGATACTGTGAATTGGCTTTGATTTGACACAAACGCTGCTGTCAAATTAATTTATGGCATAGATACTTATCCAGAAATTCCTAATGATTAGCCTATTATTCTAAATTAATTTACTATGAACCTTAGACGTAAGGACTTCAAGGTGAAAAAAAAAACATATTAATAAATAATTTTTTTATTTGTTACTTGACGGAAACACCTTTCAGAGAAGCAGATAGTATAGGACCCTTGCCTTCAACTTCTAATGGACTGCTTTTGTAGCATGCTACACAATTTTCATTGGTCTTTAGATCGGGAGCACAAGTTTCAAATATTTTCTTTTTAGGATTTAGTTGTATTTCTGGCTCTCTAGGATAACCTTTACAAATGACCAAATCGCCTGGAACTGCACCAACTGGGGGAATCAACACTTCAACCTTTTCAGGTGAAGATGCACACATGACCATAGCTTCAGATGTAACACCGCGCATCTGAAATTTAGGAACATTCTTAACGATGCACATCAATTTCACCCTCATAAAAATTCCCATGTACAGATAGATGCCTGCACTCTATTTTGATCACTTTAATATAGCAGCTAAAATAGTGAAAAACGACATAAACCACGCGTGCAGGCCCCTATGATTAGGTAGGAAGGCTGTCTATCTACTGCAATTAATGTACAGGGCGAGAATAGCAGACTTGTGATGCAATATGAGAGCAGGCATCTGTATACTCTTGACTTTTTTGACGATATATTAAAGTTTGAATTTCTTAAACAAAGTATATAGAGAAGTATATTTATGCTTTTTGGCAATAAAAAATTTGCAAATTAGTTAAACAGTAACTGCAATAATATAAAAATTTCAGTTTATTTCGTGCTCAAGATTGGCTAGACATACAGAGTATATAAATACAATTGGACATATTATTTCTAAGACGCATTGTGTGTACAAAGTTTTAAAATAATATTGATTTAAAAAAATATATTTCAGTTTCACAGTGGCGGTGTTGTAGGTGAGATTGAGCCTTATTTTAAAGGACAACAAATTGTTCTTAAAAATGTATTCCTAAGTTTTTGTTTTATAAATAACAATTATAGATTAAATATTTATTATCAGTAAATTTAAGAGAGGCCCTGCTTCTTTTGCAAAGCCGTCACTGTAGTTGTATTTAAAATAGTTCTTTTGTTAGGTACTATTTTATTTTAAACTATAGTAGGTACTTCAACAGAGGAACGCATTCAATAGACATGCATGTTTGTAGGAAATCTTTAAGGTTTAGAATTTATATCAATTTACTAAAATAAAGAGGTAAAACTATTAAAAGAACTTGTAAATAAAAAAAAAATACCTTAACAGGTTTCAAGTTGCATAGCACCATAACTATTCTATCTTGCATGTCATTAATTGGTACATGATTCACTAGCCCCGAGACTACTGTTCGTGGACTTGCCTCACCGCAGTCAATTTTTTCCACATACAATGTATCAGCATCAGGATGTTTATTTATCTCCACAATTTTACCAATTCTGAAATCAAGCTTTCGTACATCTATTACAGACTCATTTGTCGCAGGACCCTCATTGGATTTCTCTTTCTTTTTTGTAGGCTCTTTGATTTTCTTATCTTTCTTTGAATCTAAAGTACCTGGATTCACATGCTCAGTGTAAGCAGCGTTTATAGTAGGATATAACCCAATGGGAACAGCTTTACTTGGAACTGGATACTGTTTTTTCCCATTTAAAATTTCTAATTGCACAAGCTCATTTTTTGCTCTCTCTACTTTTTCATGTAGTATTGAATTCTCATGTGATAATTCTTTTATTTTTTCTTCAATTTTCAACTTTTTGAGAATATCAAGCTGTAAATATTTTAGTTTGGTTAGAATAGGATGTAGATTAAGTGTTTTTACTAAAATCCTAGTTTATACCAATACTGAAGGTAAATGATTAAATAATATACGTTTTAGCTATTTAAGGACATGCCTTGTAAATTAAGTAGGTAATAAAAAAATTAAATACATTAATTTAGAAAATATTTGGAGGTTAGCATCGATTGAGGTTAGAAATATTTAATAAAACATGGGACCAACCTTAGCTTTTAGGTCAAGTAAACGTTTCTCAACCGTTTCTGCATTAATTATAAATTTTGCAAAAACAGTTTGAGACATATTACGGGCACACAAACCACATAAAATTCGATTTCACCGGATTTCACGCTTTTTTAGACTTTCTTTCTTGTAGACGTGTGTGTAGCTATTGGCAGTCTGTGTTGGCAGTAATGGCACGCAATGCCAATGCGCAGTGATGCGCAGTGTTTGTCAGCGTTACTCAGTATTTGTCACAGACTATGTATTTGTTTGTAATGTGTTTCTGACTTGTGTGATATTTACTGTGCTGTGGCTGTGGATATTTTATTTTGGTTGGTCACAACCATAGACATACATTACATACTAGACTAGCGTAGGAGACTGTGCAAAATTCACATGTGGTTGAGCCAGTTTTAGTGATGTGCATGGGTGTTTTTTATATTATCGATAGCACGTAGTACTTTCATGATAATGTGTCGTTGAAATTAGTGCGTTATCATAAGTCGAAATCGGCAATTCTATTTATTATTTTGAATCTGCTATACTACAAAATTTTTGTTTTGAGTTACTTTTCCTAACTTTTAGTTTTTTAAAATGACAAATCATCAATCAATCAATTCAAATGCTATTTCATTTACTTCAATAAATATTTTTTTTGTTAACAGTTGATAATAACAAAATTGCAGAAAGAAGTAAAGAAAGCGTTATATCATTATGGAAATTTTTATATTTAGTTAATATACAAGCCAAGTAATAAATAAAACAATATAAATAAACCATTTTCATTTTTAATGACAATACGTCATGTTGCAACGCATAACAAACTTTTTAACACTCTTTGTAAATAAAAAAATGAGAATGTACAAAACAAAAACATTTACAATTTAGAAGTTTAATGATGAATATCATATTTAACTCGATAGAGTTGAAAGATAAACCAAAACTAATAAAGCAGTGAAAGTTTTTTTTTCAATTCGTCAATAAACGACCGAGAAATAAATTACTGATATTTATGTATTTTCGTGCGGTTTGACTAGTGGGTTCTTACTGCCCGTGACGTCACATTGCCTACTCGATTGAGTGCCTCGTCGTCTCACTGCATCACAAATTAGGTCTTGGATGAAATTCCTATATTTCATCCAAGTCTATAATATCTTTTGTTTCTTTATGCAATAGGTAGTTAAGTTTTATTTGATTATAAAGGAACAAGTTTTTGTAAAAGACAAAGTGATAATTTGCCTAAAATTGATATTTTCACTGTGATGGACTTTTTTCTTCAAATCCGTTTTATATTAGTGCTGAAATAAAGGTTTAGGCTCTATAGTTGAAGGTTCTGGTGATATATCCCGGTAAACGTACGCTGACACCAATCGCTTGGGCTTCAGATTGACCTGTACAGAAATTACAGTTGGCATAAATGCTCTGACTTTAGATATTAAGTATATACTGCGGCGTTAGTATATTACTTAATATACTAAGTAAGCACATATGAAAAAAAAGAAACCCCTATCAGCACAAATTCAGTAGGTATAGATACTTTCTTCAAAAGTCGTCGGTGATTTAGTTAGACAAAACAGTTATTTAGGTACTTTTTTCAAAAGAAAAAGCAAAAGTAAAAGTATTAACCTCGGGTGAAAAACATATTTAGGTACCCGAACTACTGACGCACTCGCTATGCGCTCATGCGCCAATCCACCTCGTACCTCAATAGGTCCCCGTCATTCCTTGTGTAACAATCTATTATTTCTTCTTGTATGGGAGGCATCCTACGATTATTTTTTTCAAATCAATATTATCGGATTAGAACTTTCGTTATATCGACATCGATATTTGTCTGGTTTCGATATTTATTTCGATATTAAATATTTCTTGCATCTCTACTCGTGGACTCAGTAGTGTGACCGTTTATTAATAAACTGCTAAGCCATATATTTTCTTCAATACAAAAAAAAAAATAGGTACATACCGAGATAGCAACCGATTATCTACGATTCTAATATTTGTTATTTTTATTGAATGAATTTATCGATACCTAATAAAGTACTCAACTCATTTTAATGATACTTGCTTGTATTCATTTGGTATGAGTACTCATAAATTACTGTAAGTTACTGCTTTTTAATTTTTTGGTATTTAAGTACTAAGATAAAAAATTATTAATAAATTAATAAATTAAATAAAATATACCAACAAATTATACAAAATTATAATACGAAATTAATGAATATTCTCTTTATTTGTGCATTAAACACTGAAAGACAAGCTAATATCCAAGTGTTTCACAAAGCTTTTCAAAACTAATTTAAAGATGAACCGTTGCAAGCACCATTTAATTGAAAATACTAAAAAACTATTAATTATATGAAAACATTCAAACTGTTTTTTTTCCACTAATAAAGTCATTTTAAAGGCGAATGGAATAATTTAATGCCAAAAATAGTAGTATCGAATGCAAAAGTATCGATACCTAACAAGTACTCACAAGTATCGAACTAACACTAACGAAGGGTAACACCGATGTCATCTTATTAAAAATGGCCGCTTGTATGGCGTCATAAATACTTTCTGACGTTGTTTATGTTATGTGCAGAAAAATTGGTACATCTCGCTGTTGAATATTATGTGAACATTACGGTCTGCGTTAGAGTGATATCGGTTTAATAAGAATGTGTTTTGGATTACATTAGGTAGCGATGTCAAACAACACAGTCGGCTCATCGGGTCCCGCACCCGGTAAAATACGTGGACCTGGAAGACCTCCAAAAAGAACATGTACGTGGTGTGCTGAGAGTAAGACGCCGTTAAAATATGTACTGCCCACGGAAAATGGCAAAAAAGAATTCTGTTCTGAAACCTGCCTTTCAGAGTTTAGACAGGCATATAGCAAAGGAGCCTGTCTACATTGCGACAACGTAATTCGCGGTAATGCACCTTCGAGCAGTAAGAACTTCTGTTCAACTTATTGTCTTAACAAATATCAGAAGAAAAATGAGAAACGAACTCTTTCGCCGCACTCGGGTAATGCGGCCAACGGAACTGAAAATAATTCCAATAATAACTCCACTGGCGCTTATTATGATATTTATCAAGCTTTCGATTGGAATGAATATTTAAAGGAAACTAATAGTGTAGCTGCTCCACAAGAATGTTTCAAACAAGCATCAGCCCCACCTGTTAATGATTTTAAAGTAAATATGAAGCTCGAAGCTTTAGACCCTCGAAACTTGACATCAACGTGTATAGCGACTGTTGTGGGAGTGTTGGGACCTCGATTGAGGCTGAGATTAGATGGTAGTGATAATAAAAATGATTTTTGGCGCTTGGTAGATGCAGGTGATATTCATACTATTGGTCATTGTGAAAAGAATGATGGTATGTTACAACCACCATTGGGTTTTCGAATGAATGCAAGCAGTTGGCCAATGTTTTTGCTCAAGACTTTGAATGGGGCGGAAATGGCTCCTGTCAAAGTTTTTCAACCAGAACCACCTACACCTAAATCAAATTTGTTCTCTGTGGGACAAAAGCTGGAAGCTGTGGATAAAAAGAATCCACAATTGATATGTTGCGCAACAGTTGGTGCTGTGAAGAATGACCAGATTCATGTTACATTCGATGGTTGGCGAGGGGCATTTGATTACTGGTGTAAATTTGATTCAAGAGATATTTTCCCTGTTGGTTGGTGTGCTCGGGCAGGACACCCACTCCAGCCTCCAGGACAAAAAAGTGCAACTGCACCCTCCAGGTATATTTACATAATAGATTATATACTCTACATTTTGAATCATATTTATGTACACATTTATAAAAGTAAATTTTGTTTGTGTTCAAATATTTTCTGATTCATAATCAGCAGAACCAATTTTAGAAGTGTAATTGGTTAAAAATCAGGATGTTAAATCAAGCAGAGTGGTAATAGAGAAATAGTTTTAACCTCTGTAAATCGTAAAGGAATCAACATAAAAAATTTAAACAATCTTTCAGGGTTTGATGACATTTTTTCCTACCAGTTCAAGTTGATATTTAGTTAGATATGTACCTACTTGTAGTAGTGTGACAATGCAAGTTAATAATTTTTTTATGGTCTGAGCATATTATTTTGACATGATTTGAGCATTTTTTTTATGGTGAATGAATGTTCATCACATGTCTCAGGCAACTAAGCTGTGATTCTACTATAAAATAATGAACTACCCATGAGAATAGCAAAAACTAACCATAATAAAAATAATATAGTAAACCAAATTAATAAAACAGAATATGGACACAACACTTCAAGCACACTTCAAACAGAAATTTTTGCAATGGCTTAAAAATGCTGAAGAGTTGCATAACTGATTGTTTCTTGTGCCATGAATCACCACTTGATATTGTATTTCTGTCGCAGCTTCTTTTCTTTTCATTCTCTCTTATTTTCGCTCGGGCTAATAAGAGAGAATCATTTTATTCATTTGCAATTAGAACATAACTTAGTGCAAGCCAATTTGTTTACATCCTTCGTTTAGACTCCTTGGCTCAACTTAAGTGTTTTGTGTGAAACCATATATTTGAAAATGAGCTACAGAATATGGTCAGGGAAGGAAGGGGGAAAAGAAAGAGTTGATGAAGACAGGAAATCCATGCACCAAATATTATATTAATAAATATTTTTTTATATAAGCACAATACTTGATCGACCCAGATGGGTGAGAGAAAGCTGGAAAAAGTATAGGTAGTGTAAATACTAAAATAATGCTGGAATCTGATAAATTTGTATGGTTTTTTAAAAATTATTTAGATTTTACTTAAGAACGTTACAAAGAACATGGTAAAATACTTAATTATCTTATAGATATACAAGGTGAAATTTTAGTAACCGGCCAAAAATTTTCTAGATGTTAGGTATCACCAATAGACTTCATGGCGTAAGTAAATAAAGAATATGGGTTACATTTTCATAATAAATTATTTTATCTACAGTGGTATTTTATAACGTTTGGTTGCCTTCTTAACGCTATAGTAAACTTACGCGCCCGAGGCCTTGAAACGGAATGGGGCGGCGGGCATGAATGGTGACTAGAGTTATTGGTTCTTTCGGGAAAGGTATGTGTAGTCATATCTCAATATTTTTCTATAGAACGATACTAAAAAGGAACAAGACGGCTATCGGTTTTCTACCAAAGATCATTATATTAAAATTTGGCTGGTCATCAAAACCTCACCCTGTATAGGTATTTTTATGTTAAATGTCAACTGTTTTACTATGTTCTATGTAACTTCTGGAAAATGTGCATTTTTCAATGCCAAAAACATATTTCCCATAGTATGTAAAAGAATATTAAGTCTCATACCATTAACTAAATCAATATTTTCAGTATTGAGTACGAAAAACCATTTTTATTAAATTTTGACCTGTTGAGTTTGCAGTAAAGAACATAAATGCTTTTTTTAAAGCTTTAATAGACTCAATACCTAAAATATTGATTTATTAAATGGTATGAGACACAATAATTTTTTAGTAAAAACAACCACAAAAAAATTGCAAACATTGATGATTTTTTTTTATTAAACTAGAGTGAATTGGCACACAGCATTTCTACATCTGCATTAAAAATATCAAAGCCTATCGATGGGCAGGCAAAACAGAAAATGTCTGATTCCAACGTAATTCCGTACACTGCGTACGTACTTCACAATCTTCAAAAAATACGATCTTTTCAGTGGCATATGTTTCATATTTAAAACTATGGAACCCTATTAATTATAGTAGAAGATCCGAATTAAAAACGCCCTTCACTCATCTGTTTCAATGATTAAATTTTTTTGTTATCTAATTTAGTACATAGAAAATACATTGCGAATAAGTTGGCTGCAAAATTCCTGGCAAGGCTATGATTAATTAAAAATTGAAAAAAGATTTTTTATTTAACATTGCACACATGTGGTTAAATAAATTTAATACCAATCAAAAGTATGAGCCTGTAGGCTCATACTTTTGATTGGTATTAAATTTGCAAACATTGGGTTGTCCTTTTTTACCTGGCATAACTACTGGGTTGGCAGGTATAAACAGGTACATTCATCATTTGTGTATATTTTTTGTTATTTGTAAATTTTAATTTTCAACTGTTCACTTTGTTTAATTTTATTTACTTACCTGAAAGACTTTCCAAAAATGTCAAGATAAGTATATGTTGCTGTATTTTTATTATTATTATTTAATTAATCATAGCCTTGCCAGGAATTTTTTAGCTAACCCATTTGCGATGAATTTATTACGTAATAAATTTGATAACAAAAAAATTTCATTGTTGAAACAGATGGGTGAAGGTCGTTCTTAATTTGGATCATAGACTATTACTACTTTAGTGTCATATTACACTATTGATCAGTTTTATTTTTTAAAGAGTTTTATATCCATTTTACATAACAATCAACACAGCAATTTCATAGTACAAATTCAGTTAATTCATCACAAAAATAAATAGTACTTAATATGTATAAAAGAAGTATGCTGTATGTTTTAGGTTCAAACTGAGACCAAGCGGAATACCAAATCCAGCTTTACCCGAGGGTGGATCTACGGGTGCTGGCAACTCAACTAATACATCAAATGGTGTAGTTCCAACTGTTTTATCAGCTGTTCGGATTAGGATCCATAATATGTGCTCTGGTTTAAACGGGTCATTGCCAAGTGCAGTGTCAGGCACAGGTGCCACAGGTGCTGCGGAGGCGTTGGCCCAAGAATGGCTGGCTGTGCACTCTGACCCCCAGAACCTCATGCGTGGTCTGCTTACAGCTTCATCAACATATTCTAACACTACAATATTTCAGGTACCCATTTACTAATATTTCTATGTTTAAATTGTAAAAAATATATTTATGAAAGTGAGTGAAAAGTGTGGTCTAAAAATGGATGGCACTTTCCAAACCTGCTTGATGAAAAGTTATAAAAAGTATATTTGGTGAAAAGGGGGAGAGAAGGTAATCCATTCTGTATTTTTTTTACCAGTAATGAGGCATAAAAAAGAAAATGTAATATATATAAATTTATTGAATATGTATGCATTTGGGTCCTTCATTCCTTAATTTAAAAGACTTTAAATATTAAATTACTAAAAACACAAACTAAATGTAAATTCCTAGCTAAATATTACATGTACAATAGAAAATATGGAATTTAGCTATGTATAATTAAATGCGACAGGTTGAAGATAGCACGATCCATTCGTGAATCCTTGAGGAAGAGACTCACTGAATTAAACCCGATGAACAAAACTACTGCAAATTAATCAAGTGCCTGTTCTAAGGTGATACCTCTGTAATGCAAAAAACCCAACATGTCTACTGCAATGACATTTGATAGCCTACCGCTGGCCGTATAACCTATCTAAGTACGTGCTGTAAGATGATGCCTATGTAATTAAAAAACAAGATCAAAATTGGTCTAGCTGTTTTAAAGAAACACATCTACTGCAGCCCATGCGCCCAGCAACGAATTGCTTTTTTAAGTTCCAATAACATACATTAAAATATCACCTAACTTAGAATATGTATCTTGTTATTTGATTTTTAAACTATATCAATTCTTCCAGGTGTCGACCGCTGGACATAACTATCCAGTGAAGCTTCCCATGGACATGTCTGTGGAAGACTTAAAGAATTGGTTGAAGAGTTTGTGTGTTGCACTCGGGTGTTGTGTAAATGCTTTTGAATTGGATGCAGGGGAAGCAACAGGCCGGCCCTGCACCCTGTGTGGAGACGCTAGTCGCAATGGTGCATCAACTGTCAAGAGATCAATTAATGTGAGTTATAAGGAAATTTTTTATAGCCGTGTTAAACAACGTCGTCGACTTCAACAGCATCGACGGCGAGGATTGGTAGTTTGCAGCTTGGGTACATGTAACTAGATAATAATGTGATGTGTAAGCTTTGTTTACCAATACAGATTTCGCTTTACAATAATATTTTAATGATTTCCCAATTTCCATGGTGCAAAATGATTATCTCTCTATTGATTGAGCGATTGTAACTAAATCATAAATGTACAAATTGACCTAGAAGCCCTCTTCTGCGTTTACCGTCTAACCACTCATACTCTAGCTAGCTCGTGTAAGATTGCCAGTTATAGTCCGAGTTTCAGTACGCAAGGTGTCCGCGCGCCTCTCTTCAACCCCGAGAAATCCCCGCCAGTCCCGCAATATTACGTAATATCACTTCTATACTGTGAACAGACATTTATGACTCTATTAATACCAAAGGCTGCTATCAAATTAATTTATTCTCTAAATAGTTTACTAACTAGGTTGTATGTAATATACTGGAAAATTACTAATTGATATAAATTATGAGGCTGGTCAACTGTAACTTGCATTATTAAATTAGGACAGAAGGCCCAAATGGATTATATTTTGACCGAAACCGCTGTACCGCGCCTTAGGTATATGCGCGGTGAGGAGGGAAGGTAGCTCCTAAGAGTAGACGACGGACTAACAGAGCAGATCTGCCTTCCTCTGCGCCGCGCACATACCTAAGGCGCGGTACAGCGCTTTCGGTCAAACTATAGCCATGACATAAAGATAAATAATAGGTAATCAGCATTGAGTATTTTTAAAATTCCTTTTAATATTTCAGAAACCTGTCCTGAGAGCATTTCCTGGATGAAATTTTCATATATTATATTTTCGAGACAACCATCAAATGCGCCATTTCGAAAAAACTCTTAGTTAGGCAGTTTTATATCAATCAGTGGCATAGGATCATTTCTACTCTATACTTTCTATGGAACTGTTAATATGTTATATCCACCATTTTGAAAAAATAACTAACAAAACCATGACTTTAAAAATGAAATGAAGAATGACAGAATTTTCAAAAGAATGAAATTAGTTTTTTGTTTTGAACCATATTTTTGATAGAAAACATTAAAACTGTATGTTAGAAAAATTGGTCTTACCGAATGGCAATTTGATCGACATATTATGTTTTTCTAGGGCGTCCCTTACAAACCCTTTCCTTAAACACATACATTCTAAATATTTTATGCATCATTTTTATATATTTTTTCTATTATCAATTTCTAGGAAAGCGAGTCCCCATCAGGTAGTACAGCTTCCAAATCAGGCTCGAGTTCGAGTAGTGGAGCAAAAATGGCGCGTGTGTCGCCTGAGCCCGCGACATCGACAACGGGAGCGCCGCCACCGCCACCGAATAACTTACCGCCAGCAGACTGGACGGTGGAAGACGTGATCGGGTTTATAGCGGCCGCAGACCGCGCCCTTGCCCAACATGCTGATCTCTTTAGGAAACATGTGAGTTGTGGTTTTTTATTCAATATTTTTTATAGACTTAAGTTATGTTGGAGGTGACATTAGGTGAAAACTTGAAAAAGGCGGGAACTCCGCTACTCTTGTGCTGCTGTTCCGGAGTGCGTTTCGTACTCTTTTATTTTCCTGATTTAAGTCATTAAGAGACACAGGATGCCCGCTATGGAATGTCCTTAAAATTGGCCCAAGTTTACAGCTTCATACAATTTTCTTATGATTTTTTTACTATTAATAAGTTTATAAATTGTGTACACGTTAAAAATGTCAGATACATTGTCTTAAAAGTAACTTTTTTCAGTTTTTTCTGCAACCTAATAAAATTAACTTTTCATTCCACATCTATATACATTATAAAATAAAGTCCCCCGCCGCGTCTGTCTTTCTGTCTGAACGCGATAAACTCAAAAACTACCGAATGGATTGGCATATTATTGACACCAATCGCCAGAGTCATTCAAGAGGAAGGTTTACGTGTATAATTTATTAAGGTTTTGTGCAAATTTGTTGAAATAAGACAGTTATTGTTGAAGAAGTCGGAAAAAAATCAAGTCGGCTGGGAGCTTTCATCGAAAACGCTGCCTAATCCTTTTGAGATATAATAAAATAATGTATGGAGGAATTGTGTCTCTTTTATAGGACTAAAGAAAAGTCCGCGATGGCATATGTCTATCTTTTATGGATATCTAACTATACCTACTTTTATGTTTAGAAAAATGGTGTCATATGATGAGGTAATTGGAAAGCAATTTATACGGACACATTGTTAATCCTTATCAAATTAAATACGTTATTTACCTTCAGCATTTCATGCATGTTATGATTGCCTTTTTCTTTATACAATTTAAATCAATATTTTAGGAGCTATCGCGAAATATAAATATCGCGCGACAAGAAACTGGGCGCCGCAGCCGCCGCGCGCCGGCCGGCGTGGTTAGGCTGAAGTGGTCGATGTTGTATACAGAGAATTATTGTAGTTTGTTTTTATTTATTTATTTTTTACTTTTTCAAATATTTTAGAATTGAAAATAAAATACATTAAAAATATTCCAAGTAGGATGAATTTACGTTACATTTGAATCTAATTAAGTCCTATCCACGTGTTCAAGGCAACAAGCAGATAGGAAACTACGCAGAAAAAACACTACGGGTTGTATGCTCTGCTACCCGTGCGAAGCCGGGACGGGTCGCTAGTTATGTCATAAAAGATCACTCAAAACTCTAGGCAACATTGACACAATTGTGGGGTGTCAATGCACTTTTCTCTTTTTTAAAATACTTCTATATTCTTTTACATAATAACAAAACTGTTTTTAACACTTTAAAATAAACCATAACCAAACTACGGGCATAATTACATAAAATGCAATCTTAATTTGAAAGATATTAACATGATAAAAAAATCTTTATGACAGTGTTAAAAAGATTTTTTTGCTTATTAATTTTTTTCAATGTGAAGCCTCGCAGTTATATGTTGCATCATAAAGGCTCAAAATAAAAAGAAAACAGATTTTTATAGTTTTTAAATTATCTGGGACCCTTTTCCAAAATTCTATATATTCTTTGCTGTCTATTTTTTTCATGACGAAAGCTTTATACATAAACAAGTCATTACCTACCTTTATAATAATAGTCTAAGGTTAGAACTAGTTTAGAGCTTTAACATCACATGAGAAGAATTGGTATTCAACCAGTTGGATACCAGTGCCCTATAGTATTTAATAACCCCTTTGATTTTGAGAAAAGTTGGTAAAAAAATTTTTAATTCAATATTTAAACTGCCTAAATTTCCAATTGCCTGTAGCATCATATAATGTGAAGTGTACAACATGCGAGTAAATGAGGTCAAAATAACAATACAAAAAAATGTGCGAGCAATGCAAAAAGTGCAATCATCGACTTGATGAATGCTTATCGCATAAATGTAGTATGACATAAATTAACAGATAATACAATTTTGTATTTATTTTCATTCCATCAGCTCTTTTTATACCCCACTGCAGGGGCTTAGGCCTCCCCTCAAGATGAGGCCTTGGAGTTTAAATCCACTACGCTGCTCCAATGCGGGTTGGCGGATTGTAACGACCGCCATCTATTGACAGCAACCGGGACCGACTGCTTAATGTGGTCTCCGAGGCACGGAGTCAGTGATAGTTAATGTACTTAAGTAAGAAAAAACTCATTGGTACACACCCGGATTAGAACCACGGCCACATGGCCTTATAGATTTAAAACAGGTTCACTGCATTTGGGCTCTCATGACATCATAATAAAATGCTAAATATAAGGTTGTTTTTCATATATTTTTTAGCAAGATAGGCATGTCCCAACTTCTAACAACACTTGCTAAACCATCGTGTAAGGTGCAATTTCTATAATTTCAATAGACCCCTCCTTAATGAAGACCTCTTTTAAAATATGAGGAGTGTTCAATAAAAAGTAAAAATGAGTGATACTCTTTGATATGAAAAAAATGAATACTGGCAGGCATAGCCTAGATGTTTGACATTTTGATTTTTTTTAAATAATCATATTATTTATTTGTTTCCTACGTGTCTAATTAAATATCTGTTTAAAAAAATTACAGTTAGAGGGCTCGCCTTAAGCGGTGCAATGCAGCGATAAGTTTTTTTTCTGTTCAGTTTGTAGTTTAATTTGTTAGGTACTGAATTATACCGTCATGTTTATTCAGGAGTGTAAAAATACGAATTGAAACTCGGATTAAGATAAGGATGTTAAGAACACCCCTCATATTAATTTGTGATCAGGAAGAAGATAACGTGTCCATTTATCATGTTGTACATTCCCATCTTATTATTTTATTTACAGGAGATAGATGGTAAAGCTCTGTTACTGCTGAACTCAGACATGATGATGAAATATATGGACCTTAAACTGGGCCCCGCTTTGAAGATAAGTAATCTAGTGGTGAAGATAAAGACTCGCCGACATTAGACGCTCTAATAATTACGTTTAAGATGTTGCCGTTGCTAGTGAAATAGTGAAACTCATTTACTAAAGTTCCATAAGATGGTGGAAATTCTTTATATTTCATTTCGATTGATTACCTTATTAGAGCTTAAATAATAACTTTTATCTATTGACAGTATAACAGCCTTTACTGTGATTTCTATATTATTATTATTATTATATATAAAAAAGTATTTTTTTATAAATATTTTATGTAGACATCTACTTGCATGTATGTATATGGAAATATTTAATATTCTATTATTGTGAAATCAATTTCAGTATCTTTACAAAGTATAAGATAACTTATTTCTTTAATTTATTAAGGTATGGCAATCTTATTATTAATATTTTTATTTTTATTTATTTTAAACACGAGATATTTCGCCAATTATGTGATATTTGTTCATTTTAAAGATTTGTGAACATTTGTAGACATGGAAAAGGTACATATTTATGTAGATCAACTAACTCTTTAATATAGTAACTTTTAGTAATGGTATTTGTCACTTCTGTATGTCAAAGTAGTAGTCAATAGAATTAAAACTTACTTTTTGAAAAATCTGAATTAAACATGAAGTTGAAACTAAATAATTTGACAATTGTTTCAAAAAACCGACACCACACTGAATTAGCTGGCATTGACGGCATTCATAGGCGAATATATTACTCTCCTGAAAAATATAAAACAAAAAAGGTTTGCGTGCAAGTTGTGAGAAATCGGGCTTCTTCATAGCCTGTAGTTTGTCTAAGAACTAATTCAGGCAAGACAAAAAAAAATGTCAATGTGCGTGAACTATGCTTGTGAGGATGACAGATAGTGTCAACTCCTTCAACAGCTAAATACGAAAAAGTAGAAAGTCACTTATTTTTTAAATTTAATTTGGAAACCTTTGGGAGATATCTTATGCGATTAAACATAACCATTCCTATCGATTTCTATAAAAAAATTATAACAGTTCTGTAAACCATTAAATCTAGAATGCATGTCTATCATACAGACATATGACAAAATAATATATAATTTTGTGTGTTTTCCTTATCGCATAAAAACCAAAGATTTTGCAAAAAAGCATTGTACCTGTGTATATTTGTGAACGCATTTTCCTCTTTTGCATTGCCAATCTTATAATTTTTTTTTAAATATTTCCCATGTATCAAATAAAATCTGCTCAAGTGTACTAATTATAATTTCACAATTTCACTATCAACGACGTTATAATAAGAAACTGTGAGTTTCTTTTACTATTTTGTTATATTGTTTTGACAAAATTTTCATTTTGTCAAATAACATGTACCCTGTTAAATTTAAAACTTATTAGAAGCTGTGAAGAATAGAATCAGTCTAATACATGATTCATAACTTATGCTGATGTGAATTATTTACAATTCTTGCCTTTAAGTAGAAGACGGCCTCGATCAAAAAACTATCACATCAAGGGTATATTATTTTTTAATAGTATGTAGCTATTCAATAGAATTTCAACATAAGAAATGATACAACTACACTTTATACTGTTTAAATAAAATGTTTAAAGAACTTTAATTTATGGCACATTGGTGATGAGATGTATTAGAAAAAAAACTGTAACATTTATTATATTAATATGATAATATGTAAGGATAACGGTTGAAACTCAAGTTCATTTTCAAATCGTTTATTGGATTTAAGTGTTTCAATATGCCCACCTTGTTTGCTAATTTACTGCCTGACATTATTTTGTATTACGATGATCAACTTTGCAGATTTACTTACAACACCTTATCAGGTATCAAAGTAAAAACACATGGGCAACAATTATTATTATTATTTTTTCCATAACGTTCATAACAAAAATATTAATAATTAATATAACATCTGTCAACCGTATCCGTGCTTCATTGCGCTTACGCCTGTATTGCTCACTCACTTGCGATAAATGTGTTAAATCAAGTAAGATTGATTGATTATTCACGTGCGCCGTCGGTTTAAAGTAAATTTTCGATCATACATTATTCGAACCTCTTAAGGTGGATAAATAGTTGGTATTTCATCATGACTGATATGATTTACAAAATTTTATTTATATTTTTTTTGGGGTTTTAAATAAAAACCAAATTTTTGTGTTACGAGGAAATCTGCAATTTAAAAACAATGTTATATCTATATACTGAACAAGTTTGTTTACTATATACTTTAAATATTTATAGCTAGATGTGAAATGATTTCCTTATTATAAATAATGAATAGGGTAGGTGACTGATATTACAATAATTATGTTTAAATATACTTGTAATATAAAAATAGATTTGATTCAATAATAAAATCTAAATACCAAATGAAACTGGTTGATACTTTAAGAACTTATAAGCTATCAAAGGTTTGCTGTCTCTTTTTTGCAAAACAAAGTGTTACACAATTTTAAATGTCTGTAATGAGACGTGACCTCATGGGTCCCTATTGCTTTCTCTGTGTACAATTGGCTATTAAAAACGTTCATACCTTGTTAAATGGATAGTCAATTTCAAAAAACGTAGACAAAAATTACACCTAACTGTTTGGTTATAATTCAGGCACACAGATGGTTTGTACATGGTTAGTATGGCGTAGTGTGTAGCGTGTTCAGTCACACACACAAGTATGTAGAAGTTGGCCTGTTATTTTTGTCGCCATTGTATCGCCAGGGTCCATCCAGACATGATATAATCAAAGGTTATCATCAGTAACCTATTTAAAAACATTATTTTAGTATTTAAGTTAATTCTTTATTTTAAAATGTTAAAAAAAATTTCACCTATCCTATTTTTATGAGTCACGTATCATCCAATAGTTTAGGAATAATTTTTAGTTTTACTGCAGTACATCACATATGATTATGTATTTACAATAAAGACAGTAGTCTCACACATGTGGACAAACATTTGGTCTTAAAATAAGCAAATGTTTTCTGTGTAAATAATTGACAAATGTTTGTCGAAATTGTACTTCCTACACTGCTTGGCAAATGTTTCTTTTCCGTACGGCCACTTTGAAGTGCGCAAGAAAACCGACATATAACAAATGTTTGCCGCACAAGGCATTACCGAATACTAATGGCCTTCCAAACATGAGTGAATGGTCAATGTTTGCCACATTTGCCACACATTAATGTGGGACCGGGGTAATAAAATTACGAATTCACATTTTAATCATGTGTGTTGTGTACCATATTTCAAGTGTTTGTTATTCTTAATGAGTCAAGTGTTCAACATCAATTCATGCAATTTCATACAGCAACACTCCACCATATTAGTTTAACACAGTCTAGTTTCAATTGAAGTATAATTTGATGAATCTACTAGTATGCGTGCATTCCAACTTATATGCATTCAAATCGGTTAAAATTGTGATACCTTTCGAAATGAAAAACTTAATTAAGTATATAAAAAAATTATTTTACAATCGCATTGACAAAATCAGCTTATTTGATTGTAATTTTTTTTTTTAATTTTTATTACTCTATTTTAAATGGAGATCAATTTTGTTTTATACATTGCAAAAAATGCTCTGAAATGAACAATAACATGAGCCTAAAATCTAGATTGTAAATATGATGAATAATATTTTTTTAAAGGCAAGCCGTCTGTAGCTTGACTATGGAGACAATCCCACAATACACCACATGTACAGAGATTCTATAGTAGATTAGGGTCTTAGTGCCTTTTATTACAATTAGAGAGTACTTAACCATTATTTCCCTCATTGTTTGGTTACCGTGCTTGACTTTACCGCCAGTAACAGGTTTGGTCAGGAAATGTCATATATCGGCAATTGAGACATTTTTGTTCTGACCACAGTATTATAAGCAAAATATTTGCGTCTGACCACACAACTCAAGCGGCCCTGGCGGTAAACTCAAGCTCAAGTAGCCCCATTTCAATGGCAACTGCTCATAAACATTAATAGTTACTTCCAACTTTATGTACGTCACCCTTGTATAATGAATGTAACTGTATTTAAAGTATAAATTAATAAAACGGCTTCACAATCGTATTACGATAACGTTCCTCTTTTAACAAATGACATGGATAATATTTTGTTAACTTATATACTATAGTATAGTTATTCTTATTGTTTGATTATGATTTGCCATTTACTTGATTTGCTTTTGAATGTTTAAACATTTCAAAATGTGATATTGGTATATGTTATCGTGATATATGAGGTTAATATTAAAAAATGTTGACTTATTTTTAATAAAGTGATTTTAGGTTTTAGGTTCCATTCAAGAATTAGGTTTTAATTTTCATTTTTAGGTGTATTACCATTTTAAATAATATCTATTTCAAAAATTTGTAAATATAAGATTGTACTGATTACTATAATCAACTTCATTACATGGATATCTTGAAGTTTGTATTAAAATCACTTAGTTCTCTAAACTATTACATGTTTGAATCATTATTTTATTGATTGCCAGAATTTTTGCATTTGCAAATAGTTAAGTAAGTTATAAAATTATTATGTGAGAAATGATTGGGGGGCAATTTGTAATAATAATTATTAAGTACCTACTTCATGTCAGTGATGAACATCATGTCATGTTATCATTGCAGCAGTCATTTTAAATTAAAACAATACCTAATTTTAAAACTCACTATTATTCTATATTTCATGACAATGTATATAAATTGTTTAGTTTTAGATATTGGTATGCCAATATTGTGAAGTACCTAATAAATTCACAACAAAGTCTTATCATTATAGAAAAATATGGTTATATTTTGTACATATTGCAAACAGATGTGTATAAATTGTGAATAAAATGAAATATAAATAATCGTGTTTTTTCTTTAGAAATATCTTTATACCAGCTTTTATTAACTTCTTTTGCTAAGACCCTAAAATTCTGGACTGTCCGATTTTGGAAAATCGAATTTTGATCACGTGACATTTTCAGATTTCTATGAAACTATTCTGAATTCTAGATCGAATATAGATCTCTTAAAAAAATTCTAATAAATTTGGAAAAGGGTTCAGGTTTAAATGGCATTTACATTGTCACACTACCGTTGTGTTCCTACTTCTCCTTATTTACTATTAAGTTTTGTATCTGCCGATCAACCTCTGTAGTACTTAGTTTATAATTTTCTAAAGTTAAAATTGAAAACAAGTAAAAGGATTGGGTACTTGGACAAAACTGTCTGGGTTAAAAAAATGGATTGCATCAAAATTAAATATTTTCGGAATCTTAATGTAATACTGTAATAGCTCTTGGTAATGAAACAGTTTCAAGTTTTCTTTGTATTTTTATGTAAAATTCTTAATGTTGAAATATTATTATGTAACTTCGTGAACATTTCCCATCATAATGTCACGTCTATTGGTCACATCGGGATCCTGGACCTATACCTGGTTGACTGCTCAAGAATAGCCATGGAATTACTTCCTCAGTCGCTCAGAAAGGCGCTCAGTTAAATGATAAAAGTGCCCAAAGAACATCACACCTTTAATGTAGAGCTTCAAAGTAAAACTTGATTTGTGAATTGACTTTACGATTAGTTCTCATAATGAAAAAGAGATTCAGGAGCAGAATGAAGATAAATCATGTCTTAAGAGGTCGCAATTAATATTTACATTCTGTTTTAGTTAAACATACAAATCTCTGTTAGAATCATTTTAGTAAATGTGTCACAAAGCCTGAGATCTCTCTTCTAACAACATGACATTACAGGTTTACACCCTCGATAACTTTTGAACGGATTAACTAGTTTGTGGCATTTGAAAGATTTTCACTCCATTAAGATTCCCTAACAATTTAATTTTAAGTAGATTTAAGTTATACAATTTTTTTCTGAAAATGTTTATTTTCTAATACTTGCAAGAACATGGCTGCTTCTTTTTTCGACTAATCAGGACATTACACAACAGTGTCACTTGAAGACCAAAGAACAGTAGCTGCAGATTAATATGTCAACACTTGCTTGCCCAAAGTCGTAGAAAAAGTTCGAGAAAAACATCTTCGAAGCAAAGCCGTCCTTTATCACGATAATGCGTCCTCACATACCGCTAAGGTAACAGAAGTTTATTTGAAGGGTTAAAATGTAAAACTGATGTATCCGCCATACAGTCCAGACCTCGCACCATGCGACTTCTTTTTGTTCCCGAAAATTAATAATAAACTTAGATGCCTACGTTTTACGAGCCCTGAATCGGCGACGAGTGCATTCCATGAAGCTATTGAAGAGGTCCCTAACTGCTTTTTATAGTGGTTCCACCGAATGCAAAAAGGCGTCAATTATGGCGGCATATACTTTGTAAAACAATAAATGTATCATAAGTAAAATATCAGGTCTTATTTATAGGAACCCAGGAAGTTTCAGTATGGCCCAGGTATATTCGCTTCTGCCAGGATTGGGTATAAAAATAACTTTCATTTCTCCCCACGCTCTTGGCACATACCTGTGTGCTAAGCATGCCGGAAGTATCGCGTTTGGTGTCTGGATTATCCTTTCCGCCTCCCACTGTAATAGGCCGGGGGAAACCTCGTCGAGACCAGTCGCTTTATATGGGTGAAAGCTGTTAATGGCCCATTAAACTTTTGCTGGTGTCACAACTTTTAGGGTTTTATTAACTTTATCACAATTGCCAACACGCTATTGTTAGTGAGTATGTCTCATCTATCTAGATCATTTCTGTTAGGATGTTGCTCACGGGAAAATGTGCGTCCAGGATATGATGAGCCTCTTCCTGCATTCTGGTCAGCATGGTGTCCATCCTCCAGAGTGAACCCAGACCAAAAGTCTGTGAGGTGGATAAAATCTTTCTGACTTGATTTGCCTGGTCGCACGATTAAATGCTTTCGCAGTACTCCTGTATCTAATGGGCTGCTTAAATCAGGCCTTAGCTTTTTTAAATCTGTCCCAACGTCGGTCAGCACCTGTATTCATTATTCGGTCAAAAAGTTTTTTCAAATTTTTCTGATGCGTTCTAGCTCACTCAGGTGCCCACAAGGGTTTGCTTCCGTTTCTAGTTTTTGGTAGGTAGGTAATAGGGCTAGTTGCGTGACACGTCTCTATTATGATATTAGGGAAATCTTTTACCTGTCTCTCAATTAGTTGTATACCACCATATAGCCTTTCGGTGATCTCCTCTATTGCAAGTCTGTCGTATAGCAGTCTTCCAAAGGCAGCCTAGTCAGCCCTGCGTGGGTGTCTCCGTGAAGTTTGCTGTGTAATATATATTTGAATAACGAAATTAACCCATCTGTGGTCAGAACGTGATGTCTCACTTTACACAATTCTGGATAAGTCAAGTCTATAATTCTGCCCTCATAAGCAGAAATGCGGCATCTACACAAAAATAACCGAAACAAAGTTTTTGTTACCAATGGAATCAGCATTTTGCACTCTTTTTTTTCTAAACTACGTTAGAAAGCGGCAAACACACTCCAACAGTAGTTTTTCTTCAATAGAAACGCCGGATGTACATAAAATGAATAGGGAATAAAAAGTAAAAACGCAGTATTCGTAAAATACCACGTTAAATAGCAGCATCTGCATGCATATGCCGCACATTTGCTCGGTTTTCGTATTTCCCGCGTTTATTTTTATGCAAAAGCTACCATATTGTTGAGATGCCGCCATTCGTCGTGGATTTTAGATTTTAGCTAGTAGACAGATGTACGTGATAGATCTTAGTCGTTGATTGCGAAATAACGTTAACTAAGTACATTTATGCCAAAACCTTTAGAATTCATACGTATAATATAAACATGAGTAGCAGAGTGAAAAGTAGCTTAAAATTTTGGGGATATGCCCTAGTGACGGGGACTTAATATCCATTGATCGTAATGTTACTGAAACGGATGAATCTCAACTTCAAGGAACAGATAACACAGGTATGATTAATGTTTTGTTTTTTCATGTTATTTTAATTTTGCTTTTTTTAATTCAATTTTTTCTCATATTACACTTATGTAAGTAACGTAATGCACCAGATAGTAGGACATTTTTTTATATATTTTTTTAAGACAGATTTAAAAATATGTATTACCATTTACCTATCGTCATTATTTGGTTATAATATAATAAATCAAATTTTGTAGTAGTAGGTAAACATCATTGTGTATTTAACCTATTTAATAAAATTTATTTTATTTTTCACAGGAAGCACCATTTGTAGTAACAGGTTGTTAACACAACCTTCAGAAAATTATTCCCCGCAAAATATGCAACTTTTTTACGTTTAGTTCCATCAAACTGAAATAAAACTTTTATCTTAAAATTATAGTGTTTCATTAAAAGAAAAGACTTAACTTTAGTAGATAATACATTTTTTTTGTTTTAAATGTTGAAAATTTTTTATGGTATACAATATAGAAACGCGCATTTACTTTTTATTGCTACAAAATAATATTTCTAAAATTTAAACTTCTGGTTTTAGTTATTTTGTATCTAAATAGTTTTGACCACAGAAACAATTTAACAAAAACCCTCAGTTATCAGCTAAATTGTTGAAATACAATTTTGTTGTAATTTGGGGTCTATCTCAAAAATCATTAATTACCAGATGCCGCACTTTCGCTTATGAGGGCAGAATTGCCCTACTACGTCTTGTTACGTAAGTTGGATTGGAGTGGAGCCTCTATTCAAAAGACCTCAAAAAGGAAGAGGTTCTATGTTCGTCTGTATTTTTTTTCTGTATATTCACCGATATCTTCGTCAGTTGTGGATTAATTTGTAAAATTATTTTTTGTTTGAAAGGGTATAAGCCCGAGGTCATCCCACTATCACTAAGTCATGATCTGATAATTGATCCTTTGGAAATAGAGAAATATACTCAATTTTTTTTAGGAATATATGGTGTGTTTGAACTCTATTTTTTAGTTTTCCAGGTATTTGCGTCTGGGTGTCACCATCTCATACTGCTAAGCTAAAGATGGAAGCTACAGCACTCCTTAACATTTACGAATTAGGGGATAATACAGCGATTTGTTGAGTTTTCTCCAAACGGCGCTGTCTCATTTGAGCAGCACGTTTAGAAAGAAGCCCTATTCGTACTAAATACAAATAAATCAGTTACTTATAACTAAAAAGTTAAAAATAATATTTTTAGTTTAAAGAGAGCATTAAAGGGCGGCATATGGTTTAGGAAATCGGTGCCAACCATTGTGCCAACTCAGACACTTTAAATGGGTACTTACTGGGGAATGCAATCCAGCACATAAAAGACAAGCTTGCAAATCCGCAAGATTGAGACCATCAGTCCTGCGGATCCGCAAGATTTGCAGGATTGTGCAATGTTTTAGAATTATTAGCCCACAAAATTATTTTCTAAGTCAGTAAATGAAACAATAGAATTTACTCAGAAGAAATAAATAGTATAATTATATTTTGATCAGCAATGATGACAAAAATTTAAATTATGTTATGTGAATTAAAGTCTGAAAAAAATATTAATCAGATTCGGGCACTTGCTTCTGAAATTGTTTTTGTAGTATACATAAAGTATTTAAGGTTTCATCTTTTACAGTTGATCGTATTTTACTGCTCGTACCCAGGGTTGAATTCAGACCCTCAGAAAATTATACTTACTACAAGGAAGTTA
This sequence comes from Luffia ferchaultella, assembly GCA_949709985.1. Classification (NCBI taxonomy): domain Eukaryota; kingdom Metazoa; phylum Arthropoda; class Insecta; order Lepidoptera; family Psychidae; genus Luffia; species Luffia ferchaultella. The sequence goes on from OX453251.1 coordinate 9,008,108, forward strand.
AATATAATTACCTATACTATTTGTCGAAAATTATACTAGGTACGTTTCGTTTTTCGTCGATTTTATGATTAAAAAGCGAAAACTGTCATTTCGAATGCCGACTGACTATCGACTTGCGGTAATCGAAAATTGATTGATTTGTATATATCATCATCTTGTACATACCATCATCACCGGGTCTTGGTTGTTATATGTATGTGGTGTCTTCGCTTGGTACCCAAAATACAAGCTAATGCTTAGTTTGGGACCTAGACGTTGTTGTGATTGTGTGTGTTATTGTTATTATCATCTCACTCACACTCATACATAAAATACATCCTACTTTGTCACAACGACCGAGATAGTAAAACACAAGGAATTTGTATACTACGAACAGTATACAATGCCCTCAATAGCTCTTTCTAACCAGTTAAGAGACATCTGATCCTCGCACGACAGCTTCAGGATGCCGTTCGAGTAGAAGGGTTTACCCCTGAAGCTCGGTCCACTAACCTCGGAGAACTCTCTCGCTAGGCAAAGAAGCTTGTCCTGAAGGATTTCAGAACCATACCCGATTGCTCTGTGCTAAGGTAACCAGTGATGATTGTCACCATCAAATCCGCCTTAGCCGCATTCGCGTGACTGGGTGATCCTACCCCTGCAGGACGCTTACGCGCTGTGAGTGTCGTAGATAAATGAAATCCTGTAAAAAATTTTTTACAAAAATTTTACAAAAAATTTAAATTTTAAGCTTAGGGCAAGATATATATATATTTTGTTATTTTATGATTTTAACGATAGCACATCAACATAAATCTACATTTCCTAAGTGCTTTATGAAAAGAATACTATTAAATACCAGCTGTGTGATGAGTAGCTATGGGTAGTACCTACACCCTGGTATATAATTAATAATAAAAACCACCTAATTAGCTCAGAGGCTTGATTACTGGACTGCAGGAACAGTCAGAAATTCAATTTTCCATTGGAACACTATAATATTAAATGTATGCTTGCATGTCAAGCATACATGGAAACCTGACTATCAAGGGAAATCAAAAGAAAAAAAAAATAGAACAAGTCATATAAAATAATAGAGTAGAATAATAATAATACCTTCATCAGATCTAATTTCTGAACAATTTGATTGGGCGAAACCGCTGTCAGCGCTTTCAGAATACACTCATGGGCAGCAATAATTATGTTCTTGTTGTACTATATGATTCCAGTAGACATATGAACCCCTGTGAAAATCACCAATGTTGTATGTAAAGTTGGGCCAAGATAAACAGAATTTTAATTCTGTTTATCTTATATAAAGGCAAGTGTTAGAAAGGGACAAAGGGACTCTTCGGTAGCTATCTCCTACAAACTCATTTTGCTTCCTTACGGCTTACAATTCAAAGTGAATCTTATGCATAACGCAAAAGTAACATTTTTGTATTATACAGTTTCGGGAGCGCACAGTCCTGAACCTGAATAGTAGGTTACTATTACGTCCATGGGTATACATAAAAGGATGTACCTACCTGAAGATATGAGTGGTCCTGAAAATGACGACAAATTGCCTTGATATTAGTTTGAACGAGAAAATCAATGTTATAGTGAAAAATCGTGGGGTGCAATAAAACATTTATAACAACTGATATCGCGCACCCCACACATTTTCGCTATAACATTGAATTTCTCGTTAATCACTTTATTCCTATATTCACTAAAAGTTATGTAGTTCGATTTACTATTAAAGCGTGTTTTTTTAGTTTTTGTAAACTAACTATTCTAATTAACTAATAAACTAAAAAAATACCTATAACCATCTAAACTATTTATATTGATAATTAATACGATTAAGGATAGGTACTTACCTCGCTATTAATTTTGTAGTTTGCTCCAGTGTCTGTATTTCGCGAATTAGTTTGTTTTGGTTTTGTGACTAAGTGCATCGAATTAAGTATTTGTGTTAATATTTTTGTATAATTGTTCTAAAGCTGCAAATTGCAGTAAATGTATTCTTAATAGCACGCTCTCGAGCCACCGAGCATATATTATATTTCATTTACTGTATTTGATTTCAAATTACATCCTGCATATTGAAGGCATTAAAAGCCTAGTGGCCAGTATTGAATTAAAATAATTACTTTTCTTTGCGTAGACAAGCTCAGTGACATCTGATTACATTTACATTTACACACGTTAGTTATTAAAATTATAAAGTGTTTTCCCCACCTTGGAAACCCGTTTGAAATTCAAAACCATTCCTGGCTTTAATGGTAGGTAATCGAACTATCTATTAATACATTTAGATTACCTTTAAGGAGCATTATGATGTAATAAATAGTGGAACCAAACAACTAGACGTATTTGTTTTAAAGGCGGCTCTATAATATGCTAGCTTTAGTTGGGCGATAAAGCCGAGCTAAGATATGTAGCTCCAAGCCTGACAAACTGTCAAATGTATCCAACAGACACCAACTTTAAATGATGCCGGTGGTGGCGTCGCGTCGGCGGCAACATAGCTCCAACCAGCCTCCCACACGAAAATTGGCTCGAATAACAGACTTTTTGTCTACAAAAATAACTACCATTACGTATAACATACAGGGTTTCATTTCTCTAAGAGTTGGTAATTTAATTATTGTTAATATTGTTAATTAATAAAAGTATAATCGGAGACAGATGATAAGACAGAGAGTACGCTTTGCACCCGACTACGGCGGCGAAGCCAAAAGTAGGGTAATAAGTTTTTTTTAAGTATGTACAGATGCCTGTCTCACTTCTTACAGGTTTTATAATATTAACCAGAGAAAGAGTCACATGTCAACAAAAATATATAGGCATTTTTTCACAAAATAGTTTATTACTGGTAGTCTTTAGGTTATATACATTAGTGGCATCCAGACTATAGCTATAGACTACGTGGGTGTATCCGCGGGTGGTAAAAGCTAGTAGGTACTACCTACAAATCTACCTACTTAGTAACTATAAAAATCTCTTACCGTTTGATTATTAGTTTGGCAAATTAGTTGGGGAGCCCGTAATTATAAAATTAAATGGTCACCACTTTATAAATTCCGAATTTTAGATAGGCGAAGATATTACCCATACGTTGCGGTCATTCACAGATTGCGGTCAGTCAGTTAACTATGGGTGTGTCAAGTCGCGGTTTATCATATTACAATATTAAAAAAAATTGCAACTTTCTAAAACCTCTTTTTCTGTCTACAGCTAGTTTTTATACAAACAAAAAGCGTACCGGTATTATCAGCTTTTAGGAAATAGTTTCAAGTCCCTTTTTTATGTAAGAAGTACTTAGCAGTTATACGAAAAGAATCGGGATTTTTTAAAATTTATGTTACCTAATTTTCAACAATCGTACGGGCGCTTTAATGCAGCCGTACCTAGCTTATTGATTCCAGTTTGAATCAGTACGGCAATTCCGATCATTTAAACTAAAAAATATTTAGGAACAATCATATGCGTGAATTGATATAGACACTCATGTATTCATTTATCAAAAATTCAGCTTTTAGAAAGTCTTGATCATTTTTGGCTACAGGCTCCCGGACTAAACGTACGTGTAGCAATGCAGCAGCAGGTTGATTACAGCGTCGTCGGTCGCACAGAGAGAGGCGCACACGCAAAGCGATACTGAGGCCGATAGCACGGTGGTGCACCCGCAACGGCATTCATTGAACCACTCAACTCTCGGTTTGCTCTCATGTCGCACGTCACACGCGTCTGCGCACCCCAGCTGCGGTAATTGTTGAAACGGAACCAATTTACAAAAGAAAACCTACAACTCTGTCACAATGGATTCCCGAAATAAAAAGGAAACGAACGGTGAGCAAACCGCTTTAAGTCAAATAGTGAAAGCAGTTTTTTTTTTATTGATTTCGCATTATTTTTGCTCGTGTAGGTATTATTTTGTATGTGTGTCGCGCATTTGTTTTTTTTTTTTTTGAACCGGCTAACATTGCAAACGTACACCGGAATTCACTTTCGGTTCATACTTGACATTGAAGTTAGTCAGTATGTACAGACTGGCATAAAAACATTAATGAATATATTATTATAAATCGTTAATGAATTAATTTCATATTATTGCGATACAATCGATTTAAAACCACTTTTGAATTCCCCTTCTCTCATAATAATCGATCTCATGAATGTATCTACCTATTACTTGTATTATCACGCTGTATATAATAATTTATTACGTTTATATAATTATTATAATTTATTTATTACGATTTTAATGTGCTAATGATAACGTGTAAGGATATATATAGTCTTTATTTTGTAATATATATGTTTATAATGTAAGTGCATTGTACAGGGCTACGTCTGTTTATTCTCCGATAATATTTGTAATAATATTTGACGACCGCTTAGCCTAGTGGGTAGCGACCCTGCCTACGAAGCTGAAGGTCCCGGGTTCGAATCCCAGGTCGGGTCAGTATTTATATGATGAATATTAATATTGGTACCTGGTCTTGGTTGTTATATATACGTGGTGTCTTCGCTTGGTACCCAAAACACAAGCTAATGCTTAGTTTGGGGCCTAGACGTTGTTGTGATGTATACGATATAAAAAAAATTAAAGTAAAATTAAAGACTAATTAGATTGAAAATAAATAAGAATAAAACTGAGACTTTAACACATACTATGTATACTAGGAGACGAAGAAGTTACAGATAGCCCATCGATTAGGGTATATTAATATTTTATTTTACCATAATTTAACTTTTAACTCCGTGTCATTCATAAAAACAAATAAAATTATCAACTCACTGTTATGAGTAGGTAGGCAGATGTCGCACTAGCTCGCAGAAAGTTAGGAGCTAAAATTCCTACAAGTGTAGTACCTACCTTCTTTGATTTTGGCGCCATTAGTCTTGCCCTAATCTATGTTCACTACCCAAACGTATTTCAATCGTAATTTTTTACAGATAGCTAAATCTATCCATATCATAATATTCCGTCTATATATATATGTATATATTTTACACTGTCTTCATGCACACTATGAAATGCGTTTCCTGGTGAATCACAAGATTAGTTTTCATAGAAAATCACCGAAGGCCATCAACAGTTAAAAAATTCAATTTATGAATCTTCCACTGTTAAATAAAAACTTTAAAAAAAAATATTCAAGGGAATTGGAGGCAAAAATCTAACATATATACACCTATACATCTATTATTATTAATTGTTGTTATTCTATTATCTATCGTTATTAATTATTAATTAATTATTAATAATTAATATTCAAGGGAAATTAAATTAATTAAAAAAAATAATATTCAAGGGAATTGGAGGCAAAAATCTAACATATATACACTTATACATCTATTATTATTAATTGTTGTTATTCTATTATCTATCGTTATTAATTATTAATTAATTATTAATAATTAATATTCAAGGGAAATTAAATTAATTAAAAAAAATAATATTCAAGGGAATTGGAGGCAAAAATCTAACATATATACACCTATACATCTATTATTATTAATTGTTATTATTCTATTATCTATCGTTATTAATTATTAATTAATTATTAATAATTAATATTCAAGGGAAATTAAATTAATTAAAAAAAATAATATTCAAGGGAATTGGAGGCAAAAATCTAACATATATACACTTATACATCTATTATTATTAATTGTTGTTATTCTATTATCTATCGTTATTAATTATTAATTAATTATTAATAATTAATATTCAAGGGAAATTAAATTAATTAAAAAAAATAATATTCAAGGGAATTGGAGGCAAAAATCTAACATATATACACCTATACATCTATTATTATTAATTGTTATTATTCTATTATCTATTGTTATTAATTATTAATTAATTATTAATAATTAATTATTAATTATTAATAATAATCTATTGTTATTAATACATTGAAAACAAGCCCGTCATGCATATTACATACGCATTATATTATTTATTTATTACTTATCGTACACGTTTCCGTATATGTATATGCGGCTTATTCCGTCCAAGTTAGGATTCCGTATAAGTTTAGCGTCCGATCCGTTTAGAGTTGGAAGTGGATTGGAAAGTGTGAAATTGCAGTTAATTTACGGAAAGCTTCGACCACTTGGTCACCACTTGTCACTTGGTCAAAATGATCTGTACAGGCTGAGATGGTGACCAAGTCCTGGCGCAGATTCAAGCGAAGCACTATATTTTGACGAAATAAATATGACAGCAGCGTTTAGTTTTAATAGTCAGAAATGTCACTTCACAGTTTCAAAACTATCAAACACAATTTCGCGGGGGTGAAGGCCGGTGCGCGGGGACCTCGCGGACTGAAACGCGGACTGGGACTCGTCATCTCGCCAAACGTGTTCACCAGCTAGTTAGAGTAAGAGTGGTTATTCGGTAAGCGCAGAAGAGGGCTTCTAGTTAATTCGTACTTTTATGATTTCAAACAAACAACCTAAATTTTTTCCAATTTTTATGTTTAGAACGCATTTTCTGGAACATAGTTGAAATACACAATAATAGCGCCCCTCTCACTCTTAAATAAAATCCCGTCTCTGCGCCTGACCAACTGACCTTTCACAAAGCCTTTCACAAATTAACATAAAAACATTTAGAATTTTATGTTTTTGTGTTTTAATAGCTTGAAAACAAAACTATTATTAAGAGAAGGAAATAAATAGTACAATATTACTCGTATTTGTACTCCTATTAAAATAGGTCAAATATAATGAGACGGTCACTTCGGAACATTATAATAAACGTACTTTGTACATTTCTGTTTGTCGGTTGGCAGCAGCAACTGACCTTTCTGAGATAATCAAATAAAATATTGATATTATTGTTTATGGATAATGCTCAATAACAATTATGAATATTATAGTATAATTTACTATTATTTAAAGAAACAAAACCGGGCAGACTTATAGAGTCAAATAATTACTTATAACATTTAAGAGGGTAGGTATGTTGACTTTCATCCCATTTACAATCTACCTAAAAAACAATTTCGTGAAGATGAAATAGTTCTAAGATAGCTATGAATATTAATAAAATATTCTTCAAAGCGTTTTGTAGGGCGAAATATCATAAAAAACAATTATTATGTAGCACCTTATTTAGAGAGACATTTTTCTATAGAATAAATAATTTTATCGAATTTTTATTATTTTATTATTCTAATTAGTATATATTATTCTATTTCTCAAGTAGCTAGCTTTAAATTCGTGGTAAAATAACTTTGTGCTTTGGGAATAAGAATTATCCTAGAAAATATCCTAACCGATGTAGTAGCGGTTTAATAATATTGACCTCTATTTCGTTGTTTCGGACCGATGATTTTGTATACTCATGTTATAGTTCACATTTGAATAGCTAATAACGGCCTACGGCAACACTATGCAACGAGTATCTTTGTCCATAAACCCCAAACAATTTACTATTTACTGACATCAGTGTAGGTGACCGACACTACTTAAGTAGTTAAAGACTTCCATTTTTTGTAGAAAATAACAAAATGTATATTTAAAATAGTGATAAATTATAAAGTTTTATAAAGTATAACTTCTAACACACGTGGGTAGGTACAGTTCCAATCAACCTTTATAGCGGATCTGAACATAGACACAAGTCGCGGCGCAGTAACCAGTTTTAGGTGTAGCGAGACGCAGTGGAGCGAGGGGCTTATTTATGACTGAACCCTGCGAAGCATGCCCATAGCGTTGTATTCCGATCCGCCATAAAGTTTGATTGGAACTATAGTAGGTAGGTACACGAAAAACACGCACTCGCTGTTTGTTTTTATATTTTTAGGATTGCTATAGCTTTTTTTTAAGGTTTTCATAGTATTTCGTTGCCTTATATTTCATCATATGGATCCATTCATACGTCTGCTACAGCTTCATCTACAATTCACCCTGTATCAAAATGGTAATTTACTGAAGTCGTTTGCTATACACAGCTCATACAGGGCTAGTCCTTAAGGCTAGTCAAACGAACGGACCCTGGAGGAAAAGTATAGCGTGAATAATATACTTACATAACGTCCTCCAAAAAAAATGTAAGAATACTCATGAACATTGACCAAACAGACACCTGTAAACCCTACTTTAAACAATATAGCATAATAACACTTACTGGTATATACATTTTTGAAGCCAGTAAATTTGTTAAAAAACACACCTGACCTTTACTCACCAGTTAAAACGATAAGACGTAATGATCGTAATTTGAACAAACTTAACAACCCATTCTCGAAATTAAAACTACATACATCCGCTCCTCATTCCATGGTGATCAAAATATATAATCATTTGCCAAATCATATAAAAAATATTATAAAAAATGCGACTTTTGAAAAAAGACTCAAAGAGTTTCTTGTTGAAAAAAGTTATTATCGTATAAGTGAATTTTTGGAAGATAAAATAAAATAATTGTTACATTCTAATAAGTATCATATAAATAAATGTACTCACCTATATGAATAAAAGTAATATAAATTTAATTAACTTTGACTCAATGTGACAATGAATAAAATTATTATTATTTTGTAAGTCCTCTAATAATTCCGTTTTGTTTAATTTAATATTTTATAGTTTAATTTAAGTGTACAGTAATAATTTTGGAAATCATTTACTGATATATATATATAAAGAAAAAAAACATGTTGAAATTGTGTATAGTTATAGTAGCCACTTATATAATAAAATAAATAAAGTCGTTCAGTTTTTTCAAATGAATTCATTTAACTGCAAAATAACGGTCTCAAAATGGCTTCAAAATTTGACGTACACTCAGACTGAAAAGCTTCTGTCTATCGTCAGGTAGAGTGTTGATTTATCGTGTTTGCAGCAATATTATTCTGATACTTTCTACAGATTTATACTTACGGATCCTAAACGAAATTTTTATATATTTTTAGTTATACGTAGAGACAGATTCATAAGTACGCACACAGGCACATATAAACACACACACCCTCAAGCATATAAATACACACATACTCATACAACCATCGCACATTAACAACCGTCACACTCGAGAATACAAACTGTATGATTTAGTCCTAAGAACGGAGAGCACTGATGTCTATAATACAGGGTATCCTAGTTTAGGCATCAGCGATCTATCCAATTTGATTAAATATTTATGTTTAACTATACATCTGAATTATACATGTTAGCTTAAGTTTCTTTTTTGGAAATAAATTATTATTATTACTGTACACCTACCCTTTTCGCTATCTCGTTAAGCGCAGCGGTTCAGATACAAATTTTGAAAGATCAAAGGAAACAGAGCAAGATTCTCGGACCACTTGACTTTATGTCTCATGACATATTGTCGATGAAACTCAATATTTTTCTAGCGAAAACGTAATTCTGTATTCTCACAAGCCATATTACAATTTTCGAGAATCATATGAAACATACCAACTATCTTCTAGACTATCTTCGGACACGTTCGGTCATTCTCGTTTGGGTTACGTGCACCGTACAATGTATATGTATAGGGGATCTTCCCGTTTAGTACCTAGGTACATATGAATAAGTCGGTGACCTACGCCTTGAGGGACAGGTGTTTTTTTACATTTTACATTCGTTCAATCAGTTCTATAAATTACAAATGATGTTGAAACCATACTGTAGGATTTATAATTTTTTTTAAACAGTTTATTCAAAAACTCTCGCATTTTAAAATTAAATACAAAGCGTTGAGATATATATTCCATATAAATACACCATTATAGCTACGACAATTGGGAAGGGTACATAAGTGACAATTTGTTAGACCATAAAAAGGAAATAAAGGGCGCCATCGCCAAACACATTGCACTGCACCGAAGCCCCAAAAACCTTGCCAATTTGCCAGTAAATATAGGTACATCATAAACATAAAAACCTTTGCGGCCAGATTCAGTGGCTTTTAAACTGCTGGTGTGAAAAAAACTTTAAAATATTATCGTGTCTCGTGCAATGCTGTTACAAAAAGTCCGATGAAAAATTACTTTTCACGGCAATATAAATCCCTCAATTTTTTCCAAACAAATAAAGATTGGTCAATAGATTTTGAAATAACGAACTCTCTACATTAGAGGCGTGCGAGGGCCTTCGTCATCTGTTCTCGTCGCCACTACCACAATGTCTGAAGACCAAGGTCTTCAACCAATGCGTCCTGCCTACAATGACGTACGGTGCCGAAACATGGACTCTCACGGCAGGACTGATCCACAAATTTAAAGTCGCTCAGCGTGCTATGGAGCGGGCTATGCTCGGTATTTCTTTGATGGATAAAATCAGAAACACTGAAATCCGTCAAAGAACTAAAGTTGTCGACATAGCCGAAGCGATTAGCAAGCTGAAGTGGCAATGGGCCGGTCACATTTGCCGTAGAACTGATAACCGATGGGGTAGACGAGTTCTCGAATGGAGGCCACGTACTGGAAAGCGAAGCGTTGGACGCCCCCCGGCCAGGTGGACAGATGACCTGAAGCACCATACCGGGGGTAGTTGGATGCGAAAGGCGGACGACCGTGTGTGGTGGCCAGCCTTGGGAGAGGCCTATATCCTGCAGTGGAGAGACAAGGGCTGATGATGATGAGGGCCTATTTAACACCACTTAAAAAAACCTAGTGCAATTAGGATATTGGGATTGAAATATAAAGGATTTTAATGTTTCTGTGTGTTCATCTGTTCTATTAAACATAACTTACTGTCTGTGCGCAAAATATGTATATCATTTAGTTTTATTGCTCAGATAACTGCGGAGGCAGTTTCAGATAATACAAATGGCTATTGTAAAATTAGTTGATACCTCTTACAGGCCGCGTCACCTACCTATCGATGACACGAAATGTTAACACCGCGCCGCTTTTTTGGAAAAACAGAGTGGAAGAAGGGATTTGTCTTCGGAAAATTGTGATTTTCAGCGAAATTCTGCCTGTGTGTCGCCATCTTCGTACCTGTATTTGTTAACTAACTCATGCACCTATTTGCAACTTTTAACTAAAAATTATCATCACGACTAAACTTATAGGAAATCCTATATTCCTTAATCTTTGATCCCAACAATTCTTTTTCTACAATACAGATTTTCTACTTACACTTAAATAAAAGGGTAAACTGAAATTATTGCAATATCTAGTTTAGATACTTTCAAGTTTACCGCATAAAATTTGAATCTCAGCGGTCGTCGCCTTTAAGAATTTATTTCCATAGAAAATGTATGTGTATATTTTTAACTATTTTGATAACATAAATTTTAAATTATCAAATACCAATATTCCGCCTGCGTCTTCGCCTATGTGCATGCATTTGTACCGGGACCACCAAACGGATACGGCGTTTTAAGACTAAAGATTGTGGACTATTTAGAAAGTATATACTCAAAATTTAGATATCACTTTCTTAAATAATATTTACTGTTTCTTTCGTCGTAGATTTTTAAAATTTATCATTAAATTGTTCTTAATTACTTTTGAAATATAAGTAGGCCTGTGCCCTACGATATGGGCTGGCGATATTGAGTGCCGCGCCCTCTGGTAGGTACACCTTAACTGCAAAACTAATCTAAGAAACTTCAAAAAAGGATCATAATCAACTTTACCGTTTTATAAAAGTACACCTGCAGTGTACCTTTGCGGCCTACGAGTATAACCGTTGAACTTGGCTAATAATCTGCTCTGAAATAATGCTTATTGCTTATGTTATATAAGAAAAAAAGCTTAAAAATCTTTTATATGTACATATTTACGGCAACGTCCCATGGGTCCCATGGTGCTCCATACCGCGGTGTTTGTGTAAGAACGTGTTTTGGGATGGAACTTATGTAATGCGAAAAACCGAATATACACCGTATACATAATACACACAGACACACACCCTCGCATATAAACTGAAATGAACGTGGTTTGAAAAGAGAGTTACAGTTGAAACGTCTTGTTTTACACTCTCCTCAACGAGCCTTTAAATGTTCCACATCAAAAACCGCATCAAAATCGGCCAAACCGTTTCAACTTCATATCGTTTCAAGATTTATTTACCGCAGCGTCTTCTGGTGACCCATAACCGCAAAGTTTAAGAACTTGTTTTGAAATAGTGATGTGATGCGAAAATGTGCCTGCCTAAACCAGTGCTTTCCGAAGCAATGTCAACTCGGTCAGCTATCGTTGTCTTTAATATGTAGTTCATATTTTGTTATTATAGTTTTAAAAAAATAGATAAGGTTGATATCCTATTTGTTAACACCACCTTAACGCACTTTACCTATTAACGAACTCGATTTTTCTAATAATATCTGAAGCGTGCTTGAGTGATAAACATTTAATAATTTAATTTAATTTTAATTGATATAAATATGTAAATTGATTTATCGATTAGTACAATTACAAAAGCTGGTTCAACATAGCACCTGTCGCTGTTGTATAGGTAAATTCATCGTGTGGCATTAAACGTTGAAGAGACGTAAAAACGTATTTTATCATAAAAGTACGAATTGACTAGAAGCCCTCTTCTCTGTTTATCGTCTAACCACTCATACTCTTGCTAGCTGGCGCAAGATGGCGACTTTTAGTCCGCGAGGTCTCCGCGTGCCGTCTTCACCCCAGCAAAATTCCGTTTAACTTTGTCACTTTCGTTACTGTGAAGTGATATTTTTGATTTTGTTGAAAACAACGCCGCTGTAAATTTATTTACTCTATGTATTTCATAATTATGCTTTTACATTAATTTATGCCACAATTTCAAATTTTTACTCCTCAACTTAAATACAATTGGTGAACCGTTATTTTTAAACCCCGGCGTCGAAAACGAACGATGATATAAGGTTAGGGCCTACGTCTGTATGTGTTTGTCTCTGTGTCTGTCTGTGACATCGTAGCTCTTGAACGAATAAACTGTTTAATGCGTTTTTCTTTATTTGACAGTTAGTCTAATCGAAATGGTTCATAATAACTATATTTCTAATCTGCCTGTATGTCTGTCTGCGGCAACGTAGATAGACCAATTTGCATGCGGCTTTTCTTAAATTGAAAGCTAGTTTAATCGGGATTGTTCTTAGCAACATTTTAATCTGTCAGTTTTTGGGTCTGTCTGTAGTATCGTAATTATCAAATGTGTGAACCGATTTAATGCGATTTTTCTAATTAAAAATTGGTTTAATCGAGATAGTTTTTAGTTACATTTCGATCTATCTCTCGGTGTGTCTGTCTGCGGTATCGTGGCTTTAAACGGCTGAATGCCTGTCATTGTAGTTTTTCTTTGTTTAAAGGCTGTTTCAATCTGATTGATTCTTAGGTATAAAAACTTTAGAGAGTTGAACATATTTTTTTTTATATTAAAATCGTCTAATGTTATCGTCTGTGTTGTCATTCATAGATTCATTGAACTAAAATTAAAAAGTGGGAAATAATGTAGGTTTACAACTATTTAAATATTGTTTTTTTTCTGTCGGGGCTTTTTCAAATTACTAATTTATTGTATTTATTAATCATTCATCCAACACTCCGGTGACGCCTATTTTAGTGCTATTTCACATCGCTTGGCATTTTGTTACTTCTATATTATGTAATCTAGTTATGACACCACCGCCACCACGCATCGCGTCACAGTCGCATTTTTATCAAACTTTTTAAATGCAGTCATGATTAAATAAACATATCTGATCAAAAGTTTCATGGCAAGTATAGTCCAGCAAGCCTATAGGTACTGTATCATTCTGATCAGTCAAATCACTTTCACGTAGGTACGATACGAAGTTCAACAACATGTCCTATCAACAATGAATAAAACCACTCGCTAATTTTAGTACTATACGAAATGTATAAAACTGCTTTGCTAATTAAGAATACGAATTACGATTTATTCACAGTATTTTTAATTTTAATCTTTTAATGACACTTCAGCTCCTGATCCGGATTCGTCAACGTCTTCTGCTGCTAATCCCACTTCTACCGCTCCTGCCATTACTCCTGCTGTACCCGTATCTAGCACTGTTCCCTCTTCTATTCCTGCAACGACTGTTACTACTGTTACTGCTCCTACTGTAACTGCACCTACTTTTACTGCACCCACTGTCAATGCCCCTACTCTCCGTACTCCTACTGGTACCCTTCCTACTGTCACTACACCTACAGTCCATAGCCCTACTGTTACTACACCTACTGTCACTGCGCCTACTGTCACTGCACCTACTATCAATGCACCCACAGTAACTGCACCCACAGCAACTGCACCTACTTTCACTGCACCTACTTTCACTGCACCCACTGTCAATGCACCTACTCTCCGTACTCCTAATGTTACCGTTCCCACTGTCACTACACCTACACTCCATAGCCCTACTGTTACTACACCTACTGTCACTGCGCCTACTGTCACTGCACCTACTATCAATGCACCCACAGTAACTGCACCCACAGCAACTGCACCTACTTTCACTGCACCTACTTTCACTGCACCCACTGTCAATGCACCTACTCTCCGTACTCCTAATGTTACCGTTCCCACTGTCACTACACCTACACTCCATAGCCCTACTGTTACTGCACCTACTTTCACTGCGCCTAATGTCACTGCGCCTAATGTCACTGCGCCTACTATCACTGCACCTACTATCACTGCACCCACTGTTAATGCACCTACTCTTCATACTCCTACTGTTAATGTTCCTACTGTCACTGCACCTACACTCCATAGCCCTACTGTTACTGCACCTACTTTCACTGCGCCTAATGTCACTGCGCCTAATGTCACTGCGCCTACTATCACTGCACCTACTATCACTGCACCCACTGTTAATGCACCTACTCTTCATACTCCTACTGTTAATGTTCCTACTGTCACTGCACCTACTGTAACTGCACCCACTGTCAGTGCACCTACTCTTCGTACTCCTACTGTTACCGTTCCTACTGTCACTACACCTACTCTCCAAAGTCCTACTGTCACTGCGCCTACTATCACTGCACCCACTGTCAATGCACCTACTCTCCGTACTCCTAATGTTACCGTTCCCACTGTCACTACACCTACACTCCATAGCCCTACTGTTACTGCACCTACTTTCACTGCGCCTAATGTCACTGCGCCTACTATCACTGCTCCTACTATCACTACACCCACTGTTAATGCACCTACTCTTCATACTCCTACTGTTAATGTTCCTACTGTCACTGCACCTACACTCCATAGCCCTACTGTTACCGTTCCTACTGTCACTGCACCTACACTCCATAGCCCTACTGTCACAGCGCCTACTTTCAATTCGCCTACAGTCAATGTGCCTACTGTCACTGCGCCTAATGTCACTGCACCTACTGTAACTGCACCTACTATCACTGCACCCACTATCAGTGCACCTACTCTCCGTACTCCAACTGTTACCGTTCCTACTATCACTACACCTACACTCCATAGCCCTACTGTTACTGCACCTACTGTCACAGCGCCTACTTTCACTGCGCCTACTGTCAATGTGCCTACTGTCAATGTGCCTACTGTCACTACGCCTAATGTCACTACACCTACTGTAACTGCACCTACTATCACTGCACCCAATGTCAGTGCACCTACTCTCCGTACTCCAAATGTTACCGTTCCTACTGTCACTGCGCCTACTATCACTGCACCCACTGTCAATGCACCTACTCTCCGTACTCCTACTGTTACCGTCCCTACTGTCACTACACCTACTCTTCATGGTCCTACTGTCACTGCGCCTACTATCACTGCACCCACTGTTAATGCACCTACACTCCGTACTCCTACTGTTACCGTCCCTACTGTCACTGCACCTACACTTCGTAGTCCTACTGTTACTGCACCTACGGTCACTGTACCTACTATCACAGCACCTACTGTTACTGCGCCTACTATCACTGCTCCTACTGTTAGTGCACCTACCGTCACCACCCCTACTCTTCGTACTCCTACTGTCACTGCGCCTACTGTAACAGCACCGACTGTCACTTCTCCTACTCTTCGTACTCCTACTGTTACTGCACCTACTGTAAAATCCCCTGCTCTCCGTGCTCCTACAGTAACAGCTCCTACTCTCCGTGGTCCTAATGTAACTGCTCCGACAAAGATATCTCCTACAATCACTAGTCCTACTGTTTCTACTGGTACCGCTTCTCAGAGGAAATGTTGCAAGTTTATCTAATTTGATTAAAAACAATGATATTATTAGTTTTTAAAATATAAATTAGTCGACCAATATTTAATTGCCGCTTTGTCACTCTGGAGCCAATGTTTGTATAGTGTAGGTACTCACTTTTCAATAATGAGCGTATAAAATACACTAATTAATTAATTAATTAATTAACAGAACTAATTAAGTTTTACTAAAATGGTATTTGGCACGTTAATTACTATTTATTTGGCTACAAATTTACCGTTACTACTTTAATTTTGAAGCCTCCTTGCGTATTGAATACTGATATCTACTTTTTCCACATAAGTTTAACGATTACTTTACGTATCATAGTTTGAACGCAATTCTTCAACGTTGTAATTGTTTTATTAACAAGAAAATGAATAAAGAAGTACTGCATCATTTGGAGTATCATTAGACACCATCTTTAATAATGCTTTGAAGGTCGTCAGAGACTTTTTTATGTAGTTGAATATTTCGCGAGATATGAGCTGCTAAAGTCGTTCAAAATGTGTCTCCCGTCTCATTTAACTTTTCGTCTATGGAATTAAAAATAGGAAAAAATGAAGCAGTAGCATTTAATGCACTCTTTCTAATTTTTTTTTCATTATGAGACTTTTACAAGTTTTTGATATAAAGGACTCTATTTTTATTTATCAACTAAAATTTTGTATGATTGGTGATCATGTGGTGATTGCTTGTAAAATATGCTACGGAAATGTAAATTGATGCGTGTCCACCACCCACTTGGCCAGTTATAAATACAAGAAACATTCAACAAATTAATAGGAGCATATTATGTGCTATAACGATTTTTACAGATTTTAGATGCATTGCTTAGTAAGTTACAGTGCAATAATAGATATAAGCCTAGTATGGAGTCTGAACAAGAAATGTTACGCGACACTTGATTGTATTTGAATAGACTTGCATTTCCATCTCATTCAATGACATATTTACAAAAAATGATCTTCTTGTAGAACGTTTTCCATGTATGGTGATTTGGAGAGGGATTTTCAAATTGTTTTTTTTTTTAAATTTGTTTTCACGTCTCTTAACATCTAAAGTCATGAAATTACACTTTTAAAAACGGTGGTAAAACGAAAGAACTAGCATGGAGTAACATTAAAACCATGTCGGGTCCTTCCACGGATAGATTATTTTATTATATTTAAACATAGCACTATGCGTGTTTTGTCTTGAATCACTCTATATTAAGGTCATGAACATAAAAGTACAAATTCACTAGAAGCCCTCTTCTGCGTTTACCGTCTGACCACTTATACTCTAGCTAGATGGTGCAAGATAGACGACGAGTTTCAGTCCACGAGGTCCCCGCGCGAAATTGCGTTCGACATTTTCGATACTGTAAAGTGACATTTCCGACTCTTAATACCATATTAAAATAAAACGTCGCTGTCAAATTCATTTACTCTGTGGTCGTGAATAAGTCCTTGGACACAGCATTATTGAGAACTGCGCTCGACATGCAATGGGCTCAACGTAATGCATTCTTTTGGTTTCGTTTGGTTAGTATTCATTACACTCACAATCATCAGTTTGAGGTTTCTAAAATCTATCACTGTTATGTTTGGGCAGTATTTTCAGTTCCTTTAGATTCTGCGCAAAGTATACAATAAACGCTAATTGTTTCGTTAATAATGATAAAATCTATTCATTTTCAATTGTTTAAAATCACTCCATAATCAAATTCATTTCCGTCTTCTGCGCCTATATATTTCTAATCCTACTTCATAACTCGTGCTTCGTCCTGTTCTCGCATCGTTGTTCCTGCTGTTCCCAATTCCATCACCCTTTCATCTCCAAACTTTTCTCGCCCTTGCTACACAACCACTGTTACTTTTTTATTCGCTGCGCCTACTCTTATTAAACTAAATCTCAACCGCACCTACTGTCAATCCAACACTTATCGCACTTACTGTCACGGCACCTACTTCTATAAAACTACCATCCCATCACTACTCCTAATGTAAGTATTCTAACTGTTGTTATTGCTCTCGCTGTCAAAGCTCCTTTTCTAGTCATCACAACTTCCAGTGCTCTTACAGTCAAAACTTTTACTGTTACTTTCTCTACATCACCTCAAATCCTGGATCCCACTTCTGCTCCAGCACCTGCTCCAACTTCAGTTTCTGATCCCACCACGGCTCCTGCATCCGTCTCTACTCTACCGTCGGATAATTCAAAAGCTGCTGCCAGTTGGTGTTGGTAATTTTTGATGACTGTTAAATTTAATTGTTCAGTTTTTTAGTGATTTAGTTATGTTGCTTTTATGTATTTACTAAACGTAGGCTGTATCAATAAGTTTTACATTTTCACTGTAATTGCGTTCTAGTATGGAACGCGCTGAGTTTTATTTTAATAAATATATTTTTTTTATTATAAAAAATATATATTTTTTTTATTATAAAAAATATATATTTTTTTTATTATAAAAAAAATATATTTTTTGTTAATATAATTTCTCTTTTTACTCCGGTTAGATTCCCGCTCTAGTGACTTCAAAATTCTGGCAATGTAGAATTTTTAATCTTTGAAAGTAAAACGAAATTTTCTATAAGGCCCGGTTCTCACTAAAAATTAGAAGGAGAGACGCTACGCGGAAAGAAAGAGACCAAATTTCAATAACACCGTGAAATATTTGTCGCTGGGATTAGCATATACATTACAGAAAATATTTTTGGTTAATAATGATCAATGTGGAGTCAAAACAATAAATAAAACAAATAATAATTTTGTTGCGCATCTTATGGTGTTATTTAGTTTTATACAAAATAATACTATGTACAATATTACAGTCGAACTAATAATAAAATTATTTTTACATTAATTCTTATCGATATTTAAATTACTTCTTCTTATTTTTAGCTTATTCGTCGTTTCCAATGACTATGATAAACGCATTTATTTTTTCATAAATATAACATTCAAAACTTTTGATGTCGAGCCGTCAACTAAGATAAAATTAAGAACGAGGCCTTAATTGAAATTTTCTATCTTAATATTTACGTCACTTTACCTCTAACCCACAGACCAGTCATCATATAGACCACGCTTTAATAAACGTCAGTATGAAAACGAAATCGCCAAAAAGTGGCGGGGTGCGGGGAGAGGTCGGCTAGTTTTCATTGGCTCGTTCAAAATTGACAATTTAATGGCTTCCGACGTGCTTCCAACTGACCGCTCACAAGAGACGTAGTTATGTAGTGTCACTACATAGCCTTGGCGAATGCTACTCCCTGTCAAAGCGTGGTCTATAAGGTTGACTTGTCTGTGCTCTAACCCATTCGTTTGACTTGTCTGAATACATCGTTATAAAAATCAATTTATTTTCATTCCATTTAATCATTTGATTAATTGCGTAAGTATTAGTTGTTGCATATGTTTTTTTAAACTATATATTATAGATAAATTGTTTTCCATCTCGTAATGTAGTGCGATTATGGGTAACAGTGCACGTTATTTTTCTGCCGTCCTATTAAAAAATTCAATAACTGTATCCGGCTTAAGAGATTTGTATACATTATTGTGATGAGCAATGGACAAAACGAGCTCTATATTTTCTTCTTAGACAGATTTTACGTATTATTATTTCTGACAGTTTTAAGTCGATACCTTTTGTGAGCATGGTAATACAAACAAAAGAAAAATAAAAACTTTAACCGCGTTTTTCTCGAAACTAGCTTAGACCTAGTTATTGCATTTTTGATTAGCACGGCAGTTTTCAATTTAGTAGTAGGTTTCATTGTAGTTATAATTATAAGCCAAATTTTAATTAATTAATAATTAATGAAGTGTAATTAATACATATGAAAATTTTGTAATTATTTTAATTCTATTTGTTGGCACATTCCCGGATAAAGTATACGGTCAATGTCAACGCGTATTTATTTATCTTTACGTTATCTTTATCTTAGATACTTGAAAATTTACACAAAATAAGTAAAAGTAATAGTGGATCTTATCTTAATATTACTTTTTGTTAAGATACTGTCATCGAGAAACGAGTAGGTTGGTGTCACAAACACCTGTTAGAGATATCTTCCACTTAAGTCGATTAATCTTTATTTATTATTGTTTGTTTAAAAACGAAGTTTGCCAACATGATCAAAATCTGGTTCTTGG
This sequence comes from Luffia ferchaultella, assembly GCA_949709985.1. Taxonomy (NCBI): domain Eukaryota; kingdom Metazoa; phylum Arthropoda; class Insecta; order Lepidoptera; family Psychidae; genus Luffia; species Luffia ferchaultella. The sequence continues at coordinate 9,028,380 of OX453251.1, forward strand.
TGTTACGAATTTATCCACATTCTGATTGTGGGTATGATTTCGTGGTATCTATGCTACAGAGCCACTTAATTACAATAACCCTGTACAATATGAGTTTGTGTTCGTTCAGGTATATTGTTAATGTTATTTCTGCTTTCATTGAATTACATGTACTTAAGACTTTCTAGGCGAGTTGCATGACGAAAATAGATTGCAAAGATTTCGATAGATTTGTATAATGTTAGCAAAACGACAGTTTGTAGTTACGAGGCACTTTTCTATGCAACTATGGTCACGCGACAGCGGAGGCGGTGTGGCGAGTTCACCTTGGTTTATGTCGAGGTCTATTGAAGTAAACATACTCGTTGAACCGCATAGTTTCGTTGGATGGATGTTGCGGGAAAATCATTGTAATTCGAGCAAATTCACCACACATATAGAATTTCAAGTGACAATAATTCAATATGAAATTTTTTCGGTAGGTAGACGTTATAGAATAATATGTTCCAATCCATTCCATCAGCCCTTTTTATACCCTACTGCAAAGGCTTAGGCTTTCCCTCAAGATGAGTGGGCTTGGAGATTAAATCCATCACGCTGCTCCAATACGGGTTGGTGGATTGTAACGATCGTCATCTATTGACAGTAACCGAGATCGACTGCTTAACGTGCTCTGCTTTCTGAGGCCACGGAGTCAGTGATAGTTTATGTTTTTAAGTCAAAATAAATTCATTGGTCCAATTCATTCCATTCATTCCCAAGTCCATTCATTCAATTCCAGAGATCAGGAGAGGGGTGCTGGTACCTATAATACAGGCTGTCCTAGTTTAGGTGCCAGTAGCCTTTCACTGTAACATTAGGTTTATTGTATGTTCCTTGAATTAGTTTTTAAATACAACTGTAACTGTGATTGGCAATAAAGATTATTATTATTATTATTATTGGTACATGCCCGGATTGGAACCATGGCCACATGGATTTGAAACAGGTTCACTGCGTTCGGGCTATCACGACACGAGAATAATATGTACTTCAGGAAATATACTATATCACTTGATTTTCGGATTATGCTCTCAACAGTTTTCAGGCAGGCCAGTACAAAACATGTTTATCAGTAAATAATTGTTTTAGTATTCCAATTTGTACACAGCTTCATAAAAAATTTATCTTTCGTTTGTATATTAAATGGCTTAAACTTACACAGGGTTTTGTTCAGTGTAGTAGGTACCTACTTGTTTCGATTTACACAAATCACTTTAAAATGCAAATTACATCAAGAAGGACACGCCAAGCAATCCATACCAAATCGCTATGACAGTGTACCTACATGTTTTTACTAAAACTTTGTATTCAGTATTGGTCGATTGTCTTCCAGATCCGTCAAATCAGAAATCAAAGGCGCCCGACAAAGATGTCGTTAAACGTATAATTGGATCGTTCGGAAGATATCATCTTTGGATATGCTTCTGGATATTTCTAAGCAAGTTCCCCGTGGCATTCCATCAAATGGCGATTATATTTTTGTCTCCGAAGGTTGAGTATACGTGCGCAAACACTACACAACTTTGTCCCTGCGATAACCCCATATATGACACCGAATTGTTCAGCCAAACAATTATCATGGAATGGGACCTTATATGTGACAGGACATGGCTTAGAGATTTCACTCAAACATTGTTCCAATTGGGCACTTTAATTGGCAGTGTCATTTTCGGAATGGCTTCCGACACGTAAGTAAATAATTACTCAAGTCACTTTTGAATTCGGTATTTACGATATTATTCCACTAGCTTTCCCCACCCGGTTTCGCCGGTGGGGACTACACAGTTGTATCGAGACCGCTAAAGGACGTAACGCTCCAGGATATTGTAACACTTTAAAAAAAAAATTTGAAACATAAGTACCTAAGAAATTTCAATACGAAACATCAAAATCCGTTAAGCCATTTTAGCATAAAGCGTAGCTATCCCACAGGAACCGTGTATTTATTTATTTATCTTGTGTTTTATTGCAAACCTTAAAGCACCTTTGTACTAAATTTCATCGAAATATGTTCAGCTGTTTTAGCATAAAGAATACTTACATAACAGTAACTGTGCCTTATTCCAGAATAAAAATTTGCCCATGTCGCTCTCCAGTTCATAAATTATATGTATTAAATAAATATCGTCGATACGTTGCATGAAAGAAGGACAAAATTAGGAATCTTGAATACATCGCATTTGAGTAGATAATTTTATCAATGGTTGTTAACAGCTTCACTCACGTGTTTTGTACACTTGTCTGTTTATCTTACCAAGTAGGTTCCTGCAATCTTGTTTTTCGCGTTTTTTTTTCTCAGTTCCTTTAAGCTACTTTTGTACATTTACATTGTTACATTTGTAGATTAAATTGATCAAAAAAAAGTATTTTGATGAAAGTGGACACTGACGATCCGGATTCAAGCTCTCATATTATACGGGCATTAAAAAATTATGACTACACCTAATGCTACGAAAAAAATTAACACAGTTATAAAAACTTATATTGTAAATAGGTAAAAATGAAAATAGTGATTATTAGCGACTATTGTCTAATGGTATGGGATTATAATTTTAAAAGAAAAATAATTCTGAGGAATCCTTTGAAAATATCTATTCTATTAAAATTTAACGGTTTAACATTTATTTAACATTTAATGCCTAATGCATTTATTTTGCCATTTCAGGTTTGGACGTAAGTACCCTCTACTGGCATCTGTGATATTGCTGCTGGTGTCAGGGGTGACAGCGTCGTTCATGCGCGACTACTGGTGGTTCACGTTCATGCGGTTTTTGGATGGCGCGTCGATTGGTGGCGTCATGGTAGTCGGTTTTGTCATCTTAATGGAGTTCGTCGGCAGCGAGTACCGAGACATCGCTTCTGCTCTCTATCAAATTCCCTTCAACATGGGTCACATCTTGTTGGCTGCCTTCGGATATTTCTTCAGAAACTACTCCGACTTCCAATTGGCTATTTCCATACCGACTATTTTATTGCTGGCGTATGCGTTCGTCATACCCGAATCGCCTCGATGGTTGTTAGCTGTCAAAAAAACCGACGAAGCAGTGAAAATTTTGGAAAAAGTCGCTGCAATGTAAGTTGTTCTTAAATTTTTACGATGTTTTTGCTACCATACATACAATAATTATGTGAAATTTGTGTGTGTATATATAAATATATAAACCAGTGTGTTCATGACAACTTTAATATTGTGCGCGTCAGAACAATTTAGATAAACTTTTATATCTCGGACATTATATGAAAATTAACTATTGTAATGACGTGACAATTTGTTTGAATATCCTTGATAACCTGCTGTATCATTTGCCTAGTCTCTGCTTTACTTTTTATAAAGTAAAAGAAATTATTACACCGACATTTTGTAATGAAATTAAAGCACCTTTTTCGAGATCCATTGATGCTGAAAGCGGTTAACAGAATGGACGATATAAATAATGATTTCTAGAGAAGGGAGACTAAGTCGAATTACTTAAATTCATTAACTTACGAAATTGTAAATTTTGGTTACATGAATAGCTTTTACATAGGTGCCGGTTGTTGGGCTGTACGAAGTCGAAAGGTATAAGATCATGTGGAGCTTACCGACTCAAACAAAAAGTTTCAAGTGAGCAGATAGCGCAAACTAACGGTCACCGAGAAAAACTCGTGTAAAGTTTAATTTTTTAATTATTTTTATTCAATTTTTTGTTTAGTTCGGTAAGCTCTACACGTTTTATAAGTTTGGTCTATTTACGTTCAGCCGACCACCAGGTAAATCACAGAAACTCTTAAATGATGCATAAAACTGTATGCATGGCATTGATATATTATATGGATGCTGCATCACCGTAGTTGCATATGGTATTTTTTCTATTCTCTTTCATATCCTTTCTTTGGTTTTGTTTGAATGTTTCGCCCTTAAGTAAGCTATGGTGACAATCGATCTATACGCAAAGGTATAAGTTTCTAAAATATCTATGGTACATAATTGTATATAAACTTCAAACAATTAATTTATTGCTATGAATGTACAAAAGTATAACAAGGCGAAAATGTTCTTTTTCAGAAATGGGCGGCCAGTAGATCAAATAAAGATGGAAGTTGAAGCCAGTCAAAAGGCTTTAGAACAATTTCAAACCAAGAAAGGCACTATATTGGATCTAGTTCGCACAAAAAATCTACGACGCAACATTATATGTATGTCTTTCAATTGGCTGGTGTGCAGCTACTGTTTCTACGGTGTATCGCAGTACGTGGGTCAGTTAAGTGGGAACGTGTTCCTCAACGTGGCCGCCAGTGCCAGCGTCACCCTTTGTGGAACCTTGATGTCTATCCCACTCCTGAGGGTGATGGGCAGGAAACCTTTAATCATAATTTCTAACTTATTATGTTCAATCTGCTTACTAAGCCTAGCCGTTACGCCACCTGGCCCCGGTTCCATTGTGTTAGCCAGTATTGGTGTAGTCGCGAGTTTTGTTGCCTTTGTGGTAGTATATTTGTATTGTTCAGAATTATTCCCTACAGTAGTAAGGAACGCGGCCATCGGCATCTCTTCAATGATGGCCCGAGTCGGTTCCATGGTTGCCCCTTTTATCGTGGGACTCAACGATATCGGTACGTGGATGCCGCCCGTAGCTTTCGGAGTCATGCCACTTTTGGCAGCTGTGTTGTGTTTATTTTTACCGGAAACAAAAGGCTGTGATTTGATGACAACTTTGGAAGAGGGCGAGAACTTTGGCGAGAAAACGAAAATTGTCGAAGATGAGAAAACTAATGTTGAAAACATATAGGGAAAGTACGTTTTAGTTGCACTTTTAATGATTGAGAAATTTCTACTGTAAATATGTTTTGTAAATATTATGATTAATGTAAAGTACAAATAAGTAGGTATTGCGAATATTTAGTGCTGTAGATGCCTTGTACCTAGATAAAAAAGGAGACAATTTGTTATTTTAAATCGAATAGTCATATGAATTTATATTGCGTACAATTTTTATACTTACGTATTGTTAATGTAAAACTTTTTTTACATTCTATTGTTAGATGATTTAGAATTTTTAAAATTGTTTTTGGGTTTTGTATAATGTACTTATGTGTAAAACTGTGATTTTTAGTATTTCACTATGCCAGGTGTGGTTTTACGTTTTTGCCAGGTTTATGTAAGTAATTAAGTGTTGGATTGGGAAACTGAAAAGAAAATTATGTTCCAAAATGTTTTTCTTTCCATGTTTCTAAAATTAACGCAATTCAACCGCTATAAGAGGTATTACTGAATGCGTTTCACGGTCAGTAACGTTGTGTGAACGTCTAGATATTGCGTATCTAGAGCCGATTTGACATGGTTGCGTGTGATAAAATGGAAAATTTGGACGTTTAAAGAAATCAATAAAAAATAAATTTTAACCAAATGAATGGGAAATGCCGTGCAACGTGTTTCTATTGAACCTTTATATGTATTAATTTGGCAGAAGTGTTAATCTACACCTTGCATAAAATAATTCGATAATGCCAATCTAACTAGATATTGTATATACGCGCTCAATTGTAATGGAATAGTTCAACTTTTGGCTCACAACGACATTGTGCTTGCCGCGTTGCAAAATATTGCCTGTATACCATAGCCAATTAGCAAAGTAATTTTAGAAAACTAAACATTCGGAATGATGATCTCGATGTACTTACGGCAACTACGTTTAATGCTAGAAACGAGCGAAGGGGAGCCATGTAGTAATAATGCTTAAGATTTTAAAGCTCTTTATACTTGTCACATATTGAAAAAAAAAATTGAGTATAATGAACAATAACATTCACTGGTATATGCTAGTAACACGCTATTTTCTCAAAGTAGTTAATATAAATTTTAATCTGTCTGAGTAAATATCAATAAAAATATTAATTATCTACGTTGAATATTACCTACATTTTGTTTAATTTCGTTCATTCATAAGTAGGTATTCGTCGTAGTCCGGAGCAGGGAGACTATGCATCAAGTAAATATACGAGGAAATTAGTCTATGTCAAACTTAAACTTTTGAATTGAGAACACACGCTTGCAATATTGATCAAAATACATAGTACACAAGACCACAAGACGAATCGCACCATCATAGGCATGGCTCAGCAAGCTAAAGAAATACTGTTGAAGGTTTAGGAATATTTTACAGAACAAGTCTACTTATAATAATAATAACTGGGATACCCCATACAGCGCCATCTACTCCCAGAGTAAGCAAGTATTAAGCTTCTGTTATGGGGTACTAGAGAACAGATATACGTACAAAATTTTTTTTTAAATAATATACATGTATATAGATACTTTTACACACAGACATGGAACGAGTAGACATGTTTATGCATACAAATATTCGTCCCGGGCGGGAATGGAACCATCGACCCTTGGCTCCACAATTAGGGTCTATAACCACTCGGCCAACCGGTCAGTCTAACTTGACATAATACCTACGATTGAAACAAGAGTGAAATTAGCAATCATACAAACTTAGACGGACCTGACATTGCTTATGTCATAGGTCATAGTGGGCATGTAGCGTTAGTATAACTCTCACCCATGCAATGGATCCCGACCAACACGAAACAATTTTTATAAGTAATGAAAAAATATTTTTGTTTCTAACACGTCTTTTTTGACCGTTCTGGCGCGTAATGTTTCATTAAGTGTGACTAAGTTCTTTCACTATATATTTCTTAGTTACTATATACAGGATGAGGTTTTAATGACCAGCCAAATTTTAGTATAATGATCTTTGGTAGAAAACCGATAGCCGTCTTGTTTCCTTTTAGTATCGTTCTATATAAAAATATTGAGATATGACTATACAAACCTTTCCCGAAAAAACCAATAACTCTAGTCACCAGTCATGCCCGCCGCTCCATTCCGTTTCAAGGCCTCGGGCGCGTACGTTTACTATAGTAAACGCTATAGCGTTAAGTAGGCAACCAAACGTTATAAAATAACACTGTAGATAAAATAATTTATTATGAAAGTGTAACCCATATACGCAATGAGGTCTATTGGTGATACCTAACATCTAGAAAAATTTTGGCCGGTTACTAAAATCTCACCTTGTATAATATAATCATGATATTTGCTTACTTTGGAACTAGATGACCTGGGATTTCATCATCAAATCCTGACGTGGCGATAATTGAACCACCTCAGGAATATACCCTTCCAAACAAGATAATAATTTTCTAAATCAGTTCATAACTGACAACGATATCGGTAAAAATACATAAAAAAACATACATAGGAACTTATACCTCCTCCTTTTTGAACTCGGCTAAAAACTACTTTCCACGTATTGTTAAACTGGGATTATTTAAGTTGGATCTAATGCCACCCTATAAGGTTTCCTGCAGTGGAGGCTTCACTTGAACGACTAGCTGTGTCGCAATGGAGCCACTGCGAGCGACACAAGGATTGCTACTGTGCATCGCTTGGTATTTTACTATACTGTCTGGTGGGTTACGATTTGTTTTTGCGTTTTTATCACTTTAAACGTGTAAGAATTACGTTAATATTTTTATTTAACAGGCTTCTATGTCCTGTACTGCCCCATTATTTACATCATATTTTTCAATCATAAATGGTACCGAATTATTTGTGACCAGTTATTCGCTCTATGGGAACTGTATCCAGTGGTAATGTATGATTTCTATTTGAATATTTTAATAATCGATCTCGTCACATAAAGCGTTTACTATTGCAGGCGTTATTTCAATGGTGTCACAAAACTGAGATCCATCATTATGGTGATTATGTTAATCCAAATGAAGAGATAATTATCGTGATGAATCACAGAACACGTGTTGATTGGAACTTCGTTTGGGTAGCACTATATCACGCCACACAACAACCATTATGTCAAAATGATCAAACGACAGGTGAAAAAATAGACCATACGGACAATTCACAAGTACTTACAAGTAAAAATGAGGAAGAAACGTTATCGGATGCGGTAAATATTATCGGAGGAAAAGCAAAAATAAAATTTGTTTTAAAAGATGAGATAAAAAATATCCCTGGTTTGGGTAAGTACACGATGTTTATTAATTCACTAGCGGTCGTACCAGGCTTCGCCCGGGTGGACTATGGAAACGTTCCTCTTCCCGTTCCACGCATTAGTACATTGCACCCGTGCGAAGTCGGGGTGGGTCGCTAGTCTAACCATATAGTATCACACATTAGACTATAGTATCATCGTCATCATCCAAACAAAGAAATTCTCTGGCGCGTCTAGCAACGAATTTGATTGCCATAAAAAAGGATAGTAAGTCAATCTTAAAAGATACACATATTGTGTGTCGCGAACTTTTAGTTAGAATTTTTAAAGGGGAACAATTCCGTAATACATATTTTTCCTTAACATCAACTTTTTACGCAGTGCGCGTAACGGAAGTTCTCAAAAGGAATAATTTTTCCCGTTTTTGCAAAATTTTTCATTGATGCTGCGCTCCTATTGGTCGTAGCGTTATGTAATAACAGCCTATAGCCTTCTTCAATAAATGGACTATCCAACGCAAAAACAATTTCCCAATTCGAACCAGTAGTTTCAGAGATTTGCGCGTTTAAACAAACAAACAAACAAACAAACAAACTCTTCAGCTTTATAATATTATATTAGTACAGAAAAAAAAAATATAATGTATTTGATAGTTTAATTGGTTGCAGGATGGATAATGCAAATGAATTATTTCTTGTATTTGAAACGCGATTGGCAAGAAGACCGGCGTAATTTAGCAGAGTTTATCGATTACTATAAATGCTTGAAGGGCAAATGTCGTGTTGTGCTATTCCCCGAAGGCACAGATTTATCTGAAGACAATCGTCGACGCAGCGATCGCTTTGCTGTTGTTCATAGTTTATCGGTGAATATGAAACATTTAACATATCATTTATATTTACAACAATTTGGGAGATTATTCTCTACTGCATTTGATGGCTGAAATTCAATGTTGTTTTTAGAACTATATTATTTTATACAATAATTATTACAATGGTTCACTCGCAGTTTATCTACAAAATCTACCAAAACAATTTTATGGTTAACTAAAATCGTTTAAGAACTAACATGTTATTATTAAGTAGTGTAATTGTGTCACCTAAATAATAATACGAATATAAGTGTTACAAGTACGTTCTGCACCCTCGCACTATGGGCTGGGCGGCTCTTTGCTCTCAACTGAGGGACGGCGGCGGTCTGCAGGCTGTATATGATGTCACAGTGGCCTACGATTCTCCGCCACAGACCGAGTTCGATATGCTGCGAGGAAATCTACCATTACATGCCTACTTTTATTTCAAAAGGTATATTACTATCCATTCCATCAGCCCATAATGCCCCACTGCAGGGGCTTAGACCTCCTCCCAGGGTGAGGGGGCTTAGAGCTTAAATCCACCACGCTGCTCTAGTGCCGGTTGGTGGATTGTAACGACTGCCATGTATTGATAGCAACAGGGACCGACTGCTTAACGTACTCTCCGAGGCACAAAGTCAGTGATAGTTATGTATTTAAGTCAGAATAACTCATTGGTACACGCCCGGATTCGAACCCTGGATTCAAACCACGGCCGCACGACCTTATAAATTTGAAGCAGGTTCGCTGCGCTCGGGCTATCACGACTCACATGTATTTACTAAGTACCGGAGTTACCGGAGCTATACGAAGGCCTAGTAATAATTATCCTGTGCGGCATCCATCTGTACTCTTTGTGGTAACAAACGATTTAAGTAACAAACATGTTAGTATTGTTTCTATTCATCAAAAACGCATCGCGTAAAAGACGATAATTTCTAAACGTCTTTAGAAAAGTTTAGTCAAGCTAAATAGAACCGTACCCAAGGGCGGATCCAGCTTTGAAGTCAGGGGGTAACATACTCGAGGTCTAGTTGAGATTGGCTCCAATTCGATTACAATAATAAATCTAAATAAAAAGATGCAGTATTTTATTATTATACGTCAAAATAATTTTAATCGAATAATAAAATCAATTTTTTCAACGAAAGTCATGATGAAGAAGACTACAAGAGGAATAATCGGTCCGCACCCGGATTTGTTAGTCGTTTGTTAGACATTGCGGGCCACAGAACACTCTTATATAATAATAATATTATCAATAATTTTATGTGAAAGTCTCATAATATCTTCTCACCCTTTGAATATGGATTTAACCCTAAATAGGTATCCCGAATCCCATTTTCTTCACACTTTTTTTTATTACACATTTTTTTAAACTTTTGGCCTTTAATTTGCTCATTTCCAATAATTAAGTCATTTGAAATTATTAATATATGTATGCTAATCTATAATTAGAATGTGCGGGCAATGCACAGCAGCGAAATCTAGTTTCAGGACATTCAAAAATTTTTCTCAAATGTGTCGCTTTTTTGGCTAGTCACTGGCTAGTAATTGCTTTGAAAAAATGAATACAAGCCGAAAAATAGCTTAAAGATTATCGAAGACATAACTAACCACATTGTGTAATTTATACCTAAAAAACGATTTTCGTTTTCGGCCACAAATCGAAACCATCGTGAATTTCACTGACGACTTTATAAAAAGTCAACAGCGAAAATTCAAAATTTCAAGTCAATTTTATTTAGTTTAAGAAATTTCTAAGTAAGCCAATTTTTGTTGCCGAAAAAACAGAAATGAAAATGGTAGTTTAAAAAATACTGTACATTCAGAAGATTTTATACAATGGTTAGATGAGAGATACAACAGCGCATCCACAGAAAGTTTTTGTGAGTCTCTAGTACATAAAGAAATGTAATAATTTATATGTATTTTTAATTTTGTTTCTATAGAATTCGGCCGTATTAGTGTCTAATTTTTATATTAATTTAAAACCAACACTACATACTACTTGCATAAAAAAAATCACACTCTAATCTAATGGGATACCGAAGTAATACAATATTTTGGACCAACAGGGCTGTAACAGAATTATTTTATTGGAATGCTTTCTAAAATTTTATATTCAGCCTGTAAAGCTTACTTATGTTTCATTTATTGTTATAGTAATATAACCAAACAAACTCTGAAGTTCACGCGGTTGAAATCACGGATAACAACAGCAGCAAAATAACTTAAATTATCCGATCTGAAGTTGCATATTTAAGTATTTATATCTAGTATTTTAACGCATTTCCAAGTGAATTGGTCTGGGCACGTACGGATGTCATTTATCCCGCCGGGTGGCTTTAATGTTAGTGGAGGTCAGCAGTTGACGTTTGCCATACTATTTTCCAGAGTTTGATTTCTTATTTTATAAAGTTTTACATATATTCAGCTGAAACGTTAAAAAATTACTGAAAAATATGGATCGTTCACAGTGCAAAAGTTACGCGAGGAATTGAAGAAAAGAAAGGCTAAAACTACTGGAAAAAAAGAATATTTGATTCAAATGCACCGTTTCAAATGCTAGTGTAAGAATGCAGTGTTTTTTTGCTTTTCTTTTCGATTATTTTGGCCTTTTAAAATATTGATTTGACTACGGTTTGACTTCAGATGACAGTTTATGTTGACCCCCATTTACAGGAGCGACATCTACAAAAGTTTTTCAGATTAGGTGCCTTCTGATGTTAAAACTTTAACATATCTACATTATTGTTTTCGACCTAGAAAGACACAACCCTGAAAAGAAACTTAATTTTAAGATATAATCCGTATCCCATGAGATATGTGTTAGATTTTATTTGTGCGAGTAGTGTATAATGTGGGTTTTCAATTAGGATAAAAATCAAACGCCCTTATGAGCGTTATACCTTATAGAAGAATTCCGATGAAAATAAATAAAACATAAATTCAAAAAATATCAATATAATTTTCTTACGTAAGTAGGTACTATAGAGACTCACAAAAACATCCTGTGGATGCGCTGTTGTATTTCTTATCTAATGATTGTATAAAATCTGAATCTATAGTTTTTTTTTTCAAAAGAAATATTCTCTTACATTGAAAATATATATTTCATAAACAAAATTGACACTCTGGAGTTTACGCTTGCATTTAAGAACAAGTTATTTGTAGCCGAAAACGAGGATGTCATTTTCTGGGTAGGTATAATTCACATTGTGCGGCGTTTCGCAATTTTTTTGCCGCAAATGTTTATGCGATTGACATAAAAAATAACGTATCTCAATCATCGCTCGATTGCACATTATTGCCCTTTAGTATTGGATTGCTATAAGCTGGATCCGCCCTTGACCGTACCTATATTGCATATTAAAATTGCAACAACTTCAGTGGCTTAAAGTACCCAACAATAATCTGTTTACTGAAGTTATTAAAAATTCGTATACAAATTCATAAAAACATAAAATGAACGATATAATAATAATATGTACTCAATTATTTAATATACAGATATTCAGCAGATTTACTTCCTAAAGCTGAAGATGCTCTCAAAAACTGGTTAAACGAACGATGGAAAGACAAAGAGCATATTCTGAAGAGATTTCATACGGAAGGTGAGACTTTTTTTATGAAAGACTATATAATAATTTAAGTATTTTAAATTCTCTTCAAAATACCTGTTGATTTTTTTTCACCACTTTCAAAATTTTAATAATCTTTAGTGAAAATAATAAAATACGTGTTTGTTTAAGTATTTCTCAGTACTAAAATATTGACGACCGCTTAGCCTAATGGGTAGCGAGTCTGCCTACGAAGCTGGAGGTCCCGGGTTCGAATCCAAGGTCGGATCAATATTTATATGATGAATATTGATACTGGTACCGGGTCTTGGTTGTTACTGTATGTGGTGTCTTCACTTTGTAGTCAAAATCCAAGCTAATGCTTAGTTTCGGGCCTAGACGTTGTTGTGATATATGTGCGGGCGACTGACAAATTGCGTCAGTCGGTGCCTGCCGCCGCCGGCAAGATTGTCCTCCCCGCACTTCCTTCGGTCGCCCTTCTCTCGTCCATAGTATTTATGTTTGACTTATTAACCACGCCGTAGTGATAATTCTTTCCGGAAAAAGATTTTAGTGTGAAAATTGTATCTGTTATACATTTTTTTAAATTTTTGCCTAGAAAAAAAAATGGACAATGATGAAAATATGTCTTTGTACAAATCATTTGACGTTTTTGCTACTACTACATAACATTTTAATTCCAGGGTCATTCGTTGATGTTTCTACAAACGATGAGCCTCCACAGAGGACACCAAGATCGTTGCAGACAGCGAAATTAGGTTTTATATTCTGGACTTTCGTGGACTTACTTTTTATTTACGGGATCGTAACTAACACTTGGTTTCTGTTCTGGGTCATTTATCACAGCATATTGTTTGTTTTTGTAACATGGTATTTTGGCGGCTTCCATAATATTCAGTATACACTTTTAAGGGATTTTCCTTGTTCAAGTTAATTTTTCAGAATTTAACACTTCTTGTTCTCTTCACTTTCATTATTTTAATTATCATTTTATTGTTATTTCAATTATCTTCTTATTTTTTTAATTATTTATTTTTATGAAGCTTAAATGAAAAATCAATATTTTGTCACAGTTGTGTGAAATCTGGGCAAGTGTGAGCAATGTTTCTCATCTCCTAATTATTAATTTAGTCTGTTGATGGACTTAGTTATACAGTTATCTAAAATAATTAATAATAATAAAAAAGTTTAAGTATAGATATAATTTACTTTTAGCATAATTTAAATAAATCGCTAATTGCCTGTGAATTCTCAATCCAGCCAAAACGTTGTATCTTTTATCGCTTCATGTAAATAATTTCAAAGAATAAATCTGTTTATAGTTTAATCTTATATTTAATTTTATTATTACACTCTATAACGATACGCCAGTGATCGGTGTAGATAACTTTACGTCAACACTTTTGTTATTAGTTTCATCAGAGGGTTTTTCTATCTGTTGTATAGTATTACGTAATACTACATCTTTAGTTTCCGGTAAGAAGTAGCATGAAAATGCAGCTAAAAGAGCCGAACAACTGAATATTAAAGTTGATATCCAATTCGCGCCAATATTCACAACAAAAGGCGCAAGTAAGCCACCGAAACGTGCAAAAACTGAAACAAATCCTAAAGCAGAGTTTCTAACAATTGTAGGAAATATTTCAGACGAATATAGATATATGGTCACAAAAGACGTATATATACCCATTTGTCCTATTATGGCAAACGCTAGTATAGCTATCGAATCAAAGTCAGCAAGATTAATTACTGTAATAACTAATAATGATATTCCTGCAGTCAAAAAACAAGTTATCACAGTAACTTTTCTTCTTAAAAATAGGATACCGATTACACACAATAACAGCCCTGGAGCCAAAAAGGAGGCTGAGAGTACTACATTGATATAAATATTACCACTTATACGACCTATGTACTGATTGATACCGAAATTTGTGAGAGAACATGAAAACCATACTACAGCCATGATAAATGTATAAATTCTTATTTTACGAGTTCTGAACAAGTCGGCGTATGATCCTCGCTGCTTGCTTTCATGCAAAGTTTGAGTTTCAATTTCGTTAATTATTTCTTCTATATTATCCGTAGGCCTCTTGTTTCTGAAAACGTGTAAATTTTTATTAGCTCCAGCAACACCAAAAATAAGAAAAAATCTAATTATAGGCTTGTACCAAAAATTTTAAAATATAATGTTTGTTAAAAAAAAAACCTGTGATGTCATCTCGGCAGATCTTTATTAATTTCATTATCTTAGATCAATTTAAATAAACAAAGCCATATTTTGTTTGATTTATGAGGATAACAATTTCATTTGAAATAGGAACTAACCTTAAGCACTGAACTAAATATTGGTAGAACAGACAGCACAACAAAATCTGCGCGCGCGCCACTATCACCTTGGTTCTACCACATTAATAATTTACCAAGTATAATACACTGAATTATACATGTCTCATACATGTTATGCTTGGTTCTGTTCCACTAGAATACACAGAACTACAAGTATTATACAAGTATTTAGTAGGTATTATACATGTCGTGACATTACTTGCTCAGTTAAAACAAGTACGGCGGCAAGTATGACGGCAACGATAGAAAATAATGTAAATAGGTAGAATGTAATGTATGTGTAATGTAAATATGTACAAAACTTTGTTTTGGATGTTTAAGTTTTGTTTTGTTTAATTATCGACGATTATTTATGCCACTATCTTTTTTCTTCGCAGTTGATTGATTTTTACACGTTTTTAACACCCATGACGGCATTTTCGAATTGTTTTTTAATCACGTTTTTGGCACGCGGTCGCGATGAGCATAGGCCAGTGACTGAATGAGTTGTTGCCGGTCGGCTACAACGCTTGGCGCAAACATTTGGTTCGCGGCTTCGTTTCTACTAGTATATAGTTCAGTGACCTTAATAGACACTATAAACTTACTTTTTGCTATTGTTTTTCACTATAATGAGCAGTGGAATTAGTTTAAACGTCCAGATGACGTCGCAGGGACAATTTAAATGTAAGATGAATAGAAATAAATAGATGGTAAATTCGTTAATACCAAAACTAGATGTATTAAGAGGTTGTTCTAGATCCTTATTCCTTTTCATCTTAATAACTACATATCAGCGCCATATTTAAAAGTTTGATCCAAGCCCAGTACCACACAAACCTCTTTGCGATTATAGTAAGCAAAATCACAGCTTCCTTTTTCTTTCCTACAGTTACCAACCACCTAGGTGACTCTGGAACTAACCAATAATAACCTATTACAAACACCCATGGTAATGAAGTGACTAGTTGTAATTGCCTCCAATTTCTGACCAGATAGGCCAATCCTGGTAACATCATGTATCCAGTTATGTACGGTATTTCTTGAAGTCCTACAACGTAAGGTCGAAAAGATTTCCCACTGAGTTCTATGAGATGCACGAAGCAACAAAGCATAGTGCCTCCCACAGCTGCACCGATCAAGAATCTGCACACGAGGAACATCCAGAAATCCGGAACCACCCCTGAGAGAGCCACGGCCACTACTTCGACGGAAAGTGAGAGCACCACTGCCAATTTACGTCCAAATCTGAAAACACAGTAACTGACATTACTGAATTTGATATTTTTAGAAATATTTGATACATATAAAAAATTAAACTTATAATACACAACTGCAATATTTCGACTAACGCGTGATAGGTTCGTAACGGCAAAACACAAAACATAACAATGCCCATTCAATTGCGTCATATACAATTGTCCCAAATTATTATTACGTGGCTATAAGTTGCTTCAAATTGAAAAGATTGTCTTTTTGAAAATTGTTAATAAAATGTGGAATTTTATGGCTTCTTAAGTTCCTATGTGTCTAGTGACAGCGCTATCGGTTGTACTTAGATAGCGCTATCTGTGGGACAGTATAGCAACTAATTCGACTATAGTTTATTTCGCTGCTTAAATTGGATGGTTGATTGATTCCATCGCAATATTCGCAATTTCACTACTTTTTTTTTCCACAGTTTATAAAACCCTTATCATACCATACCATATCAGCCCATTATGCCCCTCTGCAGGGGGCTTAGGCCACTCGTTGGGATGAATGTACTTGGAACCATCACGCTGCTCCAGTGAAGGTTGATGGATTTTAACGAGTGCCATCTGATGATGGCAACCGGAATTAGCGGCTTAAAGTACTCTTCGAGGTGCAGTATCAGTAACAGTTATGTATTTAAGTCAGAAAAAACTCATTGGTGTATGCCCTGCATGCATCGAAATTATAGGTAATTTTGCGTAGGTACTTAACTTTATTTTTTATGTTGATTTTCTAAAGGGACAGTTTTTATTTTTAGCAAATCAATAGTTTGGGTCAATATTGAACTTTGTTCTTACTGGAAATTATTTCAATGACGCAAAAATCTATACATTAAAGAATTAAAAAAAAAAATAGATTAGACAAAACTGAACTCAGGCGCGAACAATGCGAAAAGGTGTTATTTTTCTTGATTATGTGAACAAATTTTAAAAGCCAGACCTATAGTACTCATACTTAAACTTTGTGTTTTAGCGAAATATAAAACATCAAAAGTAAAAAGTATCAAATCCTTATCCTCTTTATAATATTACTTTTTATAGATGTACCTACAGCATATGTACAGACATCCATTTGTTATAGTTTTAAAACAGTAGTAACTTCTTATTTACTTAAAGATTTTTGAGATAAAGTTTCAATATGTTACCTGTCAGAGACATATCCATATATAATGCTTCCTATCAGGATTCCCACATGCATTATAGACTGAGCTAGACTGGCTAACCAAGCCCGCTCACATATAAGATCCCATGTACTCGCCACTGTGCTTTCCAATATACTCTGGTCATATATAGGGTTTCGACAGGGACACTGATTTGTTACATTCAGTTGAGGATTGTCAGTACACACGTAATCCACGCCTGGTAGCAAGAAAACGACATTCGTCAACTGGAACTCCGTAGGATATCTTCCTACAGATAACAATATTAAAATCCAGGTTTGATGAAGTCCAAACCGTCCTATAGCTTTTTCTATGGGATCCACTTCCATTTTGTTCTGTAAATGGCAAAGTGTGAATGCCAATCTAAAAAATATATGTTTGTACACTACTCAATACGCTCTACTCTAAACAACAATTACGAGCCATAGCAAAATATTCTTACTATCCAAAATCGTCCGTAAACCGCAAAACAAGATACACAGAATCAAAGCGATATTCAAACGGTGGGTGGAGGCAATCGCTGAAATTCTGCAACAGTAAGAGGCGGCACTCGAGCGTTCGTTACGCAACAAACTCGATCTGTACGTCCATTGTTTCTGAACATAACCGGAAAGAATGATAAAGAATTCATTATGGTATTTAGTAAGTAAAAAAACCGGCCAAATGCGACTCGAACGCACACCCCGGGGGTTCCATGTAGTATAAATGTATTTTAACACGTTAACCAACAAATTAACAATTTTAGGTTTTTTCATTTCATGGTTTCAACGGAAATTACCCTAGGTTTTTTTAATTTTATTTTATATTGAATGCCAACAGCATTTATACAATTAGTAATACAAAAATTTACTTAAATAAAGCTATTAATAGGTATTCAAATCTAGAAGTATATGGATTAAGTATTTACGAGTGTCAAAATATGCGGCATCTATGGCCGTGTTTTTGATTGCGTTAACATCACAGACAAGTCAACCTTATAGACCACGCTTTGACAGGGAGTAGCATTCGCCAAGGCTATGTAGTGACACTACATAACTACGTCGCTAGTGAGCCGTCAGTTGGAAGCACGTCGGAAGCCATTAAATTGTCAATTTTGAACGAGCCAATGAAAACTAGCCGACCTCTCCCCGCACCCCGCCACTTTTTGGCGATTTCGTTTTCGTACTGACGTTTATTAAAGCGTGTTCTATAGGTTGACTGGTCTGTGGTTAACATGGAAGCTTGATTTCTTTACAGTCCGGATTGTAGACCTAAATAACCGATAATAATAATTTCATTTTATTACCTCCACGCGTTTTTGAGAAAAAGGATCACGAAAGACAGACGGACGGACAGACAACGAAGTGATCCTATAAAGATTCTCGTTTTACTTTTGAGATACGATACGGAACATTAAAGCGTCGCCGTAACAAAAACAGTCACGGAACTTACCAATCATAAAAGACAATTGGCTGTGGTGGTGCAAAACTACCTACATAACTACTTATTTATTCGCATATGTTCGACTATAGAAAACTCCTAATAGAAAACATAAACATATTATTTTAGGTCGTATTTTATATACATAGTCAAGCGTTTTTTTAATATTTTATTTACATAAGTACCTATATATGTGCTGTTTGGTTGGTAACTTGTTGTAACAGGCTTGTATGTAGTGATATGATCCCGTTGCACTAGTTTGAGGGTTTTTGGTTAAAAAAGTGCGACAAGTAGTTTTGACAGTTTTCTCTTCCACTGCCTAAATAATTCTGAAGGGCCCGAAACAAGTACAATCTGAGGGTACACGGTCTGTGCTTTAAGGTGGATGCATTAACACTTCCCACCCAACCCCCTCAATTTTCCAAAGTTCGTGAAAATATATGCGTGTGGTCTGGCGTTATTATGAAGGAAGACTACATACACCCTTCTATTGATCAGATCCGGCCGTTTTTTTTTCTTAATGGCATTTAGTCTCATAAGCTGTTGGCAGTAAACATCCGAATAGACGGTTGTGCCCGGTAATAAAAGTTTATAATGAACTATGTCCTTCCAATCATAATTATACATTCAACATCATTTTGTTGCGCGTTTATCCGGGTTTCGCTAAAATATGTGGAGCTTGGCGGCACTTTAACCATGATATTTTACGTGCGTTCTTATCGTAAGTGATCCGCTTCTCACCAGTAATCTTTTCAGAAACGGTACACTTCCATTACGTTTTAATAGACGTTTTAATAGACATTGACGACCACTTAGCCTAGTGGGCAGCGACCCTGCCTGCGAAGCTGGAGGTCCCGGGTTCGGATCCCAGGTCGGGTCAGTATTTATATGATGAATATTAATACTGGCACCGGGTCTTGGTCGTTATATGTATGTGGTGTCTGTCTTCCCTTGGTACCCAAAATACAAGCTAATGCTTAGTTTGGGACTTAAGCGTTGTTGTGATTGTGTGTGTTATTATTATTATTATTATTATAGAGAATATTTATATACCTAGAGTCATTGCCTAGAGAATTTCAAATGAGTCAAAACTGTTTTATGTCAATGCTCAGTTTTTCAACAATATCATAACTACTATATGTCGATCTTGCTCCACTTAGAAATGGCATAAATTTATCCGTAGCAGGGCGACCAGTGCGAACTACATGTTTAAAATTAACATTTATTAATTGAAAACGCTTAAACCAACTTTGTGCTATTTTTTACTGGCATTATATTAGATCCGTAAAAGGCAAAAAAATTTTTGTGGGTTGTGTCGCTTTTTTTTTGTTATAAAATTTCAAAATACATCGAATTTATTCGTTAGATCCATTCATTCTTTAACAGAAAACAGTTAAATAAAGGCGGAAAACAGTTTTTTATATTAGTATTTTTTTTAAATGTCACCTTTGTAATAGTACGAGTATTATATCTAGCCACTTACAAACAGTACAACGAAAGATATTGGATTACAACTTTAAGCAAATAAAATAGGTGAACATTTCTTCTCGCGGTGATTATCGTTTCTGCTTGCGAAGTTGCCTGCCCATTGCCATTTCAACTTGCCTATTTTGCGAGCTGCATTGTGTTGTAGTCGTCAAACACTCACGAGGAGTGTCAACTGGTTTCCACTGGCGTTAACGGTTTCACCCCATTAAACCTTAACTGAACTTTACTCCATTCAACCTTGCCCCGAAGGTCCTGGAGTTTACTTTCGATTTGAAAATGGAATTAGTTTTATGTTGAACATGTTGTGGAACATTAAACAATTTCAACAAAAAAATCCGCGTATTTGTTTTTTTTTCCTTTCAATGTATTAAAATAATTTTAAAAACGGGCCAAGAAGCGAGTTGGACTCGCGCACGAAGGGTTCCGTACTACCGTACATTATAAAAACGCGTTTCTTGTATTGTTCAAATTAATAATTAATTAAAGTTATTTTTTAAAATTATTTGTTGTTATAACGACCACAGTAATACACAGTCTGTGAAAAATTCAAGTGTAGGCGGACGGACGGACAGCGGAGCCTTAGTAATAAGGTTTCCGTTAGTACTCTTTGGGTCTGGAACTCTAAAAATAAAATCGAGTGTACCTATTTGGTGATCTGTATGGGATGTCCCTGAAATTATTATTATTTTTATATATTTTTTTAAACCCGATATAGTTAGGAAAATCTATCTATGTTTTTGTGCATAGCGGCGAGGTTTTTCAGAGATTCTACCAAAACGGCAATGTCGTCAACAAATCGAAGGTGAGAGATAGGTATTTTTGATGTTCATATTGACACCATATGATAATAATATCTAGGACATCCCACACAGTGCCACCTAGTCCCAAAGTAAGTAAGTATTATGCTTGTATTATGGGGTACTAGACAACTGATATATATATAGGTACTTAAACATTCTTTTTTTTATAATGTATACATATATAGATACTTTTACACCCAGACGCGGAACAAATAGACATGTTCATGCACACAAAGATTTGTCCCGGCCGGGGATCGAACCCGCGACCCTCGGCTCCGCAGTTAGGGTCTCTAACCACTCGGCCAACCGGGTCAGTCAATATGCATCAATATACCCTTTCCAATTCAAAGACGTGAAGGCATCTAATGCGAGCGTAAATATTTTTGGTGAAATAACGTCACCTCACACTTCTCTGTAGTTGGATCAAGTTTGTACTTAATTTTGTACTTGGATTGACTGGAGGCATTACAAACATCTCAACAGATCGATACATCGATTGTCAATTTGGCACTGCAAGAACTGCAGCACCATAATGGACCTAAGCACCGCCCCAGGTTTCCATAATTTTGCCGCTACACCTGACGGAGCAAACTGCTTAAGTCCGACGAGCGATTTGAATTTAAATCCGATCTGTTCACGACTGCTGTTATTGTGACTGACCGATTGGCAGATTCGTTAGAGACCTTAACTGTAAAACCAAAGGTCGCAGGTTCTATATTTATGTACACGAACATGTGCATTTGTTCGGGGCTGGGTGTAAAATATCTACTTACATATGTAATAATAAATATGTTTTATAAAGAACCCCAAGAAGAACCCCAGAAATTCCCGCGCACCGGTTTCAACCCCCCAAAATTGCGTAACGTCACTTCAATACTGTGAACTGACATTTATGACTATTAAAACCAAACGCTGCTGTCGAATTTATTTAGTCTATGATTTACCCCATCATCATCATCATCATCATCATCATCATCAGCCCGTGTCTTTCCACTACAGGATACAGGCCTCTCCCAAGGCTCGCCACCACACACGGTCCTCCGCCTTTCGCATCCAACTACCCCTTTACCCCATATCATCGGAAAACATTTTTTAGCTTAGAAACCCCACGCACGCACACACATACGTAGAAGCATAACAATCACACACATTCAAGTATATGAAAGCTGGCCCGTCATTTTTGTTGAGATATTTATTACGCGGCTCTATCTGGACAATTTATTCGTAGATATTTTATAAACTTTCGCAATTTAGGTACTTCAAAGCTTAGAGTATAGAATTTCATTCGTCTCTTAATTGGGCAGTTAGAATATATGTATAGAATATAATAAATTAGGTAAACAAGTATGGAATTTATGTAATTCTATGAATATAGTAAGGTGAAACCACAGACCAGTCAACCTATAGACCACGCTTTAGTAAACGTCAGTACGAAAACGAAATCGCCAAAAAGTGGCGGAGTGCGGGGAGAGGTCGGCTAGTTTTCATTGGCTCGTTCAAAATTTGTACCTACCCACTATCACACCTTTAGTTTTGTAATAAGACATTTCTTGTATTTCACACGATTTCTTTTTACGTTAAGATAATTATTTACGATTCACATTTTGTCATCGCGAACCCACAACCACAGACAAACCATTAAATGGTTTTTGAGGGTTGTGTTGGTATATGTTTGCTGTAATCATTTTGTAATTCAATAAATAAATAAAATAAATAAAAATTGACAATTTAATGGCTTCCGACGTGCTTCCAACTGATGGCTCATTAGTGACGTAGTTATGTAGTGTCACTACATAGCCTTGGCGAATGTTACTCCCTGTTAAAGCGTGGTCTATAAGGTTGACTTGTCTGCGGGTGAAACGGAACAATGTCGATACAATAAATACCTAAAATTATGCCACATTTTACATACCGAGCTCTATTAACCACTAATTACATAAGTTAATACTTAAAAAGTAGATTTATAAATAAGTTTACTTAATATCGTTTGTCTAAGGCAAACACTGCAATGATTAAACAGATAGGTACTTGACAGTTATATTACCATATACAATGTATGCAGATAATGACGAGCAATTTTTACTTTAGGGTACAATATTACGTAGTTCTATTAATTTTCGTACTCTAGATATTTAATTAAATAGCACAATAATCAAGAGGAGCGTCTCTTATATCAAAACGATCGAAAACGTGAGTAAAATGGCTGTCTCAGTAATTGGACAGACCACATGTAATTATTGTTTTAAACAAACATTGTTTATGTAACAGTGATGTAGCATATATTGTATTATTAGCTAAGGCGCGAACGATAGTAGGTACTAACATTTTTATTTACTGTGTAGGTAATATCAACATCTTTAAAAGGGCAGTAGTCGTAGATATATATCACGTATAGATCGGTTGTCACCATAGCTCGGTATGGGTCAGAAAGGCTATGAAAAAAACTGATAAGACTATGGAGTTATGACGATTCGTCACAAACATTAGTTGTCCAACTAGAAATATTGATGCAGCATTCATGTAATAATATCACAGACCAGTCAACCTATAGACCACGCTTTAATAAACGTCAGTACGAAAACGAAATCGCCAAAAAGTGGCGGGGTGCGGGGAGAGGTCGGCTAGTTTTCATTGGCTCGTTCAAAATTGACAATTTAATGGCTTCCGACGTGCTTCCAACTGACGGCTCACTAGTGACGTAGTTATGTAGTGTCACTACATAGCCTTGGCGAATGCTACTCCCTGTCAAATGTGTTGGACTCCAGGCCAATTGGGATTGCGTTCATAATAGAAATCAGTCGTTGAGAATTTGTCGTGATTTGTCGTGTCGTGATAGCCCAAAGCGCAACGAAACTGTCTCAAATTTATATGGCCCCATAGGGCCATGGTTCGAATCCGGGCGTGTACCAATGAGTTTTTCTGACTTAAGTACACAACTATCACTGACTCCGTGCTTCGGAGGGCACGTTAAGCAGTCGGTCCCGGACGCTGTCAATAGATGGCGGTCGTTACAGTCCCCAACCCGCAGTGGAGCAGCGTGGTGGATTTAAGCTCCAAGCCCCCCTCCTCACCCTGGGGGAGGCCTAAGCCCCTGCAGTGGGGTAAAAAAATGGGCTGATGAAGTGAAGTGAAGTGAAGTTGAGAATTTTCTTAACACTCTACACGGAACTTTATTTTGTGTACACGCAACAAGTTTTAAAGCGTGATCGTATCATACTACAATTTAGTGTTATCTTATGTTTCATAAAACAAGTAAGTACGTAGATTGGATATCTTAATATCATTATGTACTTATGATTAGTAGCATGTTAAATAATTTTACCGTCTGCGATCGATATGACATGTGTTAATTATTTAATTTATTAAAGAAAAGTTAAAGAAAATTAAGATATCGTGGTGCGCGTATGTATTTGGTGTGTGTGTGTGTGTGTGTGTGTGTGTGTAAAAGTGTGTGTGTGCGTGTGTAAGTGTGTTTGTGTGCGTGTAAAAGTGTGAGTGTGTGTGTGTGTGTGTGTGTGTGTGTGTGTAAGTGTGTGTGTGTGTGTAAGTGTGTTTGTGTGTGTAAGTGTGTTTGTGTGCGTGTAAGTGTGTGCGTGCGTTATTAAATGTTTTTGAGAAACGCTTACTGATAATACTAAATATAATCTAAATAAATTTAAGAAAAGGTATATTTTTAAGGTTTCTTAAATATTTAACATGTATCATGTATCTCCTTCTGGAGTAAATTTGCTACAGAATTTCAGGGCAATTTATGTGCTGGTGCAAATATTGAAAAGGACTGTCGAATCGTGCAATCGTGTACTGATTTAGTAAATTTGCGAAAGACCTCGAAAAACCGGCAATTCTATAATGCACGGCTCGTAAAAACATCTGTTGAATCATCTCCACTTTATCCTTGTATATATCATAGTGTGGATTTTATACATAATATTAAATTCCATGTAATAATATTAAACATCTGTTCTGGCTTTCTTTGAAACATTCCCGGACTTGAAGACGACCCATAAATTAATCTATTACCTATACCTAAACAGACCTATAAGAGTGTTAATTACTGTTGATTACTGTATATTTACGCGACTCTTCATCTAATAAATACTAATTGTGTATAAGCTTGTGATAAGTCGATTTTGCTGGATCGCTCACCCCCGCTCAATTTTGTTAATAAATTGTCTACTCGTGGTATGGGAAAACGGTTAACATCTAAACTTTTATTTAATGTCAATTTAAAAAATACTTCAAGTAGGATGAACTTACGTTACATATAAATTTAATTAAATCCAAGCCACGTGTTCGACGCAACAAGCTGATACGACATTAGGACACTACGACAGAAAAAACATTATGGCTTATATGCTCTGCTCTGCTACCCGAGCGAAGCCGGGGCGGGTCGCTAGTACTTTAAAAATGTAACGAACGGTCTTACCCTTCTTACGGACTTGATCAACAGTATTATCTCTACTAATTAATCCTTCACGACAAACAACGTAATTATACTTCATAAAAGTAACAAACGGTCTTACCTTTTTCACGGACTTGATCAATAGTATAATCTCCACTCAGTAAACCTTCACGACAAACAATGCAATATTTTTCATAATCCATTTCTAATAACGTTTTAGATCCGAGCATTAATGACAGAGCTGGTAGTGTTGCCTGTGTAGAATTATAGAATTCAAACGGAATTTTTTATGGGAAAAAAATTAGTTGAAATTGCGTATTTTTAATTGTTATTTTTTAAGTGATGACGGCAGAGCGAATGGAAAGTTGCCATTGCTGTTGCCATCTAATCGTAGAAGAATACTAATACACATTATTGTGAGAAATAAATAAGATAAATTATATTAAATAATTTCGGGATACATTTTACAAAATTATATTAATTAAACTACGAAATTACTATATGATTTTTGAAGACCATTATGATACCTATAATTTTTATTTGAAGTTATAAAACAACGAAATAGTAAAAATCTAATAAAGATTGTCACACTGTGGCTCGATACTAACCGGGACCGACGGCTTAACGTGCTCTCCAAGGCCAGTACTGGCTTTCAATGTTAATGATAGTTATGTACTACTGATAGTCAGAAAAAACTCAATGGTACACGGCCGGATTCGAACTAAGCCAGCATGGCTATCTAAACATCGAATAGGTTTGCTTCGCTTGGACTATCGCGACACTCGCTCGCACGTTTAAGAACTCAGTCGCAATTATTAATAATCATTACCTCAACCATAATAAGTCCCTTACAGTTACAGTGGTACGCACGGATCTTTGCCGCTATGAAGTTATTTACAGAAAGCGTCGCAATAGCGTAAAATAGAGATGAAGGAGAGGCCCCACCCACTACTATCCCTAGCTGCCCACGCGGCTGTATCAGCGCAATGAGCCATTCGCAGGCAAATGAGAGCCACAAAGATCCGTGCGTATTATCGTAGTCCCACGTTTACGAGAGATATTTACTAAAAAAATATATTCTACCCAAGAATTTAGGCGATTGTACTAGAGGGAGAATTTTGAAAATGCATTATTCTGCATAATAATTTCATATTATTTATTATCAAATCGCTTTTGACTGAACTGAAAACCTCTGGATTAAAAAAATAGATTTACCCAAAGACCGAAGTCTAAAATTTATATTTTCATCTTTTAATTTAAGTCACTTCATTTATGTATGAAAACTACCAATCTAAGCTGTTTCTAAGACATTCAGAACATCTAATGTATGCAGATGACAAAAAAATTTACTTGCGTATTCACAATACATCTGATTGTGCTAATTTACAAAACGATCTAGACCGGCTTTCTGATTACTATTTTATATAATAAATTTTATGTATATTATTTTCTGATTACTATGACTATTACTATGATTACTATGAAATTTCAACAACCATCCAAAAAAATTCTAGATGTTAGGTATCACCAATAGACCTCATTACGTAAATAAAAAATATAGTATATATTCTCATAATAAATTATTTTATCTACAGTGTTATTTTATAACGTTCGGTTGCCTTCTTTGTGACGACGGACGCGCCCGAGACCTCTAGCTCGACACGGGGCGGAGCGTACAGCGGCCGTGAATGGTGACTAGAGTTATTGGTTTTATCGGGAAAGGTTTGTGCATTCATATCTCAATATTTTCTTATTGAACGATTCTAAAAGGAAACAAGACGGCCATCGGTTTTTTACCAAAGATCATTGTATTAAAATTTGAATGGTAATTAAAATTTCACCTTGAATTGAATGCATATTATATGTTAAATAATTATGTGTATACATCTTTGCTATTATGCATATATGTATGTATATCTATTTGTGTATATTAATATAGAGCGAAATTTGTATCTTATTGTACTAATAATATACCTACCTAAATTACTTTTATCATGAAAATAAGTTTGTTTTTTGCTAAAAAATTCAATTGTTGAATCTAAGTGAAAGCTGTTAATGGCCTTTCCCCTGTGTAATGTAATAACTGTTTGTGATTTTTGGCTGTAGATTTTGTTAAATAAATAAATAAAAAATATAATACAATTAATTACGTAATATAGTGGTGCAAGTAACTGAAAACAGATAAGTTTTATTTATTTTATTAATTCATAGTTGCTCCAATACAAATCACCTACATGGAATTTGGCGATCAATATTTTACCCACTTCCACTGAAGCTATCGGACTGAAATTTTGAAAATATGTAACTTCGATAACAATACACTAAAATGATAAACATGATTTGATGCTACAGCCAAGATTGTCTCCTCATGAGGGGTACTCCTCAACAGTTAGTAGCACGGACACAATATAAGTTAGATGGTTTTAAAATGGTTAAGCATTATTTTGTCCATAAACTGATGATGCACCTAGCATGATTTGCTCGCACGAGCGAACTCCTGTAACGGTTACATCTCTCTAAACAAATTGTAATGATTTCAAGTAATCTATATACAAATACAAGAAAAGCCTGCCCTGGCTGAACTCGCGGTGCCCCAAAGCGAGTGTCGATTGTAGCGACCTGCAGTCCGTTGACTCTATGATCTCAGAGTTTCGGGTTCGAGAGCTGACTAAGGTCACGTATAGTTCGCCTCAAACTTTATGGCGAATCGGAATACAACGCTTAAAGTGTACTTGCGCAGGTACAGGGCTAGTCATATACTCCTCGTTCCACTGCGTCCCGTTACACCTAAAACTGGTTACTATGACGCGACTTGTGCCTATGTCCACATCCGCCATAAAGTTTGATTGGAACTGTACAATCAAACCAATTTATATAGGTATAGCTAAGCTCTATAAGGATGTTTCTTGGGTTCGTCAAAATTAAACAACGTACATAGGTACACACAAAGACTATATATTATCATGATCACACACAAGTATAAACAAAGATTACCATTTCTTAAAAACTATGGTACATTGTATTTGCAAAAAAATAATGAGTTCAGTTTTATTCTAAGATATTCTCTATACTAAATAAAATTTAATTTTAAGAGCCAGACTACTTGGAATATGAAATCTAATTAGAAAGTTTACTGTAAGGCACATGGGCACCCTTTTGACCAATTATTGACAAAACGAATTGCTTACAAGTTATACAAATTTTAAATTTTTTTTTTGGGTCGGTCTCTTTCAGTTAGCTATTAGTCAGTTAGCTATTAGATTACTCTCACCGTAATTCCAAGGTTCCTTTGCTTTGTAACCAAAGGTAGGTATTTGCTGATTCCATACGAATTGATGAATGTAAAGATTCATACCTCCAAAAGTCCATATAGGCGCCGCATCAAAGATAACGTCCTGGAGGAGACTTGGCAACAGGCCAAGCTAACCTTCGTTTCGAGGTGTAAGAAATTCACTATATCATTTTATGACGCCACACTTAGCTTATTTATGACAAGAAATTTATATCTTTAAAGCGTACCCAGTTGTAATGAATATGGCTATTTAGAGATATATGACAGTAACACGGACATATAACCGCTACGTTTGTCACTATCTAATGCCAACATGGCTAACAAGCCGAGCCCGAATGCAAAAATTTCACAACCAACCAAAACTTCTTTTTTTATTTATTAATATGACCAGAATTTATCTTAACTAAAAGTTTACTTACTGTAAAAGAGATAAGAGAAAGAAAAAGAAAAAAAAAATACTTAAATATTCATACTGAATTTTTACGTAGCTACTTACTTCAAAATTTATATTTAATACTAATTATTTATATTATTACCTGTTTAAAATATTTGTTATTGTTAAAACTGAAAGGTTTAAAAAATTCCCAATTTAAATTTGCACAATTAGCACTCTTCGAAGGAGATACTAAAATAACTTTGTTAACTTTTGAAACTACTCCTTACTTGCATTAATAGCACTAAAATGACCGATTATTTACTAAACTAATATTCGAAATTTATCCTAATTTGTATTAATAATACTCGCGATGAGCGGGTACTGAAGTAAAAGAGTTTTTTTTTACTCTTGTATAGAGATACTAAAAATTGTTTGAGTAAGGCTTCAACGTGTAGCTCCACACACTATATTTACAGAGTAGAGTTACGGCTAAGTTTTACCGCCTATTATTATATTTACAGAGATTACGCGATCTACACTCGACTATAGATAGTTGGCGATTTTAGGATGTTTCGTAAAGTAACGGTATGATCCTTTAATATTATGAACGCGCTCCGTACCTAATTTTCGGAGGGTACCTACAGTAGCTTGTACTACCGTTTTTTTTAAACAGTGCGTCCTTATTCAAATGATCGATGTATTTCATCGACAAAACGCACCAGATTTCTTTAGAATCCATTGAGCACGGCTTTAGTGCCGCGAAGGGTTATAGGCCGCAGTGGGTAAGCAACACGGAACGCGAAGCATACATACCTACTGCTTCAATAGCTGTTTGCGCTCATACTTTTAACAACCTATTTATTTTATTATTTTTGTTTTTATTGACTACAACAAAATCAGAGTTTAAAACTGTGCCAGAATTAATTCGAAATTTCAAAATTACAAACGTAACAAGGTTACTAATAAGAATATACCGTATTCAGTGGTGTGTGTGTGCGTGCGTGCGTGCGTGCGTAAAAAAAAGAGCACGATCGCACCCAAAATACTTTCAAGAATCTAGTGTGCAAGCACAAGTGTGCCTTAGCATCAAGTTTGCCTAACCGCACTAAAATAATTTTCAGAAATCTAGTGTGTCTAAGCACCGAGTGAGCTAACAGTTTTCGAAAAATTCGATACACTACCTAAACACTAATTTTTAAACCTCTATCTAGTGTTTTACCAGACGTTACGCAATAACGGATTTCACGAAAAACTGGCCGGGTGACCTATATAATGTTAAAACTTCATACGCTTCGCGATTTACAAATTATTTTAAAGACGCACCCATTTCTATATTGCAAATAACGCAAAAATCTTTTTAAATAATTTCAATTCTATATATATATACCTACTTATCATAGAAGGGCCTCCATGCCACTGAATCATAGTCCAAGATCCTACGCACATCACTACAGTACATATTTTTTAAGATGTCAATTTTGGTAAAACTTTTACAATATATTATAATGAAACCCAGTGTTTTAGAAGCTTTCTTAACTATAGTATCAATATGTTGATCGCAGATTAATATAGAGGTCACATACTCCAAGATCCCTCAGAGAACCAACTTTGACCAATAAGTAGGTGGCCTTTCAAAAAATAATTTCTATGCACTACATTAGTTTTGAGGGTAAATGTAATAGAGTAAGATTTCGAAACGTTAAGATCGAGTCTATTAAGTCACAGTACCTACTCTTCGAATTGTGTCAAATCATTCTGCAGAAGTAAAGAGTCGTAATCGCAACCAATCATACCAACAATCAATACATTTATAATGCTTCATTGAATATAAGGCTTGGGTTGGCACATCAGCAGGCGTAGCAGTTGTAGGCAAATAATCCAAATTAATGGTTTTATCTTTGACTGCATCTTTTATAAAATGATACCTAATATCCATCTGTTTACTTTGTCTATTACAAACAAAATTTGCCACCAACTTCTACGCACTTGGACTGTCATTAAATAGAGGCACAGTAGGTACATAGATTACTTGTAAATTCACAAAATAAAGGTTTCATAAGATTTTTTCTTTACATATTTCAAACAATAATTTTTAGTTTTTTTCAGATATCTAAGTACTTAACTATTTTTTTTGCGTAATTCCAATGAACATTTGTGTGACAATTATGGAATTGACTATTGAAAATTACATCAAAAGATTTATCAGGTCTAGTAAATACAGATACATATATGACGCTTCCAATCAACATTATTTTCAGCTGTACTAATGCCTAATTTACATTTCATAGGAGTGCTAGCGACTTTACAATTTACCATATTAAACTTTTTAAGCATCTGCTCCACATATTGCTCCTGATCCAAGGTTTAAATAACATTAGAATTTTTATCAATTTTAATTCTCATGCCTAAACATTGTTGAATCCGTCCTAAATTCTTAATCTTAAACTTAAAACTCAATGCAGATATTAATTTCTCAGTCTTATCTGTTATTATTATAGTTCGCCTTAAACTTTATGGCGAATCGGAATACAACGCTTAAAGTGTACTTGCGCAGGTACAGTCATATATCCTTCGCTCCACTGCATCCCGCTACACCTAAAACTGGTTACTGCGACGCGACTTGTGCTCATGTCCACATCCGCCATAAAGTTTCGTTGGAACTGTACTAGAGTAAATAAAGAAATCATCGACGTATAAGGTAATAATAATCTTAACTTATCATTTATTTTTGTGAAAACGCATGGCTCTAAGAGACTTCTTTCGAATCCTAATTCAGATAGACATTGCTGTACTTTCGCATACAGAGACCTAGAGGACTGCTTAAACCATATATTGCTTTGTTTAGTTTAACAATTACCTTTTTCTTATTGACATCACAATTTATGTTTAGTTGTCATGTAAACGTCCTCTTTGATCCAGTCATTTAAAAAATCGGTTTTCACATCAGAATGAATAATAACTAAATTTAATTGTGCAGATAAAGCAAACAGCAATTTTCGCGTAGAATGTCTAACAACAGGTGAGAAAGTCTCTTTATGATCAATACCTAGCCTCTGCGTGAAGCCTTTAGCCACTAAACGCGCTCCGTACCGCACACTGTTATCACAAGTGACTTTCTTTTTAACACCCACTTGTACTGCACTAAAGTTTTATCTGAAGGTAATTTTCTACTGGACTATCCTCGACTTCTCGGACACTGGTGGGATAACTCGTCGCATCAGGACTCAACTTTGTACATATGTTCAGTTAACCATAACGCTCTGGCTGCCTTCTTACTCGTTTGTTCGGAACATCCGGAACTTTATGAAGGTCACTGAAAGAAATATTAAATCAGTGTCAGACGAAATTAAGGTGATATCGCTATCTTCACTTTTTGGGTCTGTGTATACCTACTGAAGTCAGAGGTTCATTTGCTGTGATATCCCACACTGAATCTCTGCTGTCATTATCGCAGTTCAGTGGTTTATTTATTTCATGGAGAATAAACAGCATTAGATTTAAAGTACATTAAGTGCCTTACAGATAATCGTGATACATAGAATCTAATAACTCAGCCTTCTCTCTGTGAACTAATTGTTAGTCCTAACGAATAAGAGCAAAAGTGCTTGCTAAAATTAATTATTTCTAAACAATCAAACATTATGAAACATAATTTAGAACGCCCAAAACAAAAAAAAAATCCAACGTGCAAAACTTAACTATACCTACAACGTACATATATACAAAATATTTTATTATGCCTTCTTCTTTTTAAAGCTGGCAGATAAATATCACTACATATTATAAAATAAAGTTCCCCGCGGCGTCTGTCTGTCTGTCTGAACGCAATGAACTCAAAAACTACCGAACGGACTGGCACATGGTTGACACCAATGGACGGAGTGATTCAAGAAGAATGTTTACGTGTATAATTTATTAATGTTTTGTGGAAAGTAGGTGATATATGACGATTGTTATTGAAAAAGTCGGGAAAAAATCAAGCCGGCTGGTAGCTTTCATCGAAGACCCTGCCCCATTCCTTGAGATTTAACAAAATAATGTTTGGAGGAATCGTGTCTTCTTTATAAGACTAAAGAAAAGTCCGCGATGGCTATGTCTATCTTTTATGGATAGCTTACTATACCTATTTTTATGTTTAAAAAAATGTTGTCATGATAAGGTAATTGGAAAGCAATTTATACAGATACAGTATTAATTCTTATCAAATTAAATACGTTATTTACCTGCAGCATTTCATGCAGATTATGATTGCCCTTTACGCTATACAATTTAAATTAATATCTTAGGAATAATCACGAAACAAAAATATCGCGCGAAAGCGGCGCAGCGGCGCATAGAAACAGAAATATTACTATGGAACAGACAACACGGCGCGAACAGTGCATACGTGTCATACATGTGCAGTAATGAGCAATCATAGATATACGATGTCGTCGTCACAGAGGCGACATGCGAAACATTGTTTATATTCTGCCTATTGAATTGGCTAATATGTAAGAAAACGTAATAAATTGAAAGAGGCAAAACTGACGGTTTTAATTACAATGTCTGAGGCAATTAATACTGTGTATACATACTACCCATTTAAGTAAAACAATTATACATTAAATTATAACTGATACTGAATATAGGTACTAGAATATGCGCTTGCACTAACTAGACCCGACGACACTTTATCTCACTTTGCCTTATCGGTAAAGAAATTGACGAAGTGCAATGAAAATCATCGTTGCAATGTGATATAAACTTTACTTACCCTTATACAAAATTAGCTTAGTTATTTTTTGACTGAAAAATACGCTGTGGCAGACAGACATGGCATAGATTGATAGGCAGATGGCATACGTATCCAAACTGCACGGTTCACTCTTTATAATCTATGATTTTCAAATAATTTTGGCGGCAAATTTGTTTTCATTGATTTTAGTAGATAGTTTGCTTATCAATGTTGTATAATAAAGAAATATTTTAGTTTGTTTTTACGTATATATTCTTTACTTTCTTTTTCTTCTTTAAATATTTACAGAATTGGAAATAAAATACATTAAAAATACTCCATGTAGGATGAACTTACTATTAAATCCAATCTGATATAGGTAACACTACGAATTATATGTTCTGCTACCCGTGCAAAGCCGGGGCGGGTCGCTAGTAGTTTAATATAAAGAATAAAAAGGAAGTAAAAAAAAAAACTACAAATAATACGTGTTGTTACAATTAGGTGTCGTGTAGGTAATTTCAATATTTTGACTTTAAATATACGGCACGAGAATTGCTAAAATGTCAACCAAAAAAAGAACGCTCTAGCTTGTGGAGCGGTACCAGGCACACGGATGTTGATCTGCTTCAAAAGTTCAGGGCAATTATATGTGTTGATGCAAATATTGTAAAGGACTGTCGAATCGTACAAGGCTCGTCTGTCCGTCAAAGATGTGATTTTGAAATTTGCGTAAGAGATCGACAAACCGGCAAGTCGCGAACATGCAGAGCTCTTAGAAAAGTCTTTTGTATCATCGCCACTTTACCCATATTCCATACATAATATAGAATTCCATGTAAAAATATTAAAATTCTGTTCTAGCTTTCCTTGAAATTTTGCCAGACTTGTAGACAACCCATAGATTAATCTATTATACCTAAACAGATCTTTATGGGTGTTAATTACTGTATATTTTCGCGACTTTCATCTGACACTAATTGTGTATGAACTTGTGATAAGTCGATTTTACTAAATCGCTCACGCCCGTTCAATTTTGTTAATAAATCGTCTACTCAAGGTATCGGAAAACGGTCAATATCCAAACTTTTAACAGTAGCATCTGCTTTGATTACCAATACAATCGTCTTTCGATACTATAGTAATAACGCTGCGATTAAAAAATTTTTTTTAAACCGGCGGGATCGGTGTTTGATATCTGATTGTAGCGAAAAGAAATGTAGCTACAAAGTAGGAAATTTTCAATATTTCCATAAAAATGGAATGCTAAAAATAATAGATCGTAGGGTTGTGTTAAATACAGACACGCTTGTGATCGTGTGTGTTTATACTGTGGATTGGTTGCTATATGACACGATGGTGTTAAGTGGTTTGAATTATGTCCTTAACATGGTATTTCCCCACACTGCCTTTAAGCCTCGTGCTTTAACGTCGTCGTCGAAGACTTTACAAACCTCGGTGCAAGTTTGGCCGAGAAGAATTTACTAGCGTTCGATTGCGTGACGTTTGGCGTCCACACTATGTCACCGACTTGTAGTGATAGCTTGCTTCGGCGAGCATTATAGAGCTGGGCGTTTTTCTTGTGCGCTTCTAACAGTGCTTTATCGACGCGCCGGAATATAAAAGAGAGCTTACTCGCTTCTTTGGCCTATTTGTAGATCGTCGTGCGGATTTGGTGGTTCACATAACATGTGAAAACTACCGTCCACTACTATTTCGCGGCCTGTCGTTAGGAAGTAAGGAGTGTACCCTGTTGTCAGGTGGACCGTGCTGTTGAAATGTAACTGGAATTTGGATAAGTGTTTGCTCCAGTTTCTATGGTCTTCTTTAACTAAAATCGACAAGCATGTTTGCACTGTTAATAATGTTGTCTTATTTTTTGACAGGTTTTGAATATACCTGGATGGACGCCGTCGATGTTATCGTGATTTTTCTCGATGCACTTGGTAATTGGGTACAACTATCCAGACGTTTCGTTCGTTAATCACGATTTTAGGTTCGCAATATCTGAGAAAAACTCCGTTTCTTATCTGGTAGTTTTTTATAAAAATTTGGTCGGTTAACGGTACCTTTATACAACTCGTTATACGGGTATTGTATAAAAAAACAAAAATCGCGAAAAAGTGCGAGTATGTTGAAATGCTTGTAAATGTAAAAATAATGCTTTACTTCTCTGAAACTGACCTAAGAGCACAGAGATAGGTATATATTTTCGGGCGCTAAAGGTAACTTATTAAAATTAAATGTGTTTATAAAAATGAAGTTACGGTCGATGCAAAACGAAAGGGACGATTGAAGACTGCTAACCCACTATGTGGAATGCTAAAAATGAAAAAAAAGTTACATTGAGTTTTAGTAACAAAGCAATATATATTGTGCCAGATGGGCTCAGCAGCGGAGGTCGGACGTTCAGTTCAACGACCGTTCCGTATTTTCACCTAGTACAAGACCTGTGCTACTAAGGTCGTCGAGATGTGGCTTTGGTCAATCGGTCATCGGGTCATCGGAAAACGGTCAATATCCAAACTTTTAACAGTAGCATCTGCTTTGATTACCGTTACAATCGGGCGTGGCCCAGTCCAACGACTCGATCGGTGTGATAACTCCGTTGCGTACCAGTGCCTCGAGAGTGCGCTACACCGAGCGAGCCGCTCGCGCAACACGTAAGGGAGAGGGCGCGTCCGCAGGAATACCGGCGTGGCACCAAGTCGGACGCGCAGGCCGACCGTGACACCCGCATACTGTCCCAAACCATCGCTGAATCATGTCACTGAATCTGGAACTGAGATCGTCCGCATTGAATGACGATTATTTATTTATATATTCTTAATATTATTACAATTAAAAACTAGTAGTTGTACTACTGTAACGTATTAAAAATAAATGAGTTTAAAAAAACGAGGTAAAGGTCCATGCAAAACGAAGGGGACGGTTGAAGACCGCTCGCTGTCCTATGTGGAATGCTAAAATTGGAAAAAAATAGTTACATTGAGTTTTAGTAATAAAGCAATATATAGTGTGCCTGATGGGCTCAGCAGTGCAGGTCGGACCTTTGGTTCGAGAACGTTTCCGTATAATTACCTAGTACAAGGTCTGCGCTACGAAGGTAGTCCTTAACAATGTACTTAACGTGATGACTAAATCTTATCACTTAAGGTTCGTATGGAACCGGCGGGGTTTATCGCGGGATCCGATGGTATTACGGCATTCCGCGAGGTCTTTGGTATTACACTTACCTATGGACGAAAGATCGTACCGTTTCTCGTGTTCGATCTGGTGGTGGTGCTGGCTCGAGGGCGCTGCCGGGCGGCGAGAAGGACGGGCGGCGAGCTGGCTGCGCCCGGCTGTGGTCGGCTGAAGTGGAGGACGCTCCAGAACGCTGCGCTGGACCGCGTGTCTGTCTTCGACCCCTCGGCGTTGCGTGTATGTAAAGATAAATATATTAATAATAAAGACGAGCTTCGTCGAATACTTTACATATGCTCGGTGCCTAGGGAGGCTATTATGCAACTTCAGTGTGCCGTGGCTCGCGACTGAGACTACTGGTCTGTGGCAATCTACCTGATAGTGAGATATCTGTTCGGAAACTGATACTTCTGCCAATTGAAATAGTAAAATCAAAAACGATTTTATGACACAAACAAAACGAAAAACTTGAACAGACTCGCATTGATTTAAAGTTTCGGAATTCGAATCAAATCACGTAGCCGGGACCGCTCATTGGCTAAACGATTTCGAGCACAAAGAGAATGCAGTTATGATGCAGTTAAATCGCGCACGTCTCTTTATATGAAACGATGATAATTCTCTCTTGTGGGTGGACTACAACGCGAAACGAGCCCTCCCTAACACCAATTGTGTGGGTGTTATGTGTGTTGAATGTCCTACGTCTGGGCTCCGTGGTTGCTAGGTGGTGTTTGCCGGGGAGTTTGATTTTGAAACAAAAATGATACTACAAAAAATCGGCTATTCAAATGGACAAAATTTTACATTATAAGAAGATAAAAGGGTAGGTAACCATACGTAGTCGGTGGATCTGACATTGACGATTTCATTCAGATAAACCTTCGTTCAGAAATTCCTATTTCGTTCGCTTTCATTCCTTCTTCACCAAAACTAGTATATCCTATCATACCTTTTGAAAATTAATCGAGCTTAGTCCCTAGATCCTTCCCACATCATACCTCACTTTACGTGATCGCCATGTCAGACTACGGACCGTTTAGTGGTTCCTAATCTAGCTAATTGAGCTATGGAGAGACGTCTTTCGATACTATAGTAATAACGCTGCGATTAAAAAAATTTTTTTAAACCGGCGGGATCGGTGTTTGATATCCGATTGTAGCGAAAAGAAATGTAGCTACAAAGTAGGAAATTTTCAATATTTCCATAAAAAGGAAATGCTAAAAATAATAGATCGTAGGGATGTGTTAAATACAGACACGCTTGTGATCGTGTGTGTTTATACTGTGAATTGGTTGCTATATGACACGATGGTGTTAAGTGGTTTGAATTATGTCCTTAACATGGTATTTCCCCACACTGCCTTTAAGCCTCGTCCTTTAACGTCGTCGTCGAAGACTTTACAAACCTCGGTGCAAGTTTGGCCGAGAAGAATTTACTAGCATTCGATTGCGTGAAGTTTGGCGTCCACACTATGTCGCCGACTTGTAGTGATAGCTTGCTTCGGCGAGCATTATAGAGCTGGGCGTTTTTCTTGTGCGCTTCTA
Source organism: Luffia ferchaultella (assembly GCA_949709985.1). Lineage (NCBI taxonomy): Eukaryota > Metazoa > Arthropoda > Insecta > Lepidoptera > Psychidae > Luffia > Luffia ferchaultella. The sequence goes on from OX453251.1 coordinate 9,066,806, forward strand.
ACAGTGCTTTATCGACGCGCCGGAATATAAAAGAGAGCTTACTCGCTTCTTTGGCCTATTTGTAGATCGTCGTGCGAATTTGGTAGTTCGCATAACATGTGAAAACTACCGTCCACTACTATTTCGCGGCCTGTCGTTAGGAAGTAAGGAGTGTACCCTGTTGCCAGGTGGACCGTGCTGTTGAAATGTAACTGGAATTTGGATAAGTGTTTGCTCCAGCTTCTATGGTCTTCTTTAACTAAAATCGACAAGCATGTTTGCACTGTTAATAATGTTGTCTTATTTTTTGACAGGTTTTGAATATACCTGGATGGACGCCGTCGATGTTATCGTGATTTTCCTCCATGCACTTGGTAATTGGGTACAACTATCCAGACGTTTCGTTCGTTCATCACGATTTTAGGTTCGCAATATCTGAGAAAAACTCCGTTTCTTATCTGGTAGTTTTTTATAAAAATTTGGTCGGTTAACGGTACCTTTATACAACTCGTTATACGGGTATTGTATAAAAAAACAAAAATCGCGAAAAAGTGCGAGTATGTTGAAATGCTTGTAAATGTAAAAATAATGCTTTACTTCTCTGAAACTGACCTAAGAGCACAGAGATAGGTATATATTTTCGGGCGCTAAAGGTAACTTATTAAAATTAAATGTGTTTATAAAAATGAAGTTACGGTCGATGCAAAACGAAAGGGACGATTGAAGACTGCTAACCCACTATGTGGAATGCTAAAAATGAAAAAAAGTTACATTGAGTTTTAGTAACAAAGCAATATATATTGTGCCAGATGGGCTCAGCAGCGGAGGTCGGACGTTCAGTTCAACGACCGTTCCGTATTTTCACCTAGTACAAGACCTGTGCTACTAAGGTCGTCGAGATGTGGCTTTGGTCAATCGGTCATCGGGTCATCGGAAAACGGTCAATATCCAAACTTTTAACAGTAGCATCTGCTTTGATTACCGTTACAATCGGGCGTGGCCCAGTCCGACGACTCGATCGGTGTGATAACTCCGTTGCGTACCAGTGCCTCGAGAGTGCGCTCCACCGAGCGAGCCGCTCGCGCAACACGTAAGGGAGAGGGCGCGTCCGCAGGAATACCGGCGTGGCACCAAGTCGGACGCGCAGGCCGACCGTGACACCCGCATACTGTCCCAAGCCATCGCTGAATCATGTCACTGAATCTGGAACTGAGATCGTCAACATTGAATGACGATTATTTATTTATTTATTTATTTATATATTCTTAATATTTTTGCAATTAAAAACTATTAGTTGTACTGTAACGTATGAAAAATAAATGAGTTTAAAAAAACGAGGTAAAGGTCCATGCAAAACGAAGGGGACGGTTGAAGACCGCTCGCTGTCCTATGTGGAATGCTAAAATTGGAAAAAAATAGTTACATTGAGTTTTAGTAATAAAGCAATATATAGTGTGCCTGATGGGCTCAGCAGTGCAGGTCGGACCTTTGGTTCGAGAACGTTTCCGTATAATTACCTAGTACAAGGTCTGCGCTACGAAGGTAGTCCTTAACAATGTACTTAACGTGATGACTAAATCTTATCACTTAAGGTTCGTATGGAACCGGCGGGGTTTATCGCGGGATCCGATGGTATTACGGCATTCCGCGAGGTCTTTGGTATTACACTTACCTATGGACGAAAGATCGTACCGTTTCTCGTGTTCGATCTGGTGGTGGTGCTGGCTCGAGGGCGCTGCCGGGCGGCGAGAAGGACGGGCAGCGAGCTGGCTGCGCCCGGCTGTGGTCGGCTGAAGTGGAGGACGCTCCAGGACGCTGCGCTGGACCGCGTGTCTGTCTTCGACCCCTCGGCGTTGCGTGTATGTAAAGATAAATATATTAATAATAAAGACGAGCTTCGTCGAATACTTTACATATGCTCGGTGCCTAGGGAGGCTATTATGCAACTTCAGTGTGCCGTGGCTCGCGACTGAGACTACTGGTCTGTGGCAATCTACCTGATAGTGAGATATCTGTTCGGAAACTGATACTTCTGCCAATTGAAATAGTAAAATCAAAAACGATTTTATGACACAAACAAAACGAAAAACTTGAACAGACTCGCATTGATTTAAAGTTTCGGAATTCGAATCAAATCACGTAGCCGGGACCGCTCATTGGCTAAACGATTTCGAGCACAAAGAGAATGCAGTTATGATGCAGTTAAATCGCGCACGTCTCTTTATATGAAACGATGATAATTCTCTCTTGTGGGTGGACTACAACGCGAAACGAGCCCTCCCTAACACCAATTGTGTGGGTGTTATGTGTGTTGAATGTCCTACGTCTGGGCTCCGTGGTTGCTAGGTGGTGTTTGCCGGGGAGTTTGATTTTGAAACAAAAATGATACTACAAAAAATCGGCTATTCAAATGGACAAAATTTTACATTATAAGAAGATAAAAGGGTAGGTAACCATACGTAGTCGGTGGATCTGACATTGACGATTTCATTCAGATAAACCTTCGTTCAGAAATTCCTATTTCGTTCGCTTTCATTCCTTCTTCACCAAAACTAGTATATCCTATCATACCTTTTGAAAATTAATCGAGCTTAGTCCCTAGATCCTTCCCACATCATACCTCACTTTACGTGATCGCCATGTCAGACTACGGACCGTTTAGTGGTTCCTAATCTAGCTAATTGAGCTATGGAGAGACGTCTTTCGATACTATAGTAATAACGCTGCGATTAAAAAAATTTTTTTAAACCGGCGGGATCGGTGTTTGATATCCGATTGTAGCGAAAAGAAATGTAGCTACAAAGTAGGAAATTTTCAATATTTCCATAAAAAGGAAATGCTAAAAATAATAGATCGTAGGGATGTGTTAAACACAGACACGCTTGTGATCGTGTGTGTTTATACTGTGAATTGGTTGCTATATGACACGATGGTGTTAAGTGGTTTGAATTATGTCCTTAACATGGTATTTCCCCACACTGCCTTTAAGCCTCGTCCTTTAACGTCGTCGTCGAAGACTTTACAAACCTCGGTGCAAGTTTGGCCGAGAAGAATTTACTAGCATTCGATTGCGTGAAGTTTGGCGTCCACACTATGTCGCCGACTTGTAGTGATAGCTTGCTTCGGCGAGCATTATAGAGCTGGGCGTTTTTCTTGTGCGCTTCTAACAGTGCTTTATCGACGCGCCGGAATATAAAAGAGAGCTTACTCGCTTCTTTGTCCTATTTGTAGATCGTCGTGCGGATTTGGTGGTTCACATAACATGTGAAAACTACCGTCCACTACTATTTCGCGGCCTGTCGTTAGGAAGTAAGGAGTGTACCCTGTTGCCAGGTGGACCGTGCTGTTGAAATGTAACTGGAATTTGGATAAGTGTTTGCTCCAGCTTCTATGGTCTTCTTTAACTAAAATCGACAAGCATGTTTGCACTGTTAATAATGTTGTCTTATTTTTTGACAGGTTTTGAATATACCTGGATGGACGCCGTCGATGTTATCGTGATTTTCCTCCATGCACTTGGTAATTGGGTACAACTATCCAGACGTTTCGTTCGTTCATCACGATTTTAGGTTCGCAATATCTGAGAAAAACTCCGTTTCTTATCTGGTAGTTTTTTATAAAAATTTGGTCGGTTAACGGTACCTTTATACAACTCGTTATACGGGTATTGTATAAAAAAACAAAAATCGCGAAAAAGTGCGAGTATGTTGAAATGCTTGTAAATGTAAAAATAATGCTTTACTTCTCTGAAACTGACCTAAGAGCACAGAGATAGGTATATATTTTCGGGCGCTAAAGGTAACTTATTAAAATTAAATGTGTTTATAAAAATGAAGTTACGGTCGATGCAAAACGAAAGGGACGATTGAAGACTGCTAACCCACTATGTGGAATGCTAAAAATGAAAAAAAAGTTACATTGAGTTTTAGTAACAAAGCAATATATATTGTGCCAGATGGGCTCAGCAGCGGAGGTCGGACGTTCAGTTCAACGACCGTTCCGTATTTTCACCTAGTACAAGACCTGTGCTACTAAGGTCGTCGAGATGTGGCTTTGGTCAATCGGTCATCGGGTCATCGGAAAACGGTCAATATCCAAACTTTTAACAGTAGCATCTGCTTTGATTACCGTTACAATCGGGCGTGGCCCAGTCCAACGACTCGATCGGTGTGATAACTCCGTTGCGTACCAGTGCCTCGAGAGTGCGCTACACCGAGCGAGCCGCTCGCGCAACACGTAAGGGAGAGGGCGCGTCCGCAGGAATACCGGCGTGGCACCAAGTCGGACGCGCAGGCCGACCGTGACACCCGCATACTGTCCCAAACCATCGCTGAATCATGTCACTGAATCTGGAACTGAGATCGTCCGCATTGAATGACGATTATTTATTTATATATTCTTAATATTATTACAATTAAAAACTAGTAGTTGTACTACTGTAACGTATTAAAAATAAATGAGTTTAAAAAAACGAGGTAAAGGTCCATGCAAAACGAAGGGGACGGTTGAAGACCGCTCGCTGTCCTATGTGGAATGCTAAAATTGGAAAAAAATAGTTACATTGAGTTTTAGTAATAAAGCAATATATAGTGTGCCTGATGGGCTCAGCAGTGCAGGTCGGACCTTTGGTTCGAGAACGTTTCCGTATAATTACCTAGTACAAGGTCTGCGCTACGAAGGTAGTCCTTAACAATGTACTTAACGTGATGACTAAATCTTATCACTTAAGGTTCGTATGGAACCGGCGGGGTTTATCGCGGGATCCGATGGTATTACGGCATTCCGCGAGGTCTTTGGTATTACACTTACCTATGGACGAAAGATCGTACCGTTTCTCGTGTTCGATCTGGTGGTGGTGCTGGCTCGAGGGCGCTGCCGGGCGGCGAGAAGGACGGGCGGCGAGCTGGCTGCGCCCGGCTGTGGTCGGCTGAAGTGGAGGACGCTCCAGAACGCTGCGCTGGACCGCGTGTCTGTCTTCGACCCCTCGGCGTTGCGTGTATGTAAAGATAAATATATTAATAATAAAGACGAGCTTCGTCGAATACTTTACATATGCTCGGTGCCTAGGGAGGCTATTATGCAACTTCAGTGTGCCGTGGCTCGCGACTGAGACTACTAGTCTGTGGCAATCTACCTGATAGTGAGATATCTGTTCGGAAACTGATACTTCTGCCAATTGAAATAGTAAAATCAAAAACGATTTTATGACACAAACAAAACGAAAAACTTGAACAGACTCGCATTGATTTAAAGTTTCGGAATTCGAATCAAATCACGTAGCCGGGACCGCTCATTGGCTAAACGATTTCGAGCACAAAGAGAATGCAGTTATGATGCAGTTAAATCGCGCACGTCTCTTTATATGAAACGATGATAATTCTCTCTTGTGGGTGGACTACAACGCGAAACGAGCCCTCCCTAACACCAGATGTGTGGGTGTTATGTGTGTTGTATGTCCTACGTCTGGGCTCCGTGGTTGCTAGGTGGTGTTTGCCGGGGTGTGTGATGTTGAAACAAAAATTATACTACAAAAAATCGGCTATTCAAATGGACAAAATTTTCATTATAAGAAGATAAAAGGGTAGGTAACCATACGTAGTCTGTGGATCTGACATTGACGATCTCATTCAGATAAACCTTCGTTCAGAAATTCCTATTTCGTTCGCTTTCATTCCTTCTTCACCAAAACTAGTATATCCTATCATACCTTTTGAAAATTAATCGAGCTTAGTCCCTAGATCCTTCCCACATCATACCTCACTTTACGTGATCGCCATGTCAGACTACGGACCGTTTAGTGGTTCCTAATCTAGCTAATTGAGCTATGGAGAGACGTCTTTCGATACTATAGTAATAACGCTGCGATTAAAAAAATTTTTTTAAACCGGCGGGATCGGTGTTTGATATCCGATTGTAGCGAAAAGAAATGTAGCTACAAAGTAGGAAATTTTCAATATTTCCATAAAAAGGAAATGCTAAAAATAATAGATCGTAGGGATGTGTTAAATACAGACACGCTTGTGATCGTGTGTGTTTATACTGTGAATTGGTTGCTATATGACACGATGGTGTTAAGTGGTTTGAATTATGTCCTTAACATGGTATTTCCCCACACTGCCTTTAAGCCTCGTCCTTTAACGTAGTCGTCGAAGACTTTACAAACCTCGGTGCAAGTTTGGCCGAGAAGAATTTACTAGCGTTCGATTGCGTGAAGTTTGGCGTCCACACTATGTCGCCGACTTGTAGTGATAGCTTGCTTCGGCGCGCATTATTGACCTGGGCGTTTTTCTTGTGCGCTTCTAACAGTGCTTTATCGACGCGCCGGAATATAAAAGAGAGCTTACTCGCTTCTTTGGCCTATTTGTAGATCGTCGTGCGAATTTGGTAGTTCGCATAACATGTGAAAACTACCGTCCACTACTATTTCGCGGCCTGTCATTAGGAAGTAAGGAGTGTACCCTGTTGCCAGGTGGACCGTGCTGTTGAGATATAACTGGAATTTAGATAAGTGTTTGCTCCAGCTTATATGGTCTTCTTTAACTAAAATCGACAAGCATGTTTGCACTGTTAATAATGTTGTATTATTTTTTGATAGGATTTTGAATATACCTGGATGGACGGCGTCGATGTTATCGTGATTTTCCTCGATGCACTTGGTGTTCGCAATATCTGAGCAAAACTCCGTTTTGTATCTGGTAGTTTTTTATAAAAATTTGGTCGGTTAACGGTACCTTTATATAACTCGTTATACGGGTATTGTCACTACACTTACAAATTATCGACTAGATGGATGCTCGAGATAGAGCGTCTGGTACTTACTACGTTCAGACAGCCTTGTCTGTGTACGATGTCAAAATTAAAGCACGACAGTTTCGTAGACCAACGAGCCAAGCGACCTGACCCCATCTAGGTAAGCACTGAAATGATACGGAGCCGACTACTGCAAACAGTTCGCGCTCGGTCGCGCTATAGTTTTTCTCAGTTTTCGACATAAGTCTGGAGAGAAAAGCGACTGGGTGTTCGATGTAATCAAATTCTTGGGTGAGTACACTACCGATGTCCACTGATGAAGCGTTGCAGTGAAGTGTGAAGGAAAGCGAGAAATCGGGACAAGCCAAGACCGGTGCGTATACCAATGCGGAACCTTCAAGGTGTTGAATGCTGCGTGGGTTTCTTCGGACTATTAGATCGGGTCTTTGCCCTTTCTCTTCTCTAATAGTGAAGTCATCGGGGATGATTGTAGAGAAATTGTTCAAGAATCGCCTGTATTCAGAGCACAATCCGATAAATCTTCTCAATTGCTTTACGGTGAAAGGCGAGGGAAATTATGCTCACCAATCTGTATTCACTAAGCGCCGTGATTCGGTTGGCGAATAACCCGTGTTCAAAAGTGTGTGAAAAAGAAAAGAGCGAAAGAAAATAAATTAAAAAAAAATTTTAAATTTCATCGGTATACAAAGAATGAGATTGTATCAAATCAAAATATCTTTATTTTGTGGTTATGTAACATAATCTTGAAATCGGGTGGGCTAGCAGTAAAGAGTGGCTTAGCACTATATACCAGTTTATTAGGAAACTATACCTCATTAACAAAATATGGACACGACTGTTGCTGTTGTTGTCAAGATACCTGAAGTGTACCTACATTGTAAGTGTCCACGTAAAAAATTTAAGTTGTGACACGGAAAAAAATTTAATCTATATGTCGCAACGCATAAGTTCCCGATATGCGACCCTGATTGAGTGAAGATCAGGTTCGAATAACAAAATTATGTGTATAAGTGTATGTGTATGAGTAAGTGTATGCGTATGAGTAAGTGTATGTGCATGAGTAAGTGTATGTGCATGAGTAAGTGTCGAGTATAAGTAAGTGCATGAGTATAAGTAAGTGTATATGTAAAAAAAATTATTATTTTTTAAGTTACGACTCGAAAAAACATTTTTAATCAGTATGTCACCACGCTTAAGTTCCCCATAGCGGAAAATGAATGAATGAAGATCTGGTTTGTACGAAAAAAAAATTTCTAAGTTGTGGTTAGTAGTTGGCAAAATCTTAAAACTCGACGCTGTAAAATCTAAGTGCTCGATAAATGAAAACGATTGAATGATAATCAAATTCGTATATAGTCGCGTAGCCAGAGAAAAATTACTTACGATAATTCCAAGGATCTTCGTTTTCGGTGAGTGGATAGATAAAGTGCATTCTGAGCTATTGTCAAAAAGTTAGAAGTTTTAGGGCTGTGCTAAGGGTGTGGCTAGGTATTTCTTAATATTTCGTGTAGCACGCTGTATATAGATTTAAAATTTGAAATTTTGATTGGGTCATAATGAGAACTAACTTAACCTTGCCTGGTAAAATTTTTAGAACGATAACATAAGGGATATTACGAAAATTAAATAAAAATAACAGTCTGGTCGTGGGACATTAAATTTCATAAAAAAGTTTTTATAATTCTAAAGCTGTTCCTTTTTTGATAAGTGGATAGACAAAGTGGATTGTGAGCTATTTTCAAAAAGTTAGAAGTTTTAGGGCTGTGCTAAGGGTGTAACTAGGTATTTCTTAATATTTCGTGTAACATACTGTAGATAGAATTAAAATTTGAAATTTTGATTGGTTTTTAATTAGAACTATCTTAACCTCATATTGTAAAATTTTTAGAAAGATAACATAAGGGATACTACGAAAATTTAAAAAAATAAGTTGGTCGTGGGACTTTAAATTTCATAAAAAAGTTTTGATAATTCTAAAGCTGTTCGTTTTTTATTGAGTGGATAGATAAAGTGCATTGTGAGTTAATATTAGTAGGATTAAAATTTCAAATTTTAATTCTATATACACTGTGTTACATGAAATATTAAGAAAAACCTAAGCCATTCCCTTAGCACAGCCCTAAAACTTCTAACTTTTTGACAGTAGCTCACCATGGACTTTATCTATCCACTCACCAAAAACGAACAACTTTAGAATTATCAAAACCTTTTAGTAAAATTTAGTGTCCCACGACCGGACTATAGAGAAAATAAAAAATTAATAAATGAACAGCTAATCTAATTACGAACTTAACAAGTCAAAACTTATTCCGTAAACTAATGATATTAATTTTGATTGATAACGAGAAAATAAAATTATGTTCGGTGGGGTAATAATAACTATTAGTATTAAGTATTATTCCCAACGAATTTAATTAAAATAGCTGCCAGCGAACATGTTATTAAGTTAAAAAGAAAAAGTTCCAAAGAAAAAAAAAACAAAAATCGGCTCGTAAACTAAAAATAGATTTAAAAATCTAAAAAGAATTTTTTTATTATAATTTAAGTGCGAGTATGTTAAAATATAATGCATAACTTTAATAAATCAAATAATCTCGCTATGAGTAGATGGACAAATAAAAGAAATTTAACGATACGGATTGTGGTTGTTGATCTAGGAAGCCGGAACATGTCGCTCGCCTCGATCTACCTACCGCCGATCTGTTTACAATCTCTTTCTATAAAGTGCTTGATATGATAATTATCTGAGCAAAACTATGTGCCTACAGATTGTCTATTAATCGATAAAAATGAATTATATATCGAAACAGTATCGGGGGGCTAACAAAATAAAAATACCTGTAGTAATTATCCTGCCTTCTGGTTTGAATTGAAAAAAAAATTATACAAAATGTTTAAATTTAATATTTCGTATAAATATTATAAATACATTTTGAAAAGTACTATAAAAAGAAAATGCGCACTCTTTTGTTTTAACGAATAAGAAATTAAATACGTTAATATCTAACAACTTAATATTGACGAATAAATAAGTAAGAAAAAATATTAACAACACAGGTACGTAGGTTGTGCGAGTCTGTAAAAATTCCGTATGTGTTCACTTTGTTAATGGTTCTGTGAAATCTCGTTAACGCTAAAAATTAATACGAATAGACATTAATGAACACATATCACAAATAGTGTAAAGAAAATTATAAAAGTGTAGTGTATGACATCACCTTAGTAATAAGCATAGATATAAGTGTGCATGTACGCATGTTAGTACGTAAGAATCAGTGACAATACAACCATTGAACAACTCACTCGTGTATCATTGAGCTAACCTTTCAGATGGCGACCCTAGCCAGTCTTTAACTTGTTGCAGTACAGTTCTAACGACCACTGAGTACAGACACGTACAGTCAGGGCTAGGGCCTTTGGGCCTAGCCACCGCGAAATTTGTAAATATGTAAATATATAACTTTAATAGTTAGTATAAATAATATAAAATAAAATGAAAAATAAAATAAAAATATAATAAAAATTTATAAATACAAAAACAAAATTATGTTAAGAAGAATTAAATATAGTTATACATAAATAGTTTTAAAAATTAATATTATAGAATACATGTGAAATACAAAGTATCAAAATGATATATTTAGTGGATATCGATTCAGATATCGATACACAAATACAAAAAGTAGAAAATCACTTCACAAACTTGAGCACAACTACGCATTTGAATGAAAACTTATTGATTGTGCTAATTGCGATAATAGGAATTATCGTACTAATTGTTATTTTTAAATGGCTTAAAAAATGCCATGAAACAACCATTCAACGTGAGTTACGGGGTAACCACCACGAATTGCGTCTACGAGTTCCAAATACGGAGGAAAATTAAAGAGACAATCAAGATATTGTTCCTGTTTTCCTGAGTTTCCTGTTACTGACCAGTTTTGCTGTCCAGAGATGTCAAAGGACTTCGACACACGTAAATCGTGAGTAGCTAGTGCAACGTGCAAGTGAAAGTCAGTGTAGTGAAATGGTCATTATAGTGAAAAGTGAAAAGTGAAAATTAAATCACGAAAACCTTATAAATTGTCAAGGACATTTCACAAGGTGAATGCCTAAATTGTCAATTTATTTAATAACGTTTATAAATTGTAATAATTTTTCTTTTTCAATTATTGTATTTTAACAAATAATTTTCTTTAACAAAAATTTACCTTATTGTTCCTGCCATATATTCAAGTATAATTCATAACATTTTCTAATTATTATCATAAATTTATTTAAATTTTTTCTTTTCTTTTCAACAATTATTGAAATTCGAAATTTCCATTTCGTTTAAATTTTAATAAGATTTTTAAATTTTCATTTTACGATTCGATTAAACGATTATTCAAACGGTTATTCTAAATAGTTAAATAGAACGAATTTATTACAATTATTAAATATTTTATACATTACATTGTATAACATAATGAATCATTGTTACTAGTAATCAGCTAGTGACGGGTCAATCCACTTTATGCAAATTTATAATTAAATGTTCCCAGATGGGCAATATTCCCTTATTCCATTATTGAACTGTTACCGACCCTCAGACTTGATCTGAAAACGTGGAAAACCGGATTTTATATATTTATATCGACATTTCACAATATATATATTCCATGTAAATAGCCGCATAAACAAAAACAAATTTTAGTTTTAAGTTTAGTTAAGTATTTTCTTGTTAACTGTATTTCAATGTATTCTGTAATGTAATTATTGTATTTCCATTGTGTATTTGTATTTGTATTAATGTGTTTTTATGATATTCAATATCTATGGAACATTTTCTTGATATAGAAAACAAACTATGTTTGATACGCGAAGATTTAAGAAAATTAGGTTCGAGACGATCCGAGAGATCAGAATATGTAAACACAAAATATAACGAATCAATTTCATTATATAAAAAGTTCGAATCTTTATTCAAACAAGTTGACAAAGGCTCAACGAATGAAAGTTTTATCATCGCGTGTAATAACATAAAAACACATTTTGCTAAAATTCAATTGTATTGTAACATTGAACCTTTAAAAATGTCTGAATTCGAGAAATTCGATCTACGAACAGCGACAAATTTAATACCTGTATTAACAGACAATAATCAAGAATCTATTGAAAAATTAATCAATAGCATCGAACTGTATCAATCGTGCATTGATAAAAATCAAGAACAATTATTAATTCAATTTGTTTTAAAGACACGTTTAAACCGCATATCTCGTTTAAAACTATCAGAAAAATACGAGAATATCGAGTCATTAATTTCCGATATTAAGAAATTTCTATTAGTAAAAAAATCTGCAAATACATTATTAACTCAATTAAATTCTCAAAAGCAGAATAGTAGTTCGATATCGAAATACGGTGATCGATTGGAAGAACTTTTTACAGATTTAACGATTTCACAAGCAAATGAAAACGCCGAAGCGTATAGATTATTACGGCCGATTAATGAAAGTTTAGCAATAAAAAATTTCGCATTCGGATTGAACAACAAGGATTTGTGCTCAATCCTTTTAGCTAAAGATTTTTCAACGCTTAAGGAAGCTGTTGAATTTGCAAATGACTTTAACGCTTTTAGTAAATCTTCCCAAAATGGACACGATGCGATATCAAAATATCGCAGTACATCATATAGAGGTCAAAACACACGTGGGCGACCACACGCAAGGAGAGGCGCGCCACGCAGCGTTTATGACTCACACCGGCCAAGTCACGTAGCAACGAGACAGAAGTACCATTCAAACGTTCAAGGTAAGCACTCACACGATCACACACATAATAGCTTTCGTGGAAGGTTCAACACGAGACGTACTTATCAAAATAACCGGTACCAAAGACGACCGTACCAAACACATTTTAAATCTAGAAATAATTTAAAATCAATGGATTACCCACAGGAGAATATTGAACATAGGGCTGCTGAGAAACCTTTCTTGACGAGGGAAATGTCTGAAAAAAATAATTTTCAACACAAAATTTTAAGTTTTTCAAGTAATACTTTTTATATCTATTTTAATATTAGCGGAAAACGATTTAAATTCCTGATCGATACCGGTGCATCCTTGTCGGTTGTTAAAACCGAAGAATTACCCAAAAATACAAAGATTGATACATCAAAATCAATTTCAGTAAAAGGAGTTGGTGGATATGTTCGCACCAAAGGATTAGTTAGTTTACAATTAAAATCAGATCAGTTAACTTTTTACCATGAATTTCAAGCTATTTCTAATCTTAATACAAGCTCTAGTGGAATTTTGGGCATGGATTTTTTATGTAATTTCAAAACTAATATAGATTTATATCATAGATTTTTAACTTTAACAACTTATGAAGGTAAAACACATCACATAAAACTATACAGAAAACATGAGTCAGAACACACAGATGCATTCATTCTTCCTAAACGAACGGAAAGCATTCATTTCGTTAATATAAACAATCCACATTTTAAGAACGGCGATGAGATCATTGTCAAGCCACTTCAGATTTCTGAGTATTTATTCATCGCAAACACAATTGCTACTGTTAGCAACGGAAAAGTACCAGTGTTATGTTTAAACACAAGCGATAAGAATTTTTTGCTTCAGAATTACAGACCTACATTGTTTAAGTTATCCGATTACAATACTGTACGACTTAGTAAGAACGAACACGATTCCTCAAGAACAACAAAGTTGTTGAAAGAATTAAATTTATCTCATTTAAATAATGAAGAAAAGGATTCTATTGAAACAATTTGTAAAAAATATTCCAATTTATTTTTTTTAGAAGGCGATAAATTAAACATTTCTAACATTCCTGAGCAGTCAATTTCTATAAAAAAAGGGGTAAAGCCTATTTATTCAAAACAATATAGAATACCCTATGAAATGAAAAATGAAGTAAACAAACAAGTTGACAAGCTATTAAAAGATGATATTATAGAATGTTCTTCTTCATCTTGGAACAGTCCAATCTTATTAGTACCTAAAAGGTCAGATAACAACAATAACAAAAAATGGCGATTAGTTATTGATTTTAGAAAATTAAATCAAAACATCGAAGATGACAAGTTTCCCTTACCTAATATGACAGATATTTTAGACTCACTGTCAGGATCAGTTTATTTTACGCATTTAGATTTGTACCAAGGGTTTTACCAAATTTCCTTAGAAAAAGAAAGTAGAAAATATACTTCTTTTACAACAACAACGGGTCAATATCAGCTTAAGCGTTTACCGATGGGTTTAAAAGTTAGTCCTAATGCATTTTCTAGAGCCATGTCAGTAGCTTTATCAGGTTTAAATTACGAAAAATGTCTAGTATATTGTGACGACATTATAGTTTTTGGAAGAAATTTAAAAACTCACAATAAAAATTTAATTGATGTTTTCGAACGTTTCAATAAATTCAATTTAAAATTAAATCCGTCAAAATGTGAATTTTTGAAAAAACAAGTTTTATATTTAGGTCATGTAGTCTCAGACAAAGGAATTTCCCCAGATCCAGAAAAAACTAATACTTTAAAAAATTATCCAGTTCCAACAAATGCTGACGAGGTTAGACGGTTCGTAGCATTTTGTAATTATTATAGAAAATTCATAAAAAATTTTGCGGAAATGACAATTCCTTTAAATACACTTTGTAGAAAAAATCAAACATTTATTTGGTCACAAGATTGTGAAAATTCATTTAAATTATTAATAAAAAAATTAACAAGTCCCCCAGTTTTAGCATATCCCGATTTTACGAAAGAAAATGAATTTATTTTGCAAACAGACGCTTCAGGTATAGCCATAGGCTCAGTATTAAGTAACAAAAATAATCACCCGATCGCATACACAAGCCGACCCTTAAATAAAGCCGAGTTACGTTATTCTACGATAGAAAAAGAATTATTAAGCATAGTATGGAGTGTAAAGCACTTTAGACCATACTTATATGGAAAAACGTTTACGATCAGAACAGATCATAAACCATTAATTTACTTATTCGGTATGAAAGATCCTTCAAGTAGATTAATTAAATTTCGACTTGCATTAGAGGAATATGACTTTAAAGTAGAATACGTCAAAGGGACATTAAATTCAGTAGCAGACGCGTTAAGCAGAATAGTAACGACGTCAGAGGAATTGAAAGGTATGAGTGAAAGTAAGGTTTCGGTAGTGACTAGAAGCATGAGAAGAAAGATGGAAGAGGAAGAGCGTCAGAGGAAAGAAAGTGTTAGGAAGGAGAAAGAGGAAGTAGAGAAGGAAAAAGTAAGAGGAAATGAGAGTGAGAAGGAGAAGTTTGTAGAAAGTAAGGAAAGCAGTTCGCGGGATAATGATACGAACGATCGGCCTGATCAACCGAAAGTTGTAGAATTATTGCGCAAACCGATTGATAGCATGGATTTTGTTTTAGTTGAGAGAAAGATAATAAACAAATTAAGAACAGAAGGAAAAATACAGTACGAAAATGATTATTTAGCGTATGTCCCAGACGATAAAACTATTTACCTAAATCTTGATTTTTCACTACGAATGTCGCGAGCCGAATTCGTACAAAAATTAAGAAAATTTTGTCAGAAAATTAAAATCGACAAGTTATGTTTTATAAAAAATAAAGAAAATAAATTTAATGTAAAATTTATAGAAGAAATTAGTAAAGAAATTAATAAAGATAAAAAATGGGTATTTCCCACATTAATAATTTTAAATGGAGTCATAAGAATAACAAATGATGAAGATAAAAAATTAATATTAAATGACTACCATATTTTGCCCACTAGCGGTCATTGTGGCATAAAAAGAATGATAAATAATATAAAACGCGTTTATTATTGGCGAGGTATGAATTTAGACGTTTACAATTACGTAAAACGTTGTGCATTATGTCAAAAATTAAAGCACTCTAAGCCAGTGAAAGAACCAATGAAAATCACGACAACGTCAACGAAAGCTTTCGAAACAATATATTTAGATTTAGTTGGGCCCTTAGATAAGGATAATTTAGGAAATTGCTATATTTTAACAATACAATGTGAACTAAGTAAATATTTAGAAGCTTTTCCTTTAACTAGTAAGCATACTTCTATAGTAGCTAAAAGTTTAGTTAATAATTTTATATTAAAATATGGTATTCCAAACAAAATTGTAACTGACCGAGGTACTGAGTTTATTTCCTCAACTATGACCGAGTTATGTCACTTGTTAAAAATAGAAAAACTTATGAGTACAAGCTTTCATCACGAGACTTTAGGAGCACTCGAAAACACACACAAAACCCTACGTAATTTTCTACGCATTTACACAACATCATCAACAGAAAATTGGTCAGATTGGCTACCATATTACACATTTTCATTTAATAACACAGTTCATACAGAAACAAAATACACCCCACACGAATTAGTTTTTGGAAAATTGTGTAACATCCCTACTACATTTTGCAACAACCAGATAGACCCACTTTACAATCCCGATAATTACGCTTTAGAATTTAAATACCGATTGCAAACAGCACAAATGGAAGCCAGAAATAATTTATTAGCAAGTAAAGAGATCCGTAAAAATAAATACGACATACATAGTAATCCCATAACATACAAAGAGAATGACCTTGTTTTAATACGTTCAGAATCTAATCTAAAAAGTGATGCAATATTTCACGGACCCTACTTCGTAGTGAGAGATGAATCACCAAATGTGATTATTTTTAGGAATAACAAAGAAGAAACGATTCATAAAAATCGTACAAAATTATTTCATGTATAATTTTAATAAGGATTAATTAAAATAAAACAGCATGTATACTCAATTCTTTTATTTCTTAAAAATGTACTTAAATAATTTCTTAATTTTAAGTTAAAATCTACGCAATGCATTGTCGTAGTTTCCATATTGTCATATTATTCTATATTATAAAATAATTTTAAACTATTATCAAAAAAAAAAAAAAAAAAAAAACTTTTGTATTGTCATACTACAATAAAATTTGGTATTATCATAATTTCTTATTGACGAACATTTTACATTGTGAAAATTTAACTTGAAAAATTTTAAAGTACTATCATAAAATCTATAACATTGTCATAAATTTTAGTTTACTATTTGAATATTACTGCCCTACAATATTGTTACGAAATTGTAGTACCATTACAAAAAAAAAAAATTTTTACATCAGTAATGAAAAAATTTTTTCAAAATTACCCCGGTGGTGTAGTGTATGACATCACCTTAGTAATAAGCATAGATATAAGTGTGCATGTACGCATGTTAGTACGTAAGAATCAGTGACAATACAACCATTGAACAACTCACTCGTGTATCATTGAGCTAACCTTTCAGAAAAGATCAAAATTTTCGAATTAATGACATAAATAACGATATATAAATTGAAATTTTCACGATTAAAAGCTGAAAAAATTAAGAAAAAATTAAGTTCAATAGGTAATAAAATTTACGTCTACTATGAAATTTAGGTAAGTATAATTCATCTCTCAAACTGACCTAAGAGCACAGAAATAGGTATATATGTTCGGGCGCCAAAAGTAACGTATTAAAAATAAATGAAGCGAAGATCTCGCCCTCGCCTCGGCCGCAAGACGCCACCCACGCTGGACCGCGCGTCTGTCTTCGAACCCTCGGCTTTGCGTGGACGTAAAGATATATATATATATATATGTTAATAATAAATATATCTAAAAATATATATAATAAAAAAATAAGTCTCAAAGACATTCCTAAATTTGTATGGCGATATTCCTTGAACTTAAAATATTACGTCCAGAGTTAATATTCTTATGTTACTAATATATTAATATACCAATATACCACAAAATGATTTAGTGGTAAAACCTTTGTGAATTTAAATATAGGGTACAAAACTATTTGTGACTGCTCAGCTTTAGTTGAGAGGTTCTTAATTTGTTCTATTATTGAGCTCAACCGACTAATCATTATGCTTTCCACGGTGAGATTTTGGTTAAATTTAAGAACCAAATGTTAACTTAAGCACTCGTAGGTCAAATGTCCTCAACACTTAACTCGTTAGTGACTGCTAATCGATTACATATGTAAAGGAAATAAAATAGTTCCAATGAAAGTCCATTACATGCTTATTACTATCACTGTACGCGTTGTGAAATTTAAAAATATTAACGAATAAATAAGTAAGGAAAAACATAAACAACAGAGGGTACATAGGTTGTACGAGTCTGTAAAGTTCTGTGAAATTTCGTTAACGCTTAGGTACAATACAAATAGATATTAATGAACACATATCTTGAATAGTGTAAAGAAAATTATAAAAGATTAAAATTAATGACATAATATATAAATTGAAATATTTAGGATTAAAAGCTGTAAAGTTTAAGAAAACATGAAGTTCAACATGTTTTAAAAATTTACTTTTACTTTTGAATTTAGATTCATCTCTCCAACTGACCTAAGAGCACAGATAGGTATATATTTTCGGGCGCCAAAGGTAACGTAACGAGGTCGGACCTTTGTTTCAAAGACCGTTCAGTATATTTACCTAGTACAAGGCCTGTGCTACGAAGGTCGTCGAGAAATGAAATGCGGCTTTGGTTTACAATCTTTAATCTTTAGTCGTTTATCGCAATATCGCAACCTTTCGACGTAGGTATAACGTCCAATTGTCCGTCACCGGGTTGAACGTTTCTATTTTTCCTACTGCAGTCGACATGTTACTTCCCTAAATTCCATGCTCGTCGCCAATGGGAAGTGTCTAAGAACTACAAGAGTCTCAAGGAAGACGACACGAATCCGACACGAAAATACCTACTTATCTCTGAACTCTTGAATATTACGTTACATTGCGCGAACAGCATTTTCTCTTTGCACACGATATACACATGTTTAATATTACTGCGCAATAGTACAACATAGATATATTTAAATGTATGATAATCGGAACATAAAATTTTGGGCAAATATTTCGCTTAGATTGCTTAGTTGTAATAATTGCTTATACACAACAAATATGACTGGTTTCTTTCTACCTACAAATTTTTTATTATATTTTTGCAAATTTATTGTTCCCTTTGTTCACTCCAAATATTATGATTTAAAAGGAACTGGGATCTCCTTGCGCACTGAAAATCCCAGTTTATTTCTCCACCATGACACGAAGTGTGTTCTGAGGTGTTTGTAATTGTAGTGAATTTCTTTATGAATAACATCACTTCCGTGATTTGCTACTGCAAGGGAACTATAAATATGCTTACCGATGTCCAGGTTAGGTATTTGAATCATCACATCATATAATATCTATTTGATGATATGGAAGTTTTCTGGATTACTACTGCTTCGCATTCGCATAAGTACACCAGTCATATTAGCTGATAGTATTGGCATTGCCTGAGATAAAATAATAAACCGGGCAAACACTGCCATAAGACAATGTTTGCAGGCGACCGCAAGTAGGTACAACCACAATTTATAATAATTATAGAAACATCAGCTATTCTACTTTTAATATTCTTTCTTTAGCGAATTCTAATACTCTGTATTAACATAAGGATAAAATATATATCTATATCCTTCCTACACCTAGAATGACCGACATGGTCCGGCGGTGAGCGATTTATGTTATCCGCATTAGCACTAGTAGGTATCCCTTTAGTAACCCATCTTAACATATATGAAGAGGAAGTACCTAATCTACCTAAGGTAATATAATAATAATAATTTATTTCCAAAAAAGGTTAAGCGCTTATCCTTAAGTTTCCTGGAAACTAAGCATTAAATTCGTCACGTAATTTCATAATTATACTCGACACGCGATTTCATTGCTTTAATTATACTTTCTATTCCATTATTTTTTAATAAAGGGTCATATTATTCAATTAATGAACTTAACATGTGATTCTATAACAATAAACCCAACACATAGTTTTATAACCTTTAGGTACAATTTCTAATTCATGTTGAAGACCATATTATTCAATCATGAATATGGTTCAAAGATTTCATTAGAAAATCACATGGAATTAAGGACAATTGTAAGCACGTTATAAATTACTAAGGCTAATTCCCCCTTACCTATAAGTTACTGCACGATAGGCTCTCGTCTGTCCTGCAGGTCTGTTCTCGTTTAGAGATGACGCCAAAGTAATACTAGCAGCCATTTTGAGCCTATTTATAGACCTTGATTTACTACCAATTTAACCATACCATATCAACTTCCTGTGACCAATGAGATGTAGGCGGAAGGGGTGTGACGCCATGTAAGTACAACCGGCGGAAACGGAGTTGACTTTAGAAGGTGGTGTTCTCACTTATTGGATTCCAGACGTCGCTGTACGGAACACATAATATTTATGGTATAAAGAAGTATTTAATTTTCTGAAGTTCTCTGCATTTATGTTGGCATTTTCTACCTCTCAAAATATCCTTATAAAACTTTTCAAACAAATAGTTTATTATTACTTAATGTTTAATAAATGATTTTGTTAGAACAGTTTTTTTTTCTTGTAAAGAAACCTTTGCTGTTGTAATAAAGCTTCCAATAATATTCAGGGGCTCGCAAAACCGTAACCATAAGCGGTTTAGAAAATAATTAAGTATAAGATTGTTTATTAAATTTTCATGAAGCTTGTGAAAAGTACATAACATATTAATCAGAAATATTTAATTTTTTTTTTTTTAATTTAGCCTGGGGCCTGATTTCAAGATGTGAGGGTCATGCTCGAACTGAACGAAAAATTTTACGTGACGATGGCAAGAAACCCGTCAGCATGACCGTCGTTTCCAAGAAACAGGGGAGGTCGCTGATGTGGGATGCCACTTGTTTTGATACGCTTCCTGGCTGCGGCCCACATCCGAGAGACCTCAGCACTAACATTGACCGTCGCTAGGTACAGTTCCAATCAAACTTTATGGCGGATGTGAACATAGGCACAAGTCGCGTCGCAGTAACCAGTTTCAGGTGTAGCGGGACGCAATGGAGCGAGGAGTATATGACTGTAGCTGCGCAAGCACGCTTATAGCGTTGTACTTCAATCCGGCATAAAGTTCGAGGCGAACTACAGCGTGGTGTAAAACGAAACGCTCGCACGCGTAGTGTGCCCATTGAATCCGTTAACATGTGGAAAGATTTGATCGAAATTAATTTCGATTTTGTACCAGCGTAAAAATTTACATACCTACTGTAACGCAAGGCAAAGAGTTTCGCGAACAAACAAAACCGTCAATAATCAGTCGAGAAATTATATTATTTCATTCAAAATTAAAATATAACATGTAACTGTACATAGAGACAGCAACGTGGCCCCAAAATTTTAAGCAACAAAATATACGCCACAACGTAAATATGGCCTCAAAGTAAATATACGCCAAAACGTAAAAATAGCCACAAAGTAAATATACGCCAAAAACGTAAATATACGCCACAGAATAAATATACGCCGTTTCATTTATTCTACCATTTGCCCCCGGCAATGCTTTATAGTGATCGCCCGCAGTTTTGCTTGAATTATTACTTCTATAAACTCTCATTTTCCTTTCTTGGACCTGTCTAAAGTATTAAGTTGATACGTACGTTATTTTTAGTCTTTTCTATAGAAATTTCAACACAACTTTTCACCCTTAGTTGATTTGGTTGCTCGTGGTACAACAAATTTTAGAACTCATATGACCATAAGTCTTTCCCTACAGTACCGTAGACATTTTTTTTCTTCCTGCCATCTCTAGAACAAGCCGTGATCAAGAAACAAATCTATATTCAACGTATAGACGCATAGCTACTTATTACGTAATGAAATGCCTTCCTTTTCTGAACACTTCCAGAGCATTTTAATGTCATACCATTTTTTTGTGTATACCTAAGTAGACCCGTCCAGGCATCGATGTTTGAAATAGACTGATTTAAGACCACAAAAGTATGAACCATATTAATTTATAGTGATTGCAATGGTCGACTTTCCATTCCATTCCATCAGCCCTTTTTTATACCCCACTGCAGGGGCTTAGGCCTCCCCTAAAAATGTGATGCCTTAGCGCTTAAACCCACCACGCTGCTCCAATGCGGCTTGGCGGATTGTAACGACCGCGATCTATTGACAGCAAACGGGACCGACGGCTTAACTTGTTCTCCGAGGCACGGAATCAGTGGTAGTTAATGTAGGTACTTAAGTTAGAAAAAACTCATTGAACCGCGGCCACATGGCTTTATAGATTTGAAACAGGTTCGCTGCGCTCGGGCTATCACGACACAATTACATGATCACACTAATATCAAAGTCGAAGTATCACAAGCTCGACTTTGATATTATTCTATTACGAATGACTCCGTGATTCTTAATATCCTTCGAGGAACAGTTTTTAAACTTTGGCATCACGGACGATGGCATTGAGAAACAGTAAAACAAATGTAAATTGTTTTCATACGTTACAAACGCATCGGCTACTTTTATTTCGAGTGACTGTATCTTATATTTGCGGACCATGCCCAACTACCGTGACACCGCAATCCATGTAAATATATCTATGGTGTAATATTATTATATATGTAATGTAATATTATTACTGTTATCAAAATAAATAAATATTAGATTGGAATATAATGTAATCAATTAAACTTTTATTTTGAAATACAGACATGCCTAGCAATTCCTGTGTATAATTAAACTAATAAAAGTAGGTTTTAAATATCACTCATAAATAAATATTACTCGTCGCAATATAATCAATATATATATAATCGCAATATAATCAATATATAATCAATATATATAATCAATATATATATAATTGATTACATTCGTATATATTATATTCCAATCTAATATTTATTTATTTTGATAACAGTAATAATATTACATTACATATATAATAATATTACACCATAGATATATATATATTTATATTACAAAGAAATACACATTTTCAGCAGAACTATGTAATGAGTTACGCTCTGTTGTTCAAATGTAGTATATATAGATCGCGTCAAACTTTATGGCGGATCTGAATAAAACGCTATAAGCATGCTTGCGCAGGTAGTCATATACCCCTCGCTCCACTGCGTCCCGCTAAGACCTAAAACTGCGTATTTGCGACGCGACTTGTACTTACTTTCATATCCACATAAAATTTGATTGTACTACGTGACAACTGTTGTATCTAATTAATGTTAGATGACAACACTTAGAAAATAAACAAATCGTTTCCTTAGCCAGTGACCGCCCTTGTATAATATTTAAAAATCTTTGTATAAGGACAAATAAAACACACACATACAATAAGTTAATTTATTTAAACATTTACATTAACGAGTGTAAACCTTACATAAACTATATCAAAAGTTTAAAGGCCACCTTAATTTGTTTCTATTATTTTTAACTTTTTAAAAATAATAGAAAGAAGCGATAAAAAAATGTTCTTAGCTAATATTCTATTACTGAAGTGTAATATTTATATCCTAAATAAAAAAAAAATTAGGTCGCTAACTTTGGTGTTGTTTGTTTGTTTGTTTGGTTTAATCGAGTAACTAATAAATATCTTCATTATTCTCCCATCATGTCTTCATATTGTTTCCTGATGTAACCACCGACCGGGAAGAAATCCCAATATCTTTGGGTGTACATGTTCCACAAGTATGTTTCTTGACCTAAAAATTATTAACAAAACTAATTGGTTTTGTACATTATTCCCACTTCTGAATTTTCGGCGCTGCAGCTTTTGGTAATATAGATTTAATTAAGTTTCTATTAATATAATAAATATTAATACTTTTAAAGTAATAATAAATTCTATCGAGTGTCCCAAAATCAACGTCAAGACGGAAACAAGTAATGAGGCAAGTGGTGACAGTTATCAGAATAATATAAAAAAAAATCTTAGTCAAGCGCTCTTAAATTTTAAGACACCAAAAAAAAAAAACAGAAAACTGACACTGTGATGATTTGAGGCGGTTACGTTTTAATTTTAGACTGTAATTTAGGGAAGGAATATTTAGGGTCACATCGCCAAAAAAAAAAAACTAATGAAAAGTAAAAGATTTGCAGGCATAGCTTTTGAAAAATCATTAGACAGTTTCAGTTTTATTGATTTTGTTTTGGGGCCTATAATTTTAAATGCCAAAGATTTTTTTTAGTTTTTCTGATAACTGTCATCACTTTCTTCATCGCCTGTTTTCGGCTTGACGTTGATTTCCGGGACAACCTGCATGAAGAGAAATAATTTCACTTCACTTCATCAGCCCATTTTTACCCCACTGCAGGGGCTTAGGCCTCCCCCAGGGCGAGGAGGGGGGCTTAAAGCTTAAATCCACCACTCTGCTCCACTGCGGGTTGGGGACTGTAACGACCGCCATCTATTGACAGCGTCCGAGACCGACTGCTTAACGTGCCCTCCGAAGCACGGAGTCAGTGATAGTTGTGTACTTAAGTCAGAAAAACTCATTGGTACACGCCCGGATTCGAACCATGGCCCTATGGAGCCTTATAATTTTCAGACAGGTTCGTTGCGCTTTGGGCTATCACGACATAAATAGAAAGAGAGATAAAGAAATAATTTAAACAACCCTATATCTTCGTTCCCTTTGCTGTGAGATGACGGGCCCCCGACTTCGAAAAGAGGGGTTGTGACCCTAACTCTGGGTCGTTTCTGGCGCAGAGGCTCGCCATAGCGATCCGACGCGGTAATGCCGCGAGCATTATGAAGACCTTTCAGCTAGATTCGACAGAGAATGGTTATTTTAAATCTTTTGATTGTATATAATATCTTTTATTTCAATTTTATTATTGTCTTACATTTATTATTATTAAAATTATTAAAAATGGAAAAAGGGGAAGGGATCTTGGCATATACTACGGGAGGTCACCGAGGGGGGAGGGGTTAAAATTGTAAAAAATGGGTCACATGGTATGGGTACGTTTCCTTACATAGAGCAAGGAGGGCTATTATCGGCCAATCAGCATCCTTCAAATTAGCTAATTTAAAACATATTCACTAGCCGATAGGTTTTTGGTATATTTCATATATATTTAAATTACCAGTATATTCAGTGTCCAGTTTATTAATCAGGTGCATCAAGAAGAACATGTAGGTGGCTAAATTATGTTCTCTCTGGACGGGCGTGTCGAAACCGTGTGGAATCTGGAAATTAAACAAGTATAGTTTAATTTTATTTTAATAGCTCAGCGGCGCTTTCCTGCCGAAGCACGACCATTGAGATAGTTGGCAAAAAAATCTAAACAGCAAATTATATCAGGCTATTGTGCCCCACTGCAGAGGGTAAGGGATAAGGGTGCTTAAAGCTTAATCCACCACGCTGCTCCAGTGCGCTTTGGTGGAGTTTAACGACTGCCATCACCAACTGGGACCGACAGCTTAACGTGCTCTCAACTGACAATTATATAATATAGGCATGTAATTTCAGAACAAATCGACTGATGAAGACGTTCCTCATGTGTATTGTAACACACACGTGTCAGATATAGTAATAGAGAACAAAACATAAATAGAAAACCGGCTAAATGCGAGTCGGGCCACGCACAGTATAGGGTCCGTCACTATATGCGTAAGTACGCATTCTAAGTAGAAAGAGTCTTTTTGATAATGTACTCATATCTGGGAGCACGGCCGTGCCCCCACCAAGTCGAGCAAAAAAGCGTCCCGGCCGTACCATCCTTTTCTCGAAGCAATTCAGACCATTTTCGACCCCCTGTAATTTCGTTGTGGATAAAACTAGAAGACTGAAATTTTCAGTAACCATGCAGGCATATTATATAAGCATATTACACATTTCATTTAATTTGAACCAGTATTTTTTAAGAAATTATAACGGGTCAAATTTCTTAATTTTGTCACTCACTGACTCACCGATCATCAAAATTCTAAGGCACTTCTAGCAGACCTAGAAGCTTCAAATTTGGAATATAAGTAGTGTTTGATGTATGAATCAAGGAAAAACTAAAAAATCTAGAAAAGACCGCAAAGAAAATTAAGCCCATACAGCCAAGTCTTCAGTTAAATTTTTCAATATTGGCTTTATTCGTAACGATGTTTTATTACGGCAGTTATGAAACATATGTTACAGTTATATGTTACAGCAGTTATGAATGAATTATATATAAACTGAAATAAAAGTTACAGCTGTAGATAGCTTAGATTGCCCCAAATACCTAACAAAAAGAGCTCGTGAAAGCATAAAAAAATATGAAGATGATGATGCTTCTATGACAGTAGGCCTGGAAGAACACATAATTATAAAAATAGGAGCAAAAGTCATGCTTAGACGAAATATTGACGTGAGTCTTGGTTTAGTTAATGGTTCTATCGGTATAGTGCAAAGAGTAAAGGTTGATCCGGATAATACAAAAATCATTAAGAAAATATACATTACATTTAATAACGAACATGTTTACGAACTTTGTCCGGTTAAAACTAAATTTGAAATTATTAATAGAGCTTATGTTCATCGCGAACAGTTTCCCATATGTATAGCCCATGCTATAACTATACATAAAAGTCAAGGACTAAGTCTACATAATGCACTGATAGATATCAGTTCTACAGTATTCACATCCGGTCAAGCTTACGTGGCACTTTCGAGAGTTACAAGTCTGGGCGGTTTACATCTAACTAATGTCGACTTTGGAAGTGTTAAAGCGCAGGAATCCTCAATTTGTGAATACAACAGACTAAGAAGCATTTACCGTCCAGATTTGTCAAAAATTGTAACATCAAAGCCTCCCAGAAAAACGCATAGAGACAGGGAGTGGGCTCTTAGAAAAACTGTAGCTGAAGCTCAAGAAGTAGTACCGGAAAAGAGAAAACGGAAGGCTACCTACAAAAATAAGAAAAGTTCATAAGTCAGAAAGAGGGCTTTAAGAAAATTCGTTGCTGGTAGATATACATATATACAATAAGTAGAAGGTACCGAAAAGGAAAAAAGTAGAACTGTCTACAAAATACAAAAAGAAATGAGATCCCATCAAAAACAATACTTGTCAAAAAAACTAAGTCTCGCAACTCAGTTGTTCTGCGGTAAAAAGTTGTGAGATCCATGTAATACCAAGTCGGTTATTAATTTACTCAGTCTCTACTTAAGCGACTTTCTGTCTTAATACGTCCAGTCTCTAAGACCAAGCTCTAAGACCCGCTTTACGTGTGGTACCCAAAAACAAATATTGTTTTCAATATTGTCTTCACAACTTCGTAGGCGTTATTAATATAATATACAGTTTCTGAGTTAAATAACGGACAGACACGGATGGACAGATAGACTTGGAGAAACTATAAGGGTTTCTAGTTAGTTACTACGGAACCTTATACAGAGACAAGAACAGCAAAAAGATGGCATAGACTATCTAGACCAATTAGCTCACTTCCAGTGGCAGTTTTCGCCGCTATATACAGATTCTACGCATTATAAGAATTTATTCCAAGAGCAGCAGTCCTATTTTATGGCATCGATAAGTATAATTCGTGTCGTGATAGCCCAGAGCGCAACGAACCTGTCTCAAATTGATAAGGCCATAGGGCCATGGTTCGAATCCGGGCGTGTACCAATGAGTTTTTCTGACTTAAGTACATTAACTATCACTGACTCCGTGCTTCGGAGATAACGTTAAGCAGTCGGTCCCGGACGCTGTCAATAGATAGCAGTCGTTACAATCCCCAACTCGCAGTGGAGTAGCGTGGTGGGTTTAAGCTCCAAACCCCCCTCCTCACCCTGGGGGTGGCCTACGCCCCTGCCGGAGGGTAAAGTGGGCTGATCATGATGATGACGAAGTATAATTCACCAATCATCCACCAACCCGCACTAGAGCAGCGCGGTGGATTAAGCTCCAAGCACCCCTCATCCTGGGGCGGGCTCTAAACCCCTGCAGTGGGGTATAATGGACTGATGGAATGGAATGGAAGTATAATTTTAACCACTCGCCATTCCTTTCAATTTCAACAAATTGATATGGTTTTTATATAAATAATTTTTATTCAAATTTTACCAAATTTGTGGGCTGGCTACCACTAGATTGATAAAACAGTCATTAATTAATAAATCCAAAATATCACAATTACATCACAAAATATATCACTAAGAATAAATCATGCAGGGGTACACTAACGTTGCACGTCATTTTAAATTACAACAATAACGTGTCGCTACACTTGCTTTTGAGCTTGTGTAACGACATAGGTAAGGGAAAATTAAAGGCGTTATACATACGTTATTCTAAGGAAAATATCCAGCATCTTATTGAACTCTTCTTTGCCAGTGCCGCATATAAAGCACTTGGACTCCATGTCTTCTTTGCTGGACTCCAACTGGTCACGCAGCTCACCGAACGCATCGATGATCAAACCTATAACATTGGTGTGTTATTAAGTGGACCTTCTTATTATATCGAGGACTGTTAAGAAAAACGTCAAGTGGTAAAGGAAAGAATACGACCATGACTCCCCAATAATATGAAAATTTATATCTGGCACTATTTCTACTTGCGAATAGTAAGTTCATTAATTCATTTGTCAACTCGACAACAGACAGAACGTACAGTTCGCGCCAAACTTCTTCTATTATTTTTTTATTTTTATTTATTATTTTCATAGACAAAGAGCCACTAATAGGTGTGACTTTATCAACTCTAAGTTTACGGTCTCAGTGAAAGACCGTTCTGCGGGGCGTGCGGCGTGGCGTTTATGCGGCGTACGAGCGCTCACCAAATGGCCTCAGTAAACGCCCAGTGTTCGTGTTAACATGGCGTCGATGGCGTCGTACGATATTACTGACATGTATTTAGAAGAGAATTTATGGACGAAATTTGAATAACGGGAAGGTCGAAGTGACATTGTTAAACAGAGAAAAGTGTTGGGAGAATTCGCGACGCTTTATAAAACATTAAGATTGAACGAAAAGAAATTCCACGAATATACAAGGATGTCAGTGTCAACCTTTTTCTATTTTTGTATAATTTATGCGGTGACAACCATATTTCAGGTTTATTTTTGAATTTCTGAAACTATGTCTTCGAACGATATTATGAAACGCTGCACACGCGGCTGCAAAACTCAAACTGGTTTGAACGCGTATGCCGACGCTCCGCCAAACGCAAACATGCACGCTGTCCTCACCGCTCCACCGACCGGCCACTTAGTATACGGACTCATTGCCCGCTCAAATCGAGCGTACGGCGGTGCGGGGCGTGCGCCGTTAATGTCAAACCCATGTTTATAAATGAACGTGGTCTAAGTGGCCGGTCGGCGGAGCGTTTGGTGAGCGCTCGTACGCCACATGAACGCCACGCCGCACGCCCCGCAGAACGCTTTTTCAATGAGGCCGTAGACTAAATCAGATTTCTTGCTAAGATCGTGTGAATGATTGTTTTATCCCATTAGATTGGAAAAAACAGAACTTCGGCTTTAAACTCTATCCATTAGCTATCGTATATCCAACTCACTCTGCAAGATAGCCAGTATGATGACGACGATTAAGAAGAAGAAGGATATGTCGAAGATGATCCTGTACACTTCGGAATCATCTCCGTCGGGAGGCTCCAACTCGCCTCCTATCCCACCGCCGGCTCTCACGCCTTTATACAAGTTGAACACGAAACACTGTAAAAGAAGAGAAAAAGATAAAAGCGAAAGATAAGCAAGGTAAATAATAATAATAATTCCTGGGACATCCCACACAGCGCCATCTAGTCCGAAACTATACAAAGCTTGTATTATGGGTACTAGACAGCTGTTTTACATACTTAAATATTTTTTTATAATATATACATATATAAATATTTTACACCCAGACACGGAACAAATAGACATGTTCATGCACACAAATATTTGTCCCGAGCGGGGATCAAACCCGCGAACCTTGGCTCCACAATTAGGTTCGTAACAGGTGTATTCAGATATAGCCGACGAGGAGACGCATATTGTCTGCCAATGCGACGTCAGCAGACAGTAAGCTACTAAGTTGCAGGTAGGTCTGAAATGCCCCTGACTCCATCTGACATGTGACGTGGTAAAATATGTGATTGTTATCTACGGGTGTGCAGCACGCGTGCTCCAAAGAGTGGAACTTGCCGGTCAACAACACCAAGTGGGCCCGTGCAAGCGTCTCTAACGTGTAGGTCTGGACATTTTAGACTCAATCTTGAGCAAACCGTCTACTTGATATAGATTGTTACGCTCTGTACTGTTAAACTGCAGAAAATAAAAACAGTTCCTATGTACTAAAATCCAAAGGCACCTCGTTTATTGTACATCACGTAAACTCGAGTGAGCAACCACGTCATGTACAGCCGGCTTCGATCAATCATTTATTTTTTCTCAATCCAATCATCAAGTCACAGGTTTGCTCGGAGGCAGTTATATTGTATACCTACGTATTTCCTAGGGCTGTATAAATCAGACACGAATTGTCTTCCTAACTAGCGACTAACTGCGTCGTCAACGTTCACTACGTTTGTATATATCTATATTAAATTTAAACACTTCTTATTAGGGTAAAGGGGAGATCCATTTCCAGTCGTCCTTTCTTATGTTTATCACTTTCATCATCATCATCATCAGCCCATTTTTCTCCACTGTAGGGGCTTAGGCCTCCCCCAACGTGAGGAGGGGGGCTTGGAGCTTAAGTCCACCACGCTGCTCCACTGCGGGTTGGGAACTGTAACGACCGCCATCTATTGACAGCGTCCGGGAGCGACTGCTTAACGTGCCCTCCGAAGCACGGAATCAGTGATAGTTAATGTACTTAAGTCAGAAAAACTCATTGGTACACGCCCGGATTCGAACCATGGCCCTTTGGGGCCTTATAAATTTGAGACAGGTTCGTTGCGCTCTGGGCTATCACGACACTTTATCACTTTGTTTTCCACTATTCGCTTGTCGCTTCAAAACTGGAGTGAGAATCATGTGATAAAAAAGCTCATATTATAAAAAAATCTTTACTTTGAAATCACCAACAATTATATTTAATTTATATATAGCTGCCTAATCCAGATTAGGGTAACCTAGAATGCTCTCCTAAGAGTCCTCTATCTGCCAATAAAAGTCCTATTGAAACCGGTTCATCCATTCCGCAGATTAGCCTGGACAATTAGACAGACAGACACGATAATATAATAGCCTACGTTTATCTTGAAGGTGCACTTTAATTATTGTATAGATTTTTTTTTAAATTGGATTACAAATTTCGGAGATTACCTTCAATGCACAAATAAAATAGATTATCTCTTTATAATAATAGTACAGATAAATTTGTATACAAAAATTTTAGATTATGGCTGGATTAGACACAATAACCGGCTATCATGGTCCAAGTCATCTTCATTTTTCCTTTTGACTCGACCGATCGGCCGAGTGGTCAAATAGGGTATTTGCGGAGCCGAAGGTCGCGGGTTCGATTTCCGGCCGGGACAAATATTTGTATTTTTGTTCCATGTCTTGGTATCATAAAAGTACAAATTTACTAGAAGCCTTTTTCTGCGTTTACCGTCTAACCACTCATACTATAGCTAGTTGGTGTAAGATGGCGAGTTTTAGTCTGAGTTTCAGTGCGCAAAGTTCCCGCGTGCAGCTCTTCATCCCCGAGAAATCTCCGCGCGCCGGTGTCAATCCAACAAAATTGTGTAACGTCATCTTGATACTATGAACTGACATTTATGACTCTATTAAAACCAAACGCTGCTGTCAAATTAATTTACTCTATGTTTGGTATAAAAACAGCATCTACATATGTATATATTACAAAAAAGAATATTAGGTATGTATATCTATTGTATACCCCATAATACAAGCATAATATTTACTTACTTTGGGATTAGATGGTGCTATGTGGGATTCCCAAGTATTATTAACAAAGAGAACAAACATACGTCTTTATGCAAACGTGCCTAGTTAAGAATCGTGTAATTTCTTACTGTAAGCATGTCGTGACAATTCTTATTGACTTTATCATCTTCTTATACATAGAACTTGTGGAAGAAGTTGAACGCTATCACTGTGTAAATGTAGACAACGATTGTCAGCAACATCACCTTCAAGACGAGCTGAAAAAGATTAATGACCTCTTCATTATGTTGTTGGTTGTGTGCCGCTGTTTGGATACTATTACAGAATGGTAACCCTATTTTGTTACGGTGTATATTTTCGTCGAGACAACGCGCTGTTTCTATGAACATCCATGATAATTATTATGTACCTTTTCATTTTCAGCTTCGATGGCCGACATAGCCGCTTGTTGCGCCGCTTGAGCTTTCAATCATTCCAAAGCTTGTTTCTTAGCCTGCTCTCCTCTGAAAATAAAAGATATAAAAAATAAATATGATTACTCCTTCATTTGTTGTTTATATCAAATAACATTTAAAACAAAACTAACACTTTGAAAGAGCAGTGAACCTTGTAGTATATGTATCTTAGCAATTAAAAATATTACCAAAACATTCACCATACTAAGTTCTAGAATAAATTTAGTTCTCAATCACTCATTCTTCAGAATTTGTTTAAAGTAAACAATTCCATTCCACCAGCCCATTATGCCCCATTACAGGGGCTTAGGCCTCCCTTCAGGGTGAGGGGCCTTGGAGCTTAATCCACCACGCTGCTTTAGTGCGGTTTGGTGGTTATTATTGAACATATTTAATTAAACAATATTAATACCAAATTATCCATTACCATAAAATAAATCGACTTAACTGATCCCATCAAAAGTTTAAAAGAAAAAAGCTAAAAAACTATATCTTAAGTTTGTATACATACTGCAATTAAAGTGGAAATTAAGGTTTGTCGATAAATGCTTCGAAACTATTAAAAGAACCTTAATATCCATAAATTTTAGGTTTTTGTACAAATGCTTCGAAACTGTTGAAACAATCAATAATGTCAGTTAAAATCATTAAAGAGAAATATTTTTTATAGTCGCATATTATGTTTTAGCAACTG
This sequence comes from Luffia ferchaultella, assembly GCA_949709985.1. Classification (NCBI taxonomy): domain Eukaryota; kingdom Metazoa; phylum Arthropoda; class Insecta; order Lepidoptera; family Psychidae; genus Luffia; species Luffia ferchaultella. The sequence continues at coordinate 9,099,478 of OX453251.1, forward strand.
AAACCTAAAAATGTTATGAAAAAATAAAAATCATTTCTTTATATGGTGGCTTTATATATATTATCAGGTAGCCGTACTAGATAGGCGTGGCCCCAATTTAAATCATCCTAGTCATTTAGAACCCAGTCGGGAGAAGTTTACTCACTTGGTCATAGCTCTCGTCATCTGAAGTGGAGAAATCAGATTCAACGTCTCACGTCTGTCCCCGTTTGGGCTTTTCTTGACCTATTGTCTATAAAATAAAAAAATACTGATATGTGCATGCCCTCGATATCAATGTTTCTCGTCGCTAACTTATTTTCCCATCACTAAATTCAGGCCATATCTCTACGACGATCTCCTTGTAGAGATGTAGGTTCGTAGATGTAATTAAGTATGATGTATGCATGTTAAGAGTAGTAAGTTAGTCGTATTAACCTTATTGCATAAAAGTCGATATTTCGTATTCCGGCACCACGCAGGGCGTAATTAGCTCCGTTCATTTCTCACCACAGTAAAATGATAACTCAGATACTTTACGTTTATTATTTTATACAGTCAGGAGCTCATACCTGTTTGCTCCTTATGGCTGAGCTTGCCCTCGTGGACGGTGGGATGCGCGCAGTAAAGGCACGCAGTGATGGCGAATTTCAAGAAGCTGTCTCCAATCGTCTCCAAACGCTCTAAGCTTATACCGTCATTCGCGTTCGACATGGTCAATGCCTGGAAAAAAAATAAGACAGAAATGGGCTTTCTTATGACAAGGTCTATAAAAATAAGAAATAATACCGAAGCTCATGTGGTATAGAACGAAATCTGCTTTGTAAGTGTGCCGAATGCAGACATTTACTTACAGCGCATCGCACCGCGCAAGCATATGAATAAATATCCGATCAGAAGCCAAGCTACCGCGACCCGCTGTAGTACACTCACATATAGCGCGGCGGCGATGTGTGCGTGACATCTCGCCGATGGGTTCACGTACGCTCCGCCGTGGTAAGAACTGTTTGCGCCAAATCAGTTGCGGTATAACCGACAGAGCTGCGGCGCGTGCATTCAACGTGATTTATATTTTTCGAGTGATTTCGTAAACGAATTATAGATTTTACCACTTCTGTGCATAAAATAAGATAATGTCGATTAAAGTACAAAAACAAAACAACAAACAAGTTGTTCAGGAATAATCATTTAATAATATATCGTGATAGCCCAGAGCGCAACGAACCTGTCTGAAATTTATAAGGCCCCATAGGGCCATGGTTCGAATCCGGGCGTGTACCAATGAGTTTTTCTGACTTAAGTACACAATATCACTGACACCGTGCTTCGGAGGGCACGTTAAGCAGTCGGTCCCGGACGCTGTCAATAGATGGCGGTCGTTACAGTTCCCAACCCGCAGTGGAGCAGCATGGTGGACTTAAGCTCCATGCCCCCCTTCTCACCTTGGGGGAGGTCTAAGCCCTTCATTGGGGTAAAAATGGGCTGATGATGAAGATGATGATGATTTAATAATATAATATAATAACGGCAGCATTTACTCTTTGAATTCTGGAAATATTTAGAATTTGTGCGTAAGCCATAAAAGTACGAACTGACTGGAAGCCCTCTTCTGCGCTTATCGCCTAACCACTCATACTCCAGCTAGCTGGTGTGTACCCGTTGCGAGATGGCGAGTTTCAATCAGGTATCAGTCCGCGAGGTCTCCGCGCGCCAGCCTTCACCCCACCGAAATTGCGTTTGATAGTTTCGATACTGTGAAGTGACATGTCTGATTCTATTAAAACCAAACGCTGCTGTCAAATTTATTTACTCTATGGCGTAAACTTTATGAATTATAGAAACATCATGTAAACCAAGCGAACGAAGTCGCTGGCGATCGCTAGTTTAATGATAAAATACTAGTTAGAAAATTACTGAACGATCGGCCGAGCGGTTAGAGACTAACTGCGGAGCCAAGGGTCGCGGGTTCGATTCCCGACCGGGACAAACATTAGTTCATTGAAATGTCCATTTGTGCCGTTTCTGGGTGTAAAAAAGTATATATTATAAAGAATATGTAAGTATATGTATCAGTTGTCTAGTACCCCATAAGACAAACAATACTTGCTCAATTTGGGATAGATGGCGCTGTGTGGAATGATCCAGGTATTATAATGATTATTAAAAAAATGCTACCTGCAAAATTACGCTAGGGCTAGGCCCCGGATGTCCTTCCAACTTAGGCTGATAGTCGAAATCGAATTCTTTCTTGTTTTCGTTCACTTTTCCAATTCTATCCTCCGAAAACTTCCTTTTTACTATCTAACACATTATTCGATTTCTGCACATAAAACTGTTTATCGTCAAAATTACCAACCAACCAACCAACGTTAGCTAGTTTCTCGTTAACATAAGCTGGTGAATCAATGCCGAGGTCTAGCATAGAGTATAGATTCAGCTTGTCGATTTCTTCGTTTGACAGTTGCTTTTATTAAATCCGCCAGCAGCGCTTTCTTACTCCGCTCTATTTTCTCTACTGATATTTGCCCCTTTTTCAATAGTTCAGGCGAATTCACCGTAGTATAAGGGTCGGTAAACATCTCATCGCACGTACTGCTTCTAAGGTAGTTTTCTTGTGAGTTCAATTTTCAGGTTGGTCAATTTCTCTTGGTTGTCTTTATCCGTGTCGGGAAGTACTTCAGTGATGACGTCATCTTTCTTCACTACTAAACTATTGTCAATTATATTATATTTATGCTAGTCGACCGCTCGCCAAAACTTTTCTAGGTACTGAAATGGAAAAATTTATATAAAAATAATAAAATATTGAAAATTCAAAATGACAGACGTCATATTCTCATTTAATGGGCTTAGACCAAAATGTTTAAAGTTGCGATGATGGTCAACACAATTAAGAAGAATAAGGTTCTAGAATAACCTCTCAAAATATATATTTATTATTCTATTTACGAATTTGCCAGATATTTATGAAAATTTATCCGACGTTGAAATTATCACTGTGACGTGATTAGGTGGTAGGGCTTATTGCGCTGTTTTCCACAGCAAAAAACAAAAGCTAAAAGTAAATAAAAAATATTGAGGTAGGGTCAGTATGTCACATGAAATGGTAATCCTCATGAATCAATAAAAGTATTGTGACTTTATTTAGCCTAAGATAATTGAAGGGGTGAGTGGACAAAGGTGTTATCTGACAGAACTAAAAATATCAAGTTTTTACATTATATTAGATGTTAAGTGATCATAATCGACTGGGCAAATTTTGATTCGTCTCAAAAATAAAGACTTAGTAAAGGTAACTGTAAAGGTGTTAACTGACAAGCATGCATACATTTCAGACACAGACCAGTCAACCTTTAGAAAACGTTTTAATAAACGTCAGTACGAAAACGAAATCGCCAAAAAGTAGCGGGGTGCGGGGAGAGGTCGGCTAATTTTCATTGGCTCGTTCAAAATTGACAATTTAATGGCTTCCGACGTGCTTCCAACTGACGGCTCACTAGTGACGTAGTTATGTAGTGTCACTACATAGCCTTGGCGAATGCTACTCCCTGTCAAAGCGTGGTCTATAAGGTTGACTTGTCTGTGATTTCAGACTTGCGAATGTGGTATGAGTGACATAAAAACACTCATAACTCATTTTGAACTTTTTGCTAGTTAACATCTTTGTCCACTTACCCCTTCGATTCAAATAGTAGACATCTGTCCAGTTGACGTCACAGGGATATTTCATTAATCAAGTTTTGGAAAAATATAAAAACATTGTGTTAAAAAATTTGGTGGAAGCCTTTTGTTAAAAAATTAATAATTGTAACTTTTACCACTATACTTTTTTTTTAAATAATGAGGAGACTCATCAATTTACTGGTTTAATTATAAAACTAAAAAAATTAGATGGTGGTTTGGAAAAAGTTTTTCTTGTGAACAAATCTAATAATTAAATTAAAAAGGGGGCATCCTACACAGCGTGTACCAATGAGTTTTTCTGACTTAAGTACATTAACTATCAGTGACTTCGTGCCTCGGAGAGCACGTTAAGCAGTCGGACTCGGACGCTGTCAATAGATGGCGGTCGTTACAATCCCCAACCCGCAGTGGAGTAGCGTGGTGGATTTAAGCTCCAAACCCCCCTCCTCACCCTGAGGGAGGCCTAAGCCCCTGCAGTGGGGTAAAATGGGCTGATGATGATGATGATGATACACAGCGCCATCTGGTACCAAAGTAAGTAAGTATTGTGATGTTATTATGGTGTACTAGACAACTGATATGCATACTCAAATATTCTCTATAATATTTACATACATACATATGAGTAGATACTTTCACGCTCATACACGGGAAGGCATATGCTTTAATACATTTTTAGAATTGGTTAAATGTGTGATTGAATGTGAGGAAATTAGACGTGTTTTTTATTGAGAGATTAGAACACTACTCATTATACTTTGCATGAGAGGCGTATAAAAAGTAATTGCTAAAATTAAAAAGATGCCAGTAAAGTAATGGCCGTCTGTTGCCGTCGCCAGATGGCAGTCGTTAAAGTCCGCCAACTCGCACTGGAGCGGCGTGATATATTAAGCTACGAGCACTCTCATGTCGAGAGGAGGCCTAAGCCCCTGCAGTGGAGCACAATGAGCTGGTATGGAAAGTCAAAAAAACATTCACCGCGTGAAATCGATGCTAGTGATATTGGCAGTCGAATGACGCATGGTCAAGCATTCATTGAGATTGTACAATTATGACCAGTCACAAAAAAAGAAGCAGAGTATATTTCCAATGTTTCTCGAGCATGGGTAGAACCGTAAATCGTGTAATTTTTCGTAAGCAGTAATCGGTCGTCATTTTAAGAGGGTTGAGGGGGCGTGGGGGGGGGGCGATCAGCCGCGTCGCTAGAGACCCTAACTGCAGAACCAAAGGCTGGGGTTTCATTCTCGTCCGGGAAAAATATTTGTGTTATAAAAATAGTTGTTCATACCTTCTCGGGCGCGTCTCCCTGTCTCAAATATGTATCCTGAGCTTTCCGATCTTTTGCGTCGTCGACACCGTCGGGTTGTGGCGCTAGTATCACATGTTTCTCTCTTTTGACGCCAACTGTCTCAGCTTCGTGAGCCGTTTTATACTCTATGCGGACACCCATTGCTTCTAAAAAAATGTTCATCATTGTTTTCTGCTCAATGTTCTTCAATAAACATCGCGAACCTTTAAACATTTACCATACCATCAGCCCATTAATACCCCCCTTAGGCTTAGGCCTCCCCTCGGAATGAGAGGGTTTAGAGCTTAATCCACTACGCTGCTCCAAAGCGGGTTCAAACATTTACACAACAGAAATCTAAATGAAATAAGTGAATAGAAATGCCTTCGGTGTCTACTGCAGCTTATAATTACTGTCAGGTTTAGATAACTTTACCGGTAGAAATTTTAACTGAACTACACTACACTAAATGTAAGTCGTACTTGCTTACGAAGGGTTACGTACCACGAAAAATATTAAAAAAAAAAAACACTTTTCTTGTATAGGACCTCCTTTAAATTTTAACTTAATTTTATTTTTATTATTTTTTGTTACAGTAGCCGTAGTAGGGCACACTTCATGAAAATTTCAAGTGTAAGCAATCATTTCACAACTACCAGTTTTAAGTGTCCAAAAAAAAACAAACGTGAATTTAAATAAAAATGGAAAACAAACTCTTTAATTTATAGAATTTTGTTTAAGCAATGTGAAATGCACCATATAATGTTTGTTGTTTGATACCTATCTAAGCGAATTCATGAAGCTACAACACTTACAGTTGGTATTTTTGCTGCTGCTGAAACCATCTGTATCAATGCTATCATCAATTATATCCAAGTCGAGATCTGAATCGTCCATGTCGAAGTCACTGAAATCATTAACATAGAAAATTATTAAAAAAAGGCTCCTCACTCTAGCTGAAACGCGAATAAATTGAATTCGGGAAATATTAAAATATACCGCTGAAAAAAATTAATTATTTTACCTCAATGACATTACATATAGTTTTTAGATAGACATGTTATACGCCCTCTCCGCATTGGAAACTCAAAGTAAAGTTTAAGCCTTACTTACTATACCATACCATCATCGCATTAATACCCACACGACAGGGGCTTCGTATTTCTTTTCCAGTATATTTACAAATGAAATGGACATGAAAAAAATGCTGAGGGTTACAAGAAATAATCAAAAATAAATCAATTAATATTATGATATAAAGAAAAGGCTATATGAATTATCAATCCTGCCCTGTTTGACATAGGGTTGCCAAAGTTAGTCATTGAGGAAATGTGAAGAAAGCAAGTTGGCATTATGTCAACGTAAAATGGAAAGGAGTATATTGGAACTCAGATTATCAGACAAAGTAACCGAGACGTTAGAAAAATTACCAAAATGACTGATATTGTAGAAAGAATAAAAGCACTAAAATGGAACTGGGCGTGTCACATATATTGGATGACTAAGGATAGATGGACCAAAAAGAAATATAGAATGAATCCTAAGAAATGGAACAAAGTCGCGAGGTCATGAAAGGAAAAGATGGGCAGATCTATTCATACAAAGACTGGGACCACATCGGATGACCAAAGACCAAGACAGAAAGTACTGGAAAGAAATGAGGGAGGCCTACGCCAAAGAGGCGACTGCTACTGAACAATGTGACTGAACTTATATCAGATTAATACAGTTACAATCAAACTTTATGGCGGATCCGAAAATAGGCATGAGTCGCGTCGCAGTAACCAGTTTTAGGTGTAGTGGGACGCAATGGAGCGAGGGGTATATGACTGTACCCGCGCAAGCACGCTTGTAGCGTTGTATTCAGATCCGCCATAAAGTTTGGGGCGATCTGTACAGTTACAATCAAACTTTATGGCGGATCCGAACATAGCCACAAGTCGTGTCACAGTAACCAGTTTTAGGTGTAGCGGGACGCAGTGGAGCGGGGGTTTGCTTAAAGCGTTGTATTCAAATCTGCCATAAAGTTTGACGCGAGCTGTGTTTTATACTAACGGAGAATATTTTGAGAAACAATAAATTCTTTTGACCATTCATAGTAATTTTTTCTCATTTACTCCAAAAAGTATTAGTGCGCCCCACGCATGAAACTCGTTCAGAATGGAAACGTCAGTTCTGTGCGCTGTCCAAGGGATCCTGAGCATTCGTCTCCAGCATCACATTTCAAGGGCATCAATTTTGCGTCTGTCCTTTAGCTTTTGTGGTATACGACTTTGTTTAAAATATCCCTAGACAATGTTGATATGTGTATATGGATTACCTAGACAAATATGATAATCGTTGTCAGCAACCGAGGAAGTGCGCGTCGGGTTGAAATTGTTCACGGGGCCTAGGTACAGGATCACACCAATAGGTTCCTCCTAAAAAAAAAGTGTGAGATCATAAAATTACATTATATCTACGTAAAGGCGACACTCACGTCACATATCCGAACGCCCAATAGTATGTAGATTAAGGCTAAATCAGTAATGCTGTCGCGCTTGACACTTTTCTTTAACATTCGCTGTTTTGTTTAATTTGCGCTGTCATGATGACAAGCGCAATAGAGTATGTGACTAATATTAACGATATTACATTTATCAAGAAAATATAAAAATAGATTTTATACGATAACAAAATTTATAAACAAAATGATATTCGGTTGAAGAATATGGAAATTTTAAGTTATTAAAATTATATCTCTGTCTCTTTCTTGCAAAATGTAATTTAACAATATTTTAAATGGTTTGACGTCACAGGCAAGTCCGCCTTACAATATTGTCTCTCTTATAATTGTTATAATTATTTTTTTTAATTATTTTATGTTAACATATGTTTTGAAAAATCTTTCATATAAAATAATAATGAAAAAATTAAATCAGTCATCTACCCGATTGACTAAATCCAACAGCCATGGAGACTTTGATTTATCCAAAAAAAATTAAAAAAAAAAAATTATATTGGGGGTTTTTCAAACGTTCATTTCAAGCTTATTGCATACATTTTAACAAACCTATCAAAAATAAACTGGTGACATTTGTTTCAATACAAATCTCATATTCCATACAATGTTATCCTAAACGATTTTAAAACTTAAAAAAAAAATACTTACCAGAAGCCGAGGTGCAAAACGTAAGATTAGGCGGCAGTGGTTCGGTATATTCATCATACTCGGCAGCAGTGGGTAAAGACGACGCCATTTCGCTGCTCCACGTGCCGATCTCAAAACCCTGTAATAAAGAAATAATTAATACTAGCTTCCGACCGCGACTTGGCCCACATGGTATACTTTTTATCTTACTGTTGTAACAAGGTTTTTATCTATTTAACATATTGACTGACCGATTGGGCGAGTGGCTAGAGACTCTAACTGTAGAAATTTTCAACAAAATTAAGTTTTTGAGATATACATAAAAATGTACCTGTGGCGCCATCTGTATATGTTACACAGTTGCATTCGAATGTGTTCATTTCAATACGCGTTTTTAGGGAATAATAATACATGGGAAATCCCAAACAGCAACATCTAGTCTCAAAGTGGGCAAGTATTATACTTGTCTTGTATTATGGGGCACTTACTAGATAACTGATATACATACTTATTCTTTTATAATATATACATATACAGGCGAAAATTCTTGTCACCATCCAAATTTTAATAAATGATTTTTGCTAAAAATAAAAAAACACGATTTTTTTTGTTGTAGTGTCACTCAGTACAAAAGTATTGACATATAGAGCGACATATTTGTCAAATTACCGCGGTGATGCGCGGGTAAGTGATAATAGCGTCGATCAGCGGCCGCCGGCGAAATACTTTTTTCCTCTACACCCGTGATTGCACTTTTCTCATTCACTAGCGGTCGTACCAGGCTTCGCCCGGGTGGAATTCGGAAACGTTCCTCTTCCCGTTCCACGCATTAGTACATTGCACCCGTACGAAGTCGGGGTGGATTGCTAGTTCAACCATATAGTATCATTACACTATGGTATCATCGTCATCATGCAAACACAGAAATTCTTTGGCGCGTCTAGCAACAAATTTGATTGCATAGTAAGTCAACCTTAAAAGATACACATATGCTGTCGCGGACTGTTGGTTAGAACTTTTAAAGGGGAACAATTTCGTTTCATTACGCAGCGCGCGCAACTGAAGCTCTCGAAAAGAATAATTTTTACTGGTTTTGCAACATTTTTCATTGATGCTCCGCTCTTATTGGTTGCGTGATGTAATAATAGCCTATAGCTTTCCTCGATAAATGGACAATTCAACACAAAAAAAATGCCAGTTTTGCTTGAAATGCTTGAAATAGGTACCACATTAGTTAATAGTGTTTAATAGTGAAATTTTGTCCAATATGTAATCGGCGTGGATAGAAATTATAAACTGAGTGGAAAATGTTTCTGTTAAAATGGGATATCTGGGTGGTATTTCCTGTTTAAAATATAAATGCCACAAAAGATATCACCTTGTTTAACTAGATATACATGTAACCTATAAACGCAAATACAATGAAATAATATACCTATAGAGGAACTTTGATTTTTGTTCAGCTCAGATTCAGGTCTTAACTGCTACCTATAGTTTGTAATTATCTGTATGCAGGACACCCAGAAAATGATGGAAAACGTCTGAATTGCAGATATCAGATATCAAATCTGATCAGAATATTTAGTTACAAAAAAGTTACACAGTCGTAAAAATAATAATAAGAGATTACAGACAGACATCTCAGTCTTGTTCCCAAAGTGGGAATATCAACAGTCTAGGGTCTATACTTTTATGGGACCATTACAATTTATTCATATTTATTACTAGCGACCCGCCCCGGCTTCTCACGGGTAGCAAGGCAATACATGCCGTAGGGTCATATCTGCTTGTCATATGTCAATGATCTTATGATCCTAGGAACACATTTTTTTTCTCCAAGTCAGTGAATAATATTTTCATTATATAAATGATTATGTTCAATATCTTCTATTGTTTGTTTTGTGGTTATGTTTCTGTGAGTTAATAAATAATAAAGTTGTTAACGCTTGTAACGCATGACAAAAATCCTCTTCACAATTAGCCCCAGGGCTATGACTGGTCATGTTGCTTATTAATAATGACGCAAACGATGCCTCAAATGCGCTGCAGCTTGGGTTTACATTTCTAAAACCGTGGCTCCTAAGACATCCAAAAAAATTCTCGAGAGGGTCTTGATTTAGATGCCTTATCCAGACAGAAGTAATTCCAAATTATTTTATAGTTAGTAAAATTTCATAGCCATCTAATGTAGTTATCCAATTTTTTATTGACGGTGGTACACTCTCTACGCCAGTATCAGTAATAAACTTCATAGTCTAGAGTATTTGTTTAGATGCGGACCATAGCTTATGGTGAACTGAAGTAGGTGTTACAAGCTTTAGATATGGCTTACTGTTTTTTTTTTGTTTTAAGACTGCCATTTGACAAATCAAATAATTTGTCAATGAACAATAGTCGATCCGCAGTGTCCCTGCATTCACTTGGTAGCAAACCCTTAGGTATCTGAAAAAAAGAATGAAGTGTCTTAATGATTTTGTCTCTTACACATAGTACAGTATCAAAGGTTTATATTCAGGACTATTAGAATTTATTCATATACATATTTTATTCTATAATGCAATAAAAAGTTTAAGAGAATATACCCAACAGGACCTTATTACTAAGCCCATATCGTCTGTCTATATGTCCGTCTGTCCTATCTTTAAAGAAATGTATGTTATAGGTAGCAGGTTAAAATTTTCACAGAAATTTTATTATGGTTGATGTTCTAATAAATTACAAAAAAATACAAATGGTAGAAAATAATGGATAGTCTCAATACCCATGAAAACATATTTTTCTTGATGGTTTTCATTTTTTCCTCTATTGTGGAAACTGTAGTATATACCGGCGTTATTACAACGTGATTACAGTGCAAACTCAAAAGTGAAGAAACTCTAAAATAATAAATACCCGCCAAGTGAGAGTTGGACTTGCACTACAGATCCCAAACTGCATGAAAGAAATAACACAGCTTTTTGTTAACTGTATAAAACAGATATATAGTGTGTGGTAAAAATGAACTCAAAATCAATTATTGAATCAAAATTAGAAATATTTTCCTGAGGGGTTGCATGAAAAAAGTAAAAGGTCTTTTTGTGTAGAGTGCACTAAGCAGAGTACAATTTTTGAATTGTGAAATACATTTTAAAAATTAATTATAAAATTTACATTTTAAAGTTGAAAAATATTTAACCGGGCTTAAGTATAATAATATGGAAGGGGCGTAGGAATGTCACACAGTACCTAGATATTTCTTAACAGAAATGCCAAAAAAAGTACAGGGTTTTTGGTGGCACACAAGCAAAACCTAACCTATTTTTTGAGATGGTGGATCATCAACCTGTCTTAGCAAAATTTAAAATTGATTATTATGAACATGACTTGCATCAGGCAGCATTGGAAAGCCAACCCCAGAAATAAGTCAAGTAAAAGAAAAGAAATTAGTATTACCTCTTATATGCAATGACAGCACAGCATTTGGGGTTAATTTATTATTTAATAAATTTTTCGGTCAAAGTGATTTTGACACACTTCTCTTCTTATAAATAAAATCATTCTCCAAACCAAGAATGTCTCCCTCAACTGTTATCAGCCAAGCTCTGAATCGCTCCAAATTTTATGCAGGATTGGGAAAATGCAAAGGATGTCCTGGTTCTGAAATTATATGTTTAAAGAATATTTCTGTAGTGAATTTATACAAAATGTAGATATATCTAATACACCAATACTTTTTACCATAGAAAAGTTCTCATGCTAAAACAATAATGGTTGAAAAGTCCTCGGAATAATCTGATTTTAAACACTTGGCCACTTTGTACTATGAAAAGAATATCATTGATGAAAAGTTATTTTATAGGTACTCACCCGTGCAACCAGGCATACACCATCGTTTACTAGACATATTAACTAGGTATTATCTACTATCCTAACAAAAAAAAGGGTAATGATGAAATATAATAAGTAGATAGATAGCACGTAAATGTAAAAATAGCAAAAACAAACAATTTGTGTCCGAAATCCAAAACTAAACCACAAAACGATACAAAATGGTTGTCAACGGTCGTCAACACGTCGATTACACACCTTTGACACCTTTTCAAATGGCGGTCAAACCAAGCTGAACTACGCCACGGTCAAATCGAAAAGCAGCCAACTTCATGCGTATGCGATGATAGCGCGAATACGGAATAGCGAATCCGGAACTAGGATCCTGACGTCATTTCTCTACCAATGTTTTCTAAGTAAAAAAAAATAATTTAAAAAATTGAACTTTCTTTTTCTTATAGTAGAGCTTCATTTTTAGGTGTCTTCGGAAAAATAAATATATGCTCCGAATTTGCCTTGACAATTCGAAGCACGTACGAAGGTTGCTGTTTGTGAATCCGGAACTGGCCACTTACAAAAAAAAAATATTTAAAAAGATTCCATGCCCTGCCTTAGATTGACTTATTTTCCTTCGAGTGACTTGAGAATGATGCCTGAGAATGTCCCATTTGAAAATAGAACAGCAGTTGCTGTTCTATTTTCAAAATCTAACAGACTGAACGACAGCCTGCCAAGAAAAGTACTGGCCACATAAACTTTTTTAATAAGTACCATATATTTTCATGATATTTTCAAGGGCAAAATTCAAACTTAGAATGTTAAGTTTTCCGCTTTCTTTTATGTCATAATTTTTATTCATTGTTACTTTCCCGCGTATTTTAGTAAAAAAAATATTATAGTATGGTATTAACTAACAACGAACCTTTTGAACTTTTAGAAGCATACTTCACAAATAATAAATGCATTAGAACCATAGAAATCCCGACAGGCATACTCCAACGCGTAAAGTTCTAGAGCGTATGTTAGTAAATTTAAAACAGTATGGAAGTTACAATAGACCTCTTCTATGAGCACCGATGAACCAAGATACGGATTTGAATGTTTTATGCTATTTTGAAGCGGATCACGGAGCTTCAAGTAGAGAAGCAGCAAAAGAAATTAATATTTGTCAAAAATCAGTTATAAATGTTTTGAAAAGAAACAAATATAAACGTTACAAGAATGGCAGGATTGTCCAAACGCTACTGCTGGGTGATAATGGTCGCCGTTTAACATTCTGTAGGTGGCTATTAAGAAAATCAAGAGCAGATGCAGATGTTAACTTTTATAAAACAATTCTCTGGAGTGATGAGACAAACTTTTCCAATAATGGAATGTATAATCGTCTTAACCACCATTATTGGTCTGACAAAACTCTCCGCGTAACTGAAAGTCGTAATGAAGTTCGATTTTCGTTAATTGTTGGTGTGGTATCTTAGACAGTAAGGTAATATACATAGAGTTTTACAACGGCACATTGACCGCAGATAAACACATAGAAATAATAAAGAATCTCATCGACGCAATGGTTGATATGCCTCTGTCAATTTTAAGTAAATGATATTTTCAACAAAATGGGGCTCCAGTTCATAATAGTTTAATTACCAGGTCGGGTCAGTATTTATATGATGAATATTGATACTGGTACCGGGTCTTGGTTGTTATATGTATGTGGTGTCTTCGCTTGGTACCCAAAACACAAGCTAATGCTTAGTTTGGGGCCTAGACGTCGTTGTGATGTATATGTCATTATTATTATTATTGTTAATTACCAGGACTTTTTTTAGAAACTTTTTTAGAGAAAAATTAATTACTACACACGACGCGATAAAATGGCCGGCTAGGTCACCTGACTTGATTCAAATGGATTACTTTATTTGGGGATATATAAAAAATAATATTTATAAAAGACAATGTGATAATGTCCACGAACTACAAGAGGCTGTGCAACAAGCTATTTATAATATTCCCCCCCATACCATGCGCAAGGCAACGCGTGCGGTCTTGGGTAGATGTAGAAAATGTATATACCAAATTGGACTATATTTTGAATATTTAGATTAAATATCATAATATGTATTTACTTATTATTTTTATGAATTTCTTAAATAAATATTTTTTATGAATTTCACATACTGTTTCAATTTATTAATTGTTTATTTTTAATTTCATTCAAAGAATAAAGGTCATACAGCTATGCTAAACTTGAATAGGTGGAAGTTAAATCATTTCTTTTGTTTTTTGGGCATTACTAATAAAATTTATTTGAAACCATCTACCTTTAAATACAATACATTTTTTTTTTTAAAAACAAATCTGGATAAGTGCGTGTGAAATTATACAGAGCAAATAACTTGTGTTTCAACACAAACATAAATCGTCGAATTTCGTCTGTTTCCAGTAACATAAAAAAAATGTGTCATACAATTTTTTGTTCGCTATAGACAGGTACAACAGGTTTGAAATCAAGAGTAAACAAGATCATAACAAAATAAGAAAGGCAGTTTTTTCATAGAGATCTCTCACCAAAAGCATTTAATAATCAGTGCCTGAAATGGCACTGAACTGAGAAAAAGGTAGATATTCCATTAATGCTTTCCATTTGGTTAAGTATTTCTCAAATACTTCAAACGAAAGCTGGTGCCAATGTCAGGCAAGTCCTTCCTGAGCGTGATAGAAAACCATGGACTTGGATGATGACGAAACGATAGTGTCCTAATACTAATTGCTGCATACAACGAGGTAATACTGACAGCCTTTTCGGCACTCTATTGCACGGCACTGATTTAGATCATATCTCTTATTTGTAGGTATTTTAAGTTTTTAATTAGTTTTTAATTTAATATAAACTTATGTATCTTTATTGTGATGAGATAAATGTAAAAGGAATAAAAATAACATTAAAAATAATACCTTAATAGTTTATTTTAATTAATATACATTTTATTTTTTAGCAACAGTATCAAATGGCTTCCACGCCGATACAAAATCAAGAACCTTCTTTCTTTGATGATCACCATACTCTCTTTGGGGGTTTTTCCATAAATTATGATTCAAATCAAGTATCCCGCCAATTATTTCCTGAAATGTAACACTAGGTTATTAAATAAAGCTCACACAATGTCGAAGGTAGTTATAAAGGATCTATATGCTATTATATACATTTGTTGCTATGAATACAGAAGAGGGCTTGTTCTGAGTTGCGCTGTGTCAGAATACTGATAATGACTAGATAAAAAAGTATATTGTAGGTGAGAATATTCTAGTTAATATGAATTAAAATGCTATTCAGTTACATTCATTTTGATAGAATAAATTGCATATATATAATTTTTCTTTAGTCATTTTACTTTGGTAGTACCTATTGAATGAATTCTAAAGTAAACTGGGCGACATGTACTTCGTGTAACTAAAAGTAATTGACTAATTTATTTTACTAATTTATTTAAAAAAATAAATCGCAAAACGTCGCTTGCAATTTTAGCTTAATCTCTCTTCACCTTAAATAATTTGGAATAGTTTTTCAATAAAACCGTTGACGCAAGAGGAAACATATAATTATTTTAGACCAAATTAAGAAAAAAATAAGTTCCTTGGAACTTAGTTTAGTCAAAGTTCAGTGTCAACATTTATTGTTAATTTCCAGGTGTATAATGCCTGCATTTTTACAATTTAAGTCTGATGTATTATAACAAGTACAAAACCAAATTAACATGAATTTTAATTGTTATAATTAATGCATTATAGCCGTACATTGTCTCTGTTGACATGATAAGAAAGATTTTTCTAAAAGAAGCTTATATTTAAAAAAAAACACTTAACTAAAAAGTCTATAAAGCTCAGGAGTGTAGCTATTAAAATATTAATACTTTGAAATATATACTCAGTAGTAGCAGTAGATAATTTTTATCAGTAATGGTTTGCGTACTTGCAAATAAAAATCATTTAAAAAAAAAAAAGAAATATGTTTCATTCACTTTTGACATGCAATTTCTTATTAATAATTTGAGCAATATTATCAAATAATACTTTTCGATAATATTTTTTATTCACAATAACTAAAAGGCACAAACTTTTATCTATTTAGCAGACTGTTGATGGCAGTTAAAATGTTAATAAATATTACCTCTGCAAAAGTTCTTGGAAATAGCTGTTGATCTTCTATTACATGTGCGAATCCAGGTTCCATTCCAAAATCTATCCAAAAGTATGGCAATCCTTTAGGTACACATTTTCTAATGTTTTTTCCTTTTAAATCTACAACTTTCTTGTTCATAGACCATTCTGCTTCACACTCTAATAGGGCTTTTTTGAAGTAAATCGATGCCATATCACCAACATCTCTTGGCATAGGGACACAATTTATGACCAAATGGGGATATTTGTGTAGTCTTGTCGCCGTCTCGTAAAACACAACATCTTGATCCTGGGAGTTAAAAAACTGTGTAAGGGCTTTCCTGTAGTCCTGGAAATATCAAAGTTAAGAAATCAATAGGGCACATGAATATTTATATTAGTATTTAAAAATAAAGAATCAACTTTAAATACTAATGCTGAAAGCTTTTTTTAAATGGTACCTAATAACTTTGTAATAAACATTCAAACATAAATATTAAAGAGAGAGCCTATATAGAGATATTACCCCTCCATATGGTTATATAAAATAGTGTAGGATTTAGTTTTGCAAGAATGATACAGGAAAGAACCTTTGACAGCTTATTTTTTTTTTTATTCTACAACCAGATTTTGTTTTTGAATCTGTTATCATAACAAATCTATTTCCATATATTTTTGAGAAAGATAATATTTTCAATATTGAGTCACTTATCCTAATTATAATTAATAATAGTTGGTAATAATAACTGGGACACATTACACATTTAGTCCTAAACTATACAGAGTGTATTAGATCTAATATTTTATGTATTTATAGGATCAGGTTATCATATACACCCAAAAAAATAGAATTTTAGAAAGAGTGACAACAGAGACTAAAAAATTTAATTTAGACTTCTTCAACAATAATCGTCATATTTCAAAAAAAAATCCAAAAAACATTAATAAATTCTACATGTCAACCTTCCTTTTGAGCGACTTCGTCCATTGGTGTCAATAATACTCCTATCAGTTCGGTAGTTTTTGAGTTTATCACGTTCAGACAGATAGACAGAGGTGGCGGGGGACTTTATTTTATAATATGTAGTGATGGCAAATAACATAATATAAGTAAAAAAATTTATAAGCCAGAAATAATGTTTATTTAAATAAAAATTAAATAATTCAGTCTCTTCTTTCTTTCCTATCCTGCATGTTTCTCGTTGTTGGTGTCATACAATAAAATAAACCTATTATTAAGACCTTTAAAATGACATATGTCACAAGTTGATACACCCCTGGGTACAAAACCGCCCATTGTCTTTTGATTTGTTCAAGACTGTTGCGATTGTGACTGACTGATTGGCCAAGTGGTTAGATACCCACCTACAGAACTAAAGGTCGCGGGTTCGATTCCCGCCCGGGATATGTATTTGTCATATATATTTATATATACAAAATAGTTATATATGTATATCTTCATCTTCATCAGCCCATTTTTACCCCAGTGCAGGGGCTTATGCCTTCCCCAGGGTGAGGGGGGCTTGGAGCTTAAATCCACCACGCTGCTCCACTGCGGGTTGGGGATTGTAACGACCGCCATCTATTGACAGCATTCGGGACCGACTGCTTACGCGCTCTCCAAGGCACGGAGTCAGTGATAGTTATGTACTTAAGTCAGAAAAAATCATTAGTACACGCCCGGATTCGAACCATGACCCTATGGCCTTACCATTCTGGGACATTAATTAGTAGGTTTGAAGGAGTTTGTTCAGTTGGCATGCTCAGTATACCACCTGTGCCATATCTTACTTTATATCCATCACTATTATTATAGTCTTGGGGCATTTTCCTTTTAAGCCTGTGGATCATCTGGCTTTTTTCATCAAAACTTTTTTTAAATTTGTTTGGGTGGTTTGTAATCCTTTTTTTGTAAGTTTTGGTATGTCGAAGGATTTACCGTCTGACACAATAAATTATTAGGGCGCGGTGCAGTTGTTTATTTGTTATGAACCAGGGTGCATTTGTTATTATCCTGAAAATTTTGTTTTGGAACCTTTGCACAATTTCAATATTGGAATGAAAGGCTGTACCCCAAAGTTGGATCTGATAACTCCAGATTGGTTTGAGCATCGCTTTATACACTAGATATTATATATTGGCAAACAATATAAATATTTTACACCCAGACATGAAACAAACATGTTAATGCACACAAATGTTTGTCCTGGACGGCATCAAAGTGGAGATCTTTGCATTTCCAACAACTCTACCAATCCGTCAGTGAACATTGTGATTGAATACAGCACATAATAGCTTTCACATTTATAATACAAATTTTATTGAAATATTGCAGAAAAATCTTTTTAAACATCTTACCATAATTTCCTCCCATATATCTTCATCGACACCAGTAACACAAGTAACATGTTGTACTGTTGATATAAGGCATTGGCCTTCCACGAGAGACCTCCTTGATGGTACAGCCAAATACACTTTATTACCACAACTAACCATCAAATGCTTAAGCATATTCTTCGAACCCACACAATATTCACAACCTTCAATAGATTTCTCAATTTTAGTATGTTCCATGATTGCTCTTTGTTTATCCCTTTCATCTTCTTTAGCAGCATTTACATTCTTTGATATTTCATCAGTGAATATGTCTTCCAGATCATCGTTTGGGTTTCTATGCTTTGACGCTATTCTAGCTAGCTGCGCATCATTGTCATAATTATTACTATACTTTTCTTGTTCAAACTGAAATCAAAAAATCAATTGCATTATTATTGAAAGTAAATGACTGACTGACTAAAACTGATGAGTTTTTTTTCTAATGTATCTAATATTAAAGTAGTTTTTTTCTAATGTATTTTTAAACTCGTCAGTTCGCCTACTATGGAAAACATCAATGCCGATTAGAATTGGATTTACGGTTCTTTCTAAGTTAAATGCTGAATTGATTGAAACAATATCTCAAAAAATACAAAATACATTTTAAAAATATGTAGAATAATCCGCAAACATGGAATAGCATTTTGGGAATAGGTGCAAAAAAAAATCATTACTATGAATTTGAAATTTCACTAAAATTGTTTTATTTTCTAGTGCTAAGTACCATGATGAATGGCTGTACTCTATGTATATGTTACTATTGAACTTTTCTAGTATGAAATCCTAAAACAAAATCAACTGATATCCTAGCAGTAGGAAATGACATTTGCCACTAGTCATACATTATCTAAATATCAACAAGGCACGGAATCTATGTAATTATGGTCATGGATATGGGTAAAAATACGCGTTTTCTTACTCAAGATAGTTTTTAAGTATTTATTTTGCATCTAAATTGAGTTCAAAAATAAAATTAACCTTCATTCATATATGTATATAAATTTGGAAAACATTAGAACAGTTATATAAACAACTCCCGAAGCAGAATATGTTTGACAATTTTGATGCATTTTTAACTTTTAGTGATTATAATATAACTATGTGGTGCAAAGTGAACCACATTTTTTCTTTATGGATAGTATAGTAAACCGTGAATAAAAAGGGCTATTGACTGAGACATTGTATGCACTTGCAAACACATTTAACTTGTGTTGACCTTCAAATTGTATATGTAATTAAAATAGGTAGCTGTTTTATTTTGTAGATGTTCATTATTGATTCTTTTATGTATGAATCTACTTAATACATGATACAAGTTTTTGACACTTTAGAAAGTGGATATAAACTATTTTTTTTTGGTTTTTCGATTTTATATTTTGTATAGGACATCTGGATGCCTGGCCACAAGGCAAAGCAATAAAATGTATAGGTATATTTATCTAATATCAGTGTCAAATGTTAACTTTCAATTTTAAAATAAAGTCCATTTTGCAAAGTCACAGTTGTCTATGAATTA
This sequence comes from Luffia ferchaultella, assembly GCA_949709985.1. Taxonomy (NCBI): domain Eukaryota; kingdom Metazoa; phylum Arthropoda; class Insecta; order Lepidoptera; family Psychidae; genus Luffia; species Luffia ferchaultella. The sequence goes on from OX453251.1 coordinate 9,119,413, forward strand.
TTTCAAAACATAATTTTTTTTCCTTCCTGAAAGGATTTTCAGTATTTAAATTACGTATTATTATAAAATAGAATAAGCTCATTGCTATGTTACCATTTGTGATAGTGAATATTTGTCATCATTCCCAAAATATTTAGCTCTTTCTCCTTGATGATGGGTTTCGGATTTTCGTTTTCCACCTTTACTATTAGCATCACCTACACTAGACTTAGTCAAAGGCCTGCTGTTGCCTGTAATATTTGTTGATGTCAAGATAATATGTTTATCTTCTTCAACTGATCCTGCATCAGGATTTAATTTCCTATAATTTCTTGCATCTTCTAATTTTACTCTAAGCTCATTGACTAGTTTAGTATCTCCCATTATTTCCGCTTTAACAATTCTAGCAGCTAATTTGTTCATTTTTTCTTCACTTAAATATTTGTTATCTGCAGACGTTTCTACACATGTAGAAGACTGAGATGATGACGGTCTTGTATTCTTATTTTGTGTTGATTGTTTATCATGTCTATGGGACTCATTTTGACTCTCATTTGATTGCCTCCAAGTGCCTGTTCTGTTGTATTTTGATGACTCATCTTTTGATAATCTTTCATTTGGTCTTTTCCATGGTTCAGTTTCTTTTTTACTGTCATATCCCTTTGTTTTTTGACCTTTAAAGTAATCATCGTCATCATTGCTGGGTTTGATGAATGGTCTTGATTTTCGAAACAAATCGGGCGTTTGTGGTAAACCAGATCCACCATCTTTCCAATAAGGGTTTAATTCTCTACAGCTAGTTGATGGACTGTATGAGTCAATGTGTCTCTTTTCTTTTTCTGTGTTCTGTGGTTTTATATCATCACGCGTGTATGTTTTGATCATACCACTCATAGACATCCAATCATCATGATCAGTCTGTTTGGATTTTACACTATCCTTTTCAACCCATTCATCAGAGCTTGAACTTGAACTGGATGACTGAAAAGAAATATTGAGGTATTTTACTTTCTACTACCTATTAAATTTAGGTAATATCTTAACATGTTGACTGTCCAAACAAATTTTACTACCTATGATTAGACATCCAATTTAATGTTTTGATTGTCTCTCCTTATAAAAATTGATTAAAAAAATTGCCAGACATTTGTTTTCTTTCTAGCCCATACGTCTAGCCCACAAAAACGAATAGTTTGTATTTCTCAATGGATTACATGTAATGCACGAACTTCATGGCTGATTCAAAAATACATTACATAATAATGCATGGACAATCAATGTGTTAACGCACATTATAAAAAAGAAAAAGTGTTTGTCTGAGTGTATGTTATTTTTTACAGCCTTACCACTGAAACAATCTTTGTGGGAGATATGAAAGGGAATAGTTGAAGAAATGGTCAGTAACATAGGTTGTTTATCTAGGTTGAAGGTTCCATGGGATATAAAATTTGTTGTTTTTGTACAAGTCAGCAAAGCAACGAAAAGGTAAAACGAAGGTGGAACGAAGAAGTAACACAGACTTTTGTTTATCCTGGTCAAAGTTCCCGTGCGATACAAAAATAATAACAATTATAAATCAATGACAAGAAAAGCTTCATCTTGTGATATGGACTAGTAATAGAAGTAGAATTCTAGAAGTGAAATAGATGAACTAAGTATGTGGAGTTTGTGAATACCAATTAACCAATAATGATTTATTCCTAAAAAGAACTAGATTTACTATTTAGTAGTTTAAAAAAAATATTTTCTAGTTTGCATTTTGAATCAGATCAGAAGACCTACTATGACAATATTAATCAAATTGTCATAAACCATGAGGGGTACTAAATTAACTTCTGCAAACAATTCAGGTAGGTACCTGGCAAAATTATACCAACAGGTAACCTATTAATTAATTTTTCAAGCAATTTTGAATTGTTTTTCAAGTTATTTAGCCATTTATATAAGAAATGACATTGCCTCTATGTTGTTTTGTTAGTTCAAGCTCAACAATAAAGCATAAACCAAAAAGGTAATTGAACTGAACAATTTCTTTCTTTCGGTTGCTCTTATGTGTTTAATCATAATGTAACAATTTTTTTAAATATAAATGATAAAAAACGGCAAGGAATATTACCAAAAGCAACGCTGAATAATCATATAAATTTGACAGATACAGCTCGTGCCAAACTTCTTGTTTGCTCTGAAGTCCAAGCAAGTAGCATCTTCGCTTCACTTAATCAGCCCATTTTTACCCTACTGCAGAGGCTTAGGTCTCCCCTAGAGTGGGGGGGTTTGGAGCTTAAATCCACTACGCTGCTTCACTACGGGTTGGGGATTGTAACGACCGCCATCTATTGATAGCGCCCAGAACCGACTGCTTAACGTGTTCTCTGAGGCACGAAGTCAGTGATAGTTATGTACTTAAGTCAGAAAAACTCATTGGTACACGCCCGGATTCAAACCATGGCCCTATGGCCTTATAAATTTGAGACAGGGTCGTTGCACTTTGGGCTATCACGACTCTTAGTAGAGTAGCATCACAGTAAGAAAAAGGGCACCAGAGGGTCATAGACATAGATACCTGGATTGCATGTGGCCCCATGTCATGGTAGAGAAAGTCTAGTAACCCTCATAATCGGTCAGTTGATCTTTCAGTAATGATTTGGCGAATGAAACACGTTCAAGTTTGATAATTTTTTTATGTCGTGACTTGCCTCGGTCAGTTACTTCATGTTAGGTAACTTGATCTTTACTTTAAGTTCACTTGTCATTAATTAACTAAATGAAGCACAAGAAATATACAAACTAGGTCCCATAATAAAACAAACTATTTAATTAACAATTAGTCCAAGTTTTTAAGAAGTGGTTCAGCTTATGTGTTCAGCTGCGGGGATGGTAACAGGGTAACATCATTATAAATACGAGGTGAAAGCTAATTTGAAATATTTCTGGACGTCCAAGGAAGGTTTAAAAGGTTCTAAGAAAATGTGAAGGAATTGCAAGGAAAAACAACAATAAAGTAAAAACAAAAGTAAAATTACATAAAAAATGTGGTAATATTGTAATGAATGGAACGGTACGGCTCTCCAAAACCAACTTTTAGAATTTTCAGAAACGTGCAAAAATGAAAATTTAAAAAGCTTTTTAATGCTCGTTGCTCCGCTCTGTTTCACTCCTCGCATTCACATGTAACAACTTAACCTATTGATTGAGAAATGGTGAACAATCAACCCACCTTGACCAAATTTCTTTATAGAAAAATAGGAACATACCTGACCTTGATTTTTTTTTACACATTTTAATCACTAAACCTAAAAAGTAGACTTAATAGAGGAGGGGCTGGCCATTTAAGGTCATTTTAAATTGTTTTGAGTTTTAAGTTCAGAGATGTCTAGGTGTTGGAATGTCGTGATGCTGTCCACGTACACTTGTCTATGATGCACTGTATTTAAATTTGAATTATGTTCTTTTACTTTTGATGTGCGATGTCATTACAGTTGTTATTGTAAAAACAATGAAAATATAAAAGTCATTTTTTTTTTCATATACAAGAATACACAATGTTTTCAAGTATTACGTTTTAATTAATTACTATAGCCGCTAGTCCACCCTATCAGTGGTAGCAGAGCGTTACGAATAAAAATAGTAAGTGAAATAAAAGTGAACAAAAATGAGCTCGAGTATCAGAAATATAGAACTGTTAAAAAAAACAAATTACGATACTTGGTGCTTACAAGCACAGGCGATTCTCATAAGATACGATTTGTGGGAATACGCTAGTGGTGAAAAAACGTTAGCGGCAACTGCGACTGCCGAAGAAAAGAGTGCGTTCCTAAAGGAAGACTTAAAGGCAAGGTCAGAGCTACTTTTACTTATATCTCCACCAGAACTTAAACAAATTAAAGGGTGTAATACATCCAAGGAGGTATGGGACAAACTAAAGGTTGTACATCAAAGTTCAGGGCCGGCAAGAAAGGCTACGCTATTAAAGCAACTAGTATTGAAGAAAATGACTCCACAAGAAGATGTGAGAGACCATCTCAGTAATTTTATGGATGTAGTAGGTAAATTAGAAGACATGGATGTCAAAATTCATCCAGAGTTGTTAAGCATAATGATGTTGTACAGTTTACCTACAAATTTCGATAGCTTCCGAACGGCAATTGAGTCGAGAGATGTTCTACCAAGTCCTGAAAATTTAAAAATAAAAATCGTAGAAGAATACGAAGCAAGAAGGCAAACCGAAGTGAGTGAACCTCAGACTTCAGAAGCATTCTACGCAAAGACGAAGAAAAGGGTATTTTGCAAAAATTGCAATAAGAAAGGGCATTCCACAGAAGCTTGTTGGTCAAAGAAGAGACCCAAAAACCCCAATAAAACTAAAGATCAAGAAAAAACATATAACATCTGTTTAAAAACAGGACCGTCGAAATGTAAAGGCAATCTATGGTGTCTTGACAGTGGCTGTACGTCACATATGACGGGTGATAAAAGTATACTCCATAACTTAGTACCCGCGACTGACACTCTAAAGCTAGCTTCAGAAAAGCATACGACTGAAGTTAAAGGAAAAGGAAAAGCCGAACTTTATACAAAGGATCGACGTTATAAAATTAGTCTTTCTGACACATTATACGTACCTGATTTGTCGAATAATCTAATTTCTACAAGCAAAATTACGGATCATGGCTATAAAGTTCTATTTGAAAAGGAACAAGCCAGTGTCACAAAAGGCGGTAAAACTATATTAAAAGCTAACAAAATAAATGGATTATACTATCTTGAATTTGATAAAACGGAAGAGACAGCAAACTTCACGCCTAGTGATGAAAGCGAAATTATGAAATGGCACAAGAAATTAGGTCACATCAATGAAAGAGACTTAAAAGAAATGGTTAAAAATAAAATGATGCGAGGACTCGACTTTAAAGAAAAAACTTTGGGTATCTGTGAGACTTGTATCAAAGGAAAGTTTTCCACTCTACCATTTCAAAGCCATGTACAAATAATCTCTACCGAAGTGCTCCAGATAATTCACAGTGACGTGTGTGGCCCATTTGAAAATGAATCAATGGCCGGATCAAAGTATTTCGTAACATTTATTGACGATTATACAAGATACTGCTGTGTATATTTCTTAAAAGAAAAGAGCGAAGTAATCGATAAATTCAAGGAATATAAAAACTATGTTGAACTGTTTCATAAGAAGAAAATTCAAAATCTACAATCTGATAATGGAGGCGAATACAGGTCTAAAGCATTTGACAAATTCCTCAAAGATAACGGTATAAGCCGAAGACTATCTGCACCTTATACCCCACAGCAAAATGGCATGAGTGAAAGGAAAAATAGGTCGCTGATGGATAAAGCCAGATGTCTGATGCTAGATGCCAATATCCCTGCAAAATTTTGGGCAGAAGCAGTAAACACTGCAAATTATTTGATAAATAGAAGCCCAGCAAGAGCTCTCAAAGGCCATTCCCCATATGAGAAATGGGTACAACGAACACCATCAGGAAATCACCTACACGTGTTCGGAAATAGAGCGTTTGTGATGGAAAAAAAACCGAAGAGGAAAATTCACAGCCAAAGCCACAGAAGGAGTATTCTTGGGATATGCGGAATATGCAAAAGGTTTTAGAATCTATATACCTGAAAGGAATGATGTTGTTATCAGCAGAGATGTAAAAGTAATAGAAAAGATGCATTATGGCGGTACTCCTGCTGAGAAACACGAAGATCTTACTCCAGAACCTGAAACAGAACAGATTGAAGTTGAAATTCCAGAAAAAAGAAACAAAATTAATGAGAACTTACCTTTTCAGGAACCTAATCCCCTTTATTCCAGCTCTGGTCAAGATCCTGTTGATGAACCATCTCCCTCAAGTGGAAGACCACAAAGAGACGTGAGACCACCAGCATGGACCAAAGATTATGAGTTAAGTCGCTGCGTGACCATGTCTACGTCAGAAAATAATGACGACTATGACTGCTCTTTACTCACATACAAAGAAGCTGTGACTGGCACTGACAGACAAAATTGGGAGAAGGCGATACAATCTGAAATGGAATCATTACAGAAAAATAACACCTGGGTATTAGTTGACAAGTCAGAAGCCAAAGGACACAAAATACTGTCGAACAAATGGGTATTTCGGATTAAAGATGACGGTACGTACAAAGCTAGATTAGTCGTACGTGGATGCGAGCAGAAAGGAAACCTGGATTTCGAAGACATTTATAGCCCAGTAGTAAGTCAATCTGCATTAAAAACTTTATTAGCAATTGCCGCATCTAGATCTTACTACTTCATGACATTTGACGTCAAGACAGCTTTCTTATACGGAGAGTTAAGAGATGAAGTTTATATGAAATTACCTGTTGGCTATGAGACTGACTGCAATACTACTGAAGTAGTTTGCCGATTACAAAAATCGTTGTACGGATTAAAACAAGCTCCATTTACATGGAACAAAACTTTTACCCAAGCGATGTTAGATTTAGGATTCAAGACAATCAAAACAGATCGATGCGTTTTCATAAACGAAGATAAGTCAATAATAATCGGACTATTCGTTGATGACGGACTTGTCATAGGAAAAGACAAGAAAAGGATCGAAGATATTTTAAAGAAACTTGAAACCAAATTTGAAATGAAAAAGAATGAAAATCCAAGTACATATCTGGGTATGGAAATAGAAAACTCAAAAGAAGGAATATTTCTTACTCAGAGATCCTACATAAACGACATACTGGAAAAATACAATATGAAAAATGCCAAACCTTGTGACACGCCTGCAAGTAGCGATTCAAAGTCGATACAGGAAACTGCCCAGGAGAAGGAATATCCCTATAGGGAAGCAGTGGGAAGTTTACTGTACCTGTCTACCAGAACCAGACCAGATATCGCACAAGCGGTCAATCTAGTTAGCAGGAAGGTCGAAAATCCCACTAGAGAAGACATCACAAAAGTCAAGAAAATATTCAAATATTTAGTGGGAACCAAAGAGAAAGGCATTTTGTTCAAACGAAATAAACCGATAGAGAACATCGATGCTTACAGCGACTCGGATTATGCTGGAGACCCATTGACGCGAAGAAGCACTTCTGGTTCCGTGCTAATGATAGCAGATGGACCAATATCATGGGCATCCAAGAGGCAGCCTATAGTAGCGCTATCGTCGACTGAAGCCGAGTACATAGCCGCAGCAGACTGTTGCAAAGAGGCATTGTATCTCAAATCTCTATTACAAGAAATAACCGGTTTGGACATAAAAATAAATTTGCATGTTGATAATCAAAGTTCGATTCAACTTGTGAAATCTGGATCCTTCAACAAAAGGTCGAAGCACATAGACGTGCGGTACCATTTTATACATGAACACTTTGTGCATGGATTAATAAATATTAGCTACTGTCCCACAGAATCTCAGTTAGCTGACGTAATGACAAAACCATTGTCAAAAGTAAAGTTTGAAAGACACTGTGCGAGATTAATGCATGCATAGAAACGTGTCTCGGCAACATGAGTGAACATCAGGAGAAGGTGTTGGAATGTCGTGATGCTGTCCACGTACACTTGTCTATGATGCACTGTATTTAAATTTGAATTATGTTCTTTTACTTTTGATGTGCGATGTCATTACAGTTGTTATTGTAAAAACAATGAAAATATAAAAGTCATTTTTTTTCTCATATACAAGAATACACAATGTTTTCAAGTATTACGTTTTAATTAATTACTATAGCCGCTAGTCCACCCTATCACTAGGTAGTATATAGGTATGTAGGTATTACTCATTTCGGTAGTATTTTACAATGTAGCCTGCTCAAAAGTTACAAAATAATTAATCAGGCTTATAGGGGAGGGGCATAGGAACCTCGTGCAGTGCATATTTTGTTAAGGAAATGCAAAAAAAATATATGGCTTATTGGTGGCTTATCGCTCCGCTTTGCTTCTCTCCTCGCATTATCACAAGCAAACCCTAACCAATTTTTTTAAATGATGGAACATCAACCTATCTTAGGTGGATTTCAAATTGACCATTGTTATGAAAAAAATTTGTCATCAGGAAGGCAGACCCCTCTTTTCTATTTAAGGTTTTTTTCGTGTTGTCGCATTTCTAAGAATTTTTGGGTTGGCTTTCCATTGTTGCCTGATAAAAATTGTGTACATAAAAATGATCAATTTGAAATGTGGCTAAGATAAGTTGATGGTCCATCATTTCAATAAAAATGGGTTAGGTTATGGTTTGTTTGTAAGAATGCGAGAAGCAAAGCGGAGCGACGAGCTTCTAATAAGCATTGTAATTTTTTTTCATTTCCTTAAAAAAATATTTACTGCATGAGGTTCCTACACCCCTCCCCCATAAGCTTGATTAAATATTTTGTAACTTTTCAGCAGGCTACATTGGAAAGTGCTGTTTTTTTATTATTAATACTCTTAGGCTACCACCCTAGTTTAAGGAAGCCAACCCATGAGAACTTTTTTTAACAATGTTTATATGTTTATTGACATTTATTTAAGCTTTGCTTTAGGTTGCTTTAAGTACAATTTCGGTGGAAAGGTCGGTGGGTACAATAGACTTTTAAAAATACTATGGAGAATTATACAGTAAATAAGTAATAAAATATTTACATTGTGTTTAATTCTATTTTTTTCGTTTTCGCGTTTCTTCTTCTCTTTCTTAGATTTCTTCTTGTGTTTATGTTTTTTTGCACGTTTCTCTTTCATGTTTTTTACTAAGATTTTATAGTTTATAACCACAAAACACAAATCTTATCAATTTTCTAAGCTATGTACTGTACTACACTGTATTTTGCCTGTTCTAATTGTACGTATTCGTTTTAAATTACACTTTAAATCGCTAACGAATATTTCTAATATAAAAATATTATACAAAAAATGACATCTGAAATTCTTCCACAGAATATAATCTGATCTGTGTAGTGTGTAGTGTGTACAGAAATGGTACAGAATTAGAAATGTGACAATCAATACTGATTCTATCTTTTTGATACAATACTGAAACAATCACATTTCGTTAAAAGATTTGAATCTTTTAACGAATAAGAATCTTTTAAGATAATTGATCGAACAAATGCGGAACGCTACATCCTGCGATCGAATTGAAACAAACGAACAAACGCAACATCGAACGACTCATATCCCTTAATTCTCTTATTAGTCTATGAAGAGCCGCATCATTTGAGTGCGTTATTCACTGCCTTACTTTGGAGCGGCTGTGTCTTTCTAAACTGTTCTGACAAAGCCATGTATAACGTACCTGTGTGTGTCGCACGACTAAGAGCGCAACGATGCGATGCAATTAGCTAGGGTACCTATTTCTGTGTTTAATGTTAGCAGAATAGGACAGAATTAAAATGAAATACGCTAAAATAAACAAAAAGTAAAGAATAGCAGTCCACTTTTATATAAAATAATTTATATCTAATAACAAGATAATATGATATTATTTTAGTAGGTATTTATAAATAATTATAAAAATTACAGCTTTATCCGCTGATTTCATTGGAAAACTTCATACAACTAAAAGCTATGAACTCGTAATCATTACGAGTTCAGTTTTTATTTGCGACTGTGGAAGTGGACTGCTGTTGTTTACTTTTTAATTATTGCGAAATATACATATACCTAAAACACAAAACGGTTGTCACGTGATCGACTATAAAACATGTGTGAGGTCTGTGTCTCCGCGAAAGCAGATTTCCACATGATTTTATATGATTGATTGATGATTCAAGCGGTCAATCTAGTTAGCAGGAAGGTCGAAAATCCCACTAGAGAAGACATCACAAAAGTCAAGAAAATATTCAAATATTTAGTGGGAACCAAAGAGAAAGGCATTTTGTTCAAACGAAATAAACCGATAGAGAACATCGATGCTTACAGCGACTCGGATTATGCTGGAGACCCATTGACGCGAAGAAGCACTTCTGGTTCCGTGCTAATGATAGCAGATGGACCAATATCATGGGCATCCAAGAGGCAGCCTATAGTAGCGCTATCGTCGACTGAAGCCGAGTACATAGCCGCAGCAGACTGTTGCAAAGAGGCATTGTATCTCAAATCTCTATTACAAGAAATAACCGGTTTGGACATAAAAATAAATTTGCATGTTGATAATCAAAGTTCGATTCAACTTGTGAAATCTGGATCCTTCAACAAAAGGTCGAAGCACATAGACGTGCGGTACCATTTTATACATGAACACTTTGTGCATGGATTAATAAATATTAGCTACTGTCCCACAGAATCTCAGTTAGCTGACGTAATGACAAAACCATTGTCAAAAGTAAAGTTTGAAAGACACTGTGCGAGATTAATGCATGCATAGAAACGTGTCTCGGCAACATGAGTGAACATCAGGAGAAGGTGTTGGAATGTCGTGATGCTGTCCACGTACACTTGTCTATGATGCACTGTATTTAAATTTGAATTATGTTCTTTTACTTTTGATGTGCGATGTCATTACAGTTGTTATTGTAAAAACAATGAAAATATAAAAGTCATTTTTTTTCTCATATACAAGAATACACAATGTTTTCAAGTATTACGTTTTAATTAATTACTATAGCCGCTAGTCCACCCTATCACTAGGTAGTATATAGGTATGTAGGTATTACTCATTTCGGTAGTATTTTACAATGTAGCCTGCTCAAAAGTTACAAAATAATTAATCAGGCTTATAGGGGAGGGGCATAGGAACCTCGTGCAGTGCATATTTTGTTAAGGAAATGCAAAAAAAATATATGGCTTATTGGTGGCTTATCGCTCCGCTTTGCTTCTCTCCTCGCATTATCACAAGCAAACCCTAACCAATTTTTTTAAATGATGGAACATCAACCTATCTTAGGTGGATTTCAAATTGACCATTGTTATGAAAAAAATTTGTCATCAGGAAGGCAGACCCCTCTTTTCTATTTAAGGTTTTTTTCGTGTTGTCGCATTTCTAAGAATTTTTGGGTTGGCTTTCCATTGTTGCCTGATAAAAATTGTGTACATAAAAATGATCAATTTGAAATGTGGCTAAGATAAGTTGATGGTCCATCATTTCAATAAAAATGGGTTAGGTTATGGTTTGTTTGTAAGAATGCGAGAAGCAAAGCGGAGCGACGAGCTTCTAATAAGCATTGTAATTTTTTTTCATTTCCTTAAAAAAATATTTACTGCATGAGGTTCCTACACCCCTCCCCCATAAGCTTGATTAAATATTTTGTAACTTTTCAGCAGGCTACATTGGAAAGTGCTGTTTTTTTATTATTAATACTCTTAGGCTACCACCCTAGTTTAAGGAAGCCAACCCATGAGAACTTTTTTTAACAATGTTTATATGTTTATTGACATTTATTTAAGCTTTGCTTTAGGTTGCTTTAAGTACAATTTCGGTGGAAAGGTCGGTGGGTACAATAGACTTTTAAAAATACTATGGAGAATTATACAGTAAATAAGTAATAAAATATTTACATTGTGTTTAATTCTATTTTTTTCGTTTTCGCGTTTCTTCTTCTCTTTCTTAGATTTCTTCTTGTGTTTATGTTTTTTTGCACGTTTCTCTTTCATGTTTTTTACTAAGATTTTATAGTTTATAACCACAAAACACAAATCTTATCAATTTTCTAAGCTATGTACTGTACTACACTGTATTTTGCCTGTTCTAATTGTACGTATTCGTTTTAAATTACACTTTAAATCGCTAACGAATATTTCTAATATAAAAATATTATACAAAAAATGACATCTGAAATTCTTCCACAGAATATAATCTGATCTGTGTAGTGTGTAGTGTGTACAGAAATGGTACAGAATTAGAAATGTGACAATCAATACTGATTCTATCTTTTTGATACAATACTGAAACAATCACATTTCGTTAAAAGATTTGAATCTTTTAACGAATAAGAATCTTTTAAGATAATTGATCGAACAAATGCGGAACGCTACATCCTGCGATCGAATTGAAACAAACGAACAAACGCAACATCGAACGACTCATATCCCTTAATTCTCTTATTAGTCTATGAAGAGCCGCATCATTTGAGTGCGTTATTCACTGCCTTACTTTGGAGCGGCTGTGTCTTTCTAAACTGTTCTGACAAAGCCATGTATAACGTACCTGTGTGTGTCGCACGACTAAGAGCGCAACGATGCGATGCAATTAGCTAGGGTACCTATTTCTGTGTTTAATGTTAGCAGAATAGGACAGAATTAAAATGAAATACGCTAAAATAAACAAAAAGTAAAGAATAGCAGTCCACTTTTATATAAAATAATTTATATCTAATAACAAGATAATATGATATTATTTTAGTAGGTATTTATAAATAATTATAAAAATTACAGCTTTATCCGCTGATTTCATTGGAAAACTTCATACAACTAAAAGCTATGAACTCGTAATCATTACGAGTTCAGTTTTTATTTGCGACTGTGGAAGTGGACTGCTGTTGTTTACTTTTTAATTATTGCGAAATATACATATACCTAAAACACAAAACGGTTGTCACGTGATCGACTATAAAACATGTGTGAGGTCTGTGTCTCCGCGAAAGCAGATTTCCACATGATTTTATATGATTGATTGATGATTCCATATGACTACCTGATAAAATCCACTGCGTGTTGGGGACTGTAACGACCGCCATCTATTGACAGCGTTCGGGACCGACTACTTAACGTGTCCTCCGAAGCACGGAGTCAGTGATAGTTATGTACTTAAGTCAGAAAAACTCATTGATACACGCCCGGATTTGAACCATGGCCCTATGGAGCCTTATAAATTTGAGACAGGTTCGTTGCGCTTTAGGCTATCACGACGCTGTCAATACCTAGATGGCGGTTGTTAGAGTCCCCAACCCGCAGTGGAACAGCGTGGTGGATTTAAGCTCCAAGCCCCCTCCTCACCCTGGGGGAGGCCTAAGCCCTTGTAGTGGGGTAAAAATGGGCTGATGAAGTGAAGAACTAATAGAATCACACCGCAAACAAAATATGAACGGATGCTGTAACTGTGACAGAATCAACATATTGTTTCGAACGGTGTGGCTCAGTGTGGCCGACGACATTAGCGTCAAAGTGATTCAATCAGGTATTAATAAATGATTCTATCAGTAAAAATCGGTGATCGACACATACCTACACAGAATCCTTAGAATCTTCTTTGATTCTGATTTATTGTCATTGAGATGGTCATTGATTCGATCTTCTTCTTTTATCTTTGGCAATTATTTTGAGAGAGATAATTTTGCCATTGTCGAGTAGGTTTTTAATATTATAAAATAATGAACATTAACGATGGCAATGTTGTAGGTACGGATGTTTTCTTCAAAATACCGTCAGGAGCTAAGACACTCCACGGAGGTTTACGATTTCACCACATATAAAAATTTGGTCATGTGGCCACTTAGATATTGTAACATCATGACTTGAGTACCTACCTACCACGTACAGTTCCAATCAAACATTATGGCGGATGTAAACATAGGCACAAGCGGCACAAGTCGCGTCGCAGTAACCAGTTTTAGGTGTAGCGGGACGCAGTGGAGCGAGGGGCATACGACTGAACTTGCGCAAGCACGCTTAAAGCGTTGTATTCCGATCCGCCATTTTGATTGGAACTAAGTAGGTATATCAACATCAACACGATAGGTCTGCGATTGGTGGTTTCGTACATATTATAGATAAGTATTAGCTTTTAAATTTTTTGTTGTATGGTCATATAGATATTGTTATCAAATCAGTTTTGGGTACCAACACGATAGCTCTGCGATTGTAGGTTTCGACAATACTAGCTTTTAATTTGTTCATGTGGTTACCTACATATTAAAATATGAAGTTTGCGTACCTACCTATCAACACGATAATCGTCTGCGATTGATGGTTTCGAAAATATTAGCTTTTAAAAATTTGATTGGGATCATGGAACTAATAAGTACTACTTAGGATAGATTATGATGCATAATTGTTCCGCTTATAGAAAAATCTATCGACGGTAAGATGAAAGGATGACAAAATAAGAAACGTTCGCCCTTCCCGTGATAACGAACACCCGGTAAAAATCGATATCCGCCAGTAAGATATTTATGACAATATATACATGATAATATAAGTAATCGACGGTAAAAAAATCCATAGTAGATGTAAATATCTAAGCGATAGATTTGTTACGGGAATAGACCTAGAGCAATGGCCTAGAGTTTATTTAAATCTATTTCCTAACGAGAATGGCTAGTAATTATTTGTTACGGATTATTAGATTAATAGAACCACAGAACCTAGTTTTACAATTTGATAATTATTAGATTCAATAAATCTTACTTACCCTTCGTAGTGTATCAAGTGTATGTATCTATAATAGATAGATAGGTACGTATTAAATTTTTTTTTGTGTGCAAGTCTTAAGTGCAAGTATTCAGTTACACTAACAAAGTTAATTTATTTTGTCAATGTTTCCTTTTATTTATTTATTTGTACTAATTCTGTAACAATCGTGTAATAATAGGGTACTTATACTGACCAAAGTAATATTTTGTAGTTTTCAAACATAAACCTATAGGAATACTGGACGTAGCAACGCGAACTTGAACCACTTCATTGAACACACTTAACCGATTAATTGTTTTGGTTGTTCAGTGACAGAGTCAAGTTTTTATTAAGTCTGTACTTTCAGATTTCTAAACTGACATATTAGACAGTACATATAGGTACATACCTATACCTGCATGTACACTACTAGTAGTGTAAAATTGGGGAGTCTGGCTCACATTTTGTATGGTATATAATTGGGGAGTCTGGCTCACTTTTTCGTTATTTGCTGAAAACCGTGGTCCGTTTTAAAAGTCTCGCTTCGCTCTCACGGACAACGGTTTTTCTGCAAATGCTAAATGAACCAGAGTTCTCAATAATTTTTCTCGGAAAACACGATCTCTCATTTTGAGGTGAAAGAAATTTTATAAAACACTCACCGTTACGACAACCGATAACTTTAAACACATGACAAATTTCATCACCAACAAAATTTTTACTCTTAAATATTTTACTATAAGTCACAACACGACAACACGAGTTGATTGCAGGACGTCGATTTACTAAATGGTAAATCAAGTATGTCCCTACTCTACACCTAATCCCAATTAAAAAACCGGATAAGTCCGTTTAGCATATATTATTGAATTTTACTTCAAGAACGTTTTTTAATTTTATTAATTCTAATATATTATTTCGAACAATATAAGTAGATGAAAAGAAATATACTTCTCACTAGAACTATAATAATTTTTTTATAACAACTTTGTCACCTAAGATTAACTAAATTATTTAAAAACTTATGCATTAATTATTACGCTGTTTTTTTTTATTCGATTGTATTTATTTCATTAGAACTACAATAATTTTTTACAACCTTTTTTCTCGTATAAATTGCTTAATTAATTAAAACTATAAAATGTTTTCTTACTTAATATTATTGCTGTAATATCGTATTCAATTTAACTTTAAAAAAAATATTTTGAAATACAGATTTAGACCCTTTCGGAATACTTACACACTTCCATTAAAAGTAATAAGGACTTTTGTTCCAAATTATGAATGAATTATTGTTTTGACAAAGACACGTGTATGGTACAGTTAACAATACGTTTTATCAGCGTTTGAGAAGTTACAATTTTATTATTTAAAAGAGTCTATTTATGAAATAATATAATAAACTTTAATAGAATAAACATAAATGACGATCAAGTAATTGTTCACGACTTTATTAATAAATACTAACTGACTGAAAAAAAAGCTGATGACATATTTTGCAAATTTACAAAAAAAAAATTAAAATATTATAAAATATTTGTATGTATAGAAACTTAAAAAGTTTTTTTTGATGTTGTGTAATGATTAAATAGTTTAAATTAAAAAATATTTTTTATATTTCTCGTTGACTGTGTACATCACACATCAAATATTTCATTCACAAGTGTTTCACTGTGTTAAGACTTTGGTTTCAAATTATGAATGAATTATTGTTTTGACAAAGACACGTGTATGGTACAGTTAACAATACGTTTTACCTGCGTTTGAAAAGTTACAATTTTATTATTTAAAAGAGTCTATTTATGAAATAATATAATAAACTTTAATAGAATAAACATAAATGACGATCAAGTAATTGTTCACGACTTTATTAATAAATACTAACTGACTGAAAAAAAAAGCTGATGACATATTTTGCAAATTTACAGAAAAATTAAAATATTATAAAATATTTGTATGTACAGAAACTTAAGAAGTTTTTTTGATGTTGTGTAATGATTTAATAGTTAAAATTAAAAAATATTTTTTTATATTTCTCGTTGACTGTATACATCTAACATAAATGTTAAGAATGTTTCATTGTTTTAACTATGACACGTGTAAGTTTTTCGTATCTTTAACCCTGAACGAACAAAAATGCTTTGTACATGCAAAGTGCTAAAAATGGCTTTAGGAAATAAGTTTCTCATGTTTTATGATTTTCAAGTCTCGACTTGCGTTTATAAAACGGAACTGGGTTACGATAATTTTTTTCTATCATGTTTTTATAGTTTTGTTTTTAAACCTTGAAGACAGTTTACACGTGTACCAAAGCGTATATAAGCCATATTGCAAGCTTATTCGACACCAGTCTACGATAGGCGAAGTTCCTAGTAGTAACAAAAATACAAAGTGTTCTTGCAAAAACCAAACACCAAGTAATACTTCAGTGTTCCCATGGCTGAAATGTGAGTATAAAAATGTAGGTATATTACATTATTTTCAAACTTTTATAAATATTCATTATATTTTTTATAAAATGTTATTTCATGTTTTTATAGCATTAATTTTTTACTGATTATACTACGTTGAAAATTGTGTTTAAAAATTTGATTACGATATTAACATTCTATATAAATTATGGTTGTGATTTTTACGTAGGTGAAAGCATGCATGATTATAATAGAAGCGGAAAAATATGTGTGTTTTTTTTTCTTTTATAAATACACATTATATTTTTATGAAAATGCTCATTTGTTACTTTATGTTTTACGTTAATTTTAACTGATTATATTACATCGATTATTGTGTTAAATTAATTACGATATTAGATTTTCTATAAAAACTACGACTTTGATTTTTAGGTAAAAGTCTCCACGATTGTAATAGATATTTCATGTTTTTATAGCACTAATTTTTTACTGATTATACTACGTTGAAAATTGTGTTTAAAAATTTGATTGCGATATTAACATTCTATATAAATTACGGTTTTGATTTTACGTAGGTAAAAGCATGCATGATTATAATAGAAGTGGAAAAATATGTGTTTTTTTTCTTTTATAAATACACATTATATTTTTATGAAAATGCTCATTTGTTATTTTGTGTTTTACGTTAATTTTAACTGATTATATTACATCGATTATTGTGTTAAATTAATTTTCTATAAAAACTACGACTTCGATTTTTAGGTAAAAGCCTCTACGATTGTAATAGAACTGGGAAAAAAAATTGTATATTGCGTAATTATTTTAAGTGGTCTTGTTTTTTATTTGTTATAGAAACCTTCCAACTATATTCGATTCTGATGAGGGTTTATCATCGATATCACCTAGTACATCTAAAAATTTAAAACGCAAATCATCTAAGAAATGTTTAAAGAAAACACGCACCGATTTCATGAAGGATCTTTTCGGAGACGAAAGTGATACTGAAATATGTGTGAAGAAAACTGAATTATCGGGTATTTTATGGAAGCGAGTTGCTAATGGAATGACAAAACAGACTGAAAACAATGCGAGTGGAGAATTCTTTTTGGAATTAAAACTTTACTATACGTCCGAAATCGAGAAATCACCAGATGATATTCGTTGGAAATTCGCTTTGATAAATACGAAAATTAAATTACAAAGAGAGTCTGATGACTTTAAATATTTGCAACGTCTTTTATTGAACATAAAAGAGAAATTTGCAAAATCTGAAGCACAATTTATTCCTGAAAAGAAAAAGTAAAATATTATTTTCTTAAACTTACTGATTTAAATAACGTGTTATTTTCATACTTTATGTATTTCGTGTAATAGAATATAAGCCTACATTGTAATCAGTGTATTTTTTAATTAAAGATAAAAATTAGATTTTCTAGGTTTTAGTATAAATTAACGAGCAATGCTTACAAAGTAAATAGTAGATAACTTGGTTTACATATGGTATTGTATTACCTATTTTTTTTTTTTACTTTGGATGCAATCTGATAACACTACATATTTTGATTTTATTATTGTGCACTACGATATTTTATTAATATGACGAATAAAATATATTGTAATATTTGTGGTATAAATGTTACAAAGAAAATATACTATGCTCATCTAGAACAAACTTACATAAAAAAAATTGTTTGTTACAAAGCCACATTGATAATGTACGGCTTATAGATTCGGCATTTAAAAACAGACTACTTTCTTTTAGAATAGATGGTATTCATGATAGGTATTTACTTCCAGAAGATTTTTTAAATGATGTACGAGTTTCGGTGAATAAGTTAATTAAATATATTCTTCATCAACATAATAGCTGTAAAATAAATTTTGAATTGTTTTGTTATTATTCTTTACCACACCAAATAAAGACCGAGTTGAAATCATTTACAGTGAAGTATAAGAAATTTTATCACAATACTGATATCAATGAATATTATAACCATGTTAAAGCTACACTCATTCGGAAATGTAGCGAATTTCAATTAAAAGATTCGGGTTGGTTTATTTCCAGTGTATCTCATCTTGAAATGAATATAAATAAATACACACCATTACGAGGGGGTTCTTACATACCATTACCTAAAAATATTCAGAGTACGAAAAGTTGTTTAAACATTAAAAACACTGACTCTCATTGTTTTTTATGGTGTGCAGTTGCATCTTTATTTCCAGTGAAAAAAAATGGTACACGCACTGCATCATATCCAGATTACAAACAAATATTTAAAATAGATGGGATGAATTTTCCTCCTACTAATAGAGATATAAAGATATTCGAAATGAATAATCCAACATTTACAGTAAATATTTACGGATTAGATTCAAAAAATCAACTTGTAGGCCCGCTCTACAAGACAGAATATCGTAGTATAAACCATATTAATTTATTATATATAGAAAATTCTCAACATGGGCATTATTGTTTAATAAAAGATTTTGAACGGCTTATTAGACACCAAATAACGAGGCATAAAGGCAAAATATATTTTTGTGATGAGTGTATGTTATTTTTTTCCTCATATGATAGTATGGAGATGCATAATTGTGCTCGAATTAAAACGGTATTGCCCAGACCTGGTACAATCTTACAATTCACTCACTACGAGAGATTGCAACGTATTCCTTTCGTTATCTATGGTGATTTCGAAACTATGTTATTACCTCTTAATAACAACCAGAACTGTGAAACTAAATACACAAAATTAACAAAAAGACACGTACCAATAGCATTTGCTTATTATATATGTTGTGCATATGATTCGAGTTTAAATAAATTCATTTCATATCGAGGAAAAGATTGCGTTCATATATTTGTAAAGTCATTAACGGAACATGTTAACGAAATTCATAGAATTAATACGACTGAAAAGAAAAAAATGATTCCGTTATCATTGCAACAACAAATTGAATACAATAGCGCCACTCACTGTTATATATGTAATAATTTACTATTGGGTGATGTAGTTCGCGATCACTGTCACAGAACAGGCGTATACAGAGGCGCAGTACACTCACATTGTAACTTGCTTTTAAAGACTTGTACGTTCATTCCATTTTTCTTTCATAACTTAGCGGGGTATGATTGTCATTTATTTATAAAAGAGCTTAGTGAATCTGATGGCAGGATAGAGGTGATACCTAAAGGGAAAGAAAAATATATTTCTTTTACTAAATTCATAAAAATGTATACGATGTTCGTGAGTCATATATTCCTCTCAGATTTGTTGATTCTTGTCATTTTCTCAACACGAGTTTAGATAAATTATCTAAAACATTAGAGTATGATAAATTTTTGAATCTCAGACGCTTTTTCTCTGATAAAAATAAATTTCGATTAGCATGCCGTAAGGGAGTGTATCCGTACGAATATATGGATAGTTTAGATAAATATAATGAAACAGTATTGCCACCGAAACAAAGTTTTTATAATACTTTAACATCAAATCATATTTCAGACGATGATTATAAACATGCTTTTGATGTATGGGAAAAATTTTCCATATGCAATTTAGGACAATATACTGTTTTATATTTAATGATCGATGTTCTATTATTATGTGATGTATTTGAAAATTTTCGTACTGTTTGCCAAAAAAATTATAAACTAGATGCAGCTTTTTATGTAACCGCTCCTAGTCTTAGCTGGGACGCAATGCTTTTAAATACTGGTGTAAAATTAGAATTAATTTCTGACATTGAAATATATCAAATGCTTGAACAAGGCATCCGAGGCGGATTATCACAGTGTTCTTTACGATATGCAAAAGCTAATAATATTTATACTGAAGACTACAGGGAAGATAGACCAAATACTTATCTTTTATATTTAGATTGTAATAATTTATATGGATACGTGATGATGAAAAACTTACTGATTTCAGAATTCAAACTTTTACAAAGTGATGAATTATTATCTTTTGACTTAGATTCATGTCATGAAAATTCAGACATTGGATTTATATTAGAGGTTGATTTAATCTATAACGAGGACTTACATGACTCTCACAAAGATTTACCATTTGCACCAGAAAAAATGAAACCTCCTGGAGGAAAGACTTATAAATTGATCGCAAATCTGTACAATAAATATCACTATGTTATTCATTATATGCATTTAAAACAGTGTTTAAAGCATGGTTTGATATTGAATAAAATTCATAAAATTCTTTCATTTAAACAAAGTAATTATTTAAAACAATATATAGATTTGAATACAAGTTTGCGTCAATCCTCACAATCTACGTTTGAACAAGATTTTTTTAAATTGTTCAATAATTCAATATTTGGAAAAACTTTAGAAAACAAGCGGAAGCAAATATCTGTAAAATTAGTTGATCGATGGAGTGATAAAAAAAATTACACAAATAAATACATAGGTGCTGAAAAATTGATTGCTCAACCAAATTTTCATAATGTATCAATACTCAATACTCAATACTCAATACTTTATTTGTTTTTGGCACACTTGGAGCACTTAACATTGTCATTACTTAATAATATTATACATTATCTACATAATTATAAACATTAACAGCAACAATATGTTAATGAAGTACAACAACCTTTTCACAACAGTAGGCAGAATCTTAGAATATCATTGGCAGGAGCACGTATCTATGAAACTATGAGGATGAAAAACAGCCCAGACGCGACAAAGCATCATCAATAAAAGATCTACCCAAACTCAATTTACGATAATAGCCGCTGTAAAGAGGCACTGTCAACAAATGGAAATGGAAAATAATTAAACTAATATAAATCAATGTATAATTAAATGTCAACTTTCTAATGCAGCTGTAAGGAGGCTTTGTCAGAATTAATACAAAATCACAAGATATCCAGGCAATGTCAAATGATTCACCATAAAGGGGCTTCGTCAACTTATAGACTATTCATATTGTATGTAAACATTTCGTATTTTTAAAAATTGTAACAGATGTAAAACTTTTATATAATTTTTATGGTGATATCATCAAAAATTTATCATCAAGGGCAGCTTTTATAGTATAATAGGTTTTACTAATCAGAATTTTTTTTATTATCAGTTTAAAATGTTTCAAATCAAGTTCTTTAATAGCATCTGGAAGCTTATTGTAGAGGTTTACTGCATTACAGATATAACCTTTTGATATTTTTTTTAATCTTTGTGAAGGAAATCGAATATGGCCAAAGCGTCTATGGCTTTTTGTAACCATCTGGTAGTCAGCACTATTTTTTTTAATGTAAAGAAGACATTGTAATGCGTATTCACCACTAAATGTTAAAATATTCAACTTTTTAAATGCATCTACACATGTCTCACATGGTTTCAATCCCGCCATATATCTGATAGCGCGTTTTTGAAGTACAAAAATGCGATTGGCTTCAGCTCCTGTTCCCCAGACCAGTAATCCATATGCCATTAAGCTATGGAAATATGAGTGATAAACCGCCTTGGCCGCATCCCGTCCACATAACTCCGTAACTTTTTTAATTGCATAGCAAGCAGAACTCAACTTCCTTGCTAATTTATCTATGTGTGCTTTATATGTCAGTTTACTGTCAATCAAAATTCCTAAAAAATTTATTTCTGGAACAATTTGGATCAAATTTTTTGGTAAGAATGCACATATATCCGTCTCCTTCTGTATACCACGCGTACCAAGCGTGTAGTGCATTAAATTAGTTTTATTTATATTTAAAAGTAGATTGTTACAATCGAACCATGCGTTTATTGTGCTTATGGTTGACTCAATACATTGTACATTTTGAAATACACTTTTGCTTTTTATAATTAAAGAAATATCATCAGCAAACATTAAAATATCAACTTCTGGTGCTAGACATACACTTACATCATTAATATAAATTAAGAAAAATAATGGTCCAAGGATAGATCCTTGGGGTACACCATATTGCACCGTTTCTATATTAGAATTGTAACCATCAATGTTTACTAATTGCTTCCTTTCAGACAAATAGGATCTACAAAGTAGCAACTCCTTGCCCCTGACACCATAGTGTTCGAGTTTAGATAGAAGAATCTCATGATGCACACAATCAAATGCTTTAGATAAGTCGCAATAGATTGCTGATGTAGTGTTTTTACTATCTAATGAATAAAGAATTACTTTTGTAATGTGAGCCAGTGCGTCACAAGTCGATCTATTTTTTCTAAAACCAAATTGTTTGCTATTTATTAAGTTTGTTTTATTTGCAAAATTTAACAATCTTTCATAAATAATTTTTTCAAGTACTTTGCTGAACACCGGTAGCACAGAAACAGGTCTGTAATTCTGTACGTCGCGAGAATCCCCCTTCTTGTAGAGCGGAACGACTCGAGCTATTTTCAATCCATCAGGAAATAAGCCTGTTTCTAAAGATTGGTTAATCAACTGTGTAAGTGGAGAAACTAATTCCCCACCAAGTTTTTTTATCAGATAAGGAGAGAGATCCCAGTAATCATTTGACTTTTTTGGTTTAAGCGAATTAAATACCTTTACTATTTCTTCTTCACTAGCAATGTAGAAATCAACTACCTGTGTGGATCTACTAACATATGATTTAAGGTAAGTTAGTGATTTCTCTATATCAGCATTTAAATTATTGGAAACATTACGGCCTACATCTTTAAAATGATTATTTAAATGATTTGTGACAATCGCTTTATCATCGGTGATGACATTATCCGAAAGTTTTAGTGCTATGGTATCCTTTCTTTTTTCGATATCTCTACCCGTAACTTCTTTTATTATCTTCCATGTAGTATTTATTTTATCCTCTGAATTGAGCACTCTATTCCTTAAAAATATTTTTTTTGCTTCTACTGATACTTTTTTAAATATTCGACTATAGTTTCTTACATATTTTTTTAGATTCTCATTGTTGGAATGATTAAGTAAATCATAAAACATAAACATTTTTTCCCTTGATATTAATATACCTCTTGTAGCCCATTCACTAATACAACCGGATTTATTTTTTAAATTTAAATTTTTTAGTGGAAGATAAATATTTACCAATCGTATAAATTCCGAGAAAAATGTTTTGTACTCGGTTTGACCCGATGAAATATTTTTAATCGTGATCTTTAATTCATCAATCCTATAAGCTGATACGAATCTATATTTTTTATTGTTAACCTGAGATTTTATTTCATATTTAGTGCGTATTACTATTTTTTGGGCTTTGTGATCTGATTTGATCCCCTGAAATACGCCCGCATCAATAACTGCACAATCAGAGAAAATATTGTCAATACAAGATCTCGTAGTTGGTGTAACTCTGGTATAATCAAAAATATGTTGCTTAAGTAAGAAACTGTCCATAATATCTGTCAATTCATGTGACATATTTGAATATAATGGAAAGTCAACATTGAAATCTCCACAAACTACTATAGATTTATTATTATTTCTGCTAAGTTTTGTTAAACATTCATCTAATTTGTCAATAAATTGTTTTACAGGCACTGATGGTGACCTGTATATCGCAAGAATAAAACAATCATCCAACTCCACGCAACTAACCTCAAACACCATATCAACAGACATATTGACAATGTCTGGCCTGTTTTTCACCCCTAAATTGTTTCTAGCATATATCATAGTATTTCCTCTTTTGTGGATTGTTCTTTGACTATTACTAACTACTTTGTAATTTTGTATATTAACAATACCTAGTGCGGAACTTTCCAACCAAGTCTCTGTTAAGCATAATACATCAAAATTATGTTCGCTCATAAAAATACTTAGCTCCAATTCTTTATTTAATAATCCCTGTACATTTTGATGTCCAACTATAAGAACCCTTGAACCACTGTTCATATACATGTTATTACATTTTTGTTTCGACTTAACTCTAAAAAAGAATTGTGATCAGTTGAAGTTTGTTCAGCTAACCGGCCAACTGTTTCTGTATCTCTAGATAATTCATTTTTTTTATTAAATAATGTTATGCCCTCTTCTTCATATAAGTGGACATATGTAATTTGTGGAAATGTATCTATATAATTCTTTTCATCACTTAAATATTTAAGAGTTTGAGCTATAGATTTTATAGCCCCTTTTGTCATGTTGCCATTATTATGCGACTTAGGCAACCATTGCGAGTTCATGTCTAAAAACTTAACGTCCTTGTGTGTACATGCCAAACTACGAATACTCTCATTGCATTTGTATATAGTCAGATTGTCGAGATTCTTTTCATATTTAATGGAACTTATAATTACTTTTGCTTGTCTTCCTTCTGAAAATAATCCCAACAATTTTTTTATATAAGAATTACGATTACATACTGCACCCCAATCTGTCAATAATATAATAATTAAATCGTTCTTCCTAAGTCCTTTTGTTAACTCTCCATAACTTTCTAGAATATTTTCAAAGTTTGCATTCGGCTTACACACGTTTGTGACAACTGTATCATCTGAAGTTATGTCATGTAAAATACTGCCCAATTTGGTAAAGTTTCCATCACTGAAAATAAGAATATTTTTGGTATGTTGCTCAAGTCGGTCTTTATTCTCACACCGTGTCAAAAATTTGTGTATGACATCTTGTAATTTTATATCAGACCTTTCAGCATCCATATTCAATGAAATGTTATTTGAAATTACAACATGTTCCTCTTCTATGTCCATTGACTTCTTTTTCTCCTCTTCTAGTTTATGTTTCAGTAGTTGTATTTGTCTTACAATCTTGTGATGATCTCGTTTTAGTATTCTGTACTTTTTATTCTGTTTTCTTATTTTCTTTTTTAAGTTTTTGTTATTCCACGTTTTTTGTTTGTCAAGAATTTTATGTATTTGTTCTCTGGGGGTTTGTTTTCTTGGAATCTCCTTTCTAGGTGTCATTCTTTTTGGTGTTCTAACTAGAGTTATTCTAGGGCATTCCTTTGTAAAATTTCTCATTCTTTCTTCCCAGCTGATATTTTCATTTGTATCATTGTTTTTCATTACTTTGATAGGAATAGGATTTAATGTCTGACTTTGCTTTAGTTCCATAGTGCTTATAATATTTAATAATTCCAAATTTTTGCTTTCTTTCTCCGTGAGTAGCTTCTTCAGGTGTTCATTTTCATTATTTATATTTTTTATTTCAGAACACTTTTTATCCTGTTCTTCCCTCAATGTTTCTAATAATATTTCCCTCTCAGCTAATTTTTTGTTTAAGTCATATATAACTCCTTCATTTATCGTGTTTTTTTCACCATATTCTTGTAACTGTAATTCGTATTCTTTTAACGTTTTCTCGCGCTCTCGTATAATTTGAGAGCGAGTCGTGACTGTCGATACAAAGTTATGGCGTTTTGTAGCCATGTGCTTTATCAGTCAACTGACAATATTTAAAAACAGTATTTTTTTATTCTAAGAAACAAAAAATATATTGCAATTTATTTTTAAAGGTATTAAATTTATAGTTGTCTTCAACAAAAATAATATAACTTCAATTAGTCAATATTAAGTTCTATGTCCGTGTGAAACGGATCGTAAACTAATGTGCTCGGCCAAACTTATATACAGGATATATACTTGTCACACTTTTATTTCAGGAGTTATATATATATATATATTTTTTTCCACTCGTGTTTACTGGTTATGCACTTGTGAAAGTTCATGGGGTCTGTAAGTAAACTGTTATCAAATCAGCTATTGGATTCATAACGATATTTGTCAAATGATCTATCACTTTCACCGATCACTTTTTAAATTGTTAGTTACTACCCACTCTTGCAAAAAAAAAGGTATAGTACTTTATTATTGTAAGTTTCAAAATTAATTTAAAATTTTTATGCATGTATTTTACTTTTTCTCAGTCTATATTGGTCAGACTTATGTTATATGAATTATTATAATATCGTAGAAATGTTCACTTTATAGGTTTTATGGACCAAAATTGACTGACCTTTACTAGTTATAATTCCTATAACTTTAGCTCGTAATGACTACAAACATTATCAACACATATTCATCACTTATTAATCACTTTTACAGATCTTTATTATCACAATTCAAGGTTTATAGCTTTTATAAAATAAAAACAATACGGAGCTAACGGTTTCAACGCCTAGACGGATGAACGAACGAACGACAAGTATCAATTTTTTCTGAAAATTTCGCAGCAGTTTAGATGGACAAGTCGGAAATTTTACTTGACCGTCCTATATACATAGGATTTACTGTACTAGAATTAAGTAAATCCCATCTTTATAGCTTTCACTATTCTTTTATTAAACCAAAATATGGGGATAGAGCACAACTGTGCTACACCGACACTGACAGTTTATTATATTACATAATACCTACAAATGATTGTATTTATAAAGATCTAAAAGAAAATCTTGAATTATTTGATACAAGCAATTTTAGTAGGAATAATATTTATGATTTACCACTAGTAAATAAAAAGGTACCAGGTCTGTTTAAAGATGAATTAGGAGGGACAATCGTTGATGAATTTGTAGGTTTAAGATCTAAACTATATTGTATAAAAACCGAAAACGATGAAATCAAAAAGGCAAAGGGAGTTAGCAAAGCAGTGTTAAATCTTTTAACTACAGACGAATACAAATCTACTCTTAAAACTAACACTACATTGCGCTCATGTATGAATGTATTTAAATCAATCAAACACACGATATTCTCGCAAGAAGTAAATAAATCCGTGTTGAATGCTAATGATGATAAAAGATTAATAATTGATAAATATAACACATTGCCTTGGGGACATTACAAATTATTTTAAGTATGCTATGTACAAATATATCTGATATTTTTTATAACCAAAGTGTACATCTATAAAAATATGTATGTATTTTTACCATTAAATTAAGTATATTACTGAGTTCATCTCTGTTTTTATTTCATAACCCTATAATTCTTTAAGAGACTACAACGTTTATGTTGAATAATGATTCACCATAATAATAATAATAATAAATATTATTATCGAAAGAGAAAAAAAGGTTTTGGATTTTTCAATGATATGCTGAATAAATTACCGTTTGAGCTACATGTACCCGGTTATCAGTTTTGCGGTCCTGGAACTAAACTCAAAGATCGATTAGCACGAGGTGATATGGGTATTAATCCACTTGATTCAGCTTGTCGCGAACATGATATAGCGTATTCGAAAAACAGAGATAATGTTCATATGAGAAATCAGGCTGATCGTATGCTAGCATCAAAAGCGATGAAACGAGTATTTAATAGAAATGCATCAATGAGTGAAAGAGCAGTTGCGTTAGGCATTGCGTCCGCGATGGGTGCCAAGTCAAAATTAGGTCTTGGTATCACAAATAAAAATAAAACAAAGAAAAAAATTAAAAGATCAAAGAAACCTTTCAAGCATGTTATTAAAATAGCTAAATCATCTATGTCTAAAGGATCTGATCCTATAAAATCTGCACTGAATGGTGTTCGTAAAGTGATTCGTCAAGTAGGAGGGAAAAAAAATATCAATTGTCCTAGAATTTTACCTCTGCTACAAAAAATTGGTGGAGTACTTCCTTTTTTAATACCACTTTTTGCTGGATTAAGTGCAACAGGTGCTTTGGCTGGTGGAGCTGCTGGAATCGCGAAAGCAGTCAACAATGCTAAAAATGCTGTAGAACAACTTAAAGAACAAAAAAGACATAATAAAAAAATGGAAGCGATATCTTTAGGAAAAGGAATGTTTCTTAAACCTTATAAGAAAGGTTTAGGTATTTATATAAAACCTTCAAAAAACTATTAACACTACCAAACAGAGCTCTTACAAATATTGATTTAACAAAATATGCTAAAATTTTAAATATTCCTAACTTTAGAGGTGTTTTTATGAGAAATGATTTACCTAACTCACCTCCTTGGACACATGAATCTGGTATAATAAACTTAGATAGTAAAGATGGTCCTGGAACTCACTGGGTAGCTTATAAGAAAAAAAACAATTGTGTCTTTTATTTTGATAGTTTTGGAAATTTACCACCTCCATCAAATTTATTATCATATTTAAAAGTGCAAAATGTAAAATACAATTATAAAAAATATCAAAGTTTCAATACATTCAATTGTGGACATTTGTGTCTTAAATTTCTTAGTGATAATTTAACTTAAATATATATCAGAACGTCAACTCATTATAGATTCAGTCATGAGTGAATCATGGACATTAACGTTAAGCGGTGTTGGACCCGTTTTAGAAGCACAATATTTTCCTCCTATTGAATTATCATCAAAAAACTATGTGCTTGGTTTAGTAGAATTCTTGACTTTTAATTCCATTCCCAATATCGATGAAAGAAATAACAAATTCTATATCGATGACAAAGTTATTGTAATTCCACCAGGTAGTTACGAAATCGAAAACATTGAAAAATATTTAACTGATGCATTAGATAAATTTAATATTTTCATATCGATAAAGCCTGATGAAAATCAATTGCGATGTAAAGTGAGATGTAGTAAAAAAGTTGATTTTACCCATAAAGATTCTTTGGGAAATTTGTTAGGATATTCTCCTAGAATTCTAGATCCAAACGTTGATTATTTATCAGATATACCTGTTTCCATAATCAAAGTAAACGCTTTGCGAGTAGAATGTAACATAACAGGAGGGGCGTATATTAATTCTAATCAAGCTCACATTATTCACGAATTTTTCCCCACGGTTCCACCTGGATATAAAATAGTAGAAGTACCATCGCAAGTCATTTATCTTCCTGTTATGGTTAAGGCAATACATAATATTCAGTTGAAAATAGTCGATGAAGACGGAGATCTAGTAAATTTCCGAGGAGAAATTATAACAGTGCGATTACATCTTAAGTCAATAGCATAGAATGGGTGTGGTTTATAACAGTAAAACCTATTCATATAATAACAACAGAAAATGGGTTTATCCACCCACTCGAGTTCGACCATTGAATCGGTTAACACATCGGAACATACAATTCCTAAAAGGGCTTGGCTTAAGACTTGTTTCAAACTCAATAAAAACAAAATAAAACTTAAATTTTTCTGTTTAATCTGCATTTTACCATGGAAGAACAAGAAGAAATTTTAAATATACAAAAAAGTGTATTATTCGATGAATCAATAGAACATTACGAGTTTCATGCTCATCGTCCATATGCATTAACCACTTTCAACAACAATGATGAAATTCGCATTACTGTTCAACATCAAGATGCTTGTATACTACCCAGCAAAAGCTTTCTACATCTTACCGGAAAACTTATGAAGAGCAACGGTGAGGTTAGCGTTAACACGAATCTCGTAAATATGGGGTTATGCTTTTTGTTTGAAGAATTACGTTATGAGTTAAATGCTGTTGAAATTGATCGCAATAAAAACGTTGGTTTAACAAGCCTTATAAAAACATTCATTTCCGCTAGCCCAAATCAAACTACATATCTTGATAATGCTGGATGGAACACAAATACAACTAAGGACATTGTTGATACCAAAGGATATTTTGATGTCTCGATTCCACTCAATTTGTTACTCGGGTTTGCAGAAGATTATAATAGAGTAATAGTGAATGCAAAACATGAACTTATTCTTACCAGAGCTAAAACAGACGTAAATGCGATCGTACAATCAGAAAAAAATGTTGATAAAGATGTAAAAATATCCATTTCCAAAATAGAATGGTTAATGCCATATGTTAAATTGTCCGACTTTGCAAAAGTAAATTTACTTAATTATATCGTCAAAGATCCTCCTATACAAATAAGTTTTCGGACTTGGGAACTATATGAATATCCATTATTACCTACGACTACAAACCATGTATGGGTTGTAAAAACATCTACACAACTAGAGAAACCTCGATACGTTATCTTAGGATTCCAAACGGGTCGAAAGAATATACACACAAAAGATGCAAGTTTCTTCGATCATTGTGACATTCGTGACGTTAAATTGTATTTAAATTCTCAAACATACCCTTACGTTAACCTTAATATTGATTTCGAACGAAACCAATATTCACTGTTGTATGATATGTATGCTCAATTTCAAAGCTCTTACTTTGACAAGAACAGGTGTAAACCATTATTGTCAAAAAAGGAATTCAAGGAAATGGCTCCACTTGTATTAGATTGTTCCAAACAAAATGAAACATTAAAAACAGGACCTGTAGACATACGTATAGAATTTGAATCAGAAAAACAATTTCCTCTGCAAACATCTGCTTATTGTTTAATCATACACGATAGAATAATTGAGTACAATCCAATCAGCAGCGCAGTACGCAAATTGTTGTAAAGTAGAGTGGTTGTGTGTTATTTTATATTAAATCAAAATGGAAATATTCAATTTATGTGAGAAAGACATTGAAAAAATATCTATAGATATATTAATCAAACTTTATGGTCACTACATTCATTTATCTATACTAATATTATAAAGCTGAAGAGTTTGTTTGTTTGTTTGTTTGTTTGTTTGTTTGTTTGTTTGTTTGTTTGTTTGTTTGTTTGTTTGAACGCGCAAATCTCAGGAACTACTGGTTCAAATTGAAAAATTATAGTTGTGTTGGATAGTCCATTTATCGAGGAAGGCTATAGGCTATACTACATCTCGCTACGACCAATAGGAGTGGAGCATCAATGAAAAATGTTGCAAAAACGGGAAAAAATATTCCTTTTGAGAGCTTCCGTCGCGCGCGCTGCGTAAACGGTTGATGTTAACCAAAAATCATGTATTACGGAATTGTTCCCCTTTAAAAGTTCTAACCAAAAGTCCGCGACAGCATATGTGTATCTTTTAAGGTTAACTTACTATAACCTTTTTTATGACAATCAAATTTGTTCTAAAATTATGTACTATTTGCGGAGATGTTTTTTAAACGTAATATTAATCCTTATCAAATTAAATACGTTAGTTGTCTTAAGCATTTCATGCATATTATAATTGCCCTTTACACTACACATTTTAAATTAATATCTTAGCAGTTTTTATCGAAATATGAAAACTATAGCGGGAGAAAATAAATTCGCTGTCTGCCTCTGTTCGTTAACTTTTTACTTCCAAACCACGCAATAGACTTTGATATGGTTTTCAGTATTATCTTATTTTCTTATTATCTTATAATCTATTAATCTATATAATAGAAATACTTATTATAAAGCTGAAGAGTTTGTTTGTTTGTTTGAATGCGCTAATCTCTGAAACTACCAGTCAGATTTGAAATTATTTTTTTTGCCTTTGATAGCCTGAATCTAGCGGAGGGTTATAGGCTATATATATGAAAACGAACTGTCTGTCTATTCGAGCAAATAGGTTTCGGCCAAAACAGCTTAACCGATTTTGATGCAATTTTACACATATGGAAAGGATGTAGTCAAAAGTGACATACAGAACTTTTTGTATGTCTGTCTGTACATCCATCTGACTAAACCAATTTTAATGAAACATCACAAGTATGAAAAGAAGGTCGTCAAAACTAACAAATGTTACTTTTTGTCCGTCTGTCTGTCTGTACGTGTATCTGTCTATTTGAGCTAATCTCCAAAACGGCTAAACAGATTTTAAGGAAACTTTGCAGACGGGAAAGAAGGTTGTCAAGAGATTTGACATTAGCTACTTTTTGTCCGTCTGTTTGTCTGTACGTCTATGTGTCTATTGAATCAATTTTATCTATTCGAGCTAATTTCCACTACGGCTGAACAGATTTTAATGAAACTTTGCAGACGTGAAAGAAGATTGTCAAGAGTGTCATAAGCAACTTTTTGTGTTTGTTTGTCTGTCTATCTGTCTGTCGTTTGTCCACACTGATCTATTAACTACTACAGCCAAAACTACTAAGTCTAGGAAGCTTAAATTTGGAACATAGGTTTATTTTTTAACGTGAGCATTAAGTTAAGAAAGGCTTTTTTAGAAATTTCAAACTTAAGGATGGGAATGGAGGGACTCAAATAATGAGGTGTTTCAGGGTTTTTAGATTTCCACATTTTAAGGGTGGGAAACGGGAGATGAAAAATTGTATCGGTTTTTTTAAAGGGTGGAAGGGGAATGAAGATTGAAAGTTTGAATGGGTGTAACCAAAATTGGTTCCAGCAAAAAGTACATATAAACCATCTCGAACGTTAATAGTACCTATAACAGGAATTCGTATTCTACGCAAGCGAAGCTGCGGGCGGTCGCTAGTTGTATCATAATGATCGACTACCCAAATCAGTGTTGGATAATGATGATGTGAAGCCTTATTATACTCCTTGCACTATTCATTCTTACGGTGATAATACATCAAACGATCAAGATGAACTCGATAGTCCACTTTTCATGCAAGCGTATTGTAAATTGTGTACGAAGAAAAAAGTATTCAAAACCGATTGATAATTTTTATTTTCTAATTTTGTTAACAATTACCTAATAAATTTTTTACCCATATTTTATGTTTTTTATTTTATATACATAAACTATATACAGATGATTTCTTATTCAGTTTGCTACATCACGAGGTTCATAAAGCAACAAACCGTATTACCTGTAGAGAACCTTGATAATCTTATTGTACCTACCACATCAGAAAAAAACCGTCGACATGGTAAACTATTACCTAATAGCATAAGATCGATTTTTTGCGGTCCCTCCAACTGTGGGAAAACAAATGCTTTGTTAGCGATTATTACACACATGAATGGATTTAGATTTTCGAATATTTACATTTATTCAAAATCCATACATCAATTAAAATACGAACTTCTTAAGAAAGTAATTGCTACTGTTAGTGATATTGGTTACTATATTTTTCAAGAAAATGATGAAATAGTGAAACCTAAAGATATTCTCCCTGGTTCCATCATTATTTTTGATGATATTGTTTGTGAAAAACAGAATAATGTAAAGGAATACTTTTGCATGGGGAGACATCAAGACGTTGATTGTTTTTATCTTTCACAAACTTACTGTTGTGTTCCTAAGCATTTGATTCGTGACAATACTAATTTATTAGTAATATTTAAACAAGATGATTTAAATTTAAAACACATTTACGATGAGCATGTAAATAGTGACATGACTTTTAAAGAATTTAAGAAACTATGTTTTAAATGTTGGAACGTAAAATATAGCTTTGTTGTCATTGATAAGGAGAGTTCTTTAGAAAACGGTCGATATAGGAAAGGGTTTGACACCTTTATAAATATAAAGAGTCCACATTAGTTATAACCAGTTGCAGTTTGTCGTACTAAACACAAACACCATGGAAGTTCAAAGTATTAAAAAACAACAGGACACTTTACGTAAAATCAGAAAGCTTGGTAATGTGATAAGAAAAAAGCATAAA
The DNA here is from genome assembly GCA_949709985.1 of Luffia ferchaultella. Classification (NCBI taxonomy): domain Eukaryota; kingdom Metazoa; phylum Arthropoda; class Insecta; order Lepidoptera; family Psychidae; genus Luffia; species Luffia ferchaultella. The sequence continues at coordinate 9,153,411 of OX453251.1, forward strand.
TTATTGAAATTGCATAGAAAAAACACAGAAAACACTTTAAATGAAGTCTTTAGACCTTTGACTACTTCTTTAAAGAAAATTAGTGTCACTACACCGAATATTGCACCTAAGAAGGAAGAAGAGCATAAAGAAAATAATAAATATGATGAGCACTATGTAACACATAAAAAAGAAACAGAATCCATGAATACAACTTCAAAAGATGAAAAAACTACTAATATCGATGGTGATGATGATGATTCATTCTTTGACGTAGAAGAACATGAAGAAGAAGAAGAAAACGATTCTTTACAAAAACCAAATCACAGTATTTTATCATATTTATCTTTATTAAAATCTAAAAATCATAAAGATTTAGATCAAATTTATGGTGTGAGACAATTAAAGGGAAAACGCTTAATGTTAGGAAATACACCTATCTATTTTGAAAAAGACAAAATTCTAATAGCAAACAAAAATTATCCCGCTACAGTTGGTTTATTAGAATTGATTTTCAAAAAAGTACCTAACAATAATGCTATAATAGATAGTGATATTGAAAATTACGCAGAAATCATTATAGCTACTAATGCGCATCGTAAACATTTTAAAGATGATGGTGCTCTCCGTATAAACAATACCCCAAAATATATTAACATAATTTCGAGGTTCGCTAATGAAAAGATAGGTAGTGGGGTTTCTAACAATAATACCTTATTACCCACCAATATGTCAACTCCTAGAGTTGGTTTGAATTTCAATTATGTGTATTGGGATAATCCTAATGAGTTGGTAGATCGTTTACGACTTCTATTAGCATCAAGAGCGGCTAGCGGTTATGTCACCCATTCCAATGAAATAATTTCAATCCTAGAGGAATTGCGTGAAGCTAACATTATTTATTAACAAGATTTATCAACTATTTAATCATTCTCTCGAAGTATCTTGAGGAAGTACAATGAGTGTAGACGTATTTGGACGTCAATTATCTAAATCTTCAACAGGACGCCGTGGACCACAAGGAGAAGGATTTAAAATTAATATTGAGGGGAATTTTGATATTGAAAATAAACGATTGTGCAATTTGGGAGATGCTTTAGGAGACAGTGATGGTGTATCTTTAAAAATTGTGACAGGATTATTGTCCAATGAAATAAATATTATAAGACGTGAATATAATGAAAGATTTGATCAGTTGACTATCGATAATAATGAAATGAAACAAATATACTATTATTTAAAAACTCACTTAGACACAGTAAAAGAGAATTTAGAAAAAGACATTACCATCAATCATAACCTTTCTAAAACACATTCTAATACATTAACAAACATAGATCAAAGATTAACAGCATTGGAAAATACAAATAAATTATGAATAACTCCTACAAGACTTTAATTGCTGAAGAATTACATCGTGCTGCTCGTAGAAATTATCAACGACGTCACGTTGATATACGGGGATTAGATGAGACATGGCAAGCTGATATTGTTGATATGCAATCATATGCTTCTGTAAACGATAATTATAAATACATTCTAACGGTAATCGATAATTTTTCAAAATTTGGTTGGGCTGTGCCTTTAAAAACAAAAAATAGTAATAATGTTACCCAAGCAATGTTATCAATATTTACTACATCTGGTAGAATACCAAAAAATCTTCAAGTTGATAATGGTACCGAATTCTACAATTCTTTATTCAAAACACTTATGAATAGATATTCCATCAATATGTATTCTACTTATAGTAATTTAAAGGCTTCAATCTGTGAACGTTTTAATCGAACCTTAAAAAACAAAATGTGGAAGCGATTTACAGCGAGAGGTAGTTATCGATGGATAGATATTTTAAATGAATTATTAGATTCCTACAACAACAGTGCACATAGAACTATAGCACTGAAACCAATAAATGTAAATAGATCGAACGAGAAATCAATATTAAGAAATATTTATAATAACAACGATAAGATGATGTTTAAAAAGTCTCAAAAATTAAAAATAGGCGATAAAGTGAGAATAAGTAAATATAAACATGTTTTTGAAAAAGGTTATACACCTAACTGGACTACTGAAATTTTTACTATAACCAAAGTTAATAATACTAGACCTGTTACTTATCAACTAAAAGATTATTTAAATTCACCAGTTCAAGGTTGCTTTTACAAAGAAGAGCTTTCAAAAACGAAATATCCTGATATTTATCTAATTGAAAGAGTTATAAAAAAAAAAAAAATATTAGTAAAATGGTTGGGATTTGATGGTACACACAATTCATGGATAAATATAGATGATTTGTAAATTATACTTGTCTAAACTTGTTTCAACGCTGAAATTACGTAATTTTATTGCGAGAGTAGGTTAGTCATTCTGCTGGCTAGTCGCTCACGAGCACTTGAATAATCTACACGTATTCGAATATTTAAGAAATCTCAAACAATTATGGAACTTATTATGGATATACAATGTTTTGTAAATGGAAAAAATGAATTGATCGTGAAAGAACTAGCGGTTGCATCTGTTGAAGACAAAGAAGACAAAGAATATAGTATACTATTTAAACCACCATATCCTTGGTATAATTTGTCTGCAAAATGTCGATCCACGAATTCATGGCTAACAAAAAACTATCATGGTATTTCGTGGGACTCTGGAGAAATAGATTATACACAACTCAACACAATAATAAATAACCTAATAAAAGAAGCTACATGTATATATGTTAAAGGCTTACAAAAAAAATATGGTTTGAAGACTATATCAAGCAACTCGAAGACAAACGAATTGTAAATATAGAAGACTTAGGATGTCCACCTTTACGAGAACTTCGTACGGACGTTTATGGACATCATCAGGCTTGTCACAGATACATTAATCAAGTAAATATTAATTGTGCGTTACAAAATGTAATAGAAATTAAGAAATGGTATAATTCTTTTTATAAAAATGAAAAATAAACCTATTTTACATTCAATAATTTGTTTTATTTCTTGTAAACCTTCTCTACATAGTTTCAATTAATTATGTATTTTTTATTCGTAAATATCAAAATATGAATTATGTTTGTATTATAGTCAAGAAATGAAATGCGTTTGTAGGTTGATGGAGCATAAATTTTACACGTTTAGAAATTATCTGTCTAGTTCATTTGTCGTTTTTTTTTTTTACTGAGATCGTGTTTTCCGAGAAAAATTATTGAGAACTCTGGTTCATTTAGCATTTGCAGAAAAACCGTTGTCCGTGAGAGCGAAGCGAGACTTTTAAAACGGACAACGGTTTTTGTAGTATATAATTGGGGAATCTGGATCACTTTGTATGGCTATAAAATTGGGGAGTCTGGCTCACTTTTTCGTTATTTGCTGAAAATCGTGGTCCGTGAGAGCGAAGCGAGACTTTTAAAACGGACAACGATTTTCTGCAAATAACGAAAAAGTGAGCCAGACTCCCCAATTTTATAGCCATACAAAGTGAGCCAGACTCCCCAATTATATACTACTACTACTTACTGAAAAATAAATAAACTTGTAACTAGATGGTATAATAATGTAAGTAAGGTCAAAAAGTTTTTAAATAAAACAAAATTATTACATTGTTGACAAAAAATTATAGTAATAATATTTATAGAAGTTTATCTCGATATTCCTTATAACTAAATAAAAGTCGAATAAACAACTTCGTCCTTACTTTACATCTACTCGGTAGAGTCAAGTGTTATTACAATCACAGCCTGTTTACACTTTTACACAATTTCAAAACATTCGTTTTTGTAATATTTTCACACGGAGTAGGTACATAATTCACAAATTATAAAGAAAACTATGAATAAACAAAATGTACTAAGTAAATAGTATATAAGTGCTTATTAAAAAAAACTGGCTATTCAAATATGGCCTTTATCAATGTGATCTGCAATAAATTAAAATAAATGGAAATTAAAAATAAAGATAAAATTTAATAATACAAAGCGTTCAGTAATATTTGTACAAATTAACAAAAAATACTTTTAAAGCATACAGCCATTTTAGCCTGGTAAATGTTTACAACCTAACTTAAATATTACATTAACTATAATCACTATTCTTCTCCCTCCTCAAGAGTATCAGGCAATTTTTTCCCTCGTGTATCGGGTAACAAGATGCACAACGCAGCTCCCGTAAGAGGAACAATCCCGAATATGACCGGGGGTAGCCATGCGGTCGTATGTGCCAGCGTAGCTACAAAAGGCGCCAACATAGATCCAATACGAGCTACGGTCGAAGACAAACCTACGCCTGAATTCCTTACGACAGTTGGGAACACTTCACCGGCATACAAGTAAACTGTCGCAAACGATATACTCATACCCCAAAGACCGATACAGCCCAGTGTCAAATGACCGATCGCATTATTTGGAAAAACAACGATGAGAAGACAGCTGAGTCCAGTCACGCAGTTAGAGCAAATTAGAGTTAACTTTCGACCCAGTTTTTTGTTAGCTAAGATTGATATTAACGTTCCGGGTATCTGAAATGAAAATGTAAACATTTATTTACGGAATTAATTAATAAATAATTTAAGGTGCAGGTTCTCGCTAAAATTAGAGAGATGGTATACGGCGGCGGCGGTACCCAAAAGAAACAAAGAGACAAATAATATTGTAAAATATTTATCGCTTGCTCTAATAAATTTACAATAAAGTTTCTTGTAATAAGCATCAATTAATTTGGAGTTAAAATGACAAATAAAACGAATAGTTGCTAAGTAATTTGATTCACACCTTAAGATGTTTTTATTTTTATGTGAAATAACACTAAGTATTTCGAGATATTACAGTTGAAGTAACAATAAGACATATTTACTTTTTCTTATTTATAGCGTTTATTTGTGGCTTCTCCGCGGTCTATAGTAAGTTTTTTTCATAAGTGTAACATCAAAAATAAATGCTTTAAATGAATTCAAAGCGTAACTGTAAAAAAAAATTGATAACTGGGCCTTAATAAATTATAATAATTATGAATAAGTTAGATATTTACCTGTATGGCAGCCGATATGGCGACATTCGAAAATATATTTCCTGAAACTTGACCAATGTATTGGGAAACGCCGAAGAAACAAATTCCGCAAACAAACCAATTGAAGCAGATAGCTAAAGTTCGAACACGTAACTTCGGCTTACGGAATAGTGCCAAGAAGGAGGCGCGCTCTTCCTTATGCGAGCTGAGCCCCTCAGCCATCTTCTGCAATGTTGGCGCGATATTCTCCGTTGGGCGCCCATTCCTGTAATGGACATCGAAATACGATACAAAGCCAGTACGAAACTTAGAAAAAAACATGATTCACAAACAGTGAAGTTTTTTCATTGGTAAATTCAATCCTTGGGTAAACCTTTATGCTTTTGAAGTATCCTGTTTGAGTCCGTTAATCATTTTATTAAATTTTATTTAGTGAATAATGTGTGAATTTTGGGACAGTATTCAGGAATAAAAAAAAAGGAAAAAGTCTAATTACGATCTTTTTGAAGTGAAACTTTTATTGTCAAACATATATTTTATATTTTAGTTATTTGCTAACAAAAGCATATAATAGCAAAATAGATATAGGTGCGAGTAATCGTCACTGATTTTATTTATATTTACTATAGGTATAGTCGGGGAGCCCGTCGGTGATTGTATGTACGACATAGCGTGAAGGCGATATAGTCACAATAGAAGGAAAGTATAATTGTTCACAAAAAGAAGTGAGATCCTCCATTAAAAAAGTACCTACCTGTAAGAAATTTACTAAATCTCGCAACACTTACGCCGTAAAAGTTTTAAAATCCCGAGAGGAGCCAAGCCATCCATTCTGTAACCGGTTTGAATTGATTTAGTACTTATGAATTTGACAATCAGAGATATAAATAAATTATTATAAAATAATCAAATTAATTTCGCATCACATTGTTTCCTGATGCCATATGATGGACATGTTCTAAAGTACAAGTTTTAAAAATCAAATCTAAACAAATCGAGCATAAAATTAGTAACTTGACTCTTCCCGGTATTTCGAAACTTTTTACAGCGAAGCGAAAGTGTTGCAAGAATTAGCAATTTTTTTTAGGAATTTTTATATATTAACCGATATATTTTACTCAAAGTATTGAACGTCGTTTCACTTTTTGCAAACTTAATTGGAGACTTATTTTTAACTAGGCCTCGTCATCGAAGTCTTTGGTTCATTTGGATTTTACAATAATAGCAAAGTTCAAGCGTAGAGGTCGTATATTTAAAACGTTTTAATTTTGTATATGTCCAGATGTTTCCGATTTCCCTATGTCTCAAACCAAGTTAATTTTACTGTAAGTATTAAGCGCTTTTAAATAGCCAAATATAAAAAAGGTAATAATTACATAATTGCTGCCTTTTCCACAATTTTCACTGCTTCATCGGCTTTTCCAGTCGTTAAAAGCCATCTCGGTGATTCAGGCAATAAGAAATAATAACTCAGAAACAGGATGGAAGGCAGCGATATGGCTAATTGAAACTTGTCCCAATCACGCAAATAGTAGCCGAAGAGTGCCAAAGATAAATGTCCAAAATTGAAAGGTATCTGGTAGATGATCCCAATTGTGTCTCTATAACGAGTGCCCACTATTTCCATTATGATGACGAAGCTGGTCACCATGGTGCCTCCGGTGACCGTGGCCAATAAGAACCGTAGGACGGTAAACATGTACCAGTTTACAGAGTAAGCAGTCGTTACACCGAAAACCAACTGAAGGAATACCGCACACAAAAATGGTATTCTTCTGCCGAACCTGAAATCACATATAATTAAGTATTATTACTCAAGAGTATATCACAATTTCCGCCGTTAAGCATAATAAGATTAAGCGCCAAAAGCACTTTTTGGGAAAACGTCAAAACGAAAACGATTGTTTGAACGCATTATTGTAACACTTATAGAAAAATCATAAATACGTTTTAATTTATGGTATCAGTATTTTTTTAAATCTGTTTGTTATTCTATATCTTTAGAAAAAAGAGATATGTTTTGTTTTCTTGCAGCAGCTGTTATTTTTTCTAACAGAACCTATTATTTAAGCACCCTAAACATGGCGTTTCGTTTATTAAAAAAATATTTGGTCTGGTTTGAAAAGCTGGAGGTCTTCGTTTGGTACCCAAAACACAGGCTAATGTTTAGTTTGGGGCCTAGACGTTGTTGTGTGATATTTGCTAGCCCTTGCTTTTGTATTATAGATGCAAATGCTTCAATTGGTGTTCAGTTTATAAATGAAAAATTGAGATCTATACAACACTATCTAGTCCCAAAGTACGCAAGTATTATACTTGTATTTTGGTATACTAGACAACTTATATATATACTTAAATATTCTTTTTTTATATATAATAAATACATATATAGATACTTTTACACCCAGATCATGGGTAAACATCGTAAATAAATGATCAACATTTTGTTCCCAAGCCCTTACTTTTACTTTTGTATATATCTATATTTCATGTAAAAACTATTATTTAGATATAATTATGATGTGATATTTTATGTATGTATTTTATAAATTTATTTATAAGATTTATAATTATTTATAAGTATCATGTTTTGATTTACAAGTATTTTTTATTTATTGTTACAAAGTAAACTTACAGCTATAAGTAGTTTCAAAAAGTTAAAATCTAACAAAATTACAATCTGCAAGCCCCAAGCAAACCCAATGACAAGTTTACCTAAATTATGTATGTTACTATAAAGTATGCTATCTTCACGCAGTTAGTGTCAGTATCTACTGTAGCTATTGCTCAGATAATATGGTTTTATTTAGCATTTCTTTCTAAATATTGATCTAGATAAATTAAATAAAATATGAAATTACAACTTAAATATTATATGAAAACTATGTATGTTTTACTTAAATAAAAATTAATAGATTATTTACTAGTGTCTTCTTGAGCCCGCGGGTTTTTGATTTAGCACGTCACACACGGCGAAGATTCCATAACATTTTTAACATAATAGATATACTTGCGCCCAGGACGCAATAAAAAATATTATATTTTAAAGTATCTTCGCCGTGTATGATGGTTCATTGAATTGTATAGCGAGCGATATTTTATCTGAAGATTTTCATCGCCCATAACGTATTTTAGTAACTAAAAACTAAATCACGAAAACACTAAACATGCATTACAGAAAATCACGGCATTTGGGATAATAAAGGTTTTAGCCCAGTAATGTCAATTCATGACGGGTAAATGATCCGTAAGCCAATATATTTATGCATAATTAGTTCCACGGATTATTTTAATTGACGTTTGTATTTTGGAAAGCGTTTTTTCGAATAATTTTTGTATATAAAATAGATTTTACCACATTCTATCAAATGATATTAAAATCTCAAAAATGGCCAAATAGCGTTTACCATAGGGTCTTAATAAAATAACTCACCCAGTCTAGAAAGAAACCTAACCAAACTAGTAATACAAAATATACTCTGTGCTATGTACCATTCATTGACAGCGTTTTCACATAAATCAATTCAATTATTTCTCAGAACCGGTAAAACCGGTAAAATTGATAACGGCTCTTTGTTTATTCATTCATGGACACGAGGCGAACCGTTACAATATCACGCATTTATTATTTGATACTATCGTGATGCAAGTGTCAAGTTCGTTCTTTCGATGAAACGCACGAAAATGCTTCATAGTATATACGTATATGTTATAGGCAATGTGTATAATCCGGCATTGTATAGAACGCCTAGGCATTACATACATTGCCTAAAACGTTCAGGCAATGTATATAATACTATTCATTTCATACATTGCCTAGGTATTGTATAAAATGCCCGAAGCGCATCAGGCAATGTGTATAATGAACGACCACGGGAAGGAGACGCGTGTGCAGCGTGCGGGACTACCCCGTAAACAAGTTGCAACTCGTTCGTTGTGTTAGGTTAACTGTTGGTTTTTTTCGTATCATGATCAAATTTCCATAATCAAATGGTAAGAAATGAACAGGGCGACTTTCTGCAGCAATTTTTTGGTACGTTGTAAATGGAAACGTTTATCCGAAGGGAACTGCTATGTGAGAAACGCTCTCGACGCAAAAACTCGTAAGTACTTATACATACCAACCAATAGAACACATGTCTTATCAGCGCTGTCTGCTGGTGGAAGTTGAAATTAGGATTAGCTCTCAAAAGATCAGTCTATCATTTCATCATCAGATCTCAAAAGACCATCTAACTAAATCATAGAGAAGAAAAATCTATTACATACATTACCTATGCTTCAACCGGCATTCTATACAATGCCTAGGTATTCTATACATTTCCTAGGTAAAGTGTAAAATAGTTTAAACATTGAACATCATTTCATACATTGCCTGAACGACCCCGGCATTCTATACATTTCCTAGACATTGTATAGAATGCCTGCATTATACACATTGCCTATAACATATATATATATAATAATAATAACGTATAAGTACATCACAATAACGTCTAGGCCCCAAACCAAGCATTAGCTTGTGTTCTGGGTGCCAAGCGAAGACACCACATACATATAACAACCAAGACCCGGTACCGATATCAATATATAAACACTAACCCGACCTGGGATTCGAACCCGGGACCTCCAGCTTCGTAGGCAGGGTCGCTACCCATTAAGCTAAGCGGTCGTCATAAGACATCGTCAAAGATTATACGTGACGCAATTATTATGAGTTGGTAGTTCGCGCAAGATTTCCACTGCCTATATATATATATATATATATGTATAGGTAGTTTATAAAAAAATAAAATAGATGAATACTTGACTGATTGAAATGCTAAAAGAATATATAATCAAGGCTAGAAGATTATACGTGACGCAATAATAAACGATTTTAAGATTTGATATTTAACCAAGGAAACAAAACAAACCTGTCTGAAAGGTGACCGAAGAGCATGTTGCCCACCAAAATGCCAAACATGAATAACGTCTGAGTTAAATTTTTGAGCCATTGTCTATCGCACACTAAATCCCATTCGGAGACTATGGTCTCTCTGAAAATATTTCTGTCGTAATCGTAGTTAGTACAATTATCGCGACAGACATTGTCGAAGGTTTTTCCTTCTTCGGTAGAAGCGCAGGTGAAGTTCATTGGTGGTGCAAGGAATATAATGCTCATCTGGTGCCATGCCACGGGAAATTTCACCAGGAATATTACGAAGCATAACCATATTTGCCATTTCCCGATCGCGCCAATGGCTCTAGTCAAAGCGTCATCCTCTTCTTTTTGAACTTCGGGTGCTTTGTTCTCGGTTTCAAGCACTGCAATAAAATATAATATTATATGATTAAGGACTCTCATTGCGTGACGGTGAGATCATAGAGCCATGATCCGGACGTGTACCAATGAGTTTTTCTGACTTAAGTACACAATATCACTGACACCGTGCTTCGGAGGGCACGCTAAGCAGTCGGTCCCGGACGCTGTCAAAAGATGGCGGTCGTTACAGTTCCCAACCCGCAGTGGAGTAGCGTGGTGGACTTAAGCTCCAAGCCCCCCTTCTCACCCTGGGGGAGGCCTAAGCCCCTGCCGTGGGGTAAAAATGGGCTGATGATGATAATGATTGCGTGACGGTGGACTCAGTCGCGAGCTTTTATAAAGTGCGTGCTCTTTATTCGAAACACAATCTTTTGCCACATATCACGAGACATTCATATAATAAGAGTAATGCACCACAAGTAATTGAATGCACCGGAAATTAAATATAACGAGCGGTCGTGTCATGTTAACAAGCAAAATTAGTATCGCCAAATGGAAGAAACGGCTTTCTGATCTTGTAACATTGTGCAAAGAGTATTTAGAATTGCATCCTGGAGTCATTTGCATCTACATAAAATTATCTTTGTTGTGATAGCCGAGTGGTAGAGAACCCGCTTCTTGTTTAAAAAACCGTGGTTCGAATCCCTGGACAAAAGTTTTTCTAATTTATGTACATAACTATTACTGACTCTGTGCCTCGAAGAGCACGCTAAGCCGTCGGTCCCGGTTGCCATCAATAGATGGCAGTTGTTAAAATCCACCAACCCGCAGTGGAACAGCGTGGTGGATTAAGCTCCAAGTCCACTCATCCCGAAGGGAGGCCTAAGCTCCTGAAGTGGAGCATTAATGGGCTAATGGTATGGCATGGTATGATAGAATTAGAATTATGATTAATGTATGCTTTCAATAAAATTTGGACGTTTCATATGTGCGTATAAAATCGACGAACCGAGACAACTTTTAGAGAAAAACTGATTTCTTTAAAAGTAAGTCTACGGATTATGAACCAGATAATTATTGCTCACTTAAATTTTAACATAGTAGTTGATTAATTTCACATCATAGCTATAATAAATAGTAGTCACCTCAGCCATCAATTTTTAACAATCGATTATTCCTTGTAAATTCATACATGAACTTATAAAAAATTATTGAAATTCTCCAGATTGTCTATATTTCATAAAAATTCATTAAATATTGCTTGGTATTAATAGCCTATTAATAGGATTGTATGGAAGTTTGAAGACTTTGAAGTCTTAAAATTTTAAAAATGAATTTTAGCTATGATCCATCTTGTAGGTACGAGTATGTAGGTAGGTCCAGGATTTTCCCAAAAAATAATTTAGAACTGATTTAATTTAACATTAGCTAACCATTTACGCATAGACGTGTACCTAGTTGTTACTGACGATTCAACCACGGCATACAAAAAAAAATTGTGCTATTGGCACGGCTTTATTGTAATATTTACAATTTAATTAAATCGAGTTTAGGTTCAACTATGCGTTAAGCACTCATGAGCGCATCTTAATTGTTATTTGTTTTTTGACAGAACTACGCCGCTTTTAATCTTGGATTCTTTAAAAATATTATCTACTTTTATTTAGTCTATGTACCTAAGATGTACATAAACGGATGTTTTTTCAGTATTTATTAATACATTTTATTTGAATACGTAGACCTAATTTACCCTTTATTATCTCAATATAACTAACATAATTATAATTAACGAATGTTAGTATTTACAAGAAACCGAATCCGAGAACGAGAATTTACGCAGAAAACAATTCTTTGTTTAGAATTACGGAGTTGGTAAAGGTCAATAAATTTAATGAGTTTGATTAGCAGCCAGTTAAAAGCGGTTACAATATGATTATACACTTGATTTATATTTATTGTTCAAATGTATTGTAGTTTTATATTTTAGGGGTTCCGCAGTTCTTGCCAATTATAATAGTCTTAATGTAAGTATATTCAACTGTCCGTTCATTCAACAGTCATTATAGTTTTTCATTAGTATATACATAAAGATGACAAAAAGTAAAAAAGGTATACCTAATATCACACATTGCAGTGAAGTTTTATATGTGGATTTTAGTACCTATTCGCAATACCATATTACGTACAGAAATATAGAACAAAAATGATGCCATGTATTAACATAACGATTCGGCTACAAAGTACCTTTAACAATAAGTTTAATTCTATTGATATTTTTCACTGTGGCAAAGAAACTTATAAAAAGCATGTATTGAAGGTCTTAAGTGAGTTTAATTAATATTGGTTGCACACACAAACACACACACACACACACACACACACACACACGCATTTTGGTGATATTTTTTATAGTTTTTGAATTTCTACTTGCTGATTGGCTGTCTTAAAAATTTTTATTTTCTATAAAATGTAAATCCATTATTGGCCTTAAATTTCGTATTATAATAATAATAAAAATTATGTTAGTTTTAAGGGCTGTGGATTTTGTATTAAATAAATAAATAAATTAATTAAAATTATCTATTTAGAATCCTACCAAACACTTAATGTGACATTCATGTCAACTATGTGTCAACTTCCAGCCGTTTGCTTGACAAATTTTATGTTTGTATTGTATCACTGATTTTTGAGCTGATTTTGTACGAATTCAATATTATAATACTGAATCAAATTTATTTCTATTATTTGACATATATGACTGCAAAACAATATTAAAATGTAAAAAAATATAACTGCCTAGCCTTATCACTACATATTATAAAATAAAATCTCCCGTCGCGTCTGTCTGTCTGTCTGAACGCGATAAACTCAAAAACTAGCAAACGGATTGGCATATGGTTGTTGACACCAATGGACGGAGTGATTCAACAGGAAAGTTTATGTGTATAATTTATTAAAGTTTTGTGCAAATTAGTTGAAATATGACGATTATTGTTGAAGACGTCGGAAAAAATCTAGCCGACGACCGGGAGCTTTTATACGAATTGTTTCTCTTTTATAGGACTAAAGAAAAGTCCACGATGGCATATGTCTATCTTTTATGTCTATCTTCAATATATATTTGAAAAGATAATGTACGTAAAAAAAATTTGTATTATTTAAAAAAAATAGTGATCGGCATAATGTTAATACAAGAAACAAAGATAAACTTGCTAATCATTTCAGCCGCCTCAATGAAATCACAAAATCTTTTAAAGGGCAATGTATACGCTTTTACAATAAAATCCCAGCTAACATTCAAGATCTACCCCTTAACAAGTTTAAAACTACAATAAAACGAAAGCTTTATGCAAAAGCTTATTATAAAGTATCAGACTACTTAGATGATAAAAATCCATGGGTGTAAGCCGCTCGCCTAGCAGTTTGTTTCAATAATATTATTCTTTAAGCAGTTATTGTTAAAAATTTTAATTTTTTATATTTTATAATGTTGTTAAAAAAAGAGCGTCCCTCAGTTTCTTGCGTATTCTTCTGAGAGGAACCAGCATTTTGAATACGCCTTTGTGCTGACGTTCTTCTACAAAGTAATACAATTCATTCTTGTGACGTATTTCAAGATTATGTTACATAACTACGAAATAAAGATATTTTGATTTGATTTGATTTGATGCATAATTTACTATACCTACCTATTTTTATGTTTGAAAAAATGGTGTCATATGACGAGGTGATTGGAAAGCAATTTATACGGGTACAGTATTAATCCTTATGAAATTAAATACGTTATTTATCTTCAGAATTTCATGCATATTATATAATTGCCCTTTACACCATACATAAAATTAGGCAGAAGTTATCAAAGTTATATACAAATCTTGTAATATTTGTATATAACTATATTGTAGTTTGTTTTTATGTATTTATTCTTTACTTTTTCAAATATTTATAGAATTGGAAATAAAATACGTTAAGAATACTCGATGTAGGACGAACCTCCGTTACATTTAAATTTAATTAAATCCAATCCACATGTTCGACGCAACAAGCTGATAGGACACTACGACAGAAAAAAACACTGCGACTTATATGCTCTGCTACCCGTGCGAAGTCGGGACGGGTCGCTATTTGTATTATAAATTAAAAACCACAAAATATTCTAAGACTCAGCTGTGGCACCGTTGTTACAGAATGCGGTGTGCATTGAAATCTATTTTGAAAATAACTTTCATAGAAGACGTCACGCTACGAAACTATAATGAAAGTTAAAATTAGTCATGAGATACGTCTCACGGCTTAACGTAAGCAATGTAATTGCCTGTAAAGCAAAATTCTGTTTAATATTTAAATTAAATATAACGAAATTAAAATTAAAAACGCTGGATGCGTTTTGGTCATTATAAAATTATATTTAAAATTAAATTATTGAAAACACGTGGAAATTGTTTAAAAGAAATCACGCTCCAGATCACCTGTATTATTTATAACCTGCATCAAGCAATTATGTTATATTGAGTTTAAACTATTTAATAAATTATTACTAGAATAACTATTATAGATAATAACCTTAACTACAAAACTTACAAAGTTTTTCTTTGTTTGCAATTTTCCTTCCAATTTCAGAAATATTGTTGGTCATTTTGCTTCGCAATTTCAATAATTATTTTCTTTAACTTTTTCAATGTATGTATTATGTATAATACTGTAATAAATAATTTTAACAAATTGGAATATATGAGTTGTATGACTATCCCGTGCGACTTGCAGGCGTCCAGTGATCTTTGTCACACCGCGATGTAGAGTCTGACAATTGTTATCTGTTTCTATTGGATAATGTCTAAGATAAAAATTGAATGATGACTGCAACAAGTGATGGCGTATGTCATTGTGTAGTCAATTGTACTAGGGCAAGAGTATCGATATAATAGATTAGATTGAGTTGTAGGATGCAGTAGTAGTGCAGCAATGATTCATTTGTTTTCACGCCATTTGATTTTTCTTTGAAATTAAAAAAAAAATGTTATTACAACGCATGGTCCTTTGCCGTGGCCGGCTAGGTTTTCTGATCTTACCCCCTTAGATTATTTCCTCTCGGAATACGAAGAAAACCAAATGTACAAATGCACGTATCATGAACTTTATGACTTTGAACGATCTTTATAAAATATTCTAAACGGCATCAATAATATTGTGATGCTCAATGTAGTAAAATTCTTGAGACATCGAATCCTGTTATGTTTTGAAAACAATGGCCATCATTTTTATCCGTTGCGTTGATGAGTTAGGATTTAATTATTGTAAGAAAAATAAAACAATTCTTATTTTTGTATTTTGGACAACTCTTTCCTTTAGTTTGCCGTTTGACATTACTTTCTTAGAATTCGATTCTTATTAGTGACAGTACAGGATGGTGCAATATACAGTGCATGTTTTGAACATTGAAAATGTTTATCAGATCGTTTTCGTGAGGGAGTGAAATTCAGCTATATTTCCGAAATTTATAATGGTAGACGAAAAGCAAAGTGTCAAAAGATGTAGGGGCTTGTGAGGCATTGTATGATGTACCAAAAATCGGTCCATAATTTTTTTTGGAAAATGTAGGTAAATGGTGAAAAAAAGACAAAATTTCCAATTTACAAAAAGAAAAAACTGTGGGCTGGGGACTACTGGGCAGTACCCTTTTCATTGAATGATTATCAGATCTGTTACCTAGGAGATGGAGATCCGGCTATATTTCAGAAAGATAGAAAGGTATACGAAAGGCAGTGGTGTCAAAAGATGCAGGAGCTCGCGGTGCATCGTATGGTACCTTTAGTCCATAACTTTTTTGAAAAATTTAATAAAATTGTTTGAAAAAAATGGAAGTTTTTTTTTGATGTTCACTTTCAATGTCCTCCGATAGTCGCGATAAGCTCTAAATCTGTAGATTTTTTTTAAATTCATCGGGTGCGATTCCCGGCCAGGAAAATGAATTTTTCAAAAATGTAGTGATGTATAGTTTTAAGTTTCAACAAAATCGGTTCCGAGTCTCCATTATAGTTTCGAATTTGGTCATTCACACACACTTGAAAAATTTAACCTATCGTATAGATATATAAATCAAATAAAATGAGTTTACATGTGTTAAATTCTTATGTTACTTATTATCTTGCGTGTTATTGAACATGAAAAATATTTAATTACTCTTTTGAGGTCCTATTCAAAAATTCCATTAAGTAATGTATAAATAGAATCAGTCTGAGGCTGTAAATAGACTCACATATCTGATTGTATTGTATTGAAGTAAATAATTTTAAACGTACCTACGTACTGCATTACTTAGTAAATTGTTGTTTATGGAGATTATTTTTTTATTTTTAAAAGTGCATACGTCAAAATTATTAGTTTTATTCTAGTAGGTAATAGTTTTGTCTAATATATTTTCGAATCCGTTAATGAAACAAAGTTAGAGCAAGAGCTTTCTGATTAAAAAAATCCACAGATTTCGCGCCTTACACGATTACCGAACACATTGAAAATGAACCTGACATAATTTTTTAGTAAATTAAATGTAAAGAAAAGAAAATTCCACAGTGTTAGGTGTGAAGTTTTATTAAAATACACATTAATGTGGTTGTCTAATAAAAAAATTATCGAAATTATAAACTACCTACGTTCGATGTCGATGCTTTAGCATCGCCGTCGCTGGAATCGGGGTCCGCGGTGGAATGTGGGGTGTGAAATAGGTGTGAATCAAAATTGCTGGGCCCACAAAATTTCACCCTCTTTCTCGCGTTTTAGCATTTCAGTACTTGAAAATTGATTAAAATTAACTAATTATTTAATTTTGAACACAATACGTAACATAATGAACAAAAATATACCACCAAATTTTTTACTTTTTTTTGATGACTGACCCAGAGATCACAATTATTATCGAGTTTTGATCACTGTAAGCTTAAACTGTAGCCAATAGAATACCCCCTTCATTTACAATACCCAATTCACAATTTTTGTCATAAAATTTTAATTTTTTGACTTTTTCAATTTTTTTTTTCGAAATTGAAGTCCTTGTCTTTAAGTATCTTTTGAAAACTGTTATAACATTATAGCTCTAAAACTCTTGGATATTGTCGAACCGCACTATTTAGTAAAATTCACGTCTATACATCGGAACAATAAAAAAAAAACATATTCAATGTTAAAACTTGCATTTGTGTTTTCCCGATACCTTAGTTGTTATTCTGCGTTAATCGAAGATGGCTGATTGTCTTGATTTTCCGTTCGAGTTTTTTGCACTTTTTATACTTGATGTTGGCCAATAATATTTTCAAATAACTGCCATTTCAAAATTTGTCACACAAAAGTAAAATAAAAAATTAATAAGTTCTTTTATTTTCTTTTCAGTGATGTTTTATTAAAAGATAATTACAATAGTTTTATTCATGTGACAATCAAGAAACCCTAGAATATATAACTCAACTTTTATTGGACAGCACCGATGACGTAATCCTATCACTGCGCGAGTAAATTTTTTTCTTTGATACTGCATGGGATTGGGTAATTTTATTTGTTCGATCGAGATGAGTACCACGTATTAACGAGTAATATACGTATTCGTGGAACACGTTTTGGCAACGCTCAACTTTTATTGCAGTACCACTATTTTCGTGCGTGTAAGACATATAATTTTGTACCATACCATGTCAAAAATCCACACAGTTGTTCTAGGCGTGTGGTTTCTAATTATGTGTAGGTACAGATAAACTATCACTTTCAGGAAAAATACTGAGAGTCAAGAGCTATAGATTGGTGCAGGTTGTACAATGTACAAATGTACATGACCTGCGTCTCTTTATCTCTCTGTCACGGTCGCCCAGCATCTTCTCTGCATGCCAATTACTTGATAAGTCATAATATAGTTACCTATAAAAGCGATATATAGCCATCTTAAACTTTGTAAAAATATACGATGTCTTCCTTTAACATATACTTACAGTTTTTTTATATTACATCGAACATTTGTTATCTATCTATATATTAATAAGCCCTTAAACTTAAGCCATAAGCTGTTTTTTGGCGCGCGAATTAACTCAGAGATGATAGCTTCGCACCAAATTGTTAAATCTCTAGTGACCGAATCAACTACATTGTTTTGAATCTATAAATAGTCCACTTTGGCTCATATTCTGAACAAAATCAGGTCCATACGGCCTACTTAGAATATCACCGACTTATGCGTACCTATAAATACATATAAGTCGGTGTAGAATATAGATCTCTCAAGCTTTTTGGTCTTTTTGTTTCAAATTTCGTACTACTTATCTATAATATGTAATTGTAACGATTTCTAGCGTATTTTCCAATTATTGTCTCACCAAGCTAGAAGTGTTTTATAATAAAAAACTTCGAAAAAAAATCTGGAAATTCGTCTGTGCCGTTGAATATTGTAAAACCCAGACGTTTTTACAGAACATTGTATTTCTAATAGACATGTGCGTCACCAATGATACAGTGACACGACACGAGCCAAGCAAGCCAAATTATTTATCACAGACGAGACGAGCCCCCGGCCTGACCCGGAGACGACAGCTGACGCAGTGTTCGTCGATAGCAATGTTATTATAACGTCATAATATTTGAGATTAGATATATGTCGCACTTATTTAAATAAATCTATAATATTCAGCACTGAACAGAAGCAAGTTTTTTTTTTTTGGCATAGTAGAAAAAAATCTTTTGCGGTTCTGAATCTAAATAAATGTGAATCACTCACTTATTGATCTGCAACATCAATAAGTGAGTGATTAAAAATCGAGACATCTTAGCGAAAAGGTTTTCAGGTAGTTGTCGTGGGGAAATATAATTCGGCTATATTTCCGTTTATGGTGGTAGACGAAAGGTAGTAGTGTCAAAAGATGCAGAAGCTTGTGGGGCATCGTATGATAGCAAATTTTCTAAAATCGATTTCATTCTTCGAAAAAAAAATGGGAAAAAAGACGAAATCTCCCGATTGGTCGGACGAAAAGCTCCTGAGGCACATAGATTGCCTATAGTTTGGAAAAAGAAATTTCGGAATCGGTCGAGAACGGGCTGGACAGGTGACCTTTTCATTGAATGATTATCAGATTGGGTACCCCAGAGAGTACGACATTCGGCTATATTTTAGAAAATTATAAAGGTAGGCAAAAAGCAGTAGTGTCAAAAGATGCAGGAGCACATGGTACCAAATTTTCGAAAATTGGTTCATAACTTTTTTCAAAAAGTTTCATAAAATTGTTTGACGAAAATGTCTTAACATTTTTTTATATATTTATATTTTAGTTTGTTTATATTTGTTTATAGTTTATATTATTAAAAACGACATGACATGATTTTGACATGACCTTAATGACAAAATTTTAAAGAGACGATGGGTTCAGGGTACCAAGGATGCTTGCCGCGTTGCCGCGCTGTGTTTATATTATATTTTTATTTTATTATATGTTTACATGTATATGTTTTAGGTTTTATATTTTATATATGTTAATAAATTATTTCATAAGTTTTTATTTTTGATGTTCATTTTCAATGTCCTCCGACAGATGCGAGAAGCGCGAAATCTGTAAAATTTTTTGCAGGCTAGTTTTGTATCTGTGTGTGTGAGTATGGTTTCACTGATTATATAGTATTGCGATTATAATAATACACTGTCTAGGTGGACTATCGAGCACCGTGGGTGCGTGTGTGTATGTAAGTGTGAGTGTTTTATTTGAAAAGTATTCTATAAGAGTTAACGAAACTTTTCTTTATTTCATTTAACATCTTTCCAACAATGTCCTCAATACTCATTTATATTACATGTTTCAGCTAAACATACAAAAACTTATTTCCGTTCGTTTCATTATTTACGTTAACAATATAGCATGCGGGTTACGGTTGAGAAACCGTTTATAATGTAATAATATCTTACTCTGTAACAAACACATGACACAATTCTATAGGCATTCGCTGTACATAGGTACAATACAATCCAAACAAATATACCTACCTAGGTATCTGTTTGGATATACATATTTTAATAGCAAGATAAATATGATCACAGAAAAATCGCGTGTACGCACGAAGTTGAAATTCTAAGAGGCTAGCCGCACAAACAGTTCTAGAAGATTCAATTCAAGATTGTATAAAACAAGACATTGTCGTGTCGTAATGTCGTGATAGCCCAGCAGAGCGCAACGAACCTGTCTCAAATTTATAAGGCCATGGTTCGAATCCGGGCGTGTACCAATGAGTTTTCTGACTTAAGTACACAATATCACTGACACCGTGCTTCGGAGGGCACGTTAAGCAGTCGGTCCCGGACGCTGTCAATAGATGGCGGTCGTTACAGTTCCCAACCCGCAGTGGAGCAGCGTGGTGGACTTAAGCTCCAAGCCCCCCTCCTCATCCTGGGGGGGGAAGACCTGGGCCCCTGCAGTGGGGTAAAAAATGGCTGATGATGATGATGATGATAAAACAAGAAGTTACTATAGAAGTTATCTAGTAGGTATATAGGGTTTCATAACTGTGTGTGTGTTTTTACGTAACCGTATAAAAATGTTTCATTGAATATGAAATAACTTTCATCTAGGACATACTCTAGAAACGGTTGGAGGCTCACACTCATGACAATTTGTTTTTCGTATAGTTTTGATACACCATTGTTTAACGGTATATAGTTTACATCTCAGATAAATGATGTTTACATCTATCTTCCGAATTTCATCTATCGTATATAGTATTAATAGTATCCGAGTTAAATGGCTGTGACAGATCGACGACGGACAGACAGACTGTTGGACAGAACAAAATTATAAGGGTTCCATTTTTACCATTTAGCCATTTATATGGATGCATTTAGCTATAGAACTATAAAAAAAGAGATTTATTTGTTTAGTTTAAGTGAAACTTTAATGATCATGCAAGTATGTAAAATATTAAAGTATATTAAAATATTAATTAATTTTCATGTAATTCATTTGCGTAAATATTAAATTCTTATTAATATTTTTCATAGCTCATATTGCAAACTCTAAAATAAAAAATGTTATTATATAAATGAAAGGTTCTGTGTAAAATGATTATTCTGTTATTAGGTAGGTACATAAATATCTTTTCAATAAATTTGCTTTAATATGGTTGTATTTTACATTTGTAACGCATGCGTAAACCGCTAGAAGCAGCCCGCTCCCGCCCTTAGCTCTTGCCATTATTACATTTGAAGTATCTACCAAATTTTAATCGCAAATGTATTGAAAAACGTCTTATGATGCTCGTACTCAGTAAGCTGGCTATTATAGTCATCTGTTTATTGTAAGCACTCGTCTTCGCTTCGTGCCTATAAACACCTCGACTATAATATGCAGCTTACTGTACTTGCATTATAATGTACTATTCTAGTTGCTATTATAACGAACTTTATAAAGTCAATAAACAATTAATTCAATTTCTATAAAAATGTCGTGAAATGTTAGATCGAGTCGTGTTTTTGTGTAGATACCTATATTTTAAAGTTTTTTAAAAACTCTTCATTAATAATTAATTCAATGATTTTTTTTTAATTTGTGGCCTGTTAAGTAAATAAATATTTATTTGAAATTTGAAATTTGAAAAACCTACATGGCTAGCATATATGGACAGATGAAAGTCTCGATAAAATTTTCAAATTACTTAGAATGTAGATAAACTAATACCTAAATGCGAAATAATTATGGCAATATGTCATATTCAATTCTTTATAATTAATTACGCTCTAAAAATAAAGTCTATAATAATAAAATATTTAATACAGTCAGTCAAAAATATTTAATGTAAAATTCAAATTATTTAGTTTCATCGGTTTGGTGAATATGATTGTACTTATATCTACAAATATTAATTTATTTTGTTCATAGTAGGTCTAGGTATAGAAATAGTAAAAAAAAAACTTACTTTTGTTAGATCCTAAAGTTATGTTGACAAATAATACCTAATTACTGATTTCACATAAACAATAGCAATAACACAGAAAAAGATATTGATTATGAAAATATTTTCATTAAATTTTTGTTGCATTATCGCCCTCGACACCGACGCTCGACAACGCATTGACAGTCATCGCTTGAATTCACCGTATTTACCTGCTCTCTCTCATCAGAATAATGACGACACCAAGTTAAGAAAAAAACGTATTCAATGCTCTGCCTGTGACCTACTGCATACTTTCAGGTAAATAATACTTCAAAAAAAACCGGCCAATGCGCGTCGGACTCGCATACGAGGGGTTCCGTACCGCCCTACAACATATTAAAAAAAAACACGTTTCTTGTATGGGCATTCCATTTAATTTTTAAATTTATTTTATTTTTTTTATTTATTGTTATAGCGGTCAAAGTAATACCTGTGAAAAGTTCAAGTGTCTAATACCCTATTACGGTTCAGACGATAGAGCTGCCTAGCTGGACAGACGGACGTACCGAGGGGACGGACGGACAAGCGGACAGCGGAGCCTTAGTAATAGGGTTCCTGTTGGTACCCTTTGGGTACGGAATCCTAAACACGATTTATAAATCATGCGAAAAGAGCACCATCCCGCACTAAAACCTGTTCTTAAAGTTTTATAATCTACAAAATGTGAATTCCAATGCCATAATGTCAATGTGCTGCCAGTCAGTCATGGTATTATGAACGTCGTTTTCGCACGCCACGCCATATTTAAGGAGTATGCATAATAAATCGCTTCTTTCGTCGCATTCAAACGTATTCTTTTCACTCGCAGAGCTTGGCATCGTAGTACCTATTAGTGTGCTGTTAATATATACCTATTCGTAATTTTATATTTGTTTCACCTCCATTTGTTTTACCTTGTTTTGCGCCGCACCGCAAATAGGTACTATATCATTCTCAGAATTCAATGGTAGTTACCAATATTTTAAAAAGCTATAAGATCACTGAACAGTGTCTCAATATAGGCATAGCCAATCGATATTTTGTTTTGTATGATAATTACGGGGTTTTCCTTAACCATTGAGGATTTCCTAACAACTGCGGAATTAATTTACCTACTCCGAGAAATCCAGTTCATACGGCGCATAAAAAATACATAAAAAATATACTAAAGTGCGAGCACAAGTTGCTTGTGGTTCCGTATAAGTTACGAAGTGCTCGCCTATCGGTTGGTTTCAATATTATTAATATTTAAGCTCTTATTTAAAAAAAAGACTGTCCCTCAGTTTCTTGCGTAGGTATTCTTCTGAGATGAACCAGCACTTCTTTGAATGCGCCTGACGTTCTCCCAAAGAGTATGATTATTGTACCTATCGTTCTCCCACAAAGTAATAAATTCATTTTTGTGTCGTATTTCAAGATTAATATATATTACAACGAAATAAAAATACCCCTAGGTAGGTATAGTTCCAATTAAACTTTATGGCGGATCGGAATACAACGCTTTAGGCGTGCTTGCGCAGGTTCAGTCACATGCTCCTCGCTCCACTGCGTCCTACTCCACTGCGTGGTGTAGCGACACCTAAAACTGGTTACTGCGACGCGACTTGTGCCTATATTCACATCCGCCATAAGGTTTGATTGGAACTGTACCTATTTGATTTATTGATTGAATCGAAGAAGTTATTTGAAAGGAGATCAACAAAAAAATTATTATTACCGATTAAGAATTGGCTATATAAGAGAACAATAATCCAGGCAAGTGCTAACATAATTTTAAAAAACGAACGAACACATGACTGTCATTAGAGAGCATGGATTAAAGAGAAACTATCATCAACTGTACTGCATGTGTAGGTACCTACTGTGATCAATTTCAACTGCAAGAAAATATATAACGACTATGAACAGATAGCGTTTGGTTTTGGCCATTTCAAAAGCCTATCTCATTCGCACAGGGTGAAAATTAAGACAAATGACAAATGTGATCATTGTCAGAGCCCTGCAGCGGATATTAAACATTTAATACAAGAATGTTTAATATTTGAAATATTTGTGAACATATGCCTACTGAAATCACTGGCATCTTGGTTGCAAAAAAAAACCTTCTAAATCGTAAATAATTGTAATTCTAATAATGTATATAATAATTCTAATTCTAATAGTATATAATAATGTATATAGTGTATATAATATTGTGTATTTCCTATATGGACTGTAAAGTCTGAAATAAACAATTATTATTATTATTATCGAAAATCGAGTACAAAGTTATTCCTGCCTCTCTACGAATATTTCATAAAAACTGTTGGACTTGAAAACATATAATAATAACATGGATCAACCAGGTTTAACATGGGTTTAACCACTGCCATCTATAGTTTACAAGCCATGCTACTGAAATCTGGCAACGTTGCGTGTAATCCGAGCCTTAGTATCAATCAGGTCATTAATTCGCGTTTTCTTCCATTTAAACGTTATGTAAACAGAGATATTGATTTAAAATAATACATCAGTGTTAAAAATTACATTTTGCATCGTGTTTATTCGTAATTAGTAAGGTAAGTTGACATTTTCACCATACTTAATCGTTTTTCGTTTCACGTCACATTCTTGACACGTTTGGGTGGAAATTACAGTAAATTTTATAATTTTTCGAATAGGATATGGAATCTGGAGGATCCCGGAGAAGTATACTTATACCTTTCATGGTCACTTTCACCGCATGCTAGCCACCAGCAGGTCCAGCGAGATTGATAACGTAGAACCCAGGAAGAGGAATAAACTGCAGGGGAACGGTACATTCCCGTAGAACATTATACAATAAAACTAGTTTTAAAGATATAGCCTGGGATAAACGCACAAAATCATAGTAACACTAACCGAAATGAGATATACTAACCATTCTTTTTATTCTTTTGATGATTCTATTCTATTCATAAAATCCACTTATGACACGCAAACAAAGTCGCGGGCGGGTGCTAATATAATTTAATATATACTCCTATTTCTATTTTCTGTTAAATGCTATCGATAATTTCATAGTTAGTTATTTAAATCCCATATTTTCAATTATTAAATCATGACATCTTGTCAGCTGACGAAATAAATCAGACTACAAGTGACAGTTAATGCGACGTTGTCAAATCTAATAGCATGGCTTGTAACTATAGAAGGCAGTGGTTTAACTAAACATTCGAAAAAGAAACGAAATAGCGGCTAAAAAAACTACAATCCAGGTCTACACATAAAAAAAAACAATCAACCGTCTAGTCAACTGTCATCACAGCTGTCATTGGCTGTCATCTCCATCTGTCATTTGTGCGTGCGTGCGTGTTGTGTGTCGTGCATACGAAAAACTTACAAATAAATAACCTAAACCCAACCCTAAATGACCATATGCTCTGGCCTGTTCTTGTGTTTCATAAATTCGATTTATAATTTTGCAGTGTGATTTTGTGTTAATAGTCCTTTGCAATAATATACATTCGTACGATTCAATATATTCAATTACTTCGTTTCTTTGTGCATAAGTTTGACCTCCTAGTTTTAAATGGCCGTAATACAGAGAATTAAGTACGTATTTTGTATTGAACAAATAGTGTTCATGCTTGCTAATGAATAAATTGTATCATGGCGATTCTAGTATTGAATATTGATATAACTATGGCTACACATTTTGCAGAAAACCTACAACGAGAAAAGGCAAAAAAGTGTTATTATCCAAAGAACCTAAACCTATTGAAGGACCAAAGCAATGTATATTTTTACTAGGTCGGAACCCCTCCGAAAGAACCAGGAATATTTTGAAAGACATCTATAATTTAAAGAAACCTGATGCCGCCTACCTTAGCCGCAAAAATGATTTTGTTCCTTTTGAGGATACTTCAATTATTGAGAAGTATGTTGTAACATGTACATAAGTACCTAGATATAGTTCTAGTTTAATTATTAATATTCACACACAATCCATTTATTTAGAGTTTCCTTATTTCCTGTTTTAGATGTACATAGAAATACCGCATCGTGGCAAAAAAATTCTACTTCCTAAAAACAAAGATTCTGAAATTACTTTTAATGTGTGATTAAACATAATGTTCAAAACGAAGAATGATAAGATATATATGTGTGGTCTGTTGGAGGATAAACCACTGAAGGAAGGAAGCAGAGGACTGGGGGGAGCAGTGGTCTTCTACCACCTCTGGTGGAACCACCCTCAACCCTTAACCTAATCTACTAATTTGAAAATCGGGAATCATCAACCTATTTGTGCCAAATTTTAAATAGATCAATAGACTTCTTAGTGACACCACTTTGCTCCCCTTCACACCTCACATTTACATAACACAACATAACCAATCAGTTTAAAAATGGTAGACCATTAACATATAGGTATGAACGAGTTTGAAATGTATCCATAGAATTCTGATTTACTCGTCACTCTGCTTCGCACCTTGCATGGCATGCATTAACCTAACCTAACCATCCAATTTGAATATGGTAGATCATTAAATTATATGAGCTGAATTTGAAATGAATTGATCAATAGACTTTTGAGCAGCTCGTCGCGATGTTCCATTTTACACTGCTCCGTTTTCGCTCCTTACATTGACATGACCTAATCTAACGTACCAATTTGAAAATGATGAACCAATAACCTATATGAACCAAATTCATAATTGACTATGTATTAGACTTCTGAACGGGCATGAAATCATGTCTAACTTCATTTTATTCACCGTGATTGTTAAACATCATGTATAATAAATACATCACAAGAAAAAAGTTGTAAAAAGTAATTAATGAATTACTACGAAACAAGAAAGCTTCTGCTAAAAATTTCTATACCTACCGTTTTCATCGGTGCACTACCAACGATTGATAAAACCCATCAACTACCTGCCAAAGTCCTGCAACATTATATAAAATTCCAGCATTCTAATCTCTGAATCTGTTATTTTAGTCAGGTTTCCGATCATTTCAAAGCATAAAACACTCCAGTTTGATAATTCTGCTATCTAAGTTCTCTGTATACAGATGTGGCTTTGAGTCCGTCCACCCTTGCTTCTCATTCGCAAGGTGCGATTAAATATGCATCCAGCATGTGCATCGATTAAATTTTAGTCCATGTAATAATACCAGATTCTATTGAAGGTTAATCATATAAATCATATTTTGATCTTAGATACCGAAATCATCAAGATGGACCGTACTCATACCCTCATACTTCAAAACGATTAAAAACCCAAGCAAAATTACAACCATTTTATTAATTGCCATGTGAAATGTAATTTTAGAATCTTAATTTGTTTTTTCAGTTCAATTTTTACACATGTCACACTAAATTTTACATTAGAGTGGTCAAAACATCAAGTAGTGTATATACTCTGTGGCATAAATTTGTTTACACATTTTTATGATCATGATGCACTTTATGTACATTCATGATTGTGATTTGATTTATAATGCCTATAACTAGTTGATAAATTATATTAGGTTATACCTATATTATAAAATATTTTATCTTGTTTTTGTAATTAAAATTAAATAAAAAATTTAACAAATTACAGGATGTGTCAGAAGAAAGATGCCTCATTGTTTGGTGTTGCTTTACATAATAAGAAAAGACCACATAATATAATACTAGGAAGAACTTTTGACTATGGAGTACTTGATATGGTTGAACTTGGTGCAGAAAATTATAAAGCTTTGAAGGAGTTTCAGAACATGAAAGTGTGTGCTGGAATTAAACCTTGTCTTATTTTCAATGGCCCGAATTGGGACCTCAACCTAGATTTAAAGCGCTTTAAATCTCTTCTTACTGATTTTTTCTACAGAGAAAAGGTGAGGCACCATTATTAAAATAAAATTCAATAGACTGTACCTGACAGATGAGTACAAATAGCTCATGGAATTTTCACATTAATTGGATGCCAGGTGCCATTAACTTGTGGTTTTGCATTAACTACTGTTAAGTACATAAAAATAATGGATTTACAGAACTTTGAATTCCAAATAAAGCACTAATGTTACAATAAATATGAAAAAAAAATGTTTTAGAATTACCCAATGTCTACAGATGATCTATCTGATTTCAGTTTCATGTAAATTTTACTATTATTAATTATATAACAGTCAGAGCTCTTGAAATTAATGTGTTACTGAATTAGTCTGTTTAAACAGCAACATTTTCATAATGTTACTACTAAAATTTCATAATATTTGTTTAAAAATGCAGTATGTCAATAAATAATCATTAATAATTATTTGTGATTACATTTTTCTTCATGATGTTCTAGGTGGAGACAATCAGATTACAAGGCGTGGAGCATGTGCTCAGTTTCACAGTCGCTGACAATTCCATGATATATCTCCGCTCTTATAGAATACTGCTTAAGAAAAGTGGACAGAGAACGCCAAGGATTGAATTAGCAGAAATAGGTGATACTTATAGAAAAACACTCAAATAATAGATCTATTATCATTTCAAAAACAGGCTTTATAACTCTCACAAATGATAAATCTTACAATGTTTTGGCCATCAACATATTCTTTTCCTGCAGTGAATTTATTTATTTCTTTAGATTCCTTATCTCAAAAGGAAAAAAAGAACCCTTATAGAATTACTTGGTTGTCCGTCTGTCTGTCTATCAAAACCATTTTTCTCAGTAAGTTTAAAATAATGAAGCTGTAAAAAATCCGCTTTCTAAGTCAACGTAATAAAATATGGCCATTTATGCTGCATATTTTGAAACTCACAACGTAATTCAAGACCTATAGGGTACTTCCAATTGATCTAGAATTATGAAATTTGGCAAGAAGCAGGATCTTACAGCACAAGTAAAGGGAAATATCTGAAAATGGAGCTTAATTTGTAGTTATAGCACATATTTTTAAATAAATAAATACCTTCAAATTAATAATAATAATAATTTATTTCCAAAAAAGAAACTTAAACTAACGTGTACAATTCAGATGTATAATTAAGCATAATCATTTAATCAAATTGGACAGATCGCTGATGCCTAAGCTAGGATACCCTGTGTTATAGGCATTAGCGCTCTCCGTTCTTAGGACTAAATCATACAGTTTGTATTTGTGAGTGTGAAGGTTGTTAATGTGCGATGGTTGTATGCTTGAAGGTGTGTGCGTGTGTTGAAAAGTTGAAATCGATATCAAATACTAATGTCGACAATTCCATAAAGCTGTAAAAGAATATCAAGCATCTACAGGCTGATCCGCACGCGACGACCGGCAACGACAACGTCAACGGCACCGGCAAAAGTATCGTTGACAAGCAATTTCCACCGTGCCGTTGCTGGTGCCGGTAACGTTACGTTTCGTTGCGGACGGATCGAGACACGTCAGGCACACGACGGAGCGCCCCCTCCCTAATTATAGTGATGACTAACATTGCAAATATAGTGATAACTAACAGCCCACGTCGCCGTAAAACAATTTAAAACAAAATAAATGTACCAAAATTCTTTAAAAAAATATGAAAATGCAAGAAGCGTCAGAACACTTGCGTACTCTAGGCTGTTGTGGGATGATACTGATTCAAAAGATGGTCGTAAGGTTTTCGCTTGGATAGAAGCTTTAGATTTTTCATCTTATGCTTTATTGGTCATTGTAATAAGTGATATTATAACAAATATTGAAATTTGTGGTTAATAATGATGTTAAATTTTTAAATTCTCACAATTGAGGTACTTTTGTCAACAAGTAAATTTGTTAAATAATTTCGGTTTTTCCAGAACTGTAATATTGTTTCGGTTGGATATCAGTCCACGGACAATTATCGTCAGCTGTATTGCATACAAAGTGGTAGCTTATACATACACCCGTGAACTGGTGTTTAAGTGATTATAATTTGTTACTATATATTTTTATTTTATTTATTTATCAAATTTACAGTTTTCTCTTATATTAACAATATATCCCAAAAAATTCTGTTCACAGTTTAACAGTTTGATATGCAAAGACAAACTGTGTTGTAAAAACATGTAATAATATATATTGAATTGTAATAAAATATATATTTTTATATCGTTATATAAATCATAAAAGCACTCCACACCAAGGAAAAGTTCTGCTCGTTACCACGACGACGTATACTTCAAAAGTTTTAACAGATGCCTGTTTTTTTAGTACAGCAAAAACATAAGACAAACATTCAGATGATGGGTGTCTCTTTACTTTTCGAATCAATAGTAATGACAGTTTTTTCTTTTATCAGGACCTTCCATAGATTTCAAACTTCGTAGGACCAAGTTGGCTTCAGACGATCTGTATAAGGAAGCTTGTAAAATCCCCAAGGAAGTGCGGCCGACAGTAAAGAAGAATATTTCTAGGGATGCTTTCGGGACCAAACTTGGACGTATTCACATGGGCAAGCAAGATATTAATAAACTACAAACTCGAAAGATGAAAGGTCTACGGAAAACACCAGAAGAAAAGAAACAGATGTTGAAAAAGAAAAAACAGCAAAAGCTGAAGTCGGCTAAAGGCTCTGCAGCTCCACCGGCAAAAAGAGTAAAAACACAATAATGTTATCATTAGTATATTTCTTTTTTGTGGCAATTTGTATTTGATAATTACTTATTAAGGAATGTATTAAAACGCATTTTCATTCAATGGTTCTTTAATTTATGCAAGCATAGCTAAACCGTCAAGATTAGACAAAATAGTTTACAAGAGCATTTTGTCTTCATTTCATTAATAAATGTGAATTATGAATATTTAAAAAAAAAACACCAGATGAGTTGTGCTGGGCTTTCATGTAAAATTTATTCGCTTGGTCAGTGTTTTTTTGCAGTAATTATTGTAAAAAAAAAGTTTTGTATATGAAGCAATACTTTTTAATTTAAGAAACAATGTATTGATCTTTATGTTTTACTAATTTCTGTCCTCTTTTGGGTAAAATTTGGACTTTATTGACGAAAAATTTTTCGTGATATGTTTGAGAGTTTCCTCAGAATCAACTACTGTCCGTTTGAATACATTTCGAAAGAAGCCAAATGTGAAAATCTGAGAAAGGAGCAAAATTCGGCGAA
The DNA here is from genome assembly GCA_949709985.1 of Luffia ferchaultella. NCBI lineage: Eukaryota > Metazoa > Arthropoda > Insecta > Lepidoptera > Psychidae > Luffia > Luffia ferchaultella. The sequence goes on from OX453251.1 coordinate 9,184,607, forward strand.
TGAGGACCCAATCCAATTGCAATATTTTCGGCACATATTTACAAAGATGTGTATCTACGGTTTAGTATTGTGACATTTTTGCAATGCAGTTAAATTATATGCATAAATTAGTTTTGGGTCTACAACAGTAGTTTGCGTGTACCCCACAGCCATCCAAAGCCATCAATCGTTTATACTTAATGTTATTAAATGGCATAGAGTAAATAATTTGACAGCAGTTTGGTCTTAATAGAGTCTTAAATGTCAGTTCACAGTATTGAAGTGACATTTCGCATTTTCGGGATTTTGAAACCGGTGTGCGGGAAGAGTGCCACGCAGGGACCTTGCGCACTGAAAGTCAGACTAAAACTCCCTATCATACACCGGCTAGCTATAGTATGAGTGGTTGAACGGTAAACGCAGAAGAGGGCTTTTAATACATACTTTTGTGTTAAATGTTAACTAATTCATTTTTCATAATCTGTCGCCTTTTGATGGATAACAGTGGTTTGGCTTCACTCAGTTTATGTAGAATAAATATACTGACGGCTAACATAGCCAACTTGATTTAGAATAGATGGTTTTTACGATCAGTTTCGTTTTTCGGAAAATCCCTGCTATCCTTCTCAAACGCCTTCCTTCTGTAATAAGCAATTTCACACTTATATAGTATAAATTATTATTTTATTGATCAGGCGTATAACTCTCGTAAACTTATCACACAAGGCTTTTCTCCGTGTATCAATAATAATAGTTTTAATCCATTTTTAAAAGCCTTTGTTGTTGTTGTTTTAATTGTTAAATAACGACTGATTTTTTTATAACTCAAACTAAGTCCCTATTCTCAAAAAAAAAATGGCTACAACTTCTACAACACATTATTTTTAGCAAAGAGCACAAGCACGTCCAAGTACTCTTTGTGTGATATCAATCTAGGCTAGGCCCGATTGACTTGACCAAATGAATGGCGCTCAGCCTTTGCTCATGCGGTTCACTAAATTATAAACACTAGGCATAAAAGTATTTGGGTAAGGCCGTTTAAAATTGTACAATAATAACGCTTGTGACACGAGGGCTCGGTAACGCATCGTAACGTACGTGACTGATAGTAACATCCGTGACCGTTCTAAAAATACGTTTACATGAATAAAAAATGTTTTTTAGAACAAGCTTTTATTAAAAAAAAACTAAAAAAGGAAAAAAAACGAAAGCTAATTACAAGTTTCTTCGCTTTACAAGATTCTATTCTTACATAAAAATTAAATACAAAACGTACAACCTTGAGGCGTGTAATATTACTTTGTATGCAACGAAAGTAAAGGAAAAACAACGCCTCAAGGTTTTATGTTTTGTATTTTATGTAAGAATAGAATCTTCTAAAGTAAAGAAACTTGTAATTAGCTTTCGTTGTTTTAATTCATTTAGTTTTCTTAAATAAAAGCTTGTTTTAAAAAAATATTTTTTTAGTTCAAAATTTTATTTTCTACCTTGTGGTCAATACACATCCTTCACATTCCCTTTTCAACCTCCCAATCTCTCCTGTCCCTACCCTCTCCCCTCCCACCCCTCACAACCATTGGGGTAGGCAGGGACTACAGATTCCCCTTAGTGTGATCTGGCAAAAAGAAGATTTTTGTAAAATTAAACAAAACATTAATGTGCTTGTGAATTATATTTTTATTAAAATTAAAATAATAATTAAAATCTGGCTTTTGTATGCACAGCCAACTTTGAAACCTCTCATGCAAAAATTGAATTACAAAAAACAAAAAAAAAACTCTTCAAGTACAAAATAAAAAATAAATTAACCAATATTTTTAAAATTAGTTAAAATATAAATAGTTTTATTAAAATAATAATTAAAATCTGGGTTTTGTATGCACAGCCAACTTTGAAACCTCTCATGCAAAAATTGAATTACAAAAAACAAAAAAAAAAAACTCTTCGAGTACAAAATGAAAAATAAATTGACCAATATTTTTAAAATTAGTTAAAATATAAATATTTTTATTAAAATAACAATTTAAATCTGACTTTTGTATGCGCAGCCAACTTTGAAACCTCTCATGCGATCATGGTATTATCCGAATGACGTTGATGTAAACTCAGCTTAAACTTGTGTCACGAGAGTTACGTAACGCTCGTAGTAACGTTTGGTAACTCTCGTGACTAAAAATCGCCGGTATCCAAAACTAAAAATGTGATACCTCTTTAAAGACTTGTTCTAACATTATAATTCAAGCATACTTCATTAGATTATAAATGTAGCTATGAGCGCCACAGTCAGAGAGTAAATTTAAACATATATTTACCTCGAAATTGATGTTTGAATTTAATAAAATATTAGGGGACACGTGAATGGCACACAGAAAATTACCGCTCACGATGACAAATGACAACAGACAACTGCTAACTTTTTTTTACAGGCTACGTGACAGTGTTGCCAAGTTATATATGGATTCAAGGCTTGGAATACACGAACTAGAGAGCACGTTTTTGGTAACGCTCGAGCGGTAACTCTCGTGACATAAAATTTCGGACAAATGTTATCACCTTTGTATTAATTCCAGATAACGTGATATAATATAATAAAATGCAATTATTACATGGTAAATTAATAATAAACCAATTAGAAACACTCCATTGATGTAAGAAAAATTATTTTTATTTTATTTTTGGATTTGAAACTCTCAAGGTGGATTTCGGACAAGCAATTTTTGTATGGGATGGACAATTTTTAAAAATCTATAAATATTTTGAAAAATAGCAAAGCCTGATCAGATTGATGATGGTAACTTTTAAATTATGATTCTACTAAATAAATTTTTAATATCATTCTATAGTATTATATAGTAAAACAAAAAGTTATGATCAATTACTTTACTCGGACATGAAAAAAATTTGAAATGTACAATTTTAAACGGCCTTACCCATTTACAGTTGTGCATGTGATACTGAAGAATCACTTTCGATTCACCACTGCGTTGTCGCCTTTCGTCGTTCCATCACTTACTTGTATTTATGAGTACTTATCTAAACAGAGACTTTTAGATTTTTTTTTTTTTTTTGAGTGTTTATAATTATAATGACTGAGGTGCTTTTACTATCTACAATAATTTATAAATTTGTTTGTATGTTTGTTTACAGTTTGTTCGGGTTTATCATAAAAACTTGTTGCTTTTGTAGGAGTGGGTTTGACTATTAATTACCTATTGTAGGTAAAGTTTGAATAGGTAGGTACTTTAAAAAGAGTAACTGTTGAATTTCTTGTCGTTTCTTCTCAGTAGAAACTACTTTTTGAACCAATCGTAACTAAAAAATGGTGATCATAATTTCGAAGATTCGAAAATGCGTACGAAGGCATTTGATTAGGTATACTAGCAAGTAGTATAATTAGCTTATGAAGTAGTGGCGGCTTTGCTGTTGAAATGACTGAGATTCACTTGAGTCAACTGATTATCCACAACGACAGTCTGATTCAAGCGCGGATACACCCGTATAGGCACGAAGGGCATGCCCACAACCCTAATATACTTGTGACGTCACACTTTCACGGTCTACTGAGGTCGATAGGCTGATGATATTATTTATATCCAGTGCCTTAATAAAATAAAAGAAATGAATCGGGTGTGATAAAAGGGGTGCACAGCATCTACTAATTTAAAAGTAAACATGTGTTGTATGCACGTATATACCTATACCTACATTGCCGCCGAAACTTCCGAGCCGCCTTCCTTTTTGGTGGCTTGGCGGGCCGTGGTGCTGGTGTTAGTATGAGTTGATTAGTTTGTACTAATTGTAAATATAGGTAACCTAACTTGAATCGAAAAAGTTTACTTTATACAGATTTTGTTATTGTCAGTTAATGTAAGTTGCTCTGATTGTTTCATCGACATAATATGAGGTCTTAACCTTTGAAGTTGCCGTTTTGTATGAAATAAGTTAAAGTATTTTTTTTTTAAACATCTTTATTTCTGTTATTCAAAGTAATCACCCGTGCAATCGACGCATCTTTGCCGACGCAGTGGCGGTTTATTGATGCCCTTCTTGTAAAAATGTTGTAAAACTGGACGGGAGGCAACAAACTCTTGAAAGGCATGTTGTACTGTCTCTCGGGAATTGAATTTTTTCGGTTCACCCGCTTCCGTCCTGGAAATTATGACTTGAATAATGAACCTCGTGGTCGTCCGGACACTTTGGTCAACAATGATGAATTGAAGGCGATTGTGGAAGCTGATGATACTCAAACTATAGCTGAACTCGCAGCAGCTTTAAATGTTAGCATCAGAACAATACTGAATCATTTTTGACAAATTGGCAAAGTAAGAAACATTGATAGATGGGTACCCAACGAACTTAACGATCGTCAGCACAACGTACGCGTCGAGACCTGCCTCGCGTTGCTCAACAGGCACAGAAATGAAGGATATTTGAACCGGACTGTTATCTGTAATGAAAAATGGATTCTGTTCGACAATCGGAAGCGCTTAGCAAGTTGGTTGGATCCTGGTGCAGCACCAAAGCAACGTGTTAAACGAAAAATAACCCCTAAAAAGGTGATGGACACGATTTGGTGGTCTAGTGCCGGTGTGATTCATCACAGCTTTTTACAAAATGGCATGAGCATTACTGCAGATGTGTACTGTGAAGAACTGAAGACAATGATGGAGAAGCTCGCACGTCTGCGACCAGCTTTGATCAATCGGTCGTCCTCGCTGCTCCTTCACGACAACGCGCGACCTTATTATTGCACAACAAACAGTCTCCAAGCTGCTAGAGTTGGAGTTGGAAGTTCTTCCTCATCCGCCGTCCTTACCAGACCTTGCACTTACCGACTATCACTTTTTTCAAAATTTGGACAACTTTTAACGGAAAGAAAATTTGATTCCCGAGACACAGTACAAAATGTATTTGAAGAGTTTGTTGCCTCCCGTCTAGTTTTACAAGAAGGGCATCAATAAACTGCCACTGCGCTGGCAAAGATGCATCGATTGCACGGATACTTTAACTTATTTTATACAAAACGGCATCTCCATAGGTTAAGACCTAATATTGTATAATGGTAAGTTATGTTAATGAAATTATTTATATTTTACCGCTCTAATACAAAGCCCTAAGCTTATTATTTGTAATTTTGTTTTATTATTTAGATTTGCACTTTTGAATTGGATCGAGTTTTATTGTTTTTTTCTGTTCAGTGAGGAAAAGCTCCCTGATTTTTTTCATTTACCCTTGACGAGACTAGGCATACAATTTGTTATTAAGATACCTACTAATATTTATGAGATTAAATTTAAAAAAAATTTAACGATAAGACAATTTTTAAAACAATTAATCTATAACCTCTTTTAAGAAAAATCTACAATATCTCATAAAAATTATGAACTGCACTTTCGTAGAGTGAAAAAAATTTAAATTCAAGTGTTCGATCAAGTCAAAATAGAATGCCTCATATGTACACAGAATTGCTTATTATACACAACATTCCAAGGTCGAAGTTGACATACAGTAACAGAACAGAAAACAGATTTAGTTCAGGTTTTCTTATGGCCAAATGAAAAAGTATGTGAAAACAATTCCACTATACCAAAGTCGGTAGTTCAACTCATTGAAACATGCGACCAAGATTAATAAGTACCCCAACATGAAAACTCTCTCGATTAGCGTAGCTAACAAAGAGAAATCGTTTTCTGTTCTTCGCTGAGTAAAATTTTGGTTGAGTGCATTGGTTTTGTGCCTCAATGGCACAGGAAAGGTTATCCGGGCTAGCTCTCCTAAATATACACATAGATATGTGAACCTGGGTATCGATTAATTTACCAACGTTTTCGCGAAAAAGAAACGTAAGCTTGAATTTGTGATTAAAGTAAGCACCTATAAAAATTGTTTGTAAAATGTATATTTGGCGTTTAACATTTGATAACTTTTGAAGTTGTAAAAATTTCATCAAAATCGGTTTAGTAGTTTAGAGTCTAAATGTGAGATTGTAATGTGCAAACAAAAACACATTTACTATTGCAACTTTCGTGAGCGAACAAACTAACATTTTACTAGTTTATTAAGTTACTAGTACTCGCCCCACGGCTTTGCCCACGTGGAACTATACACTACAAAATCTTGGTCAGGCCGTCATGTACCAGTACTTTGTAAATATCCCTTTTGTAGGTATGCGCTATATTGATCATGAGCGAATTCATACTTCGACTCGCACTTGGCCGATTTTTGGGTGGTTGTGACCACAGCCTTTTTTAGGTCTGGATCTAGTCTGGTTTGAATATTTTGCTCATAAATTTATTCAAGAGCTTATGTTTGTTTTACAGTAATTACTTCCCTATTATTTTAGTAGTCTATATAAATTACCAAAAACTTTGCAATATGTACCAACGTGACGGTTTATTATATGTTTAGCAAATGCTCACTAGTGTACCTATAGGTACATTGCTTAATTTCAACGGAGATAGCCAGACAAGATAAATTATTAACTCAAGCAGCATTAGGCTAACTCTCATTTGTTAATGTTGTGTCAAGTGACAAAACTGATAATAAGCTCGGTGTGCCTAAATCATAAAAATACAGATACAAAATGCTGTTAATATATTACAGTAGTAGATATACATTGGAATTATAACTCCCATATTAGTTAATAACTTATATATAAAATGTAATGAAGCTTTTTACATGTCACGCTATCACTCGAGAACGGCTGGACCGAATTGGTTAATTTTCGTTTTGAAATATTTCTGGAAGTCCAAGGAAGATTTAAAAGGTGAGAAGATGTGAAGAAATTGTAAGGAAAAACAACAATATAGCAAAAACAACAACTTGATTTTCCCATACAAACTGTTCGTACCTATCAAACAGAGTGCATTCAAAGATAAATATGTCTTTACTCTTTTATAGGCTATCTCAGAAACGGCTCAAGTGATTTATATGAAATTTTGTATTTAGATAGATAACATTCCAAAGCGGGTTTCTAAATAGATTTATGCTTATTAAGCACCAGGGGGTGCTGCAGTAAATGTGTGGCTATAACATAATACATATACGTTTTAAACTGTTCTAAGTTCTGAGGCGGTACGAAGTTCGCCGGGTCAGCTATATTATACAAATAATATAGCTGACCCGACGTACGTATTTGTATACGTACGTCGTCAAAATGTAATTTATTTAATTCATTTTAATTAACGGGAAGGGGAAGAACAGGAATGAGTTAAGACTGAGCTAAAAAAGTTAATCTTGATAAGAATGGAAACGAAAATGAAACGACATCAGGGCCAAGAACGAAAACAATAAAGTATTTTTGCAATGAGAACGAAAACGGGAAAGGAAAAGAACGAGAATGAGATAAAGTGATTCTCATGAGAAACGAATATTACCCGTGCGAAGCCGGGACGGGTCGCTAGTATTTAATAAATATGTTGTTTTGGGTAAGTTTCCGAATTTCAACAAATCGACTTAGTACAATAATTCAAATCTGGAAACAAGAACGAACTCAATAATTTGAAGCTTATGTCTCGAATACTCGTTATTAGTATAATTTTTGGAAAACATATCCTAACCTAATGCAACTACTGATGCTGTAGTCTCTTTTAAAACATTTCTGATGCATATTGCAATATCAGCGATTTGCCTTAAGTTTTCGATTGTGTCGAACACGAGACGTTCGTAAGAAAACAGTAGTTACGTTGTTAGTGGTATAGCTCTTGATTTAATTGCATTGTACTTGAGTCGTAGAACACTGCTGATGTTAGCTGAATGCAGTCTGCCAGATCGACTGAACTCATAGATATCCTGCAGGGCTCGATTCTCGGACCTTTTTCATATCTTCTTTATATTAATAATTTAAATTAGTAAACGTAAAAATTGTGCAACGTTGTACTATTTCTGAAAACACTTCAATAATCCATAATGTTAAGAAATCTAAAATTAATTATGACGATATAAACAGTGCAGTTAAGCAGGTGTTGAAATGATTTGATTCAAATAGTCTGTACTAATATAAAAAAACACGAAAATGTATTAAATTCGCTGTGTTAAACGTTAAAAACTCGAATCTAATTTATTCTTTTTTTTTCTAACTCCACACTACCACTACACCACAGACGCGTATTGACAACGGTATGCGTTGGGTGGAAATTTTTATTTCCAGAAGCATTACTATATTTTTCTAAACAGTTTGAAACGAGCTCGCCCGCAAAGTCTGCTAGTCACGATCTTACCAAAGAGTTTTACCCATACATGCCCAAATGCCTTTCGCTACGCCACAATTTAATTTGAACACTCAGCTTCTTAATAGTGATTAATGAGAATATAAAGGTCTCTAGTGGCTACAGAGACTTAACAAATATATTACCTGATGGATTATATTATTGCGATGGAGGTTTGTCTACGTGTCAAGACAAAGATGAAAATGTAAATATGGCTTTATGGAAATATTTGCTCAATATTTGCTCACCGCATTACACCGATGCTATCTTTGTATTTCACGGGAAAATTTAAATGGACTTCACAAGTTGGGGATATCCCTTTATGATAAACTAGTTAAGTATTCTGATAATTATAACTACTACTAAATAAAAAAAATATGCCGAAAGCTTCAAGAATCCGGTATTTTGTCGAGGAAAATATATTGCATTAGAGATTCATAAATTGGCCTAACGTGCTTTATATACTCATTAACACATTTAGAGGAGCTCAAGTGCGATTTGGAGTCGCGTGGAGAGGGTTTCGTATTTTTTAAATCATCGCGTTATCTACTGTATATTTTTTTATTCTGACACACATAATTTCTTCGTATAAGTAGATTACTAAAATAGTGTAGTGACCAATGGAATTTATTAGTCCTTGGTCGATTATGTTAAGGAGGGCTGTATGGGTGAAGGTCCATACAAACGCTCTTAAACGATTACAACGTTAGTACGCATTTTAATGTTGAGACCTATGTTTTGAACTGTAGTCTCATTTGGGTTAAAACTAGGTTTATGTAGAACCAAAATATCGAAATTTCTATAAACATCCTAGTTATGAAAACTTCTAGAAGTTTGAGCCCTATATTGATTTTTTATTAACCGTGATTAAGTGACATTCAAACAGACAGACAAAGACATTTTTTGTATCATTTGCAGGTTGCATTAGTTTGTGCTTGCCATTCAGATTTTGGCACTCCTTCCCGCCTGACGCCTAAAGGGAGCTTTACTGCACACAATCCGGGCCGCCACTAGAGCCTCTCAACGTGGATACATCCCTAACATGATGCGGTCTGTCTCATATTATATAACGGAGATAATGCTCGGCCCCACACTGCAGCGATAATATTTTTGTGTTTCTGAGGAAGGTCGTGATTGAACTTTTAAAATGGTCAAGCACGCTCGCAATACCTACACGAGATAGAACATGTTTTGAATGAATAGGCATTAACCAAAAAAATAATTTAAAAAAAAAAAATAAAAACCGACTTCAAAAACATAAACTAAAAAGTTAAAAATAAAATTTTCACTTTAAAGAAAGGAGCATTAACAGGCGGCATATAGTTAATGAAGTCGGTGCCTACTCACTCAGACACTTTAAATTGTGTTCTATATTTATTATAGTTATAAATATATCATTGTTGTAATTGTTATTACCTGGTAAGTACCCATTTAAAGTATCTGAGTTGGCACCGACTTCATTAACTATATGCCGCCTGTTAATGCTCCTTTCTTTAAAGTGAAAATTTTATTTTTAACTTTTTAGTTTATGTTTTTGAAGTCGGTTTTTATTTATTTTTTAAATTATTTTATTTATCAATTTTTAGTTGAACGCATCTGTAACTTATTAGTATTTAGTATAAATGGGGCTACTAAACGCGCTACTCTAATGAGACAGCACCGCGATTACGCAACGTAAATTCAGTGTCAAATTGACGCATCAGCATGCCTAGTAGGCAGTGGTATTCCTATGTAAAACTTCAATCTTAATTATTATTTTTGTGCGAACTGAACATTTTGGCATATTCAACCGTATGAAGGAAGCCCAAAAAAAGTAACTGCTGTAAATAGTTGAGGAATTCCCTCGACTGTTTATGGTCTTCATCATCAGACCTGTAATAGCACTTATAACTCATATAAATGCAAAGTTCTCATCAATAGAAATGAATTAAGTCCAAACATCAGGCAATTGCTATAAATCGTTAAGGAGTTCCTTCGACTGTGTATGGTCTCCATCATCAGATCTGTAATGGTACTTATAACCCATATGGGTGCAAAGTTCTCATTAATAGAAATGAATCAAGTCCAAACACCAGGTAATTGCTGTAAATCGTTGAGGAGTTACCTCGATTGTGTATGGTCTCCATCATCAGACCTGTAATGGCACTTATAATCCATATGGGTGCAAAGATCTCATCAATAGAAATGAATCAAGTCCAAACACAAGGTAATTGCTATAAATCGTTAAGGAGTTCCCTCGATTGTGTATGGTCTCCATCATCAGACCTGTAATGGTACTTATAACCCATATGGGTGCAAAGATCTCATCAATAGAAATGAATCAAGTCCAAACACCAGGTAATTGCTATAAATTTTTAAGGAGTTCCTTCGACTGTGTATGGTCTCCATCATCAGACCTGTAATGACACTTATAATCCATATGGGTGCAAAGATCTCATCAATAGAAACGAATCAAGTCCAAACACCAGGTAATTGCTGTAAGTCGTTGAGGAGTTCCCTCGACTGTCTTTCAGCTCCATCATCAGATCGACTCCCGACCTTCATTAAATAGTACTAGTAGTCGTACTTTATCGAAATACTTAAAATACGATACTTTAAAATACGATTTCCGAAAGTGGCCCTCGATTTCTCTAGGATGCCATCATCAGATCCTGGTTTCCTTATCATGGTACCACTTCGGAGATATCTCCCTTTCACAAAAGAAAATCATCCAAATCGGTTCATAAACAACGAAGTTATCCCTGAACACACATAAAAAAAAAACATATATACGGTCGAATTGATGTATATATGTATGTTGTCGCTTAATGAAAATATGGACAATTTGGAGCATTGTAGTAATTTTTTAATATGTGGATTTTCAAGGAATAAATTGATTGATAAAAGTTTATAGCTAGTGACGTCAGTACTTCTAAGTCATGGAACTAAGTACATAATAGTTCCATGTTCTAAGTACAGTTACGACGTTCTACGCATTGCACTTGTTTGTGTTGTCGTCGACCACTGCACAGTAGAGACGTCACAATATTTCACGTTTTCTTTTTATATCTCTGGTATTAAGCCTCTAAAAAAATTTTTTTTCTGTTGATTGTAAAAGTTCATGTGGAATCGGAGTGCAGAAAGCTAAAATCTATATACAGGTTGAGTTTTTGAGATGGGCCTGTATAGCCAAATCCTAAACTGTGAGAAATAGCGAAAAAAGTTCAAAGGATTCATGAGATTCATGACATATATTTACGAGGAAAAAACTGCATATTCACGTTTTTGATAAATCTGTTACTTTAACTAGGAATCAAACCACTTAATTTGATAATCTATATATCAATACGTGAAGACGTAACAAAAAAACTTTGTAGGTTCACCTTTTAAAGCATATTACGGGTACGGAGGAGTGTGAGATTTGCCATAGTTAAAGTTTACATGGGAAGGGAATGCCAAAAGCTATATACAGTAGGGCCTCGCTAGCCCGAACCCCCGCTTATTCGGTGATCGCGGTAATCCGGACGGACGATGCGGGCGGAACGGCGTCGGAGGCGTTTGCGGGCGTTTTCGCTACTGTATAAACTTCAATTTTTTTAACCTCACGTCAAAGGCTTAGACTTCTTACATGTTCGTTTTTCATTAGTGTATCTTGTCTGTCTCGTATATGTATGTATCTTTCGATAATTAAAATATGTAAATAAGTTCATATACATAAATATTTAAATCTTTCATTTATTCAAGTTTTATAGCTATTAAAATTTTTACAGATGATAATTCGGACACCTTGATAATCCACCAAGGGTCTGTTTTTTGCCTTTCCGGATTAGCGAGGCCCTACTGTATATCCAATATGTGTTACAAATACTGTCAACCATACGAGTTTAATAGTCTGTCGTTTGATGCAGTTTGAATTGACTTACTCTCGCTTATGTAATATTGATGGTTTCAAAAAAGTGAGCACCTACGGTCGAACTTCGACCGCTGCGTTGGACGCCCACTAATTTCTATAAATACAATTTTTTGGACCATGTTGAAATTTTTTTAACAACGCCAATTGGGCACATTAGCAACACGAAGTTAAACGAAAAATCCAATACGAGCTAACTTATGAGATTTTAAGTTGGGAAGTGAAATACAATGCCACAAAGTTTTATTTAGATGATTAAATAAAAAGAGGAGGTAGAACTTAATATTGAGTGCGTTACACAGTAGGAAAAATGTCTGCCGCTTGAGCAATACTAAATTGTCTTTATGGTAAGATAAAAGCGTGTGAGGCAAGCTTCTAGTCAAATTGCCAAGGTCGTCGGCTACTGTCAGCACCTTAACAGACAAATCCAACTATAGATGATTGCCCTGCGCTGTTTCGTAAAACATAGTTTTATATGTTGTCTTATATGAACATAACTCTCTTGCTTTACTAGCTATGTGTGACGAAAGAGGAAAATAATATTTAAGTTAAACGTGTTTGCTCAGTTAGCCCACATTCTAGCGTAATAGAAGAACATAATATCAGTTTTCCTTCCTCATTATATTAACGTAGTAAAAGTCCCGTTGATTCTGACGTAATATAAAAATAATTTCCCTCGTACACATTTTGTACTTAACACAGACAACGTACCAACGTATTTTTTTGTTATAATGACAGGCTCTCGCGGGCTTCTAATTTTTGTGGATTTGTATAAAATCTTATAGTAATAAAATCGTAAAAAAAAATTGTCCCGTATAGGGTAGCTGTGGTGCTCGTCTGTCCGTCTGTCGGTTACAGATTCTCGCGATGTGCTGAACCGATTTCCATGGAACTGATGCTAATATTTGTGACCGCTTAACCTAGTGGATAGCGACCCTGCCTACGAAGCTGGAGGTCCGGGTTCGAATCCCAGGTTTGGTCAGTATTGTTATATGACGAATATTGATACTGGTACCGGGTCTTGGTTGTTAAATGTGATGTTTTCGCTGGGTAGCCAAAACACAAGTTAATCCTTAGTTTAGGGCCTAGACGTTGTTGTGAGATATATACGATATTATTATTATAAATTTTGAATTTAAACTACGAATGATCGGGTTAATAGCCAAACTGAAAATGACCGGGCCGAGCGGGTCTCCTTGCCAAATAAAAATTTTGATGGAGTGCTATAACATTGCCAAACATAATCAAATATTTTCGGTATTTCATTTCGAATTTCTTTCAGTAAGGCACCTCTGTCGACTGAATCAAACGAATTTTTAACATAAATTTTTATAAATACCTCGTAATCCAAATTATTGACTAAAAAAGAACGCGCCGCATGCACCGCCGCCTCGCAACCATCTTTGGAACCGAAACCGAGCTGCCGTGGCTCAAACTTATTTGTAAGTTTTTCATGCAAAGCTCGGCAACATAATTTTGATGCCAAACGACGGAAGGTACTACCGACGGCGATTGGTCGGACACCCCCGTCCTTTTTAGATAGAGCCACGAGGTTCGCTCCGTAGAGGATGGGGGTGATCTCTTCAACTACCCGTCCTGCCAACATAATATTCACTAAATTAGTAAGTTTCAATTGATTTTATACCTAGTGATTTCCAATGTCTGTGCATGAAAAATATTATCGAAAGAATAATTGGGATCAACTAATTAGACGTACCTGAACCCAATTTCTTGTTTGTTTGTTTTTAAGTCAAGTACCACTGAACCGATTTTGAAGAGATGAAATTATAGTTCTACATATTACAGGCTGTGTCATTAAGCTGCTATTTTTAGGCGCAGAGGCATAGAGTAAATTAATTTGACAGCAGCGTTTGGTTTTAATAATTTTGGGGGGTGAAACAGACGCGCGGGGTTTTCTCGGGGGTGAAGAGCCGCGCGCTTGGACCTTGCCCACTGAAACTCGGACTAAAACTCCCCGTCTTACACCAGCTATAGTATGAGTGGTTAGACGGTAAACGCAGAAGGGCTTCTAGTCAATTCGTACTTAGGAGCAAGTAAAAAGTGTTTATTTTTGACACTCTATAGAGAAAGAAGAATAATGTTTTGTAACACTGTATTTATAATAAATACATTATATTTAAAAATGAATTAAATAAATAATATAACAAAGTATAGAGAAAGATATCGTTTTACCATTTGCAAATAAAAGTAAAAAAACTAGACACCTAACATTAACTTTTATTACTGTTACTATTTAGTGTTTGTTGAGTTTGTGTCAGCTGATTATTTATTTTAATACAGCAGCCAGAGACCATAAAATATAATTTGCTAAGTATATTGATAGTTTTTATATAAAAATAGTGTAGCCAATAATGAATATCTTGAGGTTCGGCGACGCAGCGCAGTAGCCATACCAGTAGGTAAGGTTTGTAATAGAACACTGACCTCCGCCCCATTCCTCGCTGACAGCCAGCAGTGGGTAAATGAGTACTGGAGTAGTATCACTTATTTGCTTTTAAAAAGTCGTGAGTATGTCTGGTCACGGGCTACCAAATTATCCCATGTCGCCAAAGTCAAACGTAATTACTCGTAATTTAGTCTAAGGGGCTGTTGAAATATTACGTAAGCAGATTTTTTGCAATTTTTAACCCACCCCTCATCAGCAAAAGTAAGCGAAGCTCTCAACCCTCCCCCCATGCTTACGTAAACCTTGGTGCAATTGATTGATTCATGAGCAGCAGGTTTGGAATAGAGGACTACAATGCACATAATATTCTTTTAAATAAATTTTACTGACACGGTATTCAACATAGAGTAAGTTACAAATATTATAATCTTAAGTAATATCACGAACAAAGCAAACTTCTTTTAAATTTTTGATATACATATTAATTCCAATTAACAGTCTTCAGTCCATGACACCCGAATCCATGATTGTAAGTTTTCGATGACATTGGATGTTTGTTACTCAATGTTGTGTGTCTGCTCACTTTTGTCCGATTTTGGAATGTCTACGTCGTTCTAATTCTAAGTAAATAATTACTGCTGACGTAATCATCATCTACATCCACCCCCCCCCCATGTCATCAAAAACAAGCAAAGCAAAGAACCCGGCTTCTA
Organism: Luffia ferchaultella; assembly: GCA_949709985.1. NCBI lineage: Eukaryota > Metazoa > Arthropoda > Insecta > Lepidoptera > Psychidae > Luffia > Luffia ferchaultella. The sequence goes on from OX453251.1 coordinate 9,199,802, forward strand.
TAGCGCTTACGTAATACTTACACGGCACCTAATTAGGCACTTGTAATATCAACCCTTAAACGCTACTCTATTTGTCACCGAAAATGCAACTAATGTTAACAGTGCCAACTATTAATTTCACACAGTTTATTTATTAGACAATAAACAGTATGGGCCTTAACGTTTAAGCCTTTGTTCTTTTTACAAGAGTCGTGATAAAGGTCGCTGTTAAATATTTCCAATGTTTTTTTTTCCAACGAACATTCTGTGTTTTATTGCAAATTAGGATATAGATAAATATAAACAATGATAATCACATAACTTGTTATGGTCTACATGAACTTCAAACAGCGTAAATAATAATAATTTGTTAGTTTCTTCAATACAGACTTAGCTAGTTTATCGTATGTATGTAATATCAGTAAGAAATAAACTCCAGACGTTTCCGCAGTCCATTTATCGTCAGATACTCCGTATATTGTCTAATTAATAGCTAACAGATGTTTGTGTGATTATACATCATGATACTCGTATATATATTAAAATAAAATTTATTTTATATTAGGATATGAAGCTGTAATTCTAAACAATGTGTCACGTGATATAATAATAAATTTTGAATGAAACAAAAAATTTAATTAAACATACGTATGCATTACTGTTCAGTTATATTACAAAGCAAAGTATGACAAGGCCGCCTCAAATTACTTTTTTAAATACATAATATACCTAGTATAATTAAAATGTAATCGTGCACGCCATATTCATTCTAGTAATTTCTTTTGAATAAATAGATTTTTACAATACCAAAACACGATTCTTTGTAAATACATAATTTTTTTATATTTTAATTCATCACAAATCTACATTTTAAATACAATATTCTAATTCAACTGTATTTAGTAATACACTTAATTGTTATATTCTTCAACATTTTCTTGTAGTTAAATATATATAACTGCAATCAAAATAAAATTCCTTGCAGGTATACACCATTTGTCATCTTCTATATTTGTTATACTTATTTATGCGGTTGCATGTATGTCCGATTCAGAGAAAAGATCATTCCTTATACCTTGTATTTTTTATTAAATGTTTGTATAATAATCTATTTTGGTTAATGATTCGTAAATCCATATAATTATTGAATTTCTATACATTTGTATATAATTGTATTGTAATACTATACAAGCAATTAGAGATTTAGTATATCATCTAAAGCACTTACAAGTATAAACTTTGAGTTGTTTTGTAAATTTTGCCATTTGTTTAGTTGCTGAAATAAAGTTATGTAGAATGAAAATAAAATAAAAAATAATAAATTGAAGTAATTATCAATATAGCTTTTTTAAAGTCATTTTAAAAGATCAGGAATTAAATAAGCTAGTAACACTATGTCTCCTAATAACCTATAAAAAATTATCTTTCTTTATGAGTAGGTTTAAATGTTCTAGTAGTGAAGTTAGATGAAAGGTTCTTTCAATGCTTTCTTATAGCCTTTTAAGGCAGGGCATCGATGGGCAGCTGAGCTTTTCAATTAGGTTTTATTCACAGAACTAGTACCAAAATCGAGAGTAATAGTAAACGCGAATGCTTAAGCACCAACAAAAGGACTAGATTCACAGTGGAAATAAAACTGTAGTCAAAACAAAATTAGACTTTACTTCTACAATACGCCAATCCGAATACATTTCTTCCAAGAAAACTTAACTAAAGCTTATCATTTATCATAATTTACATAGTATTTTTTAATTTGTAAATACTTTTAGTTTTTAATTAGTTTTTATTTTATAGATCTTAATTATCCATACAATGTTTAATGTATAATTTAATTAAGTGAGATTCAAAGTCCATAATTTTCTTAAATAAAATGATGAGGAATTTGTAAAGCTTAAAACATTTATATTACTAAATTTAGTTAAATCTCAAGAATATATTTAAAATGCATTCCTTCATGTTTTTCTACATAGTAAATATTGATAGTTACGTTACCTTATATTTGTTTTTGTAGGTATCGTCCGGTAGGCTGTGGTTGCGGTTTAACATAAACTAATAATCATGGTTATTGAATGAAGATTCTATTAAGTATATTTATTACATTTCAAACCCATTCACGTGTGTAACATAAATATATCTGCGTATATAACTGACGTAAGTTTCTAAGAAAATAATCTGTTTTAAATTGTTATTAAATAATTAATTAATTAATGTAATTAAATGATCAAAATTAATTAATATTTGTAATAATATTACATTTAAGAAATTTTCAGAAAATTAGTCACCCCTGAAAGCAAAAAGTTTTTATATATCTGCGTATATAACTGACGTAAGTTTCTAAGAAAATAATCTGTTTTAAATTGTTATTCAAATTGAATGATCAAAATTAATTAATATTTGTAATAATATTGCATTTAAGAAATTTTTAGAAAATTAATTAGTCGCCCCTGAAAGCTAAAAGTTTTTATTATTTCCTCTTTTATTTTTTTATTTGTACAGACGCCTGCGCTCGAATCTGAACACTTTATATTATATTTTGGGCACTTACAAATAGTAGCTAAAATCGTGAAGAAAAGACATAAAACGTGCATGCGGGACCCTACGGTAAGGTGGGTGGACTCTATCTGCTGCAACTAACGTGTAGGGCGAGGATGATAGACTCCGGATGCAGTTCTCTATTCGCCCGTCGACCATTTTGAACGGTGTTTAGATATGAGAGCAAGCGTCTGTACCATTTGTAACGGTACAAACAAATATTGAATTGTATTCAAGAAACTAGAAGTTAACATAGATTATGACGAAATTTTTACGGTAGAATAGAAGATGTCTTAGTTCGACATATTCTTGCTGCTGCTTTAGGGAACAAAGCAGTGAGAAGCTAATAATATAGGGCGCTCTCATTCCGAGGGGAGGTCTAAGGCCCTGTAGTGGGGCATTAATGAACTAATGGTATGGTAATACGAACAACAATTTTTAAGATATGATAAAAATGCGTTAATTTCAATTTAGATTCAAAATATGAGGGCAAGCAGTAGGTAACAGGTAATATATTATAAATATTATTTATTTCTTAATACCGCATGAATAAAATGTCTTGAATAGACAGACGGTTCACTGATAAGTTATTTATTGCTTAATACATATGTATAAACATATCGCAAAAGAACAAACCTCTAAGAATATTTAAGGTGACGATAGAGTCAAAAGGTTGTTTTACATAACAATGTTTATCGAAGGCTTAACAAAATATTTTAATTATTATCTTTTATTTGAAAGTTTCTAAAAATATGTATTTAATATGCACTTAAAAAATCTTTAGATGAAACTTACGTACTTTTTTTGAATAACATTCCACCATATCACGATAATAATTTTCATGTATATACCGTTTATTTAATGGTTAATATTTTATTATTTAAAATCAATTTTATTATCATGAAAACTATTACCACGATATGATTTCTATCCACAGAAAAAAGTTTCGTAGTAATTTAACTTATATTATATAAATTATTTTGTTTTGAATTCTAAATATTAGTGCGCTTATATTTTTAAACTTCAATTAGGAATATTTGGTATAACAATAAAATTATTAAGAACTTATAACTAAGAATTTTACTAAAATTCTTCTCTAGTCACTTTAAATTTATTCACAGACAAAATTTACCGCACACTTTTAAATTTTTTTGTTTTGGTTACGTACGCGTTTACGTATAAAATGGTATAAAATGATAATTTTTCGTTCACAAATTAATAAAGCAATAAGTAAACAAGCAACCAGTTAAACAAATTAATGGCTAAAATAATATTGAAAATAACACACACAATCACAACAACGTCTAGGTCCCAAACTATGCATTAGCTTGTATTTTGGGTACCAAGCGAAGACACCACCATAACAACCAAGACCCGGTGCCAGTATTAATATTCATCATATAAATACTGACCCGACCTGGGATTCGAACCCGAGACCTCCAGCTTCGTAGGCAGGGTCGCTGCCCACTAGGCTAAGCGGTCGTCAATAAAATAAAACTAAAATAGTTTAAGAATCATCTAAATTTGAAGGAAAGTTAACGTGGGCGGTAATTTTTTTCCGTGAGCATATTTTTGAAAGGTTTTTTTTTTCTTTCTGCGGTAATGAATATAAGAACTGATGTGTTTAGCGATATATAACTTAGCTATGATGGAACCGCAACGCATATGCGTCTTGACATTATATTCAAGGTGCGGTTTAATAAATAAACAAAATATATTTATAATGTTCTACCAGCTTTTACCAGTGTCGTGATAGCTCGAGCGCAGCAGACCTGTTTCAAATTTATAAGGCCATATGGCCGTGGTTCGAATCCGGGCGGGTACCAATGATTTTTTCTTACTTAAGTACATTAACTATTACTGACTCCGTGCCACGGAGAGCACGTTAAGAAGTCGGTCCCGGTAGCTCTCAATAGATGGCGGTCGTTACAATCCACCAACCCGCTCTGGAGCAGCAACGTGGTGGATTTAAACTCCAAGCTCCTCATCTTGATGGGAGGCCTAAGCCCCTGCATTGGGGTATAAAAAAAGGAGGGCCGATAGAATGGAATGGTGCTTTTATCTACTAATTGAAATGAAAAACACGTATAACTATTAACACATTTTACATGTGCCATGGCCTTAAGAGCTGAATTAATATAATTAGATTTCCTATGGTGTATTTTCGATTTAACACTTATTGATGTACAGGGTTCTGCAAATTAAATTAGCCACATAAGGTCAGTGTTAATGAGTTTTAATTGAAAAGTGGAATGCTCCAATGTAACTACATTGAAAAGATGAAGTTCCATTGCACCTATCAAGGCCCATGATACGGATCAGAAACAAAGAAGCGCAAAAATATACAAGAAGTACTACAATTCACCAATGTCTCTCTGGCAAATGACCAAACTTTTCCCGAGAATTATTTTTAATTGAACAAAATGTGATGGCTGAACAGTGAGTAATATACTCAAACTTTACAATGATTTTTTCAAGTACGGAGCGTGGCCGTAAAGATGACTTACTGGTCAGTGACTCCGAGCGACCGTGAGCGAATGACGGCGACAAATGCTTGAAAATACATTATTCTGTTAGCTGTTGACAAATTAAGCCCTCAGTCCGTGTTGGCTTACATTGTTTAAATTACGTTCAAATTATTTCCAATATAATGGAGCTGTATGCGATTATTATTAGTTTCCATTAAAGTAAATATTAGTTTTGTATAAATTATTCGCCCGCAAACAATCGAGATTGGTGGCAAATCTAACCTGATACCTAGTTCCGGTATTGGATTGATAAGTAACTAACTAGACTACTACACTTCTAAAAGAAATTACAACTCTTTTTCTACATATAAAATTTGTTATTTAAGCGATGCAGTGCTTATTTTAATATTTTTATAACGTTGTTGTTTTAAATCCTTAGCGTTGCTTGGAATGTGACAGCAGTTATATTAAACTGACCTGCGTTAAAGCTTTTTATGCGAGACAGATTTTTTTAATTTTTCCATATGTAAAAACCTGCTCCACTTCCTACAGTTTCCGCATATGGGAAAGTATTAAAATTACATTTACACAATATTTCTTTAATTTTCCTATTCAAAAAATATTAGAAGCAACCTCCTGTGAAATAAAAAAAAAAAACAGTAGTACAGTCGAGCATGCAAGAATTTAGGATTTCTTAACAGAAAGCTTTTAAAAAAAATTGTATATATATATATATATATTTGACGACCGCTTAGCCTAGTGGGTAGCGACCCTGCCTACAATGCTGGAGGTCCCGGGTTCGTATCCCAGGTCGGGTCAGTATTTATATGACGAATATTAATATTGGTACTGGGTCTTGATTGTTATATGTATGTGGTGTTTTCGCTTGGTACCCAAAACACAAGCTAATGCTCAGTTTGGGGCCTAGACGTTGTTGTGATGTATACGTTATTATTATTTATTATTATATATATATTATTATTGCTAATTATACCTTTTTAATTAATGAGGTATAATTTTAGATATTATTATTGAAACTAAACTTTTAGGTTCGAATAGATGTATTTGATCGCATTTGAAAGCACGCGTGCTACACTATATAATTATTCTAAGCGGTTCCGATCTCTATGAATAAAAGTTCCTTGGCTACGAAATCGTAACATGAAAAAACAGTATAAACTATAGATCGTAAAACGTATGCATATTAATTATTAAAATTATTGCAATGTCCACTGAACATTTTTTAAACCGTCGATCAATGTGCTCTAAATTTGCATGTTCGCTCTCACGGGATCGAGATAAATAAATCTAACAACGCAATTAAACCTAAAAATATTTATCTACCATAACGAATACAGCAGATGTGACGGAGAGACATCTACGAACGGCACATGTTCGTGTCATAATAATATTTATTGGCAAAAAAAAAAAACTATACCCAAATATGCAAACCGCTCTTGCTTATTTTTGCTTAAGCGGTGTTTATGAGTATAAATAAAAGATCGTACATCTCGCATGAGAAAACAGGCCGGTAAAGTAACCATTCATGTTTGAAAATATGTACTAAATTATCAGGTTCTATATCGCTACATCAAGAAATTAATTTTTCGTTTAAAAATACCGTCTCAACATACTTACCTGAATGATACACACATTATGGCTTCGAAAGTAAATTTTATCACCTCAGCTGATGACTCTATCTTACGCACCGCACTTTGAATATTAGAATTTAGAAGACGCATGCTTGCTAAAACTCAACGCCGACTTTTGTCAACTACATTTATTTTAAACATTTTATATCGGTATTTGCCTTTCATTCCATCAGGCTCGGCGAGAGCCAGATCGGGCCCCGGGTGTAAAACATTGCGGGGCCCACCCCACTTTACTTTGAAAACAAAAATCAATTAACCGGGCCCCCGTTTCTTAGTCCGGGCCCTGGTGGTACTACTACCCTTACACCTCTCCTATCGCCGGCCCTGCTTTCCATAGTATGTAACCAGTGGTGATGAGTGGTACAAAAACTCGCGGGGGGTGAAGATAATTTCGGTAACCAATCATGTGGGCCATATACGCGTCCCGGCCGTCTGCATTCCTCAATCTATGGCTCAAATATGATAATTTTGGTTCTCGAAGTAAACGGCCAGCTTTAGGTACTCCTCTATTGAACTAATACAACAAAGTTCGGTGATCTTACGTCTCTTCTTCCTTGTAAGTATATCTTACAGGATCCCCTTATATTATTTTGGTGAAGCTCCCGCTGATATTGCCTTTTCCAGCCCTATTCGTACCCGTGCCGTACACGTACGTATATTTCAATGCGTTTTTGTACCATCACACAAAAGACTTCGGTGATAAGTATGAACTTTTATATGGGTCTCAAAAGCATGTTCAATGTGTGAATTGATAGTTAAATTAAATTCAAGTCAAAATAGTTTCAACCTTCACATGGAAACCTAGCTGGTGTGAATTAAAAAAGTTTGTAAGTCTAGTATGTTAATTTAGAACAAAAAGTGAATATCTATAAACGGTTTTATTTTTTTTAGACCTAAAAGCACAGCTTACCGTAATTAACCGACGTATCGAAATTTAAGTACACCAAATTCAACTTATAACTGTGGTGTCTGATGCATTAGAAATATCATATTTTTCATATCGACAAACGAACTTCAGTTTGAGTGTAATAAGAGTATAACAAGCTCGACCGTTGATCCACATAAATATTCCTGACAGAGTTTGATTTCATTTCATGTATCAGCATCCGTTTTCATTCTATAGCAATAGCTATACGTCCATCCGTCTGTCCGCCTGTCTGGATGTCACCATGATTTTATTCCGACATTATTAGATACCTAAGGTTGAATTGGCACATATATGACCTTTGTAATCGTCACTTAGAGATGTATTAAAAAATTAAAAACAAAATTACTGGATCTGCCCTAGTGGTGAAACTTATTTTCTTTTACAAACTACCTCGAATGAAGTCTCGTTGACTAGATATTTAAAAAGGCAAACGTGGTTTCTTTGATGGTGGCAGCTTTTCCTGGTTAACTCGCGGTATAGACACTTTTCATATACCAAAAGTTTGTCTAGATTGGGACATCTTCTTCCATACTTAATTTTTGCCCCAATGCGCTTAAAGAAGAAAGAACTTTTAATATACTAGTAATATGAGTTAGTGGTTTATTCGTAACACAGGTACAAAGATAAGTTCGAAATATAATGCCAAAAAATTCGCGCCTATGTCAGTTTTATATCACACGTTTATCTGGACCCGAATTTGGACCGTAATTTAGTTCATAACAACTATTTTGTCATCGTATTTTAATGAAGTGACTGAATGCCGTATAGTATTACAATTACAAGTCGTGATAGCCCAGAGCGCAACGAACCTGTCTCAAATTTATAAGGCGAGGCATGGTTCGAATCCGGGCGTGTACCAATGAGTTTTTCTAACTTAAGCACACAATATCACTGACACCGTGCTTCGGAGGGCACGTTAAGCAGTCGGTCCCGGACGCTGTCAATAGATGGCCGTGGTTCCCAATAGTTCCCAACCCGCAGTGGAGCAGCGTGGTGGACTAAAGCTCCAAGCCCCCCTCCTCACCCTGGGGGAGGCCTAAGCCCCTGCAGTGGGGTAAAAATGGGCTGATGATGATGATGATGATGATGATTACAATTACAATATCAAAAATACCCATATGTCGAGTTACTCCTGAGTAAATAAACATTTTACTTGGACATTTACGTAATCGGTTTTTATTGCGGCTCGTTCAAAAAATTTGTTTATTATTCTGAATTCTAATAAGGTAGTGACAGTCACAAAAGAATTCAATGGCTTTTACAATTAGATATCATTTCTCAACCCTTTTATTCATAATTGAATGAAGGGGTCTGGATAATTCCAGACCCCTACTTTAACCTATAATAATAATATCTGGGACACCAAACACAGCACCATCTAGTCCCAAAGTAAGCAAGTATTATGCTTGTATTATGGGTATTGTAATATGGGTACTAGACAACTGATATACTTACTTAAATATTCTTTTTTTTAATAATATATACATATATAGATATTTTTACACCCAGACACGGAACAAGTAGACATGTTCATGCACACAAATATTTGTCCTGGTCGGGAATCGAACCCGCGGCCCTGGGCTCCGCAGTTAGGGTGTCTAACCACTCGGCCAACCGGTCAGTCAATCTATCTATGGAGGCCCTGTGCACTTTAGGATAGTAGAGTCCTTATGACTATGACAGAGGTCTATTGTACTAAAACAGGCAAAAGGAGCAGATAAGCGAAATTGTAGATTTATTCACTTGTTCGTTTTATTTCTAAGTACGACGACGAAAGACGACGATAAGCATCGAAGCCTAGGTTACTATTGGTTTTCGATTAGTGATCTAGGAGGATCTAGGGGGCCTCGCACACTTACCAGAGGGGCCAATCGAAAAGTGGGCACTGCAAATTGCGCTATAATATGCATACAAATTGGTAGTTACTGGTGTGAAGATACATGAGTGTGTAGTCTTTAGATATAAGTTTTCTACATGTACGTAATAGTACCTTTCTATGATCATTTTCGTGCTTTCATGCCAAATTCAAGCGTTCTCAGATCATTTTCAAAGACGTAGCGACATCTGTCATTTGAAAATTCTAAAACTGGTCGTATTGGTGTCTGTCGCTACAGATAGCATAAATAATAGTCTGTCGTAGATTAAGTTACATAAATCCATGGACATAAATTTTATACAAAATCAGGTTTCACTTATGACTTCGTCCGCGTGAACTATACAATTTACATTATTTTATTATTTAGTCTGATTAATATTAATGGTTTTTTCCCACATCTAAAGGTCAATAGCTCACGAGTATCTTGCAGTTTGCAGTCATATTTTATCTGCATATACAGTCAATTATTGTTCCGAAACTATTAATATAATAATTTGTAGATTGGAGACATTAAGTAACTCCTTGACATTAAGACATTAAATAATAACATTTAAGATACACGTAGTTTTAGGGCTATTTGTGCATTCCTTTTTTTAAACATGCATATTCAAATTACGTTTACTTACGTAATTTTTTATAAAACTTGATTTCGTTCTTATTATTAAAATACAAACTTAATTGTTTTAAAACAAAGGTGAATGTGATATCGAATATCCTGGATAATTCTAATTTATTGTAATAAAAAAATAAAATAGGTTTAAAATCAGATCAGAGATGAGAGTGAGATTCAGAAGCGCACATACTTTGAACATCTCTGTTTTCAATATGATTACCTACTCGATGGCTCACATCTTTTACTGTTTCCATGGTTTGAAATATCAACAAGATTTTTGTGACCGTGTTGAGCACAGGCGCGGGAAGGGGAAGGTGAGGAGGCAATGGGTGCAGTTGCGCCTCCCTGAGTCACAACCGGAGCACTTAATTTTCACCAATTTGAAATAAACAAACTTTATTTTGATAAATTTTTTGTTTAAAATGAATTTTCTAGAAGATAGGTAAAATCACATAAAATTAACTATCGCCGTGGGGAATATGCAAAAAAAGTACTAAATTTTGTCGTTTACACGAATATCGTCACTAATTTATTATTACTGTTTTGAAATGCACCGGTGCGATAGTATACGTTTCACAGAAATTTTTTTATTAACCTGATAAAACTTATCTACATCACGAGCTATCATTATTTTCTTCACTTTTTCATTTAAGGCCAGTCCGGAGTATGTCACAGAGAAATAATAATTATTATTAAAGCCTTTATTCGCTGACCATATTACATTTTTAACTTATATACTACTTATAAAACAATATAAATCAAATTTTTAAATATAATAGCAATAAAAAATAAAATTCATTAGCAAGCACTTTGCTGGTCAGGATGTCCTTCGACATAGGCCTCTCCCAGGTTCTTCCACTTATCTCTATCTCGAGCTAGCCTTCTCCATCCTTTTGGTAAATCGTCCTCCCATCTTTTGATTTGACGTTCTGTCTTTTCCCATTTCTAGGATACCATTCCATTACGTCCTTTGTCCATTTTTCTTTATTCGTCCTCATTATATGACCAGTCCAAATCCATTTAAGTTTTCTTATTTTTTTAGTACCTACATCGCTCACCTTTGGTCTTTTTCTTATTTTTGAAGTTGTCCACCGATCTGTTAGCCTTATGTTTAGCATGCTTCGTTCCATGTTACGTTGACAAATTCACAGGGTACTTCAGGCCAAATCCCTCAGCTGATTCCCATTGACGACCGCTTAGGCTAGTGGGCAGTGACCCTGCCTGAGAAGCTGGAGGTCCCGGGTTCGAATCCCAGGTCGGATCGGTATTTGTATGATGAATATTAATACTGGCACCGGGTCTTGGTTGTTATATGTATGTGGTGTCTTCGCTTGGTACCCAGAATACAAGCTAATACTTAGTTTAGGACCTAAACGCTGTTGTAATTATGTGTGTTATTATTATTATTCGCTCACACCGGGGATGAAAGAGAGGTAAAAGTGATTGGGACTTAGATTGTTGCCTTGACGTGTCATATGAAAATTAAGTTGGTATAAAACTGGTTTTCAACATTGAGTCACCCATGTATTTGTAAAATAATGTTACCTGATAAAGTGACTGCCAATTTTTTCTCTAATGGTTGCATCGAACTTATTTACTGACCGTTATTACTTCTCAATAAACACCGATAACAATATGTGAGCATTACAATTTAACCATAAATATAATGTAGATCAAGTCACAGTCAAATTCCACTAACGTTTCTAAAGTAACAGGTCGTAAAATAATTTCATTTGCAAAGTAGCACAGTAAAATTTCTAAGCCTGCTTTAAAGCCATTAAAATGCTTTTAATGATATAGCCGTTAACAGCAATATGCAGTCCGTAATACGCTGGCTTAGCGGCATAAATTGTACGACTGTTTTGAAGTTTCAACATCGATTACATTTAAATTATCATTTTATTGATACGCTGGAATGCAGTTATAGATACATATTAAATAAAGGTACAAAGTAATAAAATATTCTATTTAAATACTACGCGCTGTGTACACAAGATGTTTATGCTTGTAGAATATCGTTTCTCGAACTGAGGGTCTCGATTCCCATGCGCGGTACCTACGTAATCTGTCAAAAAAAGGACGCATATACAGAATCTTTAAATAATGCATTTTAATCTATGATCAAACGTTACATATACTATTTAATAAAAAAAATAGAAATATGTTAGTAAATAGAACTATACTCATCTCATGAAGTAACTACCGTGCTTCGGAGGGCACGTTAAGCAGTCGGTCCCGGACGCTGTCAATAGATGGCAGTCGTTACAGTTCCCAACCCGCAGTGGAGCAGCGTGGTGGACTTAAGCTCCAAGCCCCCCTCCTCACCCTGGGGGAGGCCTAAGCCCCTGCAGGAGGGTAAAAATGGGCTGATGATGATGATGAAGTAACTAAAATCCATTTGTGGCTATGATTTCATGAATTAATTAACAGTAACATAGAGTCGCAAAGTCCGTGTCCAAAAATAGTCACGAGTTTCTAAGAGCTGAACTGTTGCTAGGGTCCCTTATGCCTATATGTACGTACATGCTTTTAATGGTCATTCACATACTACAGAGTCGATGAACTAGACATGGTCAGTGTATATTTGTTTGTTGCGTTAGGGCGGAACGAACATAAAAAGAAAAACATTTCAAAAGAATTTTCTTCAAAACTTAATCTTTTTTAGGTATGACTTTAGTTTTTACCTGACTGCAGTGGATAATTTTTTTGAGTGTATGTACCTATGTAGGCATGTATCCAAAATATTTCTGTGGTACGTCGTGTAGCCTAAACGGTTTGAAGGATTTGAACATATAACATGGCGTTAGATTTGTTTTAATTCTTGCAGTGACATCTATACATTATATTTCAATATGGCGTCTGGGAATCAAAAAAGAAAGGGGGAATAAAAAGTTTTTATTGGTACCATGGACGTTCATAGAGATGACGCGTTGTTACAACAAAAATTGAAAAATAAATTTACACACAGATAAAATACACACCAGTAGACGTTTTGAAAATTATTCGCAGTAAAATGGAATTTTTTGTTACCCACATGTAAAATTCGTAATAAAAAAAATATACAAAATACATTTGTTGCAAAAATCTTTGTTTTCACATAAAAACTACCACCAAACATATTTTGCTTATTGGTTTGTATCCCCCTTGCAATACCTTTCAAGTCATATTTTTATTATAATCTATTTTTATTTTAATATCTAATTAAGTAAATATCGGACAAGACATTGTATGGTGCATTGCATTGTTGAAGCCAAATGCTATAGAATACATCTTGTTTTTCTCTTTTCAATTAATAACTTTTTTTTCTTTTCAGTTAATTTTCAGTCGGTTTTCTTTTAAATAATTTTCACATATACAAAAAGCATGGAACTAAGCTCATTAACATTTACTCATTTATTACCAAGCCCCGTGCTTAAAAATTAATAGTATAAAAAGTAATATTGATTGAATGACCAATTGTTCGAGTGGTCAGAGACCCTAACTGGGGAGCCAAGGGTCACAGGTTCGATTCTCGCCCGGGACAAATATTTGTGTGACATGTCTATTTGTTCCGTGTGTTGATGTGAAATATCTGTAAAGGTATATATTATAAAAAAAGAATTTTTTATGTATATCAGTTGTCTGATACCCGTAATACAAGTTTTGCTTAGTTTGGTATTAGATGGCGCAGTGTGGGACATTGAAGATATTTTTTTTTTAATTTATTTGTAAATAATTGTTAGACCGCCACTTCTTTAGGTACCTTGCTGATTGATTGCTGCCTGTGAATGAGTATGATATGTGAAAATGATATGATAAAATATCTACCGCTTTTTTTAATAATAGTTGATTAATTAAAGCGGCGAATGAATTTGTTTTCCATTACTAGTTTGTCTCATACAACGGCAGCGATTTTCTTTATTTGCACGGGGGCTTATAAAAAATATTGAGAAATTATGCTACAGAGATCGTTGCCTTAATTGCCGACTACCTATATGTAAATTGCTTATTTCCATTTACATTAGTTCTTTTAACCTTTTACTGTTGTGTAATTTTAGGTTGTTCTTACGAAATTTTAAAAATTCATTGTTCGTAATAAGCTATGGGAATATGGGAAATATTAAATTAATTAGGCATTCTAAATTTTATAGCTCCAACAGGAATAACTAATTATTTAATATGATGTAAGGTTAATTAATTAAACCAGTGATATACCTACGTAGTTCACCTGCTTTGACCAAGGGAATCTTTTTTTTTTATAGCAGTGCGCCTGTATGCGGATCATATCAATCTATTTTTTCATGATCAACCACGCAATGCGCATATTCAGCAAGATACTACTTAATCTAGGCATTTCCTAATAATAATAATAAAATAATATTATTTATTTAGAACATAATTAGTTATATATCAATATTGTAGGTGGGTATAAGATAAATTAACTTCTGCTTCAATTTAATTTAAAATTATTTCCGACAAGTTGCATCCACAACGTTGGAAGGAGATTGCGTGGCAGCGGCGGCATTCGCTTACAAATAATAAAATGATGTAGGTTTTCAATATTATGTCAACGTGAGGTGCAAACTAGAGTGAAGAGACGCAACGAGCATTCTAGAAACATTTTTTTTTATTAATTTATAATTACTTTAAATTAATCAATTATTTAAATGATAGACATATTAATTTTTCGTTTTCCCAAGCAGAACTGGAGGATTTTTAAGATTCACATGATATCTACATTGATCTTTCTAAGATTCATGGCGTCTTGGTGTGTCAACATATACAGGCGCATGTCCGAATATAATAAAATTACTATAATAATCCCAGGCCCAGTATTTGTATGATAAATTTTGGATACTGGTACCGGATCTTGGTTGTTATATGTATGTGGTGTCTACGCTTGGTACCCAAAACACAAGCTAATGCTTAGTTTGTTTGGAGCCTAGACGTTGTTGTGATGTGTATGTTATTATTATTATTATTTCGGTCTTACACCGACGACATTAGTGATTGTCAATATAACGTATAACGTTTTCGAACAACGGACATTCAAGGTAACATGATGTTATGAGAAATTATTATTTTGTGTTAATTTTGAAGATCTCGAGGGTAGCACAGCATCCTCTTGAAGCAGGCAGTATGCGCCATCGCATAATGACACAACGGAACAGGTCCGGCCGTGGTCCGTGTGGCGTGCTGGTCGCTGGAC
The DNA here is from genome assembly GCA_949709985.1 of Luffia ferchaultella. Lineage (NCBI taxonomy): Eukaryota > Metazoa > Arthropoda > Insecta > Lepidoptera > Psychidae > Luffia > Luffia ferchaultella. The sequence continues at coordinate 9,215,038 of OX453251.1, forward strand.
AGACGTACCCTTGACCGCCTCAGTCGGTGTGCGACTCCGCTCCGCTACACGCGACAACGCACATCGCCCGCTCTGCAACCGCGACTCACTCGCGCCTCATATAAAAGCCTCCCGCGCGTTCCAGGACTGAGCCATGTGCCCGAGCCCGCCACCACCGCACGACGCGAATCGAATCACTCGACCCTGCCCCCGGCATTTCTTTCATTTGTTCATTAAATAAACTTTAAAAACTCATCGTATAAAAGTCTTCAGTGTTGTGTGACGTTCAGTGAGTGTGTGTGGTAAGATGAGGTCGCGTGGACGCGAAGAATCGGGACCGCAGCCGCCCGAGCTGCAGGAGCTGCTGCAGAAACCCGTCGCCACGCCGCTTATCGCCGATTGCAGGGTTAAAGGTACGTCACATTATTGATGACTCTAGCCTATGACACCGGCCTATATTTAATGTCAGATAGTCGTTTAAATTTAATTAGTTTATGATTAATATCAGTAATAACTATATCTATTATCTATAGAGTTCATTAACTATTCATTGATAACTTTTCAAACAGCGCAACAGCCTTCGATGTGCCGATAAGTAGGTACAACGCCGTGCCTAGTTCACATACATACGTTCGTTCCGCTTAATAAAAATTTGAGTGACAGGTTAAGACAAAAAATTTCAGTGTTTCGCAACTACCTGACAGTTTACTCGCGGCCGTTCTCGTTGTTTTATTTAGTAAAATGTTATACGTTTAAAGAACAGAGATGTAAAAACAACATCAATAGATATTATTCAATGCTGCAATATTTTTATTTTTATGGGGGACTAAATAAATTTCATATGTTTCTATATAAAGTTTTATAAGTCCTTCGTGCCTACACATGATGAAATTTTAAACGTGATCGCTCAAATGCGCAAATAGGCCCTATGTTATTGCCAGTTATTGCTTTTCGTTTTAGTTTTAAATAACCAAGGCCAACGATATTCGTGCTAGATACAATAATTAATTAATTACCTTGATCCTTTAGACATTTCGCTCTGCTGATCTTTTTGTTTTTAGAATAAAAAAAAATAATAAAAACTAATTACAAAACTTTGCCCGTATGTAAAAATTTAAGCTTAAAAGTTTGAAATAACTTTTTTTATTACTTTAAAGTAATTTAAGGGACAATATACAAAATTTCCATTCTATTCTATTCCATCGTCCTTTTTATACCCCACTGCAGGGGCTTAGGCCTACCTTCAACGTGAGGGGGTTTGGAGCTTAAATCCACCAAGCTGCTCCAATGCGGATTGGCGGATATACAAAATTTTGATACTTTAATAAATTACAATAAATAATTAGTTATATTGGGAGTCGGTGCCAACCAAAACAAGTTTATAACCGTAATGTGTGTTTATATTGTGTAGTTAGATATTTAATTTTTTAATTTGTTTTTGTTTTTGCTGACACTGATTCCAAAATTTACTGATTCGGTATTGTAAATTTTCACCTAAGTATCAATAATTTTATTGTATATTGTCTTTAAATTAAACTTTTTCTTTAAGTAAAAACAAAGTGTATGACTTTTAACTATTCTAAAGCTAAAGCTTTTTCCATAGAGTAAATAAATATGACAGCAAGGTTTGGTTTTAATAGAGTCAGAAATGTCCCTTCAGAATATCGAAAATATCAAACGCAATTACGCGGTGGTGAAGAGCGACGCGCGGGGACTTCGCGTACTGAAGCTCTCCATCTTGCACCAGCTATCTAGAGTATGAGTGGTTAGACGGTAAACGCAGAAGAGGGCTTCTAACGTAGATGAGAGCTTTTAGTGAATTCGTACGTTTATGGTTTTTACAAATAGTCAAAGTTTTGAATTAAATTTTAATTTGCAATTAAAGTTTACTTTATTTTTTAATTTTTAATAGTAAGTAGCTCTAACTTATTAGAACTTCCGGTAAGAACTTCTGGACGCGCTTCTCAAATAAAACAGCTCCATTTGGAGGAAACTAGCGATGAAAAAGACGATGGATTAAAAAAAAAATTGTGAGAGAAATGCAATAATTTGCGATTGAGGGGCTTAGCCGCGACTATCACTTTACAATTCCAGATACAGGACTTCGTCAATACAAATCATATGAGCCCAGACACGAGTTACACTGGGCTGCCTGCCATTCTAGTCACCGTTTCGTCATATTGGAGATACACATGTTAGCGAAATTTTATTAAAATCGGTTAGCGCAAACTGAATAAAATTCAATAAACGGAAATTATCCCTTAACTTTCCACCCTTAGAGTTAGTTATTTTTTTCTAATTTAAAAGGTAACAATTTCGAGATTTGTAGGTATAAACTACTCAATGAAAAAGAATAAAAATCATATCGGTTCACAATCGGTGAAGATGTCGCGTAATATAAAAATATATATATAAATACAATAAGAAAATACAATTGAATTGAGAACCTCCTTTTTTTTCAAGTCGGTTAATTAAACGATCGCGAGCCTTTTATTTAAGGCCCCGCCCATGTGCGATGATAGAGCTACAGATAAAACCGATAAAACCAGTTTGACCGACGTTTATTATTATTAAGCGTGCTATAATTCAAATTAATAGGTTACGGTAATAAATTAATTCAAAAGTAAACCGATTAAATTAAAATCATTGACAAATCGAATTATTTTCTTTCGAAATATTTAAAATCTTAATAAATTCTCATCTACAATAAAATAAGTCTTGGGTTTTGTCATTGACTAATATTAAAGTCTCGTTAATACCTTGATATTGCAGAACTAAAAGCGGCGGACTGTCAAATCAGAAAAACCGACCGATCGACCTACAAATCAGAAGTAAGAGGTGCTCATGAGTAATCATGAGTAATTTGTAAAACAACCCAATTACTTTTAAATGCTCACTATTTATAGATTTTGTATTAAATTAAAATTGTTAAATTATACGGATTAAAATATTGATGATTTATTACTGATTAACTGACCGATTAGCCGAGTGATTAGAGACCCTAACTGCGGAGCCAAGGATCACGGGTTCGATTTCCGCAAGGGACAAGTATTTGTGTACATGAACATGTCTATTTGTTCCGTTGATACTGGTACCGGGTCTTGGTTGTTATATGTACGTGGTGTCTTCGCTTGGTAGATACCTAAAACACAAGCCAATGCTTAGTTTGGGGCCTAGACGTTGTTGTGATGTATACGGTATTATTATTATTATCATTTCGTGTCTAGGCGTAAGGAAGGCGTAAAGACTTTTGCAATTTACATGCAGTATTTTAATTTATTATTTTGCTTCAAATCATGATAAATTGTATTAAGGTCGAATTCAAAAACATTAACAAAAATTTTATTCAGGATTTCTGAATAAAAATTTCGGGATTAAAATTAGTAGGTACGCAAAATACTTTGATATTTCGTTTTACAGTTCGATACTAGGAATACTCTGTTTCAGAATTTTTGGTTATGTAACCCCTAGGGGCTAAAATAATGCACGAAAGTTTGTTCTCTGTGGATGGATGGTGGATGAAAGAGTTCCGTCATTTCTAAGGTTTAAATATTTGAATTCACCTTTTAGTTCGAAATCAGAAACGTGGAAGGAGCCGCAGGAGGTCACTAATGCGCCTTCTTTAGTACTTTTCAAATCTTTTTTACGTGATTTTGTCACAAACTAAAGCATTTACAATTCTATAGACAACAAAATCGGTTCACAAAAAATATATTCGGAAAATAACAGTCAACAGAAAAGAAATGATATATTATTTGTTTTTATAAAATGGTACCGAACCCTTGTATTTTTTTTATTATCACTCAAAAACACAACTGACCAAGCGGAGTGTTCGCGTTTGACTGTCTACGAAATAAATTTTAAGAATCAGACAAATTTTTGAGAGGTCTTTTTATTGTGAGGTACGGGACCTTAAAAACGAAATACAATGAAAATGCATAAGGTGATTGCTCTTTACAGGGCAACAGAGGTAAATGGCATAACGCGTACGAGCGAAAATAAATAAGGCAGGCAGTCGGTGATACGTGGGAAGCTGCGGGTGACGAGGCTCAAACGTATTGAAACGGCTCGTAGCGGCGCGAATCGACGTGGAAATCGACGGACGTAAACACAGAGCGGTCCAAAGCGTATAGAGTACGTTACAACTGGACTACAAACGCCTAATCCGAAATTGTAACTAATCTGGTGGCCGCATTGCGTAATATCATATGCAATACACGTCATTACAAGGAATATACGTAATGTTTTACTCGCGGAAAATTGAGATCTACCTACAACAAACTTTAAATCATACATTCGCAGAAACTAGCTTTCCGCCCGCGGCTCCGCTCGCTTGGACTACATAGTCGTACCGAGATTTTTTCTTGGATAAAAAGTAACCTATATCACTCTTCAGCTTATAAACTATATAGATAAAAAAAATTATAGCGGTCCGAGTACTACTGTGTAGTCCAAGCGAGCGGAGCCGCGGGTGGAAATCTAGTTTGAAAATAAAATATAACCCATGTTACTCGCTGATAATTTAGCGTTCTATAAGTGAATTAATTTAAAAAATCTGCTAAATAGTTTTTGAGTTTATCAGCAATGCGACAAACAAAATGTCAAATCTATCCTTTTTATATCTAATACCAGTATAAATAGGTAATCAAATACTACGTCCGCATGGTTCACATATTGGTATTATGAATTTTATTTTAGATTTTAAATGCGGTTGAAGAGATGCAGATAAAAACGTTTTTTGGCACTTAATATTTTTTTCTTTCTTCTTTCCCCTTTTTTAGGTTTCTATCTTTGATTATATAATGTCTGGAAGGAGCCTCGCAATACAATGTCAACAAAAACGACAGGCCAACTTTTACATACCTATTTGTGTGTGTGACTCAACAGACCACATACTCTCGCCACGCCGCCGTACTGACTATATATTCGTACAAACCATCTCTGTGTGCGTGAATTATGACCGACCAGTTAAATCATATTTTTATCAAAATCTTTTGACACCAACCTCTCTATGCAGACATTATATAATAGGGTCAAACTATAAAAACTAAATTATTTAATATATTCAGGGTTAATAGATACCGAATCATATTATACAGGGTAAGATTTTAATGACCAGCCAAATTTTAATATAATGATCTTTGGTAGAAAACCGATAGCCGTCTTGTTTCCTTTTAGTATCGTTCTATAGAAAAATATTGAGATATGACTACACAAACCTTTCCCGAAAAAACCAATAACTCTAGTCACCATTCATGCCCGCCGGTTCATTCCGTTTCAAAGACCTCGGGCGCGTATGTTTATTATAGCGTTAAGAAGGCAACCAAACGTAATAAAATAACACTGTAGATAAAATAATTTATTATGAAAATTAAACCCATATTTTTTATTTACGCAATTAGGTCTATTGAAAAATCTAGAAAAATTTTGGCCGGTTACTAAAATCTCACCTTGTAGACTTAAAAAGGAAAGTTTCTTTGTTTTTATTTTATTAATCAAACATTTTTAAGTCAAATTTAGGTTCATTGACATCGAAGTGTTTTCTTTATTACAGTCCATGATAATCTTTTTTTTTAAATGTCCTGATTGCATAAGGAAAATAGTACAATAATGTACAGGTATATTGAAAGGGAATGAGGAATATTAACTAAAGAAAAATATACAAAAAAATTGAATAAACCAAATTATAACTAAATTATGTAAAAAGTAAAACTAAAAGTATTTACAAATTAAAAAATACTAGGTAAATTATAAAACAAGGAAAATATTTTAACAACTACATAATATTTTTATTTTAATGAATCTATAAAAATAAATTTAAGACATAAAAGTATATTCAAGTGTCTATGTATAATAGTATAAGAAGTTGAATATTTTCATAAGTATACAATTAAAATAATTATAAAGCTTGTTTCTTAACTCGTTTTGAATGACTTACTGGTTACACATAAAATGTATAACTACCTTGAATAATTATGATTTATTGTAATTTTACAATTGCATATTGGCTATTAATTCTTCTTTAATTTAACAAGTCCACTTATACTGCTTATTGTCATAACCTCCATCAACTTCGGAGTCTGATCGAAGAAGTTTTTTCTTCTCCTACCGCGAGGACAGTTTTCACTTTTCATTTGTAAGTAATGAAAGATATTGTCGATCTATCAATTATGGGTTACTAGTTAGCCATACTTGAACCAAAAAACAAACACATTTATAAACGTTTTGTCTGTTCACCTTTTTTTTCATCAGCCCATTTTTACCCCACTGCAAGGGCTTATGCTCCCCCAGGGTGAGGAGGGGGGCTTGGAGCTTAAATCCACCACGCTGCTCCACTGCGGGTTGGAGATTGTAACGATCGCCATCTATTGACAGCGTCCGGGACCGACTGCTTAACGTGCTCTCCGAGGCACGGAGTCAGTGATAGTTATGTACTTAAGTCAGAAAAACTCATTGGTACACGCCCGGATTCGAACCACGGCCCTATGGGGCCTTATATATTTGAGACAGGTTCGTTGCGCTTTGGGCTATTACGACACCTTTTTTTTAAATCACTCTAACTCAACAACCTAAACCCATTTTTACGAACTTTTGCTTTTAAGTGATGTCATGTCATTGTACAACCACAAGGATAAGTAACATCACGGCTGTTCTCTTCAGAATCAGAACAAGAAAGAAAGTGTTTATAATACTAAAAGGTTTTGTTCTTCATATTTGTATTCGATTTTCTTCACAAATATTTAAAAATTTATCAATTGTTTCTGTAATGCAGTAACTCTTTACAATAAGCGTCCAGATACTATCAAAAAACCTAATTTGAAACGTACATTCATAATAAAAAAATCTAATTAGTGAAATTTATTATACTGTAAAAGATGCCCTTGTGGATATCATCATAAAAAAACTGTTTGTACAATTATCTATACTAATATTATAAAGGAAAAGATTTGATTTTTTGTTTGTTTGTTACGGATAAACTCAAAAACGAATTAATTGATTTTAAAAATTCTTTTATTATAGAAAGGTACATTATCAACAAGTAACATGAGCTATATTTTATTTTCATACTAGCTTTCAGTTTAACTAAAATGTCTTTTGCCTTTTTCTGCCCAGTTCCATATTTCTTGTGAGAGACAAAGACGAAACATATTTTAGTTAAAACACTCTTTATACAAGTTTATCAATAAAGCAGATAGTTTTTAACTGAAGAGAAAAATAGTTTAACTTTTGCTCTCGGAAAAAGAGGTCCCGTTACAAGTGTGTAGTCCACAGGAGCGGAGCCGCGGGACGAAATCTAGGCTTCACTAATTATAAACAATACGAAAATCCATCTATATTACTGTGATAGTTTGTAGTTGACGAAGGCCCTTTACGGTGAATCACTTTGATATTGCTTCAAAAATCTTGGTTTATTATAACCTATATGATATGATATATAGTGGATTAATTCTGAAAAATAATAATAATAATACATGGGACATCCCACACAGCGCCATAGTCCCAAAGTAAGCAAGTATTATGCTTGTGTGTGTTATGAGTTACTATACAACTGATATACACACTTAAAAATGCACAATTGATACTTAAATATTCTTTTTATTTTAATGATATATACATATATAAATGTTTTACAGCTAGACCCGGAACGAAATATGCTCATGCACACAAATATTTGTCCGAGATGGGAATCGAACCCGCGACCCGTGGCTCCGCTGTTAAGGTGTCTAACCACTCCGCCAATCGGTTGTCATTTTAAGAAAGTAATAAAAAAACAAAGTAAACAAAGCCTCTTCTTTACAGCTATATTAGGTAGTTGAGATTTAATAATAAATTTATTATTAAATCTCAACTACCTAATCATACAATTGTATGATATTAGTTTCATTATTTTACATTTATATTTTTATTTATTTATTTTTTTTGTAGGAAGATCAACAGCAAACTATTATATACTAGACTTACATAAATAAATAAATAAATAAATAAATAAATAAATATTTGTTGACAATTTCCCTTTAAGCGGATATTTATCAGCCTGGGCTGTTTTTCATCCTAATAGATACGTAGTTTTCCTAACAATGCTCGCTATAATTGCTTATACTACTGTATGTTATTTAGCCCAGTATGAAATATACTTGCTGTTAATTTTGTTAACATGCGGATACGCCTGACAACATTTTCAACCACACTCGTTCGATCCGCCGGCTGTGCCAATTATCCCGAATCGAATCTATGTGTACTCACCCCAAGTACCTGATAATAAATGATTATTATTATTTATTAAGTCACCGCTAAAGTTCAAATATTGTGATTTCGTTATCATTTCTTCACCATAATATATACGTATTCATGATAATGGATTACAATTATTTTATTTTAACCGTTTCCGTCAACAACTATTTATAAAGGACATGCAATAACACTTACGTTTCACCAGCGGTGATAAAAAATCGCAATCCGTATTTACGATTTAAATTATTTAAACTTCATTTTATGCTTTATTTTTAACTGCTTTATTGATTTTAAAAAAAGAGGAGGTTTTTGATTCGACTGTATTTTTCTGAATGTACCGTACATTCAAAGATTTTGAACCAATTTGACTTACTCTTTTTTATTGAATAGGTTATATGTATCTCGAGGTTGGTTACATTTAAATTTGAAATAAAATATCCAGTTCTAAGTAGATTTAAAACTAGGTAATTAATCTCGTTTATTGGAATTTCACCCATTTCAATTTTTCAATAGAACTTGGCACACAGGTAAAGTCCAATGAAAATAAAATGTTATAGTAACCTAAAGTTGATCTGATGATGGAATGGCAGGCAACCCAAGGGAACTCCTCAGCGGTATACAGCAGCTACTCCATGTTCTGAGCTCATATGAATTGTTTTCACGAGAACTTTCATCTGTGTTTTGACTACCGTCGAGGAGGTCGCAACACGAACATAGCGTAAGCGGAAGCAGGACGGGAGCAGTAAGAAATATCGTACGCTTTTTATACGAAGCTGACATTTGTTTCTGCTACTGTACTGTTCCCATTATATTATATTCAACCCGCAAATTACTGCTGTTATTTCGTAATTTTTTGTCTTAAAACGATCGCCCTTTCGTCACTTGAATCCTTAAAACGGAACTGTTTTATTTGAACAGCGCACATAGAAGACATACCCATTCTAAATAGAAATGAACTACAGTTAGTTACCGCTAAAAATAAAAAAATAAAGTATTAAAAAAAATGCTGACTTACAAATACCGAAAATACCGAATGTTTGGCTGAACGTAGTCCAAACTAATAGAGCGTGTAGAGCTTTCCGAATCAAATGAAAATTTTTAAGCGAGCAGATGGCGCAAACTAACGGGTACCGAGGAAAACACGTTGAACGTTTAATTTTTTTAACATTTCTTTTTAAACTTTTGTTTAGTTCGCTATGCTTACATGCTTTATAAGTTTGTACTACGTTCACCATATATTATACGGTTTTAAATTGAAAAGTTAAAACTAACATTTTTTTTACTTTAAAAGGTTATTAAAGATACCTACGAGCGGCATCCAGTTTATGGAGCCGGTACTAACTCATTTCCTACTGTAACAAACTATTATAATATAACAAATATAAAGTAAATAATGACTTAACACCAACTTCATAAATTATATACGCCCATTAATACCCTTTTCTTTGTCATATTTTTTTTTAAATTTTAATTTAAATTATATAACATTTTATATAAAACGACGCATTTTTTCTATGTTCGTTTATAATGCAGTCGACGTACGATCTTCCGATCTCCTTGAATTGTCTTTTGGTTAACGAATACTTGCTAATGATAACATTATATGAGTAAATATAAATGCTAAAATATTAATACATTTAGCATTTACTGGTTTACATAAGAAAACGTGTTTGGACTGAATAAATCAATATTTTGTAAACGTGCTCAATTCTTTAACGACTTAGTAAATTTTGATTAGAATATTTAAAGATATTTTTTATACGTAGGTATGTAGTAAAATGTCAAATTGAATATAGTAAATTTAAAACTAATTTTGTTTGAAACCAACAATCATGGTAGTTATCATAGTAATTTAGTAGTTAGTTATTTAATGAAATGAAATTTTATTTAACAATTGTGAGTAAGCACGTTGCACAAAGTAAATACTTAAACTAACATAAACACTATAAAGTTATACTGTGTTATTTACAGTGCCTATAAATAGTTGGCCCCCCCTCGGCAAAATTTGCCAGTCCTGTGGTGGCCAGTAATTTTGTAATTTAGTAATTTTAACTAAGTAGTTTTTATTTAACTTGAAATTATAAATCCAAATTAACCGAAAACTAATTAGAATTACCTGAAAAATCTTACAGTACAAGCTATATCAAATTAAAATGTTAAATTAATTTCTAATTTAAAATAGTTTCAGAAAGTTCCATTCGTCACAAAAAAAAATTGTAAAGAAAATAAAAAAAAACGTAACGAGGTCATTCGCTCACAAAATTTTACTCTTCAAATTTTTTTTCATATCAGGCCCTTATATGCAAATCGTTTCTTACTGTTGGAGTTTACTAACTCCAACAGTACTAAAGCGTTGGGTGCCATGTTTTTGGTCTTTTTATTTTGTATGTTATTTACTTAATTTTTAACTGTATAAGTATAATTGTTTTAAAACGTCATCCATTTTTCCCTTGAGCTGTTCAGCTCCAATGCCTTCAATAACAGCGTTCATTGAGAAAAGTGTTCTTTAAGAAATATGATGGTTCACCATCAGTAGAGCAATTGATGATCGAGATCATCGTAAATACGAGGAAACCGAGAATCTTTTCTTTATAACTTTTCAATTTTGAAATTTTCATCTGAATCGGTTCAGATGTACCCGAGTTATTCGCTACTTAATTACTCAAACAAACAGACAACAAATTCAAAAAATATTTTTTTTAGTTCAGGTACGCGTAATCAGTCGCTCCCTATTTTTCGAAAATATCCATATTACAGTCATAATACAAAGCATCAGCCCGTTACATTTCTAAAATTGTATAAATTGAGGTATCCAACAAATTGTGTGGGTACCACGTATAATTTTATCTTCTTACTTTGCTAGAAATAAAACCTAGGTCATAATATAAGAGAATTATATAAGACGTCAGCAGTCGAAAAAACCAAGTCACTAAATCGCGATATATTTAAATTTTTTTTTTGCTACATTTTGAACTAACATCACAAAACTTCGTCATTATTTACGTACTCAAAAATTGACGGTCTCCGTGACGCGATGGGCAAGCACTCTGTGTGCAATGCAGAAGGTCCTGAGTTCAGTTGCCTTGTCGGTACATGTTTGTATTAAGTTTACGTCGTGTCTTGTCAATGGGTGTGCGGGAAGGTACTTGCGATGGATGGCGTCCCATTGAGTTTATTGGAAACGCGTGTCAAGACATTATTATTACTCTCTGATAATGTATTGTAGATAATTCTACATGTTCGAGGCGATTCAATTTGTACTTGGCAGGTTATTTAAATAATACATAATATTATACGTTTTAAAAGACAGTTGTACATCTTCCTTGAGTAGATATATCAATCATCGTTCTGTAAACTTATTTACATAGACAATATCATGCGCATCGCTATTTTACAAATACACAATACAGTCATATTTGTCTTATTATAAAGAGTTTATGAGTCTATATTTGTTTTTGTCTTACGTCACGTGTGTCTACAATATTTAAAACCATATATATAAGCACACACGTACCTAATAATAACTCTCTATACTCCTTATCACTGAACCACCAATGAAGCACTGGAACACTGGAATTGCGGCTGCGTATGTGTGAATGGATCTTCATAGCGTATTGGCGGTTGGTAGACGAGTGTATTCAAGTTAAAGAGTGTGTACGTAGCAAGCTGACTTACTAGGGGTTCATCGGTGGTTAGTAGGCAGGTGTTCCTAGGTTCATGGATAGTAATGAGTATATGTACGTAGGCGGTCCCAGAATGAATTGGCCTAGCTATGAAGTAATTAAGAGAATGAGATGAAAACAATTATATTTTTCTATATAATCTCCACTAATATCAACACACTTTTGAGACCAGCGAACTAACATCTCTAAACCTTCGTAAAAGTAACTGCAATATTTGTCTACAAAATGACTAAAGACGGCCGGCCGCCTGCAACTCTTCAGCGTTTGAAAATTTCCTTCCCCTTAAGTCCTGCTTTAAATTTGAGAACAAGTGATAGTCCGACGGAGCCATGTCTAAACTATACAGTGGGTGTTCCAGCTCCGTGAACCCACACTCACGAACTGCAGCTTTCGCAACACCAGCAGTGAGAACGGGTGCGTTGTTGTGAAGCAACAGGACTCTTTTAGACAACTTGCCTCTGCGCTTCTTCTTGATCGTGTCTCGCAGTTTATATAGTAATGAAGCATAATATTTGCTGTTTACGACTGTATTACGTTCATTAAAATCTATCATCAAAATCCCTTGAGAAACCCAAAAGATTGTGCACATGATTTTTTGGTGAATTGTTGCACCTTTGCCTTTCTAGGTGGCTTTTCACCCTTGTGACGCCATTCCATTGACTCGCTCTTGCTTTCTGGATCATAATATAAAACCATAGTCTCATCACCAGTAGCTAGCCGCGATTATGGGACCGCCTACGTATTTACCGCGCGAATGTCCGGCTTTGGAGAATGTTAACATGCGCCGGTGTATGTTGTCAATCACCGATTTCGTTGGTGTAAGACTAATGGGTTCAAAAAATACATTACCTATATATTTGTATACAGGGTACAAACGCAAATGAGCCCTGCAGGTTGATTCCGAACGGGTGCTTAGTGATTTGTCGCGAGCGATAAGGCGAAAAATCTATTTTAATTTACGTTTTAGCAATAAAAACTATTTATTGTTAGAAAAATTAGAATTCCACCCGAGATATAGTTTTAAATATCACCCGTGTTATATATAGTGCTAGGTCAGTACCACCCCGCTGAAGGGAAAGTACAGTAAATATTAAAGACAGAATATCAAACATATAAACTCTATATTCATGAAATTTAAAAAAACTCACTTGTCTTAGTCGAGGGAATCGAATAGATGCCACAATATTTTAATAAAAGAAAACTATGTTCTTATAGCATCAATCGATAAGTTTTAATCATAGAGATCAAATCTCTTTAATATTGTGTCTAAAATCAAAAAAAGAACATAAAATGTATTAGTGAATTATTAAACAGATAAATCTAAGTAATAAATAAATGGTCAATTCATTTACTCTATCATTTTCGATTGAGTTAGATTCTCGGCTCAGAAAATTCAAAATTCCATAAATGCTAAGTTTTCTATTTTGAAAATAAAATAAAGTTTTCTTTAAGCAAACTTTAATATTTCCGGTATTTCCTCTAGGGAGAGCCCACTCGTTTGACTCGTCCTATTTAATATAATGAGCACAAAATAAAAATGTGCGAGCTAATCAATATTGGTTAATGTCTACTTTGCAGCATTCAAAAACTGAAACTATCACTCAATCAAATATCTTTATTTCGTAGTTATGTAACGTAATCTTGAAATACGTCACAAGAGTGAATTTCATTACTTTGTGGAAGAATGTCACCACAAAGGCGCATTCTAAAAGTGCTGGTTCCTCTCAGAAGAATACGCAAGAAACTGAGGAACGCTCTTTTTAACAAAATTATAAACAATTTTTTTACAGTAAGTGCTTAAAGATTACATTATTGAAACAAACTGATAGACGAACGGTATACAGCCATGGATTTTTATCATCTAAGTAGTCCGATACATAAAATACGCTTTTGCATAAAGCTTTCGTTTTATTAAAGTTTTAAACTTAGCCGGGATCTTATTGTAAAAGCGTATACATTGCCCTTTAAAAAATTTCGTGATTTTACTGAGGCGGCTAACGTGTTTAGAAAGTTGTTCTATGTTTCTTGTATTAACTTTATCCCGATTACTATTTTTTTAAACAATGCAATACAAATGCGATCTGCCCTTACATTAAGAGAGGCTCCTCAACTTAGCTTTTATGTAAATGCCTTGCTTATCTCTTGAATGGACAAAAAATATGGTGTTATGTTAGAGCTCATAAACAATTTACTGCTCTGTAATATAATGCCAATCAAGCCTAAACGTCCTTCGATATAATTTATTGAGACTGACTTGCCAAGTAGTTAGTAATCCTAATTGAAGGCATCGATTCCCGCCCGAGACAAATATTTGTGTTTGTGAATATGTATGTTTGATGTATGTACTATTAAAAAAATATCTCTCAGTATTTCTGCCTAGTTTGGGACTGTTGGTCATGCTTTAGATGTCCAGATATTATCATATTCTTATGTTATTTTTTTTATTTATTAGTTTATAACAATAAATAAATGTTATATCTATTATTAACGTGGCTATTGTTATCGTTTATGTGTTTGTATTATATTGATGTGTGCACGATCGGAACAGCTTAAGGAAATTTTCCATGGACTTTATTCATGTTTAGCCAGCTTTAAGCGTAACGAAGTTATCGCAAAAAGTAAAAGAAACGGACTTTCACCAGCAATCTTGGTGTATGTCAACATGCACTAGTGTATATTCAGATATGCAGCATTTCGAACACATATAGATAATCTCTGCAGACTAAATATCAAATTCGTTTACTAAAATTTAGTAGTGCATCTGACTATTATAATAAAAGAACGACAGAGTTAGTTTTATTTTACACACTTTTTCATAAAACTTTCAAATAGTATCAATTTAATTAAAGTACTTGCTTTGCGTCAAAGTTCAAATTTAAATACCTGCATTGAAATGAACCCTGTTTGTACAGTCTAATATATTAAAATAAGGCTTTTCAAAATCGTTAATAATAATAATAATAATAATAACACACACAATCACAACAATGTCTTGGCCCCAAACTAAGCATTAGCTTGTAGTTTGGGTACCAAGCGAAGACACCACATACATATAACAACCAAGACCCGGTGCCAGTATTAATATTCATCATATAATGCTGACCCGACCTGGGATTCGAACCCGGGACCTCCAGCCAGCTTCGCAGGCAGGGTCGCTGCCCACTAGGCTAAGCGGTCGTCTTTAAATCGATCATTAAATCATTATAAACAAGCAATTTGTCTATTCCGTTCCAATGTGACTACTGGATAAATTTATAAATATTTGACGAACACTTCGGTGTTATACGTCGCACTTTGATGAATGAGATCAATTTAATGATAAATAATATTGTAAATATACCGGTCACGCTTGAACGCCACGAAGTGTATCATTAATCATTGGTTCAAAGGTATAGTGAATAGCCTGTTGCAACGGATCCCATATTATTTTGTATCCGACGATACGCCCACGTGTTAAATTATATCTCTGATAATACCGGTTGGTCGACTCTATTCTTAAGCAAAAGCTTGGTAAGCGCGAAAGTATTTAGCAAATTATTTACCAATTTATAGCTTTTTTTAAGCTTTATTTTAAAGTTATTTCTACAGACTATTATGAGATACAGGGTGTAATTTAAATACACACACCATATCCCAACAGAATTAGAGATAATAAAAAAAGTACATATTTTGGTAACGTCTGAAGTAATTGTCAATAACTTTTAAGTAGATATTAAGTATTTTTAAGATAGATTAAGTATTTGAAACAGGCGGAGAGGATCGCCTGTGGCCCAAAGACAAACAACAAAGTTTCGTTATAAGTTTTAAGATTAAACATTCTAAAATAAACACGACACAGCTACTCCGTAAAATTTTATGGCTTTAACCTACATAAAAATTTCAAATAAAATGTATATTATAAAGACGTTACAATAAAATCAATTTTATTTTGTCAAATAGCAATTTGACGGCCCCCTAATTATCATACTCTTGAATACATAATGTGTTTACTTGTAATGTGCGCGTTAACGAAAATTATTTGAATAAATATAATATTCAACAATGGTTTTGTACGAATTTGCAATAAACGTGTTCGGAAACAAAAACGTTATTTATTGTATTAGAAGTATCGAGCCGTGTGATCATTTTAATTTTTTGCCCATTTAAGATTCCTCAGCTTGTCATTGATATTTAAAGAACAGTCAAGTGTGTATCGAGTCTTACCCGCCTACAATAAAATTACGAAAATGCACATTGGTTATCACACGCTGTCAGCAGCTACAATACAACATTAGTACAACTTGTATCGGTTAAAAAAATAATAGAATTGTATGAGTGAAGGAGAGGTGTTCGGTTTGTTTGGGGATATCTGTCTCACCGATGGGTCTCCCTTCTCCTGTAGAGCTAACATGCGCATCGGGACAAAATTTCGTCGACGCATTATTTCGTGATAAACTGAGATGTCTCTATAGTTATTTATTTATATAAATTAGAAAAAAATGAATAACCGATTTTGTCATTGGAAGTGACTTTCATTTCGTTGGAGTATAGAGGGGCATTTGGGAGTTTTGTGAGACAGGCAGATTGCACAAAGAGTTTTCGAGATATCGGGATGAACGTGGTGTTCAAAGATGCCGCTCGACAAGCTCTACAAGATGGCAAAAGACAATTTAGTAAAAGTTCAAAAATAAAAAAATTATCGGCAAAAAACGAAAAAATCGCAATTTTTTCCCCCGATTTTCATTTTGGAAGCCCGATATCTCAAGAACTAAGTTTGATTAAGAAAAAAATAAAAAACCGGCTCGGGATAATTAAACGGGGAATCGATTGAGACTAAAATTGTTAGAATCGGACAACCCGAAGTAGTGGTTAAGGGTGCCCTTAGTTGGAAGTCGGATATGCGTCGGTGTTACATTTCGTACTAATTCGATTTGTTCGATCGAAATGTCGTACAGAATGTTATATTTCGAAGTTTTAAGCTTATTCAGATACAGACGTGTTATTTTTATTGCGAAAAAAAATTATTTTGAAAAATATTATCCAAAATATGTGTGTTTACTTTATTCCGTTAGGTTCATTTCCAATGTCGTAAGAAGTTCGTGTGAAAGCAGGAGATCCGTTGATTTTTTACATTCAAATGTAAAAACATAATAACGTGTCACATATAGAGCTATCTTATTTTGACACAAGATAATACATCAACAGTGTTGTGCAGGTAAACCGTGCTGGCCAGTGTCTGCGATACTTCGGACTGCGTCAGCCAACAAAGGTTGGTCTTTTGAGTTAAAGGCCGTCTTCTCGTGGTCTTGTTGAGAAATCGTAGACCGATCCTAAATGAAAATACTCAATTTATACAAAATCACCTTTACTTCTTACAATAAAGACTGAGTAAATTACGACCTATGTCTAATGGCTTTATATATACCTAATGATAATAATAGTATATTAACCTGTGGTTACCATACGACGTCCAGGTCATTTACCTCTAGAACAAATATCCGTTGAAGAACGTTTGAGGAGAAAGTAATATAGACTTTATCATCATCTAACAATTTGAACGTTTACATCTTATAGTATATCTTTTGTCAATATGCAACCGGCAGCAATGGGTACTATATTCTAATAGTTATTATATACCATATGGTAACTATTAGAAGTCCCTTCTCTGAGGGTAAATGGATGCGACATACAGCTTGCTGCCGGTTGCATATTGACAAAAGATATACTATAAGATGTAAACGTTCAAATTGTTAGATGATGATAAAGTCTATATTACTTTCTCCTCAAACGTTCTTCAACGGATATTTGTTCTAAAGGTAAATGACCTGGACGTTACGTGAAAACAGACGCTCTTGGACGAATTAGATTAAATTGCAGTCTACGCATATTTTAGGTATTTCACTGATATTGGAAACCAGGTCAAAGGGCGGTCACGTACCGCGTTTTGCTGTCCGTCGACGGCGAGTTGCCTGCTCCCGCATCTGTAGCAGTTTGGCGTCTTGCGCGAGGGTGAGCAGGTACAGCCATTATTATCAAAAAGGCTGCACGATCTGGCCCTTTTGAGGTTGTACAATCTTGTATACAGCCATTGTACAACTCTTTAGTGTTTCTACAGTGCGGCTCTGAAGTGTGATGCGTATGTCCAATTCGGCACAATTCCGACCACAATTCCTGTCGCAACGCTTCTATGAAATTATGCTACTGTGAAGTTATTGTAACTAACTTTCCACACGTACAGATCGGTTGCATATATTGTTACAGTTTGTTTTACAAACTATATCGCTAGTATATTGTTAATATACGAAGTCATTGGCAATCTGACCAGCGAACATCTGTCATAAAGCAGTCTATAGAATGTTGCTCAAAAACCAATTGGTGTTAGTGAATGGTCCTATAGAAGGCCAAAGATAATTTGCATAGCCTGAGAATGGCGTCGACGTATCACCTACCGGTGATAGCGTGTTGCTGTTGCGGCTTCAGGCATGACGTTTTCCCCCAGTAAAACTAATGTAACAGTGAGATAGATCACCAAACTGAGATGTAATAATTACCTCGTGCGTGCTATCGTTGTTTCTTGACACCACTATCGTTCGTTCATTGTTTCGTATTTTATTTTCCCTCCGATAGATAGATACATGAACGATTAGCATCAAGACACACCATGATTATAAAATTTGTATTATAGAGTATATGCGAAAATAAATGCTTGAATAGTGACATCTGATACAGTTTATTTCTAACTAAAATTTTTAGAAACTTTCGATAGTATTACCGTACTACCTATTAGGTACCTACCCGTGAATGACGAATCCTAAAAAAAACTGTAACGTGCTGTATATTCAGATGGTAATATCATCACAATTTTACTACTTTGTATGTAATAGTTCTACTTTTCTAGTTCGTTAATGTGTTGTAGAAAAGACACTGATAAATATTAAAGCCGAATATTAAAAAAAATTAAAAAATATGTGTTTCATTACGTTCTTATATGTGTACAGCCCTGTTACTTCATTAATTTTTTTCGTGTGAAATTTTATTGCTTAAAAATTGCATTAGTTTGATTTACCTGACGTTATCTCACCTCCAAGACTTCGTGCTCAGCCCTGTTGAAGCCGCTTCTTACGAGAAAATTTAACACGAAAATATTCAAACTCTAATACATAACAGGTGTTTAAACGTAATTGGTTATTAATGTTATTATTATTAACATTATTAATTACTGACTGGTTGGCCGAATGGTTAGCGATCCTAACTGCGGAGCTAAGAGTCGCAGGTTCGATTCCCGCTCGGGTCAAATATTTGTGTGCATGTACATGACCATGTATATTTGTTCAGTGTTCGGGTGTAAAAAGTATCTATATATGTATGTATTATAAAAAAAAGAATATTATTATTATTAAATCTAATTATTATTTATTTATTTATCATTATTATTTATCTCTATTATCATTATAGCTGGGACAGGTCGCTAGTTAAAATTATAACTAAAAATACGCAATTTCGCAATAAATATAAAAGTCGTTTGAATTCGATAATTCTAAAAGGATATATAGTTCCAATCAAACTTGGCGGATCGGAACACAACGCTTTCTGCATGCTTGCGCAGGTTCAGTCTTATGCCCTTCGCTCCACTGCGTCCCGCTACACCTAAAACTGGTTACTGCGATGCGACTTGTGCCTATGTTCACATCCGCCATAAAGGTTGATCGGAACTGTAAAACACTCCAATTCTGTCATTAGTGTTCAGATTCAAAACGCCCAATCTTAGTAGCGTCTTAATCAGGTAGTACATCACAACAACATCTTGGCCCCAAACTAAGCATTAGCTTGTGTTTTGGGTACCAAGCGAAGACAACACATACATATAACAACCAAGACCCGGTACCAGTATCAATATTCAATTCATCATATAAAAACTGACCCGACCTGGGATTCGAACTCGGAACCTCCAGCTTCGTAGGCAGGGTCGCTACCCACTAGGCTAAGCGGTTGTCATCACATAGACATTAATTTCGATTACCCATTCTGTTTACATTTGGGGACGTGAACGTAAAAACGTAGTATATAAATCCAATGTCACGAGAGCGTGCCTAGAGCGATTGAGACGCAAATTTACGTAATCCTCGGGCGTCGAGGCAATGATGCGTTAACATTCTGTATGTCAACTAAACAAACTAAATACATATAAAATAAACATCGGTGGACGTAACTGGTCTTGGAATACAAATATGCGAATTATCGCGAGTAGGTATATCCATGACAATATGAAACGATATGTCTTCGTTACACGTCCACGATTTTTGTTGAAATTGAATGGTTTTGGCTGAAATATAAGAAATTTGGGCTATTTGACCTATAGGCTCTTATAGCTTGATCTTGGTCTTCACATATTGTAGCCGACTAAAAATTGAAAAAAAAAAAAATTGTTTTATATATTTCCAAAAACATATTAAACGTAGTTCAAACTTACAAAAGGCGTAGAGCTTACCGAAATTAATTAACGGTTACCGAGAAAAACTCGTTTAAAGTCAAGTTTTTATCGTTTATTTATTTTTATCGCGACCATTAAAAAAACTTATACAGAATTACAATATGGAAGTACTAAATTTTTATTTAATCAGGTTTATTATGATACTTGCACACCTACTAAAACACCCTGAGAGTGTCTCACTAATCGCAGAAACTTTTTGTTTGGTTCATTCAACTGTACGTGTTTTTTAAGTTTGGACTACGTTCAGTCGAGCACGGTGTGTAGTAGTCCAATTAAAAAAGCCACAGATCTTGCAGTCCTCGCAACCATCAGTTTCATTGAAAATGAACCTACCCAAACCCGATTTTCACAGATTATTTTATTTTATTGCCACGAAAACGTGGCACTATTCTTTTCAACTCTTTAAACTCAGAAATAAATCAACGAAAAAAATCTCTGCTGCCCGTGCGAAGCCGGGGCGGGTCGCTAGTTCAACATATTCAAAACATTTAGGTTTTAAACTGCAGCCTCTGATATCCTAAAACGTTCGGAACTCGATAATTAAGCATTCGAACGAATAAGGCCGAAAGGCGATGACCGTAATGTTAACAAGTTCCCGAACGTCCATAAAATCTAACATGTGATGTCAAATTTCTTGTTCGATTTCCAACCGATTTCCAAAATTTTGGTTTTAAACTGTAGCTACTGACGCCTTCTAACCTTTGGTATAACACTTTGAAGCGATCCGTCGAATACCCTCTGAAATATAGTAACTTATATCCACAAACACAAGCGATCGACCAAAAAATTTCATCTTTCGGAAATAATTTCTCTTACAATTACCAACCGATTTCCAAAAACTTGGTCTCAAATCGTAGCTACGTTGATGGCCGAGACACTATTTTTTTTAATTTCGATTTCGGTTCCCGTTCTTGAAATATTTTGGATTTAGTAAAAAAAAAATACCGAAAAAATCCCAATTTTTTTACATTTTCCAATTTTTTTAAAAACTACCCAACCGATTTCCAAAATTTTGATGTCGTACAATGCACAACTAAATTCTTAATCTTTTAAAACCTTAAAATCTTGGCTAAACCCCATACCCTCGGAGTTATGGCCAAAAATGCGTCTCCCGTGAAATGGATATGATAGTCATTCTCAATGACAACATTTTCAATGACAAAAGCAGTTTTACCTTAATCGAGCAATTGCAGGAACGGTCAAAATAATAAAGATTTCATAGTGTAGCCAAAGTAGATTGGTATAATCATAGGGTAAATAAATTTGACAGTCATAAATGTCACTTCACAGCATCGAAAATGTCAAACACAATTTCGCAGAGGTGCAGACCGGCGCGCGGGGATTTCGCGGGGCTGAAAACTGGCGCGCGGGACTTCGTGGACTGAAACTTGTCACCTTGCACCAGTTACCTAGAGTATAAATGGTTAAACTGTAAACCCAGAAAAGGGCTTCTAGTCAATTCGTGCTTTTATGTTGGTGATACAATAGTGGATTGATACTATCATAATTACGATTGGCTCTATATTACTTATTATGCTTGCACTAGTTGCATAATTTTTTATGGTACCCACTTTTTCACTGCTCGATAAATCTATCCATCCGCAGATGCCGCATTAAAATATTTGTGTGCTAAACTTGTATAATCGTTTCTAAAGGTACGGAGAAGAATTTACAATGAGCGCGTCTTGTCATTTTTTGCATTGCTAATATGCCAATATCCATGTCCATCAATTATTAGATTTATCGTTTATCAGAATTTGAATTCAAAACTAAATACTTTATTGTTGTTTTGTCTTGGGTCCCGAGTGAACTATATAGAGCTGTAAAACTACTTCCTTTTTAAATAATATTTACTCCTTTTCAACATGTATAGTATACCAACGAAATTAATAAAAAAGAAAGCAAAATAAAATACATCTTCAACCGACTTCCGAAAATGAGGAGGTTCTTATTTTCGATAATTAGGTATGCAACTAAAATGAATATTTATCTGACGACCGACGAAGTTTGTCGAGAGACATTAAGAAAATAGAAGCACAGTAATGTAATTGTACTTCTGTTTTATCCTTTGAGCCAAGCGTATTTATTTTGTAAATATATGTTATGTTATTATTTCTTTCTAGTAGTATGTTTATAGTGTAAATAAAATAATTAATTTCTGTTTTAGGTAGGGGAAAAATAAAATGTGCAAAAAGAATAAAAGATATGTTTATATTATGTTTTAATCAGAAAAACTCTCAATTCTTGCCATTTCACCATCTGTGCTCTCATTAAGGTCAATATCACTGTCATTATCAGCCGTATTTATCACTAGTCTATCAATGTAATCGTCTACACTGTGGTGATTTCCAATGGAATTTTTCGATATTCATTCTCACATTTTATTGCATGATTGCGACCTTTTTCCACTCTTCAGCCCCGATATTGTTTACTTTTTCAGTCAATATTTTTTTTATTGCAGTTAAATTCATATCCCCACGTAAAACTCTGTAAACCTCTCCTTGTGCTGGCATATAATAGCGTATATCTGAGGTCTGGTCAATTTCGGATCAACTGGAATTTCATGTCTTTGTAACCAGTTGATCATTTCCTGTTTGATGGTGGTGAAAAAACATATTTATTGTGATTGGGTGCGTTTTCGACAACCAGAACAGAATCACTGGGTGTATTTGGGATTAATTGATTAACCAGTCGTTTCTCGTAGTTATAGCTATTCATTTCTTTATGATAATCGCCGGTAGTGTCCGCGGATTTATACGTTAAAAAGGCTCCGGGTACAAAGCCTTTTTCGTTTCCTGCATGAACTTTTATCATACGTTGACCTGTTGAAATCGGCTTTTTTACTCATTTTTCCTTATCACTCCAAGTTCTGCCTTTAATATGGGATGTATGTATCTAGAACTCATCCATAAAGATATTTTTTCCTTCTTCGCGAAATTAGCATATTTTATCTAGGTATCCAATTCGTTTGAGTTGTACATCGTGCTTTTCTATAAGAACTTTTCGATTATCTCATATTTTAGTGAACTGAAATCCCATCTCATGTAGTGTTTTTCTTAACGTCCTTTCAGACCCATTATTATTAATAGCCTCAGATAAGCTTTTAAAGATTTTACTGTCGACAGTTCCTTAAAACGCAAGTGAAAATTTTACACTATTCTTCGAACAACATCATAATCAAAATCGTCCCTATATAAACTAAATTGTTTTTTTGGTCTCCCTTCTTTCGGAGAGCTGAACTTAATTGCACTGGAATGTGTTTCAGTACTTACTTCGTTTAATATATTGTTCAAAGTTATTCTTGAAATTCCAGTGGCATTTGCAACTCTCTCTTGAACCTTTTTAAAATTATTGCTTGCATTGTTATCCTCATTTTTTTTTAAATCTGTTGGCCTCGGTTCCAAAATATTTATGAACGTTGTAGATAATTTCGCGTGACTGGCCTCGTAAAGGTTTCCCTTTTTTTCGTATAGATGTCATTGTACAACTTAAAATGATTTATAGTTTGGGGTTTTAGCAACTCTATATACATATATTTTTAACTGGATGCGGCATATAGGTAGTGGGCAATAGAGATAACGCTCTAAGAAGCCGCAATTAGGCGATTGTCTCTTTTCAAAGGTCGATGTGCAATATTTACCCCCGGATACTGTAGATAGGTGCAGTTAGATGGATCTACCTACTTAGCAACTCATAGACACAGCACGAGAATCTCGGTTCTGGCGTTGAATTCTAACACATGTTGGAGTGCGAATTCTGTGTGTCTGTTCGTTCATTCGTTCGTATGAAAGTTTGGTTGGTAGTTTATTTTATTTAGTTGACAAGCCTAACGCTCGAGTTCGCGGCGTGGGCGTATCCGTTACGAGAGACGACTTTCACACGCGGCGATTAAATGCAATCTTCTGAGCATGTACTATGTATGTATTTGTTTTTGAAGGTGATTAATCCATTAACTTTTCATCAATCATGTCAATCAATTGTCTCTGTCAATTAATGGCTAGTGATGTTCAATATGACGCCAATGGGTTAATGTGTAGATAATGGGTTAAAAAAGGACCGCTTTTGCAAGATAAAAGGAGTCCAATTGCTGTGTGAAGTACTATTACTCATTCTATGGTGTACGTTTCCGCTTTTGTACATATAAAAGAATTTTGGGGTGGGTCGTCTTATATTTTTAAATTTCCTGAAAAGGAAGTCTAGATAACTACAAATATTTTAACTGAATTTCGTTGACGTTGATCTATGCTTTAAGCCTAGGTATTTGAAAGCTTGGTTTTGTCTCTACTTGAAAACCTTAATGCGAAGTCACTGAAACTCAGAGCTCAAAACAAACAAATTTCGATTAATTATATGCGTACTAAATGATATTTAGTTCTATTTAATAATAGATGGCGCCACTATATAAAGAAATAATTTTATTTTTTCATAATCACATTTCTAGCTTTCAGTTGATAAAACGATTGTTTCAACAATTTCGAAGTGTTTGTCGAAAAACCTTCTTTTCCATAAATTTTAGGTTTTTGTACAAATTCTTCGAAACTGTCGAAACAATCAATAATGGCAGTTAAAAACTTGAATGACAAATATTTTTTATAGTCTCATGTCTATTATCATAGTTATGATTATGAAAAAAAACTTTTAACAAAAACATTAAACCGTCGAAAAAACTAAAAAGCAAAAAAAAGCATTTTTATTATTTAACCGTAACAACTAAGTTCTTAAATTAATGTAAACATACCTAAAACACAGGATGTAATAACAATTTAGCAAAATCAATTAAATTTATTTATAACCGCAGTCACCCCTGCTCAGTGTCAAACACATAAAAATCAAAGTCAATCGATGAGGAGTCGCCCACGCAAATTTGGTTAGAAAGGTCACCCAGGCATACTTTGTAGGTGTTTTGCCATCCTTATCAATAGTGAGTTACAGGCTCAACCCTCGTTCTTATTGTGTTGTTAACTCTTAAATTCCCTACTATCGCCGCCAAATTACGTATAGTTTGCTTTGAAATCCATATTTTTCTTACTATCTCCCACCTTAAAGTTCTGGAACCCAAGACAACTCATAAAATTAAATTAATATACCCGCGCAACAAAAAATCAAGCAGAAAACGCACTTGAAACAGATCAAAAACATTCCGCTCTTCTATATTTTGTGTACAACGTGTGTGATACCACTGAATATTGTTAATTTGTATTGTAATATATAAACTGTGCATTGGTAAATTTTGGTTTGTTCTGACAAGACGCCGATAATTCGCCTTAAAGCTAGTGAACGAATACTGGACTTCGATTTACTTTCTTTCATATTGTCTTGTTACAACTCCTGCCAGGTCCTTCTAATGTTTAGGTGGACGTTGACTAAAGATGTAAATTTCTCATCAAAAAAATCAGGTAGGTATACTTTAACGATCATTGATGTTACAAATTAAAATTAAATTTCTTTAGCTAGCGTGTTTTCTTCAACAGGTATGTTTTTACCCTTTGAAAAGAACTTGTAAAATGTTAGAAACAAATATGTAAGACAAAAAAAAAAGTTTATTCAGTATCTCGTATTTCCACCCTGAGCTCTCATGACAGCTTCCTTGCGGTTCCTCATGGAGCGGATGAGAGTCGCAATCTTGTGTTGTGGGATGTTATTTCATTCTTCTCGTATAGCTGTTTTAAGCTGGCCAAGCATCTCCGGAGCAGGATCTCTTGCTCTTACTCGTCTCTTTAACTCATCCCATAGGTGTTCTATGGGATTCATATCCGGGACTTCGTTCAGGTTTTATTTACGATGCCTGCGGTATGAGCCCTAGCATTGTCTGTATAAAATGAACTCGCCAATAAAATGTTGACTAAAGATGTAAATTTAAAGATGTAAATGTAATTAGGCTCCAGACGCCAGACACTCTTCGATGTAACGTGACCTATTTACTGACGGTAAGCGAGGTCCAGATACAAAAGCAAGTTCGGTTGTTCCTTCGGGCTTTATGCCTCCCCAAACAGTCCATAAACCGCCACCGTAAATGACTCTTAATATATGTCGTGATAGCCCAGAGCGCAACGAGCCTGTCTCAAATTTGGCCTCATCGGGCCATGGTTCGAATCCGGGCGTGTACCAATGAGTTTTTCTGACTTAAGTACACAATATCACTGACACCGTGCTTCGGAGGGCACGTTAAGCAGTCGGTCCCGGACGCTGTCAATAGATGGCGGTCGTTACAGTTCCCAACCCGCAGTGGAGCAGCGTGGTGGAATTAAGCTCCAAGCTCCCCCTCCTCACCTTAGGGGAGGCCTAAGCCCCTGCAGTGGGGTAAAAATGGGCTGATGATGATGATGATGATGAAATGACTCTTTCTTCGATGCAACCCTCTGTATTTAGTTTTACTCTTTGCAATACGTACGGAATCTTAATTAAATAAATTCATCGATAAAAAACAATAATTGTGTCTAAATTTTTTAGTCTATTAGAATGGCGATGTCAAGAGCAATTACGAATTAATTAACAGAAGGTCAAAGCATGTTTATACACGGTATTGGATAAGGTGCTTGCGACACTTATGCAATGGACATTGATCAAAATTTTTATAATGCATTTGAATACTTTTTTATTTAAATATAAGACAAGTATTTGAGTACATTTTTTAAAATTTTATTTATGAATTTTCATAGAATAATCAATTGTTAAAGCTGATGGCTGATTGCTACATGTAGTAGTGACGTCAGATTAAAGTTTGACGTTTTCTTTCAATATCCTTGTTAATACGCGTCCAAAAGTTTTCATATGTTGTCTGTTGAATGACGAATCAACATATCAGAGCTTTTTAAGTGATCGTTACACTAAACTATTTACCAGACAGCTGAAAACATCTTTTATCCTTACCTTTCATTGTGACCCTCATGAATTTGAAGGCAAGAGACCAAACATATTTTAACAAAATTAAGTTAAATTCGTGACTTTAAATAGAGACACAACGTCGTATTCACAAAATTGTGCGAAAAAAAAATCACCACAGACTAAATGTACGCCACTTGATGTTTTGACATAGCGTTGTGAAATAGAATTTAGTTTGACGCACAAGTAAAATTTTGTACTAGAACAACAAATAAAGATTCGGAAATTACCTTTCATGTGTAAATGTAAAAATGTTTCAAATAAACAATGATAATGCCTTGTAGTCTCTCTATTCTTAGAATCTGTTTTTTTTTTGATTGAATTTTGCCGGTTTGTGATCGTTTCGAAGTATTGGACGCACCATCTTAATGATTCTGCTATCTGAAGTCAAAATAAAAGTGATATTGTTGCTCTTGTAGAAAACGGTGTGTAGCCGTTGGTAAACTAAATAATATAATAATAATACCTAGGTATTCGATAGCAAATTATGTATAAAGCGTGGTTCATTGCTGAAAAGTAAATAGCGAATGATTTCCTACTATTATGACATAATATATAGACCTACCTAGAAGTAGCACATAAATATGCCTGACTGTGTTTCTAACCTTTGTATGAAGATCTTGCTAATATCTTAATTTACTTACAGAAAAGTCGGTATATGCATGTTGAAAGCATGTATGTCTATGGTTGAAAATAGGTGTGCCATGCTCACATAGGTACTTTTACTATTTACTATTTTATTATTTTATTTTCGATGAGTATTCAGTTCGAAGAACTGTTTTGTCGTCACTTATAAAATTGAATATGTTTTCATTTTAATTTTTTCACAAACCCTGACATTAAGAACCGTATTAAGGTAAATTAGAATATACCTGTTTCATAGAAATAGTTATTGTACCTTTTTAGATATCTAATAAATTTATATCGATGTTCCCAACCTTTCCTTTTGACTTCATGGTAATACAGTAAAAAAAATCTTATGAGTTTTTCTACCGCATTACCGTACGTACTACCAGTGGCTATTCTGTGCTATTACAGAATAGCTACAGGTTGACGTATTAACGCCTGTGCGTATAACAAGCCTTTTAACATCTGCTTCTGAAAATATTTGCTCAACTATATTAATCAGGCGTTCGAGCGGCAAAAACTTGACTCGTTCGAGTTGCAAGTTTAAGACGATAAAGCAGCTCGATAACTATAAGGAAAAAAACACATGGAACTAATTGAAACGCAATGTACAGGCAAAATGATATGTGCACGTTCAACTAATTCTTGCCGGTAAAAACTAAAATCCCAAATTCAACAAAGTCGATCTCGAAAATTCCAATTGTAGATGACATGAAATTGTCGAGGCTTGGCGGGTGGCGAAATAGACCACTTTAAGGTGATTATAAGAATCATCTATGGAGTACAAAACTATGGCATTGTCATATTAATTTGTTTAATGGGTTTATACTAGTCTAGAAATTCGCTCTAGCCATCGCCAAGTGATGTCACACTTTGGTTACTTTTTACTACTGCCACACTAACTTTTCTCACAGTTATACTAAATACCACGTGTCTAACTAGTTTTCTACTTTGCCAGTGCCACAAAAGTTCATTAAGTAAACTGTTTTTAATCAAACTTTCACATTAGTAAAACTATTTTTAGAAACAAATTTTAATAGCCCAACTGTAAGAAGAATATTTATATGGAACGGTGTTCACTAAATCGATTAGATAAAAAAAAAACTGTTTGTCTTATTGTGTAAGTAATAAATATTTTATTTTAAAACTGATTTCGATTTCGACTGACCCGACTAACGTGAAAAAATATTTAGAAAATGATGTGTAAATACTAAAAAACAAGACTAAAATATCAAAAACAATAATTCCAGATTTTTCTTTCTTTTTTTGAAAACCGGAGACTAAAAGGTTATTGTAGCTACACTTACTAAATTTACGGGCACTAGAATAATGCGGGAACTCCAACTTCGGCTTAGGTTTTGTAAAATAAAAATATTTCTTAACAAAGGTTTATATGTTGAATTCTTATTTATACCTTTTTAGTATAGGGAAAATAGTGAAAGTTCACTCATCGATCAATTAATAGTAAATTAGTTCTAAAATTATTTTACTAATGGTTACTTAAAATATCAACTTTCCCCTATTTTTACTGAACTCGTTTTTTATTTAACCTCACAGATGAGATAGAATTACTAACTTTTTTACCTTCTTGAGGCATAAGCATCAAATATTAGAAATATTCAAATTATTTTTGTAAAATAAGAAATTGTTATTCTATTAAATTCAGAGTTTAATGTATATACGCATTGACGACCGCTTAGCCTAGTGGGTAGCAACCCTGCCTACAAATCTGGAGGTCCCGGTTTCGAATCCCAGGTCGGGTCAGTATTTATAATATTGATACTGGTACCGGGTCTTGGTCGTTATATGTATGTGGTGTTTTCGCTTGGTACCCAAAACTCAAGCTAATGCTTAGTTCGGGGCCTAGACGGTGTTGTTATGTGTATACGTTATGATATTATATATATTATTATATTATTAAACTCCGAATTCTTTTAATTGGAAGAAATGTTTAATCTAACTTTTTTCTTTAATACTTACTATTTAAAGAAACGAAAGGGCAATAGATTCTCTTAAATTCGTCACGTATGTCACCTTATTTCAGTGAGCGAAAATGTTGTTACATTTTCGTATGAAGATAGCAAATCTCGATACATTTTCTTTTACATTTTCTTTTTCTCGATACAGTTTCATTGCATTTCCATCTCGTAGACGAGGTCGATCTCACCCTAAAGTGTTATATCTTCTACGTGACAGGTTTCATTTGCTTACCTTACGCCTGAGTCTGTGTGTTTACCATTGAACATTACAAACTATTGCTCAAGCATATTAATCAGGCGTTTGAGCGACAAATGAATTTACCAACATAGAACTACTCTATGTATTAAAATAGATAGAGCTATTAGCACTGCAATAGCGATATGTTTAAAAATTGCAATTAACACATAGAAATATTTAAAAAATATTTCAATCTTTGCCTAATTTATAGGGCGTTCTTATGTTTAATTTTATATGGGTTGCCTTTCTATCGTTCTGTTTGAAACAATTCGAGTAGCTTGGAATAAAAATAATTTGCTGTTAATGAGCAAGTAAATAGATAAAAAAATCACAGAAAGGAAAAACAAAATGTTTTTTATCTTGAATATAATTTATTATAATAAAATGCCATTCGCAGCCTCACGACGCGACGCGTGTTCATTCTTGTTCGTGTGAATTCAAAAAATCTTCGAACGTCAATGGTCGTTGGTACTTATTTTCTTTAAAATAGTAGCTGGGTCCTCCTGGGGTTGATAACGTTTCCTCACTTGGGGAAGGATTTTTGACGAAATCGGTCACTCCGTCGAATGCAGAATGGAACACATCTGAGAGTGTCCACTTTCCTAATTTCTTGAAAAATTTTATTTTGAGCTGATGAAATAGTTCTTTTACGTATTCGAATATGTGGAGTAGAATTTCTTCAATTACGTCTTTGAATTGATCCCTTACGGCGAACACCAAATTCCCTAGTTCTTCAAAGTCGGGCTTTCTAGAACCGAATGTCAGTTCCCGAGGATGTGGATTTGCCGAAACGTGTTGGAAGGCGAAGCAGACGATGACGAGGGTGATTGCTTGAAACATCTAGAAAATAGAAATAAAATATTATCGAATTGTGTAAAATGTGTTGACTTAAACCAATGCATTTTGCGTCAGATGAAAAATTTAGGTAGTTAATATAAGGAACATGTTTTTTTTTTATCATAATACTAGCTTTCCGCTCTCAGTTTCGCCTACGTGGGCCTCATGTTTGTATCGGAACTGTCCAAAGGACATATCGGTTAAGTCGTGAAATAAAAGGGTTACAAACATACGGACTCATTTCTGTAGTAAAAAGTAGCCTCTGTTCTTTCTAAGGGTTCAGGCCATTTTTGTACTAAATTTCATTAAAATCGGTTCATCGACTTAGCCGTAAAAGAGTCACAAACATACAGACACATTTCCGCGGTAAGAACTCGTCCACGTCTTTTCTGTGTTCAAGCTATTTCGCATATATAGCGAAATAATATTAACGTGGATAAATAAAAATATTCTTTAAATAACTCTACATCAATTTTTTTTTAGAAGTTCTTGTTATAAAACCTAAAATATAAATGCCTTGGAATAAGAATAAATCGTCTATAGTGGTCGAGAACCCATTTGAAAAACTGACAACTCCGGAAATTCTAGATATACAAAATAATACGTACTCGTTTATAAAACA
Organism: Luffia ferchaultella; assembly: GCA_949709985.1. Taxonomy (NCBI): domain Eukaryota; kingdom Metazoa; phylum Arthropoda; class Insecta; order Lepidoptera; family Psychidae; genus Luffia; species Luffia ferchaultella. The sequence continues at coordinate 9,246,587 of OX453251.1, forward strand.
AGGACAATATATGCTTTAATCGACTGACCAATGGCCGAGTGGTTAGAGACCCTAACTATACGGAGCCCAAGGTCGCGGGTTCGATTCTCGCCGGAACAAATATTTGTGTTCATGCACACATGTTTATTTCGTTCCGTGTCTGGGTGTAAAATATTTATATTTGTATTTATTATAAGTAATATTTAAGTATGTAAATTGTCTAGCAACCCATAGTACAAGCATATTACTTGCTTATTTTAGGACTAGATGGCGCTGTGTGGGAAGTCCCATGTATTATTATTAATAAAGAAATTTATGAAACAGCGCTGTTTACCTAGAATAAACTAAAACATTGTGCTGCACTCGCATCTAATCGCATTTATAGTGATTCATGTAAAATCTAAAAAAGTGTAAAATGGCAATTATTAGAGGTCGGCAAGAGTTACCCTATTTTTTTAAAATTATAAATAAATTTCCTCAAAATAATGGGTATAGGTTTTTTTTTTAAATCTAAATATTTTCCCCGAACTTTACCTACTTATTATACAGTGTTCCCTGATGGTCATACGAGTTTGTCATGTCAGTATGACTTAATTAATTATTAATTAATTAGTCGTACTGTAACATCATATTTTCAGAAAAGAGATTGTTTTTCCTTCTCTATAAATAAATATTTTCTGCCTGTTGACTGAGCAATGTAACAGAGTTGTCAAAGGATTAATAGTTTGACATAATGAATTCACATAGTTAAATGTGACGTGAAAATGTAAATAATATATATAAATAAAAATATTCTTTAAATCATTCTACATAAAAAAATATATATTTATAAGGAAATATTGGTATTCTGAATATTCAATTAGGACCTTTTCGGGATGCCACTGTGGGAAATTGGTAACTAAAATATTATAAGCAGTTATAAGTGTTCCATACACATTCGTCGCACTATATTTTTCATAGAATGTTGCTATTTCCATAATTTAAACTACTACTATGTTCGGGAGTATTTAAAAAAAAATTTAAATAAAGCAAACGGAAAATTCTTTAAGTTACTAGTTATGTTATATTTTTTAAAATACTCCCAAACATGCCAACATCTTTAACATTTCATGAAAAATAAATTTAGATAACGATAACAAAAATAAAATAAAATATTCTGTGCTTAAACATTATTTTTTTCCATCTTGCAAATACCTTTATTATATCACATTGGCATTTGGCATTTTATCACTACGAGACTAGTATGTCACTTACCAGGAATGACTTTACAATTTAATTTACGTATAAAGTCGAAACTTTAGATACTTCAGATTGAGTTTCACATAAGGTGAAAGGTAATTAGAAAAAATAAACATGAAAAATAGTTATTAGAAGAAAAATATTTATTGGAAGATATACTATAATTATTAGCTATAGGCACAAATATTTATATTTTATATTGCATTAATAGAATACAATTTTATAAACTCACCTTTAATAACTATCTCCAATATATTGTAAAAATAACACAAATAAAATATTAAACTTTTATCTCATACGAGTAGATAGGTAAATTCGCAAACTAAAACTGTGTGAAGTGATACAATGAAAAAAATTTCATTATATATAGCAAACCTCACAAATTATTGATTATTAGTGTAATCACATTTCTTTTAAAAGGCTTATGATTAATGGTCATTAATAATAATTTAATTGATATTCCCTAATAAATGTGTAGCTTAGGTACTTAGCGACACACGGGTGAGTCACATATCTTTTTATTTAAATCAGAAATATATTTATAATAATATTTATGTAAAATGTTGCATTTGAAAGTCAAATGTGTGATTTTTTTAAAATTTATTATATTCATTAATAAATCTTAAATTTCAGTCTTATTTCTTTTACATTTCTCTATGTAATATATGCAGAATATATGATTGCCATATTTATATAACTTTCAATACATTTACGTGTTCGATAAATTTTATACGCTCGTTTTATTGCAATACCATTTCAAGGATGACATATCGGTCATACTTAAAGGCTTGTACCGTCTATACTTCAAGTTTTATTTACGTAAACATTTTTAATAATGTCGTGATAGCCCAGAGCGCAACGAACCTGTCTCAAATTTATAAGGCCCCATAGGGCCATGGTTCGAATCCAGGCGTGTACCAATGACTTTTTCTGACTTAAGTACACAATATCACTGACACTGTGCTTCGGAGGGCACGTTAAGCAGTCGGTCCCGGACGCTGTCAATAGATGGCGGTCGTTATAGTTCCCAACCCGCAGTGGAGCAGCGTGGTGGACTTAAGCTCCAAGCCCCCCTCCTCACCCTGGGGGAGGCTTAAACCCCTGCAGTGGGGTAAAAATAAGCTGATGATGATGATGATGAAGTTACGTGCATCAATGTTCTACTTTATCAGTTTCTTTGTCAATCTTTCGTGGTGCATTAAGTATTTATAAACTAAATTATATATTAAATAAGGTCCTAGACCTCACAGCGTCAAAAATTCTAATAAATCTAAAATTGATATTTTAGTTTTTATCCTTCTGAACTCATGGGAAAATCTTGTAAAATTGAAAGAAAATCTAAGGTGTAATTTAAATACCTACCCTTACAGTGAGGTATTTTGTTCTGCTCTGATAAATTATTTCACTTAACTCATGCAATATTACGACATTTCCATCTTATTAATTGAATTAAGAACAATGGTTTGAGTTAAAGGTTTAGGTTCGAAAAAATAAGATCCGAGTAAAATGATTACTTCTAGACTAATCTAGACAGATCATAATATCATTATGTTTTTGTTAAAATCATAAAGGTATATATACTAGCGTAAGAGAGGAACACAGTGTGCGAATGACATCCAGCTCTTTGCGGAAATCCTACATGCGAGAAAGAAATGCAAGAAAATCTGACATAAAACCTCTTTGAACACATTTAGTCTTCATTAGGTACTCACTTGTCAAAATAAGGTCCAGCTTTGTTTTCTATTTTGTGTTATAATCGTTTTGAATTCTACAAAAATTAATTCTTGTGATAGAAATGGTGTAGTGTTCAGTTTTAAATTGCACTGTAACATATGTTAATAATCCAAATAAAGAGACATTTCACCGGTAAGTACTGCCAATAACATATTGTTATCTTAATGCTTATTTTTATAAAAAGCGATCCTAAATTTACTTGGTTATACATCAGTAGTATACGGTAAATACTTTATTTTGTAAATAATTTGTTATTTTAAACAATTATGTGTACGATACAAAAATATTGTGTAAAATTACAATCAAAGAATGAAGCATAGGGATTGCACAAAATGTATCGATATGTCGATATTTTCAAATATAAATATTTTGTAAATTTGATATTACCTAATTGCACCTGTTCCACTGGAATGATGTCGTTAACTGTTTTTAAACATATTGTGAGGTTTATTTAGCCTGGCAGCACATTGTAAGGGAAAGTATGACATCTATACATATATACTACACATAGGGTATATATGTAAATACAAGACTTTTTCAAATGAAAATATAAGATATATACACAATTAATTTTAATCGTTATTTATTTATGATTTAAAATCTGATGCTCTATTTCATTTTAATCGTTATTTATTTATGATTTAAAATCTGATGCTCTATTTCATTTTAATCGTTATTTATTTATGATTTAAAGTCTGACGTTCTATCTGTTCTCTAATTATGAACGTCGTAAATAATTAAACTTTGAATGACAAAACTACTGTATACAATAGTTTAACCTCATTTTCCTCCAAGAAACTGCGGTGTTAAAAAATGCTTCCTGATAATGATGACTATTTCATAATATCCAGGTTTCCTGTAAACACGGTTAGCATAGAACAATGGAAAAAAATGTTAAATAGAACAGGTGGGACTCCTCGAAAACATTCTTTGGTTTGCAGTAGACATTTTACGGATAACTGTTTTGTCTAACAAAATCACCGACGACTTTTGAAGAAAGGATCTATACCTACTGAATTTGTGCCGTTAGGGGTTTCTTTTTTTTCATATGTGCTTACTAAGTATATTAAGTAATATACTAATAATACTTAATATCTAAAGTCAGAGCATTTATGCCAACTGTAATTTATGTACAGGTCAATCTGAAGACCAAGCGATCGGTGTCAGCGTACGTTTACCGGGATATATCACCAGGACCTTCAACTTTAGAGCCTAAACCTTTATTTCAGCACTAATATAAAATGGATTTGAAGAAAAAGTCCATCACAGTGAAAATATCAATTTTAGGCAAATTATCACTTTGTCTTTTACAAAAACTTGTTCCTTTATATTCAAATAAAACTTAATTACCTATTACACAAAGAAACAAAAGATATTATAGACTAGTCCAAGGCATCCAAGGCATAATTTGTGGTGTAGTGAGACGACGCGACACTCAATCGAGTAGACAATGTGACGTCATGGGCAGTAAGAATCCACCAGTCAAACCGCACGAAAATACATAATAATAATAATAATAATAATAATAATAATAATAATAACGTGCACATTACAACGTCGTGGCCCCAAACTAAGCATTAGCTTGTGTTTTGCGTACCAAGTGAAGACACCACATACATATAACAACCAAGACCCGGTACCAGTATCGATATTCATCATATAAATACTGACCCGACCTAGGATTCGAACCCGGGACCTCCAGCTTCGTAGGCAGGGTCGCTACCCACTAGGCTAAGCGGTCATCAAATTAATAAATATCAATAATTTATTTCTCAGTCATTTATTGACGAATTTAAAAAAAAACCTTCACTGTTTTATTAGTATTGGTTTATCTTTCAATTCTATCGAGTTAAATTGTATATTTTGAACATCATGAACTTCTCCATTGTAAATGTTTTTGTTTTGTACATTCTCATTTTTTTGTTTACAAAGAGTTAAAATTTTGTTGTTATGCGTTGCAACGTGACGTATTGTCATTAAAAATAAAAATCGTTTATTTATATTGTTTTATTTATTACTTGGCTTGTATTCAACTAAATATTAAAATTTCCATAATGATGTTAACGCTTTTTTTACTTCTGCAAATTTTTTATTATCAACTGTTAACAAAAAAAAATATTTATTGGAGTAAAGGAAATGGCATTTGAATTGACTGATTGATGATTTGTCATTTTAAAAAACTAAAAGTTAGGAAAAGTAACTCAAAACAAAAATTATGTAGTATAGCAGATTCAAAATAATAAATAGGATTGCCGATTTCGACTTATGATAACGCGGTAATTTCAACGACACATTATCATGAAAGTACTACGTGCTATCGATAATATAAAAAACACCTATGCACAACACTAAAACTGGCTCAACCACATGTGAATTTTGCACACATACTCATTTCCGTTTCGGTCATGCGATGTTTAGATGTCAGTTGGTCTCCTACGCTAGTATATATATGTCTATGGTTAAAATACACATTAAATGTAATACAGATTCTATATTGGTTTTCCAGAAGATTTTTACATATACATTACAATTATTAACTTCCTATTTCAGAACATCAAGTAGCGTACTTTTGGTAGCATTTTTGTGATGACGTCGCGTCGCGTCGTCGTCGTGGTATTTCGTGTATATCTCTGTGTAGAACGACAACGATGAAATCATTTCCTTATTTTGGTCGTAATCTGTAAAAAAACTGTTGTATAACGAAAATTTCGTTTAGGCGGTTTTAAAAACCAAAATTATACAAATAATGCTTTTATAATTCCAACAAAGTCCTCTCAGACAAACAATAAATGTAATTGCAGCAGGTTATTAACGGATTTATTCTTGAAATTGCTTAACTGATAACAAAATTTAAATTGGCCACGAATTTTTAGAGTTTCTTATCTTTGCTCGAACAGTCATACGCAACATGTGCTGAGAACGAATAAATACAACTAGTGGTCGCGCAGTGGTTTAAGTTCGACCGTGCTCACTTTTTTGAAACCATCAAAAATAAATAGGCGAGAGTAAGTCAATTAAAAATGCATCAAACGACAGACTATTAAACTCGTATTGTTGACAGTATTTGTAACACATATTAGGTATATATAGATTTTAACTTTTGGCACTCCTTTTTTATATAAACTTTATCTATGTCAAATCACACACTACTCAGTACCCGTAATAAGTTTTAAAAGGGGTACAATGTTTTCTCTTCACGTATTAATATATAGATTATCAAATCAAAATTTGATAAGGCAGTTTTTCCTTCAAAAATCGAGCCCATGACTCCTCTGAAAATTTTTCGCTATTTCTCATAGTATAGGATTTGACCATACAGTCCTTCCTATTTCAAAAATTCACTTTAATATAGATTTTGAGCTTTCTGCACTCCTACTCCACATAGACTTTAACTATGCCAAATCACACCACTCCTCCGAGCGCGTAGTATGCTTAAAAAGGGGTACATAGCTTTTCCTTCACTTATTTATATATATAGAAAATAGAAGATAATATAGACTTATATCTATTGGTTTGACAATGAATATCAAAAATAGAAACTTATTACACATTTTTATCAACTATATTAAATTTTTCTAAAAAAAATATTCATCAATTTAAGAAAATTTGGTTCCATACGTTTCCCCGTGAGCACCTACATCTTTTGACACTACTGACTTCTGTCTACCTTCATAACTTTCTGAAATATATCCGAATCTCACTCTCCGGGGTCACTGATCTGATATTCATTCAATAAAAAGGGCACCTGTCCAGCCCAGTTTTCGACCGATTCCAAAAAAATCAATCTAAGTGGTAGACATTGGACATATACTTATAGACCAGCTATTTATTTGCCTCGGGCGCTTTGTTCATTTTTTCGTTATTAGCTTTCGTTTTCGAAATAATCAACTTTATGTCTGAAAAGTCTGGAAATTTCGTCTTGTTTTACCATTTTCGATTTTAGAAAATTTAGAATCATACAATGCCTCACAGCCCCTGCATCTTTTGACACCATTGCGTTGTGTCTACCATCATAAATTTCGGAAATATTGCACAATTACACTCCCTCACGAAAACGGTCTGATTAACATTTTCAATGTTAATATATACTCTGAAAATTCACTATAAACGATTCATTTTCATTCACACCCACCACAAAATTATGATTTTATAAAGTCATCGATCAAAAACACTTGAAAACCTTGAAAGGACAGACCTTATTACTATCGTGTTTTTTTTCATCTAATGTTCACATAAATTGACTGACAAGTGTAAACCATTTTTTTTCGTATCTACTTTAAGACCGAGTCAATAATATTTAACTTATTATGTTATTGTTATGCTAAACTTGGTCCTTAAATGGTCCTGATATTTTAAGAATTCCTAATTTAGAAGTTATTCACACCACGTACATATACACATCATTGAATTTGTATGTTACCGGATTTATATTTTCTGTGTAGTTATTCAGTTCGACGGTATTTTTTGTATTATTTTTTTGGAGAATGTTCGTATGAAGTATTCGAAGTGGAAATTTGTTAGATTTTCAAGGTTCCTGTCAAAGTAGCATTAGGAAAAGGACTGATGACGAAAATCTGTACTCCGTTTGTCTGTTCGAACAAGATTTTAATTTTAAATTATTTGTAGAATTTACAATACAAATATATATAGAGAACTGTACAAAATAGCATCGTATTCTAAGCGCTTAACGAGCTGTTATGTTATTAATATAATGTGAAAGTTTGTATGTTTGGTAGTCAATCACGCAGTGACGGAATCACGGATCGCCGTGATTTTTTGTATAGATTTAGTTTATGACCTGGAGAGTGACATAGGTTACTTTTTATCCGAGAAAAGGCACGGTTCCTGTGGGATAACTATTCTTCATGCTAAGACAGCTTAACGGATTGTGATGAAGTTTAGAACAAAAGTGTCTTCAAGCTTGAAATAATACACAGGATAAATAAATAAAACAAAAAGTTTTGGATATCGGCCAATATTACTACACGCCTATTAGTGATTCAGCTCAATTACGACATAAGAAATTAATACTATATTTAATGTTATTTATGTAATTATTTATGTGTCGTGATAGCCCGAGTCGCAGCAAACCTGTTTCAAATCTGTAAGGCCATGTGGTCGTGGTTCGATTCCGAGTGTGTACCAATGAGTTTTTTGTAACTTAAGTACATTAACTGTCACTGACTCCGTGCCTTGGAGAGCACGTTAAGCAGACGGTCCGGGTCGCTGTCGATAGATGGCGGTCGTTATAATCCGCCAACCCGCGTTGGAGCAGCGTCGTGGATTTAAGCTCCAAGCCCCCGCATTTTGAGGGGAGGCCTAAGCCCCTGCAGTGGGGTATAAAAAGGCCTGACGGAAAAAAAATGTTAATTATCTATTTTTAAGATTCCATACCCAAAGGGCAAAATGGAGCACTATTGCTGACACTCTGTTATTTGTCTGTCCGTCTGTATATCACCGTTTATAAATTTAAAAGAATATTTTATGGGAAATGTTGACTGAAATACAATAAACAAAAATTTCAGTGAATGCTATCAATGAAAAAGAAGCTGAAATTTTTGTACCCTTATCCTGGCATGTGGAGTATCATTGCCTAGAGCTCATTAAGAAGAGTAATTATTTCTAAAATTACAGAAATGCTGAAGACATCAAAGTTGCAGTTTTAGGCTATGTTTCTTACGAAAATTATCTTAAAAAACTATCGTGGGTTGTTGCTATATATAGCTTTTTATGTTAATTACATGCTAATACATATTATAAATATATATCATTTAAATAATATATTATTATATTAAAATTATTTGGGTACTTTTTGTTGACCTATATTTTCAAAATTTGATATATAATATATAAATATATATCATTTAAATAATATATTATTATATTAAAATTATTTGGGTACTTTTTGTTGACCTATATTTTCAAAATTTGATATATAATATCTATTCGTTTTCGTACACAAGATGAAAGAAAATTTTTTAAATAGACTTAAATTATAATTTTAAGTATATATTCATAGTATTTTATTCATAATATTTATTTTCATTTGACGAATACTTTTGCCAGCTATATAGTCGTAAGAAGCGATTAATACATCAAAATACATTATAGAAGAACTCACGTCTCACAGCGTGTCCCATTCATTTGGATAAAAACTTTAGTATTGGATTTATTCAATATCCAAATCTATTTCATCACATGTAACGGCGTTATATCGAGCGGTTATGAAATATCTAACAACAAGGTTTGAAACGCATCAGCGGTAACAACTTGAGTAGCGGTGAAAATGCGTTAATTTTGCAAAATTTAAAAAAATATATATGAGCTTAGAAGCTGTTACTCAATAACAACACACATCAAGCTGGCAGCAGGTATAATATTAATAATGCCTGGGACATCCCACACAGTGCCATCTAGTCCTAAACTAACCAAAGCTTGTATTATGGCTACCAGACAACTGACACGCACACTCAAAAATTCCTTACAATGTATACATACCTATAGAAATATTTTACACCTAGACACGGACCAAATAGACGTATTCATGCACACAAATATTTGTACCGGGCGGAAATCGAACTCGCGACCCTTGACTTCGCAGTTAGGGTCTCTTACCACTTGGTCGAACGGTCAGTCGAGTTTAAAACTTACCTGCGCGTAGACAGGTTCAGAATCATTCCACAGCAGCAGTGGGGTGATTTTCAATTAGCGCTGTACATAACAAGGATGATATTTAAAACTATACTTCGTGTAGAAAGCTAACTTTTCTAACAATAAATAATTTTTCTTAACATCAATAAATTATTGTTGGGTCAACTTGTTCCTTAAAGGTAAATCGTTTGAGGTTGGCTTTTCGCACGACAGTTGGAACACTTGTTCCGCACAGAAGACCAATGCTTATTATGCTTCGTTGTCTTTTAAAAGAAACAGAAACTCTGATATATCACTATTGTACATTGCGTATTGTATTTTCGTGACCGGTATATAATCAGTGGTACTATGATGGGTATTGTAAAACTCTGTAAGTATAGTTAGTTATAGGTTCTATAGTTCGAAGTATTATAGTTCGAAGAGTTCTATTTAAATTATACACATACTAGCGACCCGCCCCGGCTTCTCACGGGTACAAGAGCATATAAGCCATAATGTTTTTGCAGACTATTCTTTAGTCCTATAAAAGAGACACAATTCCTCCATACGTTATTTTGTTATATCTCAAAGGGATTAGGCAGCTGGTTTGATTTTTTTCCGACTTCTTCAACAATAATAGTCATATTTCAACAAATTTCCACAAAACATTAATAAATTATACCCGTAAACCTTCCTCTTGAATAATTCTGTCCATTGGTGTCAATAATATGCCAATCCGCTCGGTAGTTTCTGAGTTTCAGACAGACAGACAGACAGACACTTCAATTTTATTAATATAGAATATGTAGTGATATCCTAAAAGTTACATACTTTAACAGATGACCTACAATTTCTTACAGTCTCCGCTCAAATTGCTGCCATAAATAACGTCAAGATATGGATTTTCTAAAAATTTTCATAAGGCCGTTCTCTTTTGTGGAACAATGTCAGTCATATTTCGCCTCGTTACACGCTTTTCGTGAATACGTCTTCAGCAGTCAAGCCCACGGGCCACTATCTATACAATTCAGAATCGACACTTAAGTCGAAAGGAGGAGGCGATCTTTTAACTATATAAACTCTCTCTATATATAAACTTTCTGAATTGGATCGTATGTATTTATTTACATAGTCGACTATTATTAATGAATTCGGACCAGGGTCTAATCAAATTCCTAACACATTCCGATTCTCTGACAAATACCACAAATTGGAGTTTTATTTTTTCACGCGATATATAAAAATTCATTAAATGGCATGTGTCTTGAAAGAAGATGGAAAAATCAAGTATATTAATATACTTATTTCGACTAACGATAAGTGATAAAATTAAGTTTTCACATAAAGGTTTTAATTTCTAAATCGGTTTTGTTTTAAAAGGGATTTTTTAAATCGTAAACTCTTCTATACCATCCCGAGGCACTTACATCTCTCGAGGATAGCCGGAACATGATCCAGATATTTGGACTTGACAGTTATATCAATTACAGTATACGTAACAAATTTGTTTGCACGCTTAATTACTCTCAAGGTTATCTGAGGTAGTCGCGTGAGTGATTGTGAAAACTTATTTTATTTTCAATAAGGGTAATCGATCCGAGTGAGGTAGGACGAAGAGATAGTATATTGAGTACGTGCATGAATGATCTATGAAGGACTGTAAAGCGGCCCTCGTGTGAGCGCAACGGCAATGAGCGCTCGCGCAGCTATAGTGGCCGGCCGGCGCTGTTACTTCAGTCAAGTTCAGCCGCCCGCCGCGATACGCGACGCACAGCCGAATTTTCACGTGTGCTACGTAATATTTACGTTTTCAAGTAAAATATCAAAGCAATATAATAAGTAAATAAAAATTTAGGTTACCGATTGTGATATGATTTAAAAATAAATTTAAAAAAAAATAATTTTTTTTCGTATAAACAAATAAACAAATATCCATGGAAAACGAAAAGCCTAGTAAGAAACTATCGGACGTCATGCGTAGGTGTTTCAAAATGGGTTTATTCAAAAGTAAGTATTGAAATGTACTACCTAATACGATAAGAAAATGTTATCACAATATTGATTGATTGTTGAATGACTATATAATGTGTATACGAGACATACATTGATACACTAATGGAACTGTATCGATATTGAATACAATTCGAATTTGAAATTAAACGGTTTTTATCAAAGGTATTCATAAAAAAATGCGTCTTTACACAAAAGTCTTTTAAGTGAAAATAATGTTACATCCTTAAGCTTAGGAAGCTATAAGTATAGGCATGATTATAGAAAAAACAAAATTTCTTTAGACTTTTTTCTTCCATGCGTATAGCAATTTTAGTGTTAGTGAAACGATAATCCGCGGCGCATTTTATCGCGGATATAAGGCATGAAACGTTAAGAGACGATACTAGAGACGACTTTCGGGCCCCTTCAAAGTTTTGGACAAATGGTTATGTAGGTATAATAGGGCACAACTATCCCGTAAATTTAAAATTTTAAAATGTTAATTCTGTCTGTAAATCACACCCAGGGTCAGATTGTTGATTTGTTAGCCGGCGATTAGTTTTTAATTTCTTTTAGAGTGCCCAAATGTTTATTATACAAAAATTGACTGACACTTAACATTCAATTCCTTTTGCAGTAAAGTGTATTGCGACAGGTACTACGTTTTTCCTTTTTAACCGATTGAGGATAGTCAAATCGAAAAATTTGACAGTACATTAACTAGTAATGATAATTAATCAGAGAAGGACATATATAGTTATACGTAAAGTTGCTTGACCTCTATTTAGCATACAATAAACTTTCCAAAGTTTCGGAACTCTGGTAAATAAAGTTGCTGTCAATTTTGAATTTTAACACAGAAGTTCTGTAACGCTTCTCAAGTTAATCGTCTGACAAATGGAGGTCAATTAACGATTCATGTGTAATATTACTGATTATGTCCTTTTTCTAATGTCAAATTTTTAAATTTGACAAACGTCAATTAACGAAAAGGGACAACGCAAAGGGAAAATGAAAAATTTATCGCTGCTATATAACAAATCAAAGATTTGACCAGCGTTTCAAAACTCAGGTGTATGACTTTCAGTCTTGTGGCGGGGGTAGCGAGACGTTTCAATCCTCAGTGATCATGACAGTTGCCGTCATTTTCCCCGCGTCTAGCAACTTATACTCGTATGTGATAAAATCATGTATAATTGGAAGGCCCTACAAAATTAACGAAATGACACCTTTGTCAAAAAGCGACCCATAGAGTCAGAAACTCTGTACCAAAAGCTTGTAATACTAAGTTCCTAACCCAAAACAAAACATTTTGGATATTTCAATACTAAGTTATATTTACACTAAAATCATTAAAAAAATCTGCGTATTGACAGCGCAGTCGAGCCCAAGTAAGCCGTATTAGTTAACACCACTTTATCTTTCTTGACATCTTGATATTATATACTGACAGGGCACGTTTTCTGTTTAGTGTCTATGCTTTTATCTACTATATACGTAATTTCAAAAGCAATGTAAATAAATTAATAATAATTGAAACTGTGTACATTTACTATTGATTATAAAAGATAATTGTTATCTACACTCTAAAATACTTAAAAAAACTCAAATATAAATCCACCACATGAGCCTCGGTATCAAAACAAATCAAAAAACGTGTAATTATGGACCGACTGCAATCATGCTGCAAAAATTTTCACACGATAAGCCTTGAACGAATTTACTCGTGTACGTAAATCTTTACGTCGGAACTGATTGTGATGTTAATTACAATACATTATGTTCGACTGAACATTGTTCAAAAAAATATGTCACGGATTGTTGGTTCCACTAGTGGGTCTAGTAAGATTTTCAAGTAGATACTCATGTCTCCATTTAGATGGTGGAACCAACGACCTTGGTTTTAATAATCGATGCTTAAAGATGGGCCTTTCCAACCAAAAAAGTGGTCTTTTGTGTTCTTAAAATATTGTATCAATCAAGTATGTTTTTACTGAAGGTAATTTTTTAACAAAAAGTTACAAAAAAATTGTGCTCACCTCAAGACAAAACGTGCAAATCTTCGGGCTCATTTCTCGAGTCTTTATTAAGACACTGGCCCATATTTAAATATCGATGGTTTTAACAAGTACAAAATATTGGTCTCGTGATCCCCCTAACAAATTTTAATAAAAAACTCTTTTAATATTTATAAATAAACAAAATTTAAATGTCACTTCAATGCTATGCTCATACTTTCATTTACAAGTACCTAACTAAAATTATGTATGCAAGCGTAAATATGTCGTCATATTCGGTCTCGTCGATCACCATTTTGAAATATTAACCATTAAAACCATATTTTTTTAAATCAAAAGAACGTAAACAGTTTTCTTTAACATTGTTTTATATCGACAACAAGCGTTCAAACCATAGAGTAAGTATATTTGACAGCAGCGTTTGGTTTTAATATGGTTTTAATATAATCACAAATGTCATTTCACTCTATTGAAAATGTCAAACACGATTTCGCGGGGGGAAAGCCCGGCGCGTGGGGACCTCGCGGAATAAGCTCGAATTGAAACTCGCCATCTTGCAACGGGTACACACCAGATAGCTAGAGTATGAGTGGTCAGACGGTAAGCGCAGAAGGGGGCTTCTAGTCAATTCGTATTTTTATAGCTCAAACGGTATGTTAGAACGGTGGTCATACCGAATTGGTGTAATCTGAATTAGTCTCCTAATCTATTTTGATTGAGGGCATTTTAAGCGTATTGCATTACAATAGCTATCTCGTTATGTATAATAATGTTCTGCATCATATTTCACGCACAGTTTTATAATCTATGTATATGCTTACGACGTATTTGTATACTGCGGATCAATTTCCAAACGCCGCCCTGCAGTATGCTTCACTTCACTTCACTTCATCAGCCCATTTTTACCCCACTGCAGGGGCTTAGGCCTCCCCCAGGGTGAGGGGGCTTGGAGCTTAAATCCACCACGCTGCTCCACTGCGGGTTGGGGATTGCAACGACCGCCATCTATTGCCAGCGTCCGGGACCGACTGCTTAACGTGCTCTCCGAGACACGGAGTCAGTGATAATTAATGTACTTAAGTCAGAAAAAACTCATTGGTACACGCCCGGATTCGAACCATGGCCCTATGCCCTTATAAATTTAAGACAGGTTCGTTGCGATTTGGGCTATCACGACACAGTATGCTTATCTTTGCTTTATTAAGTAAGATTTTCTTGGAGATTCTTATCAGGAGTTAGCATTTTCCTGTAACCAAACGCATTTCAACTAAACATAATTTGGGAAATGCAATTCAAGTAAAATATGGTCTAAACCAATATGTCTGTTCTGCTGCAATCGTGCTTAGAATAAATATTAAATATCTTCTGTTTGTTTTCATTGTTACACTATACTGGTATTCCGCTCTTGTCGTCGGCTATATAATGCCACCAAATCCAAATGATAATCAAATGTCAAATAATATTTATCTAGCATTTAATTGCGCCTTTTGTGGATTTTTGAGTTTCTTTTGGTAAGCTGACCGCAGTTGCTATCATCCAAACGATAAATGTTTGATTTATACGTAATTCTGTTCTTATATAAGTGCAGAAAATGAAATATATATACGTCATATAAAGTAAAACGTAAATTTTTCACGATATTCTTTAAAAAGCAACATGAGGTTTGACAGAAGTTACAGCTCACGCCAAAGTTTTAGTTCAATATGAAGTTAAAATGAATAGCATCGCAGTAGAAAAAATGGGTCGCAGTCACTCAGAGGTTCAAGAGCGAGCCCCGTATTTTCGCAAAACGTATACTGCGTCAATTTCAGAGCAAACTACGCGTATAGGATCAAGGCGTGACTCTCAAATGCGATCGGATGCGTACGTTCAAACGTAGACGATATTATGATCGAAAATATGCAGACAGCATTCTGTCTTTACAATTAATGTATTTATTAAATATATTTTTTATTGTTTATGTTCACCTTTTTAGCGAACCAATACTTTATTCAGCAATAACACCGAAGGACAGTTTGCAAACATTTTCAAATGTTATTGGGTATAAAAAAGGCGTACTCACAGAGGGGAAGGGGTTGCGCACAAAGACCTACATACAACACAACATACAGGCAACAATCGCGTGGACCTTCCTAGTTTAATCCCTAATCCTAATTCCTTCCTTAAACTATGGCTCAAATGTGACAACTTTGGTTCTCGAATTAAACAGCCGATATTAATCTTCTATTGAACTAAACCAAAGCTCGGTGTATCAGATATTTTTTATTGGTGTGGAACCGGTCACATGTTTGTATACATACACTAGCGACCGTTTTTACGGTGTCGAAATGTGGGCACTCTATTCGCTTGCAAAGAAATGTAAAAAAATAAAATAGTCGACCTATTTTTCGTTGTTTTTGTTTCGATCGGTCATTGCTCCGAACTGTGGATAATATTGTTTCTATCCGGCGATAACGAGGTCGCTGCGAACAAGACCTATATCTCATAAGTGGATTACACACTAAGTTTAGTTACGAAAATAGATAGCATAATTTATATCTATATGATTTGTTCGTATTGTCTGGACAGTTCGGAATCCATTTGACTTCTATATCCATCAAATTGTATGTTGAGTGCGCAGCACTTCCATTTCCTTTGTCATGACATTTTACAGCGAAAATTTAGCGACACCTATTTACTCTGTGTCCTTGTGTATGTACAAATAAATAAATAGATACATTTACAATGTTCAACTGCCCTGTAGTTAGTTTGGAATTGGTGTATAACAATATAACGTAGTGGGGTTTGTTGATGACTCTGTATCTGTATCTGTAAGACGACCGCTTAGCCTAGTGCCCTCGACGACTGCCCACGAAGCTAAAGGTCCCAAGTTCGAATCCCAGGTCGAGTCAGTATTTATATGATGAATATCGATACTGGTACCGGGTCTTGGTTGTTATATGTGTGTGGTGTCTTCGCTTGGTACCAAAACACAAGCTTATGTTTAGTTTGGGGCCTAGAGTTGTTGTCATGTATACGTATACGTTATATGTATGTATTGTGTTGCTTTTGCATGGGCGTGTCTATTGGTTACATACAAGATGACAATTTTCCTTCTAGTGTAAATGTTGTAAACATACTTAGCGATTGTCTGTGTCGTTTTAAAATAAGTTAGTTGGCAGACTTACAGAAATACGTTTTTCTCTTGTTTTTACATACTTGTTAAGTATTTTTTGTTCTGTTGTGATAGGTATTCAAGTGTTGTACATAATGCGCGAAACGCACTGAATCCCTGTCACTGAAGTAAGGTTCCCACTGAAAATCAGCGCTGTCGCCTTGTGTTACAGTTTTAAACTGATAGAGAATCCTGTGTTAAAATTGGGACGCCGGGATTTCCTGGCGGCTCACTCTAATAGATATTTCCAGTTTTTCTTTTTGTTTTGTTTTTTTGCCTTTACGTGTAATTGAGTTTGTGTGTACTAAAATGAATATTTCTTCTTTATAAATGCACTAATACAGTTACGTGTAAATGGATTTGATATTTTTTATTTTAAATTAAATCTATACTAATGTTATAAAGCTGAAGAGTTTGTTTGTTTGTTTGAACGCGCAAATCTCAGGAGCTACTGGTTCGAATTGAAAATTTCTTTTTATGTTGGATAGTCTATTTATTGAAGAAGGCTATAGGCTATATGTATAAAATAATACTATATGTCTGTCTGTCTATTCGAGCAAATCTCCAAAACGGCTAAACTGATTTTGATGAAACTTCACAGATATGGAAAAAAAGTGGTCAAAAGTGACATACACTACTTTTTGTATGTCTGTATGTACGTCCATCTGTCTATTCGAGCTAATCTCCAAAACGGTTAAACTGATTTTAATGAAATTTCACGGGTATGAAAAGGAGGTAGTCAAAAATGACATACGCTACTTTTTGTCCGTCTGTCTATCTGTACGTTTATGTGTCTATTCGAGCTAATTTCCAAAATACCTAAACAGATTTTAATGAAACTTTGCAGACGTGAAAGGAGGTTGTCAAGAGTGAAATCAGCTACTTTTAATCAACGTAGATAAGCCGAAACTACTAAGTCTAGGAAGCCGAAATTTGGAACAGTGGTTTATTTTATAACGTATTAATTTTTCAAGAAAGGAATATTTGGAAATTTCAAATTTAAGGAGGGAGGGGTTGAAGGGCTTTGTATGAGAGTCTTTGTTCTTTAAAGTTAGAAACATAAAAATTTTAACATAAATAAATAATGACGTGTTTCAGGGTTTTTGGATTTCCACATTTTAAGGGTGGGAAACGGGAGGTGAAAAGTATGGGAGTATCGGTTTTCTTAAAGGAGTGGGGAGAATGAAGACTGAAAGTTTGAATGTGTTTACCCACTATTAGTTTCAGCAAAAAGTACGTATAAACCGTTGCGAATGTTAATACTACCTAAAACAGAAATGAGTAGTCTACGCAAGCAAAGCTGCGGGCGGTCGCTAGTATTATTATAATATGCCTAAGATTATATTTATTTTATTTAAATCACTGGTTTATAATTCTATATTGAAATGCTGTTTGAAATAGACTGCGGATTGTCACGGGAGAATAAATAGATGATTGACTAGATAGGCGAAGAGTCCATAACAGTCAGAACATTCCTCGTAGAACAATCATGTAATTTTAAGTAAACTTTATTTTGCGAAATAAAACAAGTTGTTTTATAAGTAAGTTTAATAATTATAAAACTGAAATTATTACAGCTGAAGCAAAATACCTTTTAGCTCCTCACCTTCGACAATCCATAAAATTAGAACCCTTTTTAGGGTTCCTTACCTCAAAAGAAAAGAAAACCTTTTGATCATTTCGTTGTCCGTCTATCTGTCTATCTATAATTTTTTTTTCAAGAACGCATGGAAGTACCAAATTGAAATTAATATCAAATACTTATAAAAGTCTATGATATCTTGGAGCTATAAAAAAAATTAAGCTTCTAAGTCGACGCAATCAAAAAATACTACCAAATGTATATATTATTTTATAAGGCCATAGGTCCATCGTTCGAATCCGGGCGTGTACCAATGAGTTTTTCTGACTTAAGTACATAACTATCACTGACTCCGTGCCTCGGAGAGCACGTTAAGCAGTCGGTCCCGGACGCTGTCAATGGATGGCGATCGTTACAATCCCCAACCCGCAGTGAGCAGCGTGGTGGATTTAAGCTCCAAGCCCCCCTCACCCAGGGGGAGGCCTAAGCCTCTGCGGGGGGTAAAAATGGGCTGATGAAGTAGGTATATATTATTAAAAAAAAATAATATTTAAGTATATATCATCGGTTGTCTAGTACCACAGAATGCAAGCATAATACTAGCTTACTTTGGGACTAGATGGCGCTGTGTGATTATTTAAATCAAAACCTATAGGATACTTCCCGTTGACCTAGAATTATGAAATTTGGCAAGAAACAAGGTATAACAGCACAAGTAAAGAAAAATCTGAAAATCTTAATTTGTGGTTATATCACATAAATAAATTATAATTTTAGAAATTGATATAGGAGTTTACGTGCCAACTTTTGGTGAATAGGATTAAATACGTTATGGAATCTTACAGAACCCTCCGAGCGCGAGTTAAACTGGCACTTGACCGATTTGTTTTCTCTACTGTTTACTTTGTCTCTTTCTTAAGCAAAATACCAGAAAAATTAATATTGTTTAATAATTTGAAATGATCGACCAGGGAGTTTCCCCTCGGAAGCGCTTATATTGACAAAGTTTTCTTGAAAGTACATATATTCGTCTAGATAAATTTTATCCGAATTTGCGTTAATAAAAATGAAAATCCACCATTAGTTAAAATGAAGATATTAATAATAATAATAATGTAGTTATTTTTGCCATTGAAGTATTTAGGGCTTCATTTTATTTTTTTCAAAATGTACTTTAAATTTTACATTAAAGAATTTATAAGGAGGCGACTCTCAGACTATTACCGGCAGACACACTGCGGAAAGAGCGGCTCATTGCATTATCGTGATGTATGTGCCTCCAATAGAATGGAACTACACGCCGCGATTGCGGATGACCTATAAATGTATATAATCATATAGCACTATGTTGTTTTCAATAGCTACAATACAAACGTACAATGTATATTAATACAGCACGGTGCTTACCTATCTAAAACAATGTATCAGTGTTCTGTGGCGTATATCCATGTAGCGTTGCCTCGAACCATAGGATAAAAGTTGTAATAGGGCCCGGAACAAAAAGTGTTGTATTTGACGAGCTCTATCTCTGCTGATTCAAAATCAAAGGATTTTCTAAACATCCTGTATATCTATTTGCTGTTATAAAGTTTATGAGTAGACTCGTAATACAGATTGTAATTATTTGCTAAAATCTTACGGTTGTGATACGCTATACCGTATGTTCGGCTGAATATAGTCCAAACTTATAGAGCATGTAAAGCTTACCGAACTTAACAAAAAGTTTTAAGTCAGCAGATGGCGCAAACCAACGGTGACAGAAACAAACATATTAAAAGTTTCAATTTCATTCATTTTATTGTTTAGTTCGCAGTAGGTGGGGCGATCATTGTAGATCATCAAGGTAAGCGACGGTTATGCGTACTGCATTAAGATATATATATTTCTAGTTCGGTAAAAACTGCTAATGAGGAAAAGCTTTCAGGGATTAAAAGTCGAATAACAGAACGGGTCTAAATGTAGGTAAGTGGTAGCAGAAACAAAAGCAAGGGAGTATACAAGAATCTTATGAAAAATACGGAATCATCCTGGGGATCCATTGGAGAAAATTCACATTTCGTAAGCAAATTAATGACCATCGCTATTTTCAATTCTAACCTCAACCTAATTTCAATTT
The DNA here is from genome assembly GCA_949709985.1 of Luffia ferchaultella. Lineage (NCBI taxonomy): Eukaryota > Metazoa > Arthropoda > Insecta > Lepidoptera > Psychidae > Luffia > Luffia ferchaultella. The sequence goes on from OX453251.1 coordinate 9,267,031, forward strand.
CTAAAACCACGAGTCATTCAAGAGTGGTAAGTGGTAACGAGTGACTGACTCTTCGTAGCCAAAAAAATACGAACGTAGTGGTCGTATGAATAAGGATCTTTAATTTTTAAAGAATTAGTGAAAGAAAATCATTAGCGAATGAAATGTGAATTTACCCCCAGGGGGTACTCAAAACACTCGAAACACAACTATGAGCTGTATAAAACAATTTATAGAATGCATTCAACTTGTCGCGGGAGCACTTCGTTCTGGCGCACAATTAGTCGATTAGTGTTTCAATTAACGACAATAGCACGCATTCACATAGGTTAGACTATTTTACACATTCGTTATTGCTATAAAAAATAATAATTTGATATTAGAAGATTCTTTGTGTTTGTTTACGGATGAAATTGGGTAATGTAATATCTTCAGAGTTATTCGTTTGCGGGACAACCGAACAATGGTTTGACCTTCTGACACTCAGACATGTTCTTTTATGTCTAATTATTTTTATTCTATTCTGTTTCCTACGTAAATATCTGAGTTACTAAGGGAAATGGAAAAAAAATCCTTTATTCCTTCCCTTCCATTTTTGAGTGTATTATTCAGTTTTATTCTGTTAAATTGAAGATTTTACTAAATAAATAATAAATTGTAATAAATACATACTGCAGCTTTCCAGTAAGACCATATTGCCACAGGTCATAAATATCGACTAAATAGTGTAAAATAATAATTATAAAAAAAAATAATAATTGAAATATAAATCAACATTGGTTTTCTTCGAAATAACAACTATTTATAGTAAATGTTGTCTCTGTAGGTCTCGTGGATAACAAAATGGCGGTAATTAGCAGAATTATTTAAGGCAAACAAGGTCAACGACCGCATTGACCTTATTTATTGTGCTAGTTACCGCTGTACCGACATCCACTCGAGCGTAGATATAATTTTAACGTTTCAATTTAGTCGTTGTTTCAAATATAATTTTTTGTTGTACAGGGAGATTTTTCTCATTATTTTTCACGGTGATTTTTCAAAAGCTTTCCTTAGATGTTACCTAAAGGCACTATTAAAAAAATAAGTAAGTCAAATTTTCACATTAAAATATTCTTCGCGGAACAATTATCGATACAGCGTTGCTACTAATCCATACATGAACATAGGGAATGTTAAGTTAATGTGAAAATCGCATAAATTCACACACAAGTGTAAATATATAACTATACTTTACACACACACAAAATATACACCCATCCCACACACCATACTATCCCTACACATAAATATTTCTCATACAATATATTATTTAAAATATTATGTGCAACACCAATACTTTTGTTGGTCGGTTTGAATTTTCATTTATCTTTAAAAAAATAAGTATCTTGGTGAAGGCGCTTTAAAATGTAGTATGAATAAGTTAAAAAATATCAGATGTATTCATAAGTTAATGTAGTTTGATAAGACGTGTGGTCTTTGTTATTAAATAAATAGATAAATCAAACACAAATACTAATTACCAGAGAAATATTAAATAGACTATTTTTATATATACAGTATGTATGAAAAAACCGGCCAAGTGCGAGTCGGACTCACGCACCGAAGGTTCCGTACAACGAAGATTGATTTTGTTACAGCTTAAAGGTATTATAGACCTGAGTAGTATTTGATATGAATTTCAATTTAATACCTTTACGCGTTCATGAGGAAAGGGGTAGTAAGTTTAAGATTATTAAAAATATTTTTATTATATGATGTAACTAAAAATTTATGCTTTTCGCAATTTGTCCTTTATCTTTGCTATAAGACATTGCTTCGTACCAAATTTCAAGATTCTGAGTTTACAGGAAGTACCCTGTAGGTTTCGATTCCCTTACGAGTATAGAAAAATTTGCAGCATAAACGATTTTTTTCACAGCTCCAAGAGACAGTAGACCTGAGTATTTGATATGAATTTCAGCTTGATACCTCCACGCGTTCCTATGAAAAAGGGTCTTGACAAACAGACGGACAACAAAGTGATCGACCGCGGGTAAAACGTGAGGGATATTTCGCCGGCGGCCGCCAACCAATTGTTAGTGGCGCTATAACTCAATATTAAAAGGATAAATTCTTACTAAAAGGAAAATTTATATTATTTTCATCAAAGATCATATTCTAATATTAAAATTTGGAAGGCGATGAGCATATCATACTGTACGGATAGCATATATGCATTACATTGCATATTTCAATAATAAAATATTTAAATTTTATTATAATTCGTTGTACACAAATAATTGATAAAATTGCAGTTTACGTTAGGTTAACCAAAAATACATATAGTATTAACATAAAAGTCAACGAGGTTATTAGCTTTGGGATTGAGGAAACGTGCGTGTGTACAGAGATCGGAAGGCGATCGGCCCACTTCCGTACTTCCGGTTCACAATTTTAAATGCAAGGTCGAAAGACCGGCTAATCGATTAATAAAAAAAAACTTCTAGATTGAACTGCATTCGATCTGATATCATTATTATTCATACGTTTAATAAATCATTCAAATAGTAATTAAATGATATACAGGTGTCATACAATTAAAAACTATTTGTTGTTCCCCAAATTACGATCATCTCGAGATATGTCTTTTTCGGTTTAGGTACGCGAGAAATATTTGAAAAATGAAATGAAATATTTTTTGCCATACCAACATGCTAACAAAAAACATTATAAGAAACAGCATCACCAAGATTTAAATTACACCTGCATACAAATTAAATTAAATTGCATGTATTTTGGTAATTGGAGTCGGCTCAGCTGTTTGCCGGTCCGAGAAAAATCGTGGAAGTTGTCTGATACGTGTTAAAATACAAAAAGTTTTTATTCATTATAAGACGTTTAGACACACTTATTGAAAGTCCAAATGAATTGATTAGGTACCGGTTCAAAAACTAGAAGGAGAAGAACCAGCAAGAAACTCCTCCCTGTGTTACAATACTTCACAGCATAGAAAACCATCGTTCTCGAGCATTGGATGTGATCAATTATCTTTTTATACGACTAATTCTTCTAGCGAAGTTTTATTATTACTTATGCTGTAAATTTATCACAAGTTTTATTTTCCCCATTGTTTTTAAGAGTAATCACATTATTTTATAGAACCAAATGGCGCCAAAATTATATTTAAAATTAACTAGCTACTGTCTGTTCAAAATTTTTTTAATAAAAAATAAAGTATTCAGCGTTCTTAATTACTTGACCAGCCAGTAAGTAGTAATACTAGGTTCAAATATAATGTACAAAATCGATCTGTTTATTGTTTAATTATTCATATATACAAATTAATGTACCGCTAGTATGGAAAAGTTTTGCGGTCACAAAATAAAAATAATAATACCTACTTGCAGCAAAAAGTTTTAATAGATGTACTAGTTTGTTGAATAAAAACTTGTCTTTAAATAATCGTTCTTAATTATATGACCACAACAGCATACGAATCATTACGTCTGTTATAAAAATAGAATTCTTAATTAAGTTAAATAAATCACAATGGTACGAACTAGAACATAAAGAAAAAGGAAAATATTTACAACGGACAACCGGCTCCAATTCCGGTATAATATTTAAGGTGCACCCCTCAGTGAATAACCTTGAGATTTTCGGTTCCCTTAACCCCACCACACCTCTACGAAAGTAGTGATTTTAATAACGACGTCTATGGTGCCTAGCTTGTACTATTTCGTGTTACTTTGGCGCCATATAGTAAGTAAATGTGATAACAAACCTAAATATGAAAGACTTTATAATCTATAAAAGGCGGCAGTGATAAAATATTTACGTAAAATATGTACGGTATTTCATTTCATTACAATATTAACTTTATGTTATGCTATTGTGTTATAAGTATAATGGTTATTAAAAAAAAACATTAATAATAATGATAAAAATATATATTAATTTTCTAAAACAAATTCAGTTATTGCCAAGGGGATTTGAAAAATTCTTTTTGAACCGATTTCTATGAAACTTCACACATATGAAAAAGAAGTGGTCAAAAGTGACATACGCAGTCTGCAATTTTGTCTGTATGTACGTCTGTCTATTCGTTCTAATCTCCAAAACGGCTGAACAGATTTTAATGAAACTTCACAAGTATGAAAAAGAGGTGATCAAAAATTACATACATTATTTTATTATTTAATTACATACATTACATTATTACTTTCAAAGTCGATATCTAAGAGTCTTATAGACACTGATCACGAATTTGTGGTATAAATTGAAAAAAACGGCCACCATTTTGAGTTTTTTAGTTACTGGACCGATTGCTTTGAAAATTGATATCTACGGGTCCGTGTGCACACCGAACACAAATCTATGATCAAGAAGGAAAAAAATTACCGCCGTTTTTTACGTTTTAGTTACTGGACCGATTGCTTTTTGATCCGTGGTACTCCAGTCACAAATCTGCGGTGAAAATTGAAAAAAGTTACCGCCGTTTTGAACTTTTTAGTTACTGGACCCTTTGCTTTCAAAATCGATATTTAAGGATCCAAGTAGACTCCGGTCACGAATCTGTGGTGAAAATTGAAAAAAAATGGCTGCATTTTGAACTTTTCACATCAATATACACATCTCTAACTAGTTTCAGGGGTGTGAATTCATTTAACAGCGAAATCCACGATAGCGATATCGATCATAATGGCAAAGTCGTCATTGTGCTCGCTTTCGACTAACTTTAGAGTTTTATATTAATATTTAATAGTGATTTGGAAATCCAAGATAGCGCTACAGATTTGATCGATCACACGCACGGTTGATGGACCTGTCACATAGATCGCGCTAAAACATGAACTTTGAATACCAACACCATAGGTCTGTGACTAGTAATTTAAAAAATATGCGCATTTAAAATTTTGGTCACGGGGTCACATAGACCTCGCTAAAACATGAAGTTTGAGTACGAACACGATGTGCCTGTAACGAGTAACTTCAAAAATATGTGTTTTTCAAAATTTGGTCACGTGATCCTATAGATCACGGTAGAATAATTAATTTTAGTACCAAAATAAAATTTCGTTTTCTAATTTCGGAAATACGAATATAAATTTTGCACATTAGTTTTTGTTTTTTTTTTAATAACAATAATTATTATCAAAAATATATTGTGATATTGACCCTGACGTCGGTATTTTACGTCGTCACGTCGTTGACGTCGGTAGAAGTGATCTCGATTCACTAAAGTTCAATTATGCTACATCGATTTCTCGTCAAGTTCGATTAGATGATTCCAAGATGAAACGTCAGAAGCATACAGAAATACAACTTCTGATTACTAGGTAGTATAAAATATAAATAAAAATTATTTTTACAATCGTTTTCGCTCTACCATCAAGGAAATTTTGCATGTGAATAACTAGCAACACTCGGATAGTGTAGGTCTATAGACTCAGGGCTGAATGGTGCTGGAACCCAAGACCGTTGCTAAGTTAAAAAAACGAATTTCAAACATGGTGTACAATGGTTATCTTATAATTTTTTATTTAATTACTATAAAGTCAAACAATATCGTTTTGTAATTGAATATAAAAATTATAGGAATACCAATACTTTTATTTTTAAACTTGTTTCTACGTGGCCGCTTTCTATAACTCGTGTGCATAACTTACGACCGAGTACTGTATAGTTCGCCTCAAACTTTATGGCGGATCGGAATACAACGCTTTAAATGTGCTTGCGCAGGTACAGTCATATACCCCTCGCTCCACTGCGTCCCGCTACACCTAAAACTTGTTACTGCAACGCGACTTGTGCCTGTGTTCACATCCGCTATAAAGTTGCATTGGAACTGTACCTACGTCTTAAATTACAGTTAATTATTTTGGATTACTACTGGCAGTTCTAAGATTCATATAGCTCTATTCCGGCGATCGATGGCTAAATTAGGATATTTGGGCATTTTGACAAATATCACAAAACGTCTTTTCGCAAAAAACAATTAATCTAATGAGGTCTTAAATATAACTAAATAACACGACAAAATGAAATATGATAATAATAAAATGTTTTTTCGCCAAATACACAAGCAAAGCGAGCGACACATGTTCCCTGATCCAGAGTTAAGAATACACTAAGTGTTCGTCCGTCGCCCGCCACACCTTCGCGATGTAAGAATCACACTAGATTTAGAATTTTATTGATCAAAAATTTAAAATATGGTCTTTTACAAAATTTTAAACGTGCAAGTTTTTTATAATAAAATTATCTACACATTGGTGTGTGTTAGAAACAAAACTGACTTAAACTAACCAAGTAGATGCACCCAATACAGAATTTTAGATGTTCTTTTAGATACAGATTTCAAGTGTATTTTATGCACAAATAAAAATAGTAAAACATCCAAAGATAAGTTCAGATGCTTTAGTTAATTGAAGTATTTTTTTTAATTGTCTTTCATATAACTAGAAGATAGCCTCTAAACATTACACTAAACAAATAATAACACCGCCTTGGCTAGGGGGAGTGCCTTAAAGTTTGATTAAGAATTAATATCTGGATAGAAAATCAGCGTTAAAAACGTAGATAAAAATATCACCTAACTGTTAGGTTATGATTGACGAAAGACGGTTTGTACATGGTTAATATGGCGTAGCGAGAACATAGTGGTTGGCATTATTTTGCGAGGGTCCATCCCGACATTATATAAACATAGTGTTTAAAATAATTCCTTGATTTGGTTAGGTATTCACTATTAAATACTAGCTTACATTCGAATAATAATAAGCCTGTTGCAAGATCCGTCCTCGTAGCGAAGTGATTTTGCTTAGCGCCCTTCACCCACTCTAGTTGAACGCAGGTACGCTAAACCATATAATATTGCGTAGACATAATGACAATATGAAACATACACTTTCAGCAATGATTTGTACTTGCGTGTCATATAGATTTACGAGTAAATCAAACAAAAAAAAAAGTGTCGCTAATTATTATATACTCTACATTGAAATAAAATGCATTTCGAAATCGTTTTACAGTACAGTAAGCAAGTTTAAAAATTTAATAAAAACATATTTAAAAAAAAAATTACTTCTTAATTAATTTCATAATTCGATAGGATCAATAACCCAAGGAAAATGACAAAGGCAGAGATTAGAAAGACCATACGTCATTATTATGTCTATTTTAAATATTTTGTTGAAATATATATACTTGAACTGTATTTCAGAATCTTTATTTACTTTTCTAATACGAATTTTAGATTATCACGTTAAATTCTGCTTCACAGTGTATCGAAACATTAAGTAGTGTACATTTCGCCTGCGGCGTATATTTTTTTGCTAACATTTTTGTGGGCACGAAGAGACGCGGTATTTCTATATATATCCATGATAAAAACAAAGTAATAAACGTTTGGAAACATAATCCAATTTGTATATTATTAACATTAATCGCTTGATGCAAAAAAAAACTGTTAATGTGAAAGATAAGAAATCAGTTTAAAATATTTTTTAAAATAACTTTTGGAAGCATTATGTCCTAAAACAATACTATGCTAGAGAAATATAAACTACAATTGTTGTCGGTATCAATTCTAATTATAAAAAATACATCAAAAAAAACTGGAGCAGCTGCTGAGACAGCAGCTCGTAGGAAAACAGCCAAGCACATGGAACTTTTAAATCGCTACCATTTCATCCTTTTTGCTGTCAAGACGATGGGTCCCTGGTCCAAGGATACCAAATCACTTGTCCACGATTTGGGTGTCGCGCTGTGTCTGTTGACAGGGGATCCAATGTGCAAGAAATACTTTGTTCAGAGGATCAGTGTCGCAATACAGCGCGGCAACGCGACAAGCATCCTTGGTACCCTGAACCCATCGTATCTTTAAAATTTTGTCATTTATCATAATTTACATAGTATTTTTTAATTTGTAAATACTTTTAGTTTTTAATTAGTTTTTATTTTATAGTTCTTAATTAGGCATATATTTACTGAAAATATCAATGGTAAATAAAGAATTATAAAATAATTATAAAAATATCGATTATATAACAGAAAATCAAATGTATGGTTAGGTACTTGTTACAAATACTAGTTGTAGCATATCAAATGTTTACTTTTGTTAAAACAACAATCATATTTCACTTCATCAATTAAAATCGTCTATTTAAATTATAAAGGCTATTAAAAATGCGATGTTGACTTTGTTGTTTCAGTTTTTGGTTACTCTGGATATTTACCTAGATTTTGGTGTCTTCTTTTCTTTTTTTTCTAACTCTCTGGAGATATCGTTGAGCCGATGTTTGCCTTCACATGTTGAAAATATATTACGACATTGTTATTTAGTTTTAAATAGTCTTAAGTGGTATTAGGAAGCATTCTTTTACGACAAATATGCGCATTTGTTTTTTTTTTGTAATTAGTTAATTAGCAGTAGGAAGTGCTCAAAAGGAAGTAATCTTTTATGAATAACAAACAAAACCATGCCTAAAAATAATATTGTTTATTTTACTAAAAAACTGTTCTTCCTGAATTCTCAATTGAAAAATGTGAACAACATAACAAAAACCAATTACGAGTAATTAATTAGACGACACCTTTTAAATGTATCTTTTCTTATATTACAGCAGATAAAGTCAATGCGGGTAACTTAAGCTTTCAATATAACATTGGCCCACTCTTCACTACTGCATTATTTTATTTTATTTTACGATTTATTTAAAAATAAGCAAAATGTTTCTTAAGTTATTTTGTACCTTAGTATATCCTTAACGCATCCATAACTCAGTGACATTGATACTGGCAATAGATTTAAAATCACAGACTATTTTGTCCGCAGCGTGATTGTGTCGTCGAAAAGATTAAGCAACAAAGTTATTTTTTACGCAGTGTCTGGATAATTTTAACAGGTATATGGCGCTTAAATTGTTTTTGTTGTTTATTAGTGTTGACACATATGCAAGTATAATTTAAAATATCTACAAAGTTACAGCGAAATTGTATGATTTGTTCAAAACCGTTTTGCCGCCGGTGAAATACGGCTAACATTGGCCCGGGCAAAAATTACCAATATCGTTTATGAATTGCTGCCAATTGCTGAAGACAAACTAGGAGAGGAAAAATTGCCGGTTGCTTACCAAAGCACTTGCGAGGGAAGCTTGTTTCCTGGGCAAGTCAGATGTATTCAAGCTCCAAACTACGAAATATTACATAAGCAAAAGGCTGAATAAGCATGGGTATGGCCAAAACAGGTTGATGTGTGGAAATGTACAAAGAAGAACACCATGAAAGTGCGTGAAAAGAACGCTATAGATTTATATCTATAGCGTTCTTTTCACGCACTTTTAACGCACAAAGCTACTCTGATAAAAGACGACTTTCTGTCTATGGAATGGGGCGATTAAAGAGCTTATATATTGCTATCATATGATCTGGATCTTGGAACAGTGTATTAAATTTGCATGTTATAATACTTTCTAAGACTCATTTTTAATTGTATTTTGTGTCAAGGATTGTAATATTACAAGTGTAATTTTAAAAATCTTGATCGAGAACAAATGTAGTACCTGCGTCAAGGCAACATTTTTATTCTGGCTATAATTTCCACAAAAAAAAATATTTTGACGGTTATAGGTTGTCTATGGGCACTGAGTACGTTTATAAGCATAAACAAGAGGCCAAAGTTATAATGAGAAGCTCAGAATTCAAAATAATACGTAATATTTGAACATGGGTAAAGGTGGGCCAATTATACCTCAAGTCTCCATATAACTTTGGCCCACAAGTTTTAATCGTTTTTTTAAATTTTTTTATAAGGGTGATGCTATATACGAATGATGCAATACAATCTAGACGTTTAGATGCCACCAAAAACATAGGCAACGTGTATTACAAGTTTTAACTCTCTCTTTTCCTTAACGATATTCAACAAAAGTGGGGCAAAGTTACCCACATTGACTGTTACCTAACTTTCAAAAGTTCTAACTTCAGCCATGAGATCTTTATTATTTATGGTAAATGTATTGTATGCACGTGGTATTAGTATCGATACTAGTAATGAAAAATATATACATATAAATGAATATCTAAACTAAAAAACAAACACTTCGAAGAAATGTCTACATTTCGACTGTGAATAGTTTTCTTGTAATTCGTATTGAAACGGCAACTAATAAAGTAACTATTATTGAACTGATATTGTTGAAGGTCGTTTGTCTGTCCAGTCGTTTATAATGCGATACTTTGTGTATCGATTTCAACGAACCTTCAAAAATTTTGAGTAATACTGCATTGCGCTGTCTAATGAAACTGCCGTCTATATAATAGAATTTAACACGCGACTCTGTATACAACTGTTTGTAGTTTGTATGAGACAGAATTCATTGCCATTACGTAAGATATCAGAATTGCGTTCAACAACCTTTAGCATTGTAGCAATACAGATCGTCCCTTCACTGGTCGTGAACGGCAAACGTTCAAAGGACAGCGCTTATATATTAATACTTAATGATTCGATGTCAGCTTGGATATTGAGCGTTTATTATAGCTCTATTACATTGTAAACAAACACAATTGTTATAACCACGAACTCTAGACGACGTACAAATTTAGGCGCTTGGAATTGTTGAGGATAAAGTGTCATGTGTACCACAAAATTAATGAAACTAATAAGCAGGATCCAGCTATTACTGTACTTGGAGTTGGGATTTAGTGACTATTTGTTAAATGAAAAATGCCCATTTTACTGGAGATATACTCGTATATACTGTTGTTTTGTAAATAGTGGAATGACACATATAATTTGCTTAAATTTACACTGAAAACAGTAGATAACAAAACTAGTTGTGTTACAGTTTCAATCAAACTTAATGGCGGATGTGAACATAGGCACAAGTCGCGTCGCAGTAACCAGTTTTAGGTGTAGCGGGACGTAGTGGTGTGAAGGGTTTATGACTGTACCTGCGCAAATACTGCGCAATAGTATAGCGTTGTATTCCGATCCGCCATACAGTTTGAGGCGAACTATACCTTGAAAACAGCAAAACTTTGACAATTTATAAACAAAGTTAGTTAAAATGCAAGCTACTGGTTGGTAAGGTGGTACAACTGAATTTGATTACTTAAAGCAGTAGTTATGTTGTCACTAATTTTAGGTAACTAGTAATCAATTTTTTTGTTACTTATAACCAAAAACTTTTTTCTGTGTGAGTCAATTTGTAGTATATTTGTAACGAGTGTTTAGGGCTTTATGTATTGTAATATCAGAAATATCATTGTATAAAATGACGTAGCATGACGAGAATTAGAAAAACCATACGTCATTATTATTGAATAGTTTCAGCACTTTTATTTGCTTTTCTAGTATGGATTTCACATGTGCATCACACTACGTGTGTTTGGTTCGTGGCGTATATTTCTCACGACACGACGCGGTATCTTTATGTAGATCCATTGTTTAAAACAATAAATTTTTTAAGAATATTGTTTTAAATATCTTTTAATTAACTTCATTTTAATTATCTGTCCATCCAAATGTAATAATCGCCATTAATATGATTTTACTATTCTTACTTTTTTGTTTTATTTATTTTATATTTCGTAATACATAACTGTTAATAACTATTCAGAACAGACGTGGCGACAATATTTTTTACTTGTATTTTACTATTTTCATTCAGTAATAAAACCGCCAGTTAGGTATATAAAGGTATATATAGTAAGTACTTTGGGACTTTAGCTGCAGGTAACGTTTCTTGTTCTCTGTAAAAAGGTAGAATATATAAAAGATGCCCGTGTCTTAGGAGCGCTTTCAGAGACTGTTTAGGTATTCAGAGAGGCTCGAGTGCCTTGAGCCTTTTGCAAATGTTTTTAGAGTAAAACTGTTTCTATGTTACTGAGGAGAATATTTAAAATGAACAGTGGTAAAAACAAAATTAGAAATTTTCAGTTAAAATTCCAAATACTCGTCTGAATTAAAATCTAACTAATTAAATGATTATTAGTTACTTGCTAATTTTATTTACTTATTTATTTTTAATTTTACGAACTTAAATCAGTGCAAACATGATTTTTTTTGAAATTATTTATGCGCTCTATAGACCCCAATGCCTCAGTCGGTATCTATTTAACAATTTAAAAATTCGTTTATGTTGATTATATATAGACATTGATGTTCGTTATGCCGTTTTTAGGGTTCTGTAGCCAAATAGCAAACAAATTTTGTCTTGTCCGTCTGTCTGTTCGTCCGTCTGCACATCACAACCATTTTACTGGGAGAGTATTGGCACTATGTACATGAAATTGGGAAAGTGGGTGTAATGTGTGAACCTCTACACAATAGTGTAGTTAAAGAGCGAAAGAACTTTTTTGGGGTAAGTAACCATATATGTCAGTGAGAAACGATAAAAAAAATTTTCACCCTTGCGGAGGTGCGGGGTCCAAAGATCTTTAAAAATGATATAAACATTACTAAGTGACATTCTGAATTTTCAGTAGTAGTTGAAAAATGTGTACTTGAAGTCCTAAAAAGTGCGTCCGCCCCTTTAATTGACCACGGAACCCTTTACTGTATGTGGTCCGACACGCACGTGGCCAATTTTTCTTTTTAGTTTTCCCCTTCCTTCCTTTATGCGTTAAGCTTGTATGTATATTCTATTTCTTTCTTTTTCATTTTCCAATTTAACGAATTCGCATTTCGTTCGTCCTGTTAGCGTTAGATATTCCTTTTATCACCTAAATTATGCATATTTTTATTATTATTGTTTTTGATATTTAAATTTCTTTACTTTTATTTAACTGTTTTTAATTTTGCCAATTGTTATAGATATCATAAATTAAATTGAAAAATTATTTAGAAATAAATGTCACCCATTTTTTGTGAATTATAAAAATTAGTCAAAACTAATATTTTTCACTTTTTTCTCTGCTAGCTTCTCCTTCTCATACCTACACAGAAAAATTTTTTTGATAATAAGTAACAAAATTTTTTATTACTAGTTACCTAAAATAGTGACAACATAACTGCTGCTATAAGTAATCGTCGTGATAGCCTAGAGCGCAACGAACCTGTCTGAAATTTATAAGGCCCCATAGGGCCATGGTTCGAATCCGGGCGTGTACCAATGAGTTTTTCTGACTTAAGTACACAATATCACTGACACCGTGCTTCGGAGGGCACGTTAACCCTAGGCTGGTCGCGTGGGGTCAGTAGACACCCTAGGTTTTGAAAATCAGCCCTATTTTCTAGTGCAATAATCACCGCACGCCGTCTCTCCATCTACCTTCCTAAAAGGAATCGTAGATTGCATTGTAATACGCAAAGCTCAGTTTACGCTCAGCGGTTGAACACAACGGACGCATCAATTTCGAACAGGTGTTTATTGACCCCACGCGACCAACTACTTGTCAAAATACACTAAGTGTTATATTTTAATTTATTTTTGCTAAACTTGTAAACAGTGAGAATGGATGATATAATTCGAAGACAAATAAGTGAGTGGTTATGTGACGAATCAGGCAGTGAAGAAAATGTGGATGAAGAAAATCTAGAAGACTTATCTGATGCACCGTCTCAGCGTAGCAGCCACAACACTGCATCTGAACAAGAATGTGATGACGCTACCGAAGGACGCAATGAAACATTCCATATGGAAGAAGAAAACAATAGCGTTGATGAGGACGACATACCTCTGTCTTATTTAGCAAAACGCAATTTTTATGTAGTAAGAAAAAAACTCAAAAACGGAAGATATAAAGTTGTATACAGATGGAAAACGACTCAACCAAGACTATCAATTCGGACGGCTCGACATAATATTGTTACTCATCTGCCCGGCCCTAAAACTATTGCTCGGCATGTCAAGAACCCTACTGAATCTTGGAATTTGTTCATCACCACTGAAATGTTGAATAAAATTGTACAATACACAAATCAGAAAATACGTTCATTGCAGGAAAAATATACAAGGGATAGAGATGCACATGAAACGAATTTGATTGAAATAAAGCATTGATCGGTCTTTTATATATAATAAGTTTATACAAGTCTTCCAGAGTAAAAATAGATGATGTTTTTTCTTCTAATGGCACCGGGTTGGACATTTGCAGAGCGGTCATGTCTGTACAACGCTTCAAGTTCCTTTTGAAATGCATTCGATTTGATGATTCAGATACACGTACAGATCGACAGAGTGTTGACAATCTAGCTCCAATACGAGATAAATTTGATTCATTCGTGAAAAATTGTCAAAATTCGTATTCGCTGAGTGAATATGTTACATTGGATGAAATGTTAGAAAAATTTCGAGGTCGTTGTAAATTTCGGCAATATATGCCTAGGAAGCCAGGAAAATATGGGATAAAAATATTTGCTCTCACTGATGCAAGAACTTATTACACTTTCAATATGGAAATTTATCCTGGTTCGCAACCTGAAGGACCATACTCTACGAATAATTCGGTGAACAGTATTGTAAAGAGAATGATAGAACCTATATCCAACTCAGGACGGAATATAACATTCGATAATTGGTTCACAAGTGTGCCTCTAGCAGAGGATTTAGTAGTGAATCACAAACTGACTATTGTCGGAACTCTCAAGAAAAATAAGCCACAAATCCCCTTGGAATTCAAAAACAAAGGCCGTTCATTACATTCTTCACTATTTGGATTCGGCAACAACCACACGACCTTAGTTTCTTATGTTCCGAAAAAGGATAAAATAGTTCTCTTACTCTCCACTTTGCACGAGAATAGCCAGATTGATACTTCAACGCCTGCTAATAAGCCTGAAATCATAAACTTTTATAATATGACTAAAGGAGGTGTCGACATTGTTGACAGGCTGAAAAGTAATTTCTCAGTAGCGAGAAATTGCTTCAGATGGCCTCTTCGGGTATTTTTCACTTTACTGGATATTGGAGCTTTGAATGCATGTATAATTTTATCAAATATATCAGACAACCAATCAACAAAACGCAAGGAATTTCTGAAAAAACTTGCTTTCAGTTTGTGTGAGGAACATATCAAATATAGAAGTCTTATGTCCAATATTCCACGTGAACTTAAAAGTCACATTCAAAGGTTTGCCGGACACAGTTTACTTGAAAACCAAGATGATAACCAAGTACTTCGACCTCCCGTTACTAAAAAGAGATGTTATTACTGTCCAAGCACCATAGATAGAAAATATTTTACAGTCTGTTACTCATGCCATAGCCATATTTGTCCAAGGCACAGTAAAAATATTTGTCACAACTGCACAGGGAGCAAATAATTATGCCTGAATTATGTGCATGCATTTTATATATTTTTTCACATTTTCACATTTTTTTTGTTATATTCATAGAGTGATGATTTCTAAAATCATGGTGTCGATTTAAAAAAAAAATCAGAGATAATTATAATTTTGTTTTCCATTGTTTTAGACGTGCTTCGAAAGTAACTGACAAAAACCTTTTCCTAAGAAATTTTCTAGTTTTCATTGTCACAATAAATACTCATTTCCATTTTGTTTCTTTTATTTTTATCCTGGTAATATCCGCGTTAAAAAGTATAAATATGGGGCCGTTAATTACATTAGTATTTAATTTGTGAGCTAATTAATATGAAGGTGTTTGCTGACCCCACGCGACCAACCATGTATATGTAATACACGCGACCAGCCTAGGGTTAAGCAGTCGGTCCCGGACGCTGTCAATAGATGGCGGTCGTTACAGTTCCCAACCCGCAGTGGAGCAGCGTGGTGGACTTAAGCTCCAAGCCCCCCTCTTCACCCTGGGGGAGGCCTAAACCCCTGCAGTGGGGTAAAAATGGGCTGATGATGATGATGATGATAAGTAATCAAACTCAGTTGTACCAGCTTACTGACCAGTATCTTGCATTTTAGCTAACTTTGTTTAAAAATTATCAAAGTTTTGCTATTTTCATGGTAACACAATTAGTTTTGTTATCTACTTTTTTCCGTGTATACAATTATTGGAGTCCTCTATATTATTTAGAAATCACTGAATCACTTTTTTTAATTAAGTCAGTAGTTGTTGAAATAATACGCCCATGAATTCCTCAAAACTAACTTTACAACTATGAAGTGGAAAATTCGCAGAAAAATTTGTTGGTACAAATAACCCTTTCAACGAAAATCGGTTTGAATATAAATACCTATGAGTATCTTTTAAACTATTTGTTTTTAAACTTATTATTTGAGTTTTAACCATGAAAGTTCAGCCCGAGTACGGAATCTTTCACCGTGCGTGAACCGACACTGTACTTGGCTTTTTCCTGTGAAACATGGCGCCAGTACAGTCACCTAAAATAGCACATCGTTTGGAAGACGAACAACAAAAAAGAAACGCACATACATAGAGAGATTGTTAATAAAAACATGGCCTTCGTTTGCAACGCAGTAGAACAAAAAAAAAATCAGACTCCTAAAAACAAATTAAATAAATACAAAGTGAAACAATCGGCGTGGTTCATGTCATATTTAATTTTTTTCACACTTTCCTCATACATATTATTCGGTTATTTTATTTCATAAACTGTCAGTTTTGTTGAGAATACGCGTCTTATAAATTAACTGATTGCTACTTTTACTAGAGTTCAATCTAAATATGAAGTACCTACTTCGTTATAACAATAGGAATTAATTAGCTCTGTAGTGTACGGTTGCATGTGTGACACGCAATAAATGTTGCCTATTTCAATTTTTTAGGGTTCCGAACATCAAAAGGAAAAAAAACGGAAGTCTTATAGGATCACTTTGTTTTCCGTCTGTCTGTCTGTGTGTCAAGACCCTTTTTCTCAGGAACGCGTGGAGGTATCAAGTTGAAATTTATACCTAATACTCAGGTCTACTGTCCCTTAAAGCTGTGAAAAAAATCGTTTATGCTGCAAATTTTTCTATACTCGTAAGGGAATAAAAACCTACAGGGTAGTTGCCCTAAACTTAGAATCTTAAAATTTGGTACGAAGCAACGTCTTATAGCACAGATAAAGGAAAAATTGCGAAAAGCATAAATCTTTAGTTACATCATATAATAAAAATATTTTTAATAATCTTAAACTTACTACCCCTTCCCTCATGAACGCGTAGAGGTATCAAATTGAAATTAATATGAAATACTCAGGTCTATACTATAATACCTTTAAGCTGTAACAAAATCAAACTTACTTTTACTTATATACCTGTAGGTTTGTACGGAACCCTCGGTGCGCGAGTTCGACTCGCACTTGGCCAGTTTTTAATTATTCTACTGACACTCATGTATATTTCATTCACAACTATACTGAACTGACGTCCACCTAGATAATTGATAAAATTGTGTATGTAACGCAATAAAATGTCAACAAATATTTTAATACACACACATTTTATAATACGTTTCTACAATAGCTGTGTTAATTAAATACTTTACAAAAGTTTATTCTATGAAAATAAAGGAGAATGGACATAAATGTATAGGATCTAATCTTGAGAGCAATAACAAAGCAAACAAATAATATGTTACCAGTATTACGAATCATTGCGGCTAAATTGTTATAAAGGCTGAGGTTTTAATGACCAGCCAAATTTTAATATAATGACCTTTGATAAAAATCCGTTGGCCGTCCCGTTTCTTTTTAGTATCGTTCAATAGGAAAATATTCAGGTAAGACTATGTAAACTTTTCCCAAAACTACCTACCAAAATACTAGGTCACCATTCGCAGAGCGCCAGTGCAGGTGCACGCGCCCCATCCACAGGCCCCATGCCCCGCCCTTTCGCCTATGTAAGTAGAAGGTAGCCAAATTTTGTTAAAAAATGTTTAGGATATAATTATTGATTATGAATATTTGACCTATATTTTTATTTACGTAATGAGGTGTATTGGTGATACCTAACATCTAAAAAAATTTTGGCTGGTTACTAAAATCTCATCCTGTATAAATAGTAAAATATAAACAGTCATATAAAAAGCTAAATAGCAACGCAAGGACAATCAGTACATAAAAAGAAAAGATTTTTTACAGAAAAATGTGGGTACAGTTTTTGACATTGGTTATATTTATTACACGTTACAAAAAGAGAGATTCTGTGTTAGAAAAATTAAAGTAAAAGTAGTTTTCTTGAATGCGCGATAACATTAGAAACTTAGAATATATAAGATACCCTAGATCGCTTAGATTTAAATTGACAGGCCAATGATAACGACGAAGTGTAGGTTGAGGTTAAAAAAAGAAACGGACCGTCTCGTCGCCGCGTGGTTTAGCAAAATGAACTGTAAATATGTTGCTGTTTGTTTCATTGAACGCGTCACACATAACCCGGGGTCGTAACAACATCGTTTACTAACGCCTCCCGTGTAGGTGGCCGGCAAGGCGTCGAATCCCTGCACGCTCGGACCTTGACAGATTTAAATTGGTGGACGGAAGCCAATACGATTTTATTGTATTAACCTGAGTCGTTATCTCTTCGCGACGTACAACCTTCACCTCTTTACGTTCATATATCGTTGTAAATCGCGATCGTGAACACTTATCCATAATCTGAGAAGTTACTTAATTCGATAGTCATACAATCGAGTTGCGATGAGATTTGTGCAACTTCTGAATGCGCTGACCTTGTATGTACGAGTGGTTACCGTCATTTATCTAATATATACGAAAAATTTCACATAGCTGCTATCCGAAATTTCGTTATTAGGTTTCACCTGGAGCTCCGATCACGTGGAAATAAAATCCCTGTAACTATACATATATTCCCGTTATCGTTTCTGCTGTCGTATGCACATTTCAGTTTTAAACCATTACTATCCGACTGACCGATCGGTCGAATGTTAGAGACCCTAACTGCAGACCCAAAAGTTGCGGGTTCGATTTCCGGCTGGAACAAATATTTGGGTGCATGAACATGTCTATTTATTCTATGCCTGGGTGTTTATACCCCTACAAGCATAAATGAACATATTCTTTCATAATTTTGTGGCAGTTTTGTAACTTAATAGAAATAAGAACACAAACCAACACACTTTCTAATTGTTTATATCCACAGACCAGTCAACCTATAGACCACGCTTTAGTAAACGTCAGTATGAAAACGAAATCGCCAAAAAGTGGCGGGGTGCGGGGAGAGGTCGGCTAGTTTTCATTGGCTCGTTCGAAATTGACAATTTAATGGCTTCCGACGTGCTTCCAACTGACGGCTCACTATTGACGTAGTTATGTAGTGTCACTACATAGCCTTGGCGAATGCTACTCCCTGTCAAAGCGTGGTCTATAAGGTTGACTTGTCTGTGTTTATATCTCTTAGGATTTAATAAATACAACTTTGATATAAAGATATAATAGTATTGAGCTGTTACCCGCATATCACCAGTGACTACTAAATAACAGGAAGGATCGTAATTCTTTTGCCTCTCGCCGAAACCTTGAATTGAACTGTACATATCAATGTCGATCACATATCGGAAAAAAACATTTAAGTACCTGGTGTTTTTTTATCAACTTCCAAATTTTAACCTTAATTTTTTAACTAAAATAATAATATACGTATTTTCTTCTTGTAGTACAATTAAGTACATATTGAGTGATGGCGCTACCAAATTATTGTATTACAGTGGGGATGTGAGGGTGACTGGTAATCTGGCCGCCGGCGGGATACCCCTACCCGCTACATCCGCGTTTGCCATTTCTCGTGCATAGGTTTATGTTTAACGTGCTGTATCGAAAATTCTTTCGGGAAAAAATATTTTAAAGTAAAATTTCAACCTACATAAAAGACATATTTATCTATATACGATATAGATAATATCTAATGCTTAAAAAAATATTATTGCTTCATTTTTACGTTTTCGATTAAATACGGAATAAATTAATATAAGTATGATGAGTGATAGGTATATTAAAACACGGCCCAAACCACTGCATGTATGAACTTAAAATTTTTCACGGAAATTATTTATACAACGTAAGAAAAAGTTCATCAAAATTTGAATTTTCTAGATATTATAAAATGGTGAAGATTTTCTAATCAACAAATTTTGTAATCCCAAAAATAGTTAAATCTTATAACGAAAAAAAAGATATAAATCTGTATAAAAGTCATGAACTTAGTTTTTATAGTTCTGAAAAATACATTGGGTCATTGACCGTGACACAGAAATTAAATGTTGTACTTAGACAGCATAATCATCAAGATAGAGCGTTTCATATTTCGAAACGAACAAATACCCGAGCGAAATGATAGGCTTTGAGATTAGACAGACCATATTTTGTCATTATTATTGTTTTAACATTTTGTAAAATTGTACATGAAATATAATTTCAAAATGTTTGCCTTTTTCAGTACTAATTTCTACTTAATAGCGAATATTTCAAAACATCAACTGGCGTATATTTGGTCTACGGCGTATATTTTCTTGCTCACATTTTTGTTGTCACAACGCGTATTTTTATGATCATAAATGACTAAATATTATCACCAATAAAACCAGGCGAATTTAGTAACAAATGAAGGTGGAGTCACATGAACACCAAGACGCCTTTTTTCTAAATTTAACAAATCAGAATTTTATATTAGGTACCCCATACAAATAATGTTAATTGGAAACTGTTCTGCCGCCGGCGCAGTGACCGCGCGGGGTCTGGTCTCGTTCAATGAGCGCTCGAGCTTCCTGCCCGCGTCCCCCAGCATATGACCCCGTGTATCTACCGCGCTACCGCGAAACCTAATTTAACACGTCATTGCTTAAGGTACATAGATTTTGTCGCGTCGTTGCACGGACCGTAACATTCGCTGATTGCTCCAGTTTTTGCTCCGTTGACCAAACTACTCTAACTAATAGGAAATTCATGTGAATTCGTTATAGTTGCACTTCGTTTGCCTTCTTGTTTCTTTTTTCACTTTACTGTCGATTAAAAGTCACGAGTAACACGTGCCGTGTTTAATTACGAGTAAGTGTTCTGGTAATGTTTGTTATATTTTCTATTTAGAAATACAGCAGCTGCAAGGAAAATGCCACTTGCAAATAAAGGTTTTCGAATATGAAAATAATATTATAATAATAACGTATATATCAGAACAACGTCTTGGCCTCAAATTAAGCATTAACTGGAGTTGTGGGTGCCAAGCGAAGACACCACATACATATAAAAACCAAGACCCGGTACCAGTATCAATATTCATCATATAAATACTGACCCGACCTGGGATTCGAACCCGGGACCCCCTGCTTCGTAGGCCGGGTCGCTACCCACTAGGCTAAGCGGGTAATAAAATAATATAATAATAATAAAAATAATAACAAAATAAACCTTTTTTTCGTTATTTCTATTTTTTTATATTAAAAATAGCTTCCGCTTAGCTATGTCAGTTGTTACGTAGACGCCATTCAATGGACGGCACATGCTGAAAAATGATAAGTTGTACCCGAAACTTTCAAGTAGGGATCGAAGTTTTAGTGGATTTCTACGTTGTGTAAGGTATGAATGTATGAGCCAACTATCAAGATTCTGTATTGAATTTCAGAAATCGGCAAAACACGTGTTTATTTATTTATTTAGTAGAATATTCATGCACGGTTTCAAGTTGATACGCGTACAAATTTTAACGCCCTTTATCACCCCTTAGAGAATAAATTTTAAAACTCCTTTTTTAGTGGATGCCTACTACGTTGTATAAAGAATCCTTGTGAAAAATTTCAAGGTTGTAGACCTAGCTACTTAGGCTGTGCGATAAAATACAAATTTCAAAACTCATTTCAACCCGCTAATGATTGGTGATATAACATTTGTTTACGTAACTGTTTATTAGATTATGTTTGCAAAGTCTTGATTTAGTAAGTACGACCTTTATTTAAATTTTATCCATACAAAACGTTTTTTCACCTCCTAAAACAACGAGTTTTGAAAAATCCTTCTTTAGCTTCTTCTCTTCTCTTCGAAGATTCTTTCTCTTCGAAGCAAAACTCTGTTCATAATTTCTAGTTTCTAGACTCCCAGCGATTTGTGCTGTGGATTACTGATATCAGTCAGTTTTGTTATTGTGTATGTTATGAAAACAAACGACATATTTTTATTGTAATTTCCTACTCCACGACACGACAACACTTAAATTCTTCGCCAGCATATACCGGGTGTATACGTGTTCTTTCTTTTATTGTCACTCAGTACTAAAATATTGCGATATAGAACCACAAAATTATCGTACATGTATTACCATAGGGATGCGCAGACGTCTGACGATTACGTTGGTCAGCAGCTACGAGATACTTCTGCCCAGTACGCCCGTGGACACCCTTTTTTGAGCGTAGTATTTATGTTTGACTTAGTAAACACGTTGTATCGTCGATTCTTTCGGGAAAAATATTTTTGTGTGACAATTTTTATTACCTATTTTTTTTAATATAGTGCATTTCGAGGACACCTTATGTCTATAAAAAATTTAGAAGGTAATTAAAAAATCTCTATGAATTCCATATCCCAAATTCTTACACCTCGGTATAAAAATACGGTTATTTATATAACAATTTAGAATGGTTTCTTGATCGATTCTTTTTATTTTAGAAAAGTAGTTTTCGATCCCATAGAAGCTAGATTAAATTTTTAGTAGTAAATATATTTCTCATAATCAGAACAATAATAAATCGATATCTACATCGAAATAATATTGCATAAAATTGCAGTTATTACATCTTGCAAAATCTCATCATGCTCTGCTACTTCGAATATGATTATTTTTTGTGCGAGACTAAAGAAATCTATGATTTTCTGTCAAGGCGACATTGAGTAATATATTTTAATGGTACCTATTACTTGGTGTCTGTGAAAACGACGATTGAAATGGAAGTAGGCCAATGACGGGCCATCGAGATGCAATAAGGTGTACAAAATAGGTGTAAAAAATAAACTATTCGAAAACAATACTTTATAATGTCATGATTATACCTAGTCATACAGAAACGACAAAAGTTTTTTAAAGGTCGTTTTGTTAATAAATTGTGAGTCAGATTTATGACAACTTACATACCATACCATCAGTCCACTGCAGGAGCTTAGGCCTCCCCTCGAAATGAGGGGCCTTGGAGATTAATCCACCACGCTGCTCCAGTGCGGGTTGGTGTATTTTAGCGACTGCCATGTATTGATGGCTATCAGAACCGACGGCTTAACGTGCTCTCCGAGGAATAGAATCAGTGATATTTATGTACATAAGTTAAAAAAAACTTATTGGTATATGCCCTGGGATTCGAACCACAGTCTTCTGAACAAGAAGCGGGCTCGCTATCACTCGGCTATGACGACACTTAATCACGACAATTAATACATATGAAAGTACAATAGGAGAACACACGTTTGATTATTGACGTCTGACGGTATTTCCAATTCATTAGAATGAAAAACTTGTTTTTTATTGATTTTATTATAGGTAAGTCCAAATTTTCCAAATAATCACATGCAACCGCGTCATATCGAAGCTACGCAACACGTAGACGTTCACATGAGGTTACTAACCGCGAAATGCATCCGATAAACACCTTGAATAGCGGTGAAAATGCATTAATTTTACAAAAAAATAAATTGATTATGACATAAAATAAATTGATTGTTTTTTTTTAAACATAGATTCATTTTTAGAATTCCACATTTCGTTACTAACAAAAACCTGACAGAAAGAAAACTACACGTGGCATTAACGAACATTTTATTGATTGACAGGTATACGTTTTTTAACCATGTCCTCAGGGACCAGGGATCAAATCTTTAAGAGGGTCAAACGTACCCAGTCTCCTCTACTTACATAAAACAGTAAATAATGTTTAACATTTTTACTTCAGCAAACATTTACGGGTAAAAGATCTATTAATTGCAAAACTGACCCTAATATCTTTATTACAAAATGAATACGCAAGCAATAAAAATACTTATCTCAAAAAAGTTTTACCATTACACTGTTCGTTAATAAAGTGTTTTAATAATTTGTTAAATATGTTTGGGTGTAAGAAATTTTTTGGGAATATCGGTTCATCATCATCATCATCATCAGCCCGTGTCTCTCCACTGCAGGATATAGGCCTCTCCCAAAACTCGCCACCACACACGGTCCTCCGCCTTCCGCATCCAATTACCCCCGGTATGGTGCTTCAGGTCATCAGTCCACCTGGCCGGGGGGCGTCCAATGCTTCGCTTCCCAATACGTGGTCTCCACTCGAGAACCCGTCTACCCCGTCGGTTGTCGGTTCTACGGCAAATGTGACGGGATATTGGTTACGTCAGATAAATGAAGAATAAATTAAAATTAATTGAAGCTTATTATTATTGTATTAGCTAATTAATAATTATCAAATTTGTAACATAAATCTATTAGTCATAAGCATAGAGCAAATTAATTATGGTCATAAGAAACGGACGTCACAGACAGAAATAACACGCACATACGCATTTAGCTCAAATAAGGTTTTTGAAGTATTAATAGAAGAAGAGCAAATATACGAATAAATAAACATAAATACATAAATTAGATACAACATCACAACATACATACAAATCATGTTTTGTGCTTGCGGTACACTGCGCTGACGAAAACGCTCACGTCAAAAGAGTACATGACACTCTTCTACAATGAGAAGCTTGTTTGACATCTTAGTCTTTGAAGCATATATTTCTTAATTTTCTTTACCTACTTGTAATGACGGAATGTATTCGTAATAAA
This sequence comes from Luffia ferchaultella, assembly GCA_949709985.1. Taxonomy (NCBI): domain Eukaryota; kingdom Metazoa; phylum Arthropoda; class Insecta; order Lepidoptera; family Psychidae; genus Luffia; species Luffia ferchaultella. The sequence continues at coordinate 9,291,680 of OX453251.1, forward strand.
TATGTGAAATCTAGGATTTTTTTAATGATTAGTTTTACTAAATTTGTTACTAATTGCTGTGAAAAAGGATTTTGTGGTGGAACTTAACTTATATATTTTAACTATACTAGGTTAAGCCTTTCTAGTATTCGTTAATTACGGTACTCCTTATATAATAATACTTTACTTTTGTTGTGGCTGTTCTTTTTTGTGCAATATCTTCGCCATTTTTCTATTAATCCTGATGTTTACAAGCAAATTTGTAGGAACCTCCATAAAATTCTGTAATCATAAAAGTTAGGTAGAGAATTTCGGAATCGATTTCCATACATACAACTGAGGAGTGGAGTATTTCTTTGCGCATCCCATTATGTAAGGTATTCTTAAAAATACAATGAATAATTTTTAGTGTATTATTTATTTAGGTGAATATTTCTTAAGATATGAGCTTCTAAATTCGTTAAAGATGAGTCATTTTTCTTTGTAATTTTGGACTACAAAAATTAAGAAAAAAATCAAGAAATTAAGCAATTAACAAACATTTTTAACAAAAATTGTTTTGTGCAACATCCGTCGATGAGTTTTTTTTATTATTATCAAAATTGTTTAAATAATTGGCTACGAGTACTAACCGACCTATGAATCGGGTCAGTTTTCAAAAACTTTTATTTATTTTAAAATTTTAATTTATTTAGTATAAAATTTTACTAATTTGAAGAAATTAAACATTGTTCCTTTTTTTTAGTGCTACACACTTCAAAATCTGGGCGGATTTCGTTAAAATTTTGTGTTGAAATTTTTCAGGGCCTTACTTAGAATACTTGTCAAATTTCAAACAAATACTGTAACGAGTTTCCGAACGAAAATAGTAAATAGCCGTTCTATTTTGATTGTGTATAATTATTGATGCCATTTAAGATTTAAGGTACATTATGTAAATGCTAATATGCGAACTCGATACAAAGTCGGTACTGACTTTACTTAAAAACATGTGGATGAAATTAGATATGGGTTGCGGAACTGGTGACCAAACTGAAAACAAATGTAATGGCAGAGCGGTGTTAGAAAAATATGTGGGAATTTCGTGTGAAAATACCCACGAAATTGTGCGAGTTACCCACAAAGAATGACTTATCCATTAAAAAAAAAGTCTTATAATGAATAATCACTTCATACAAAATTTTTTTAAAGTTTTATATAGATTTCTATATCCTATATTACCTAGTAATGTCCGGTCAAGCTAACCGGAGTGTATATAGCTGCGTAAAAACAATAAATTCATTTTGTTTATGAATTAATAAAAAAATTATGATTTGGTGTTGCCCACTACAAATTAAATACATTTATGAATTTTCAGACTATTGCGCGCTGCAGAGTTAATAACTAGACTTGCTGTAAATAATTACCAGAACTATTAGAAAACTGCAAAGTCAAACGGGCATTGTCATTCGCCGTTAACATACAGAATTGTGAAAATGTTTTACGTGATTTGCTTCATTTTTAATTCCAACGGCACATATAGAATTTTAACTTATTACCGAACGTCAAATATGTTCAAAAGTTTATTTTTTGTGATTTTTTTATAATCTTACAAAACTCACGTGGGCACGTGAAAAACATAAGATTTTCTAATGTTTTTCTTCGATACATAATTATCGATCGAGGATGTTGAATCTAATTAACGATTTGATTATAGTATTTGAAACTTTAGACCCACACATTGAATTATAAATAACGTTGCCTACCCAATAATTTTTCAAAGAGGTTTAATTTAATATAATTATATAGAGTCACATCAAAAACAAAACTTGTAAAAAAACCTAGTCTCGCAACTCAGTTCTTCTACGATAAAAAGTAGTGAGATCCATGTAATACCTTAGTGCCTCTGTCTTGAGTTATTACGTAATTAGCTAATCTAAGAACATCTCATAGTGACCACATCAATATTAAAAATCTTTTATCTATTTATTATATAATATTAATATTATAAAACTGAAGCGTTTGTTTGTTTGTTTATTTGAACGCGCAAATCTCAGGAACTACTAGTTCAAATTGAGAAATTCTTTTTGTGTTGGATAGTCCATTTATTGAGGAAAGCTATAGGCTATATTTTTTGTTTGTTTGTTTGAACACGCTAATCTCAGGAACAGGAACAGAACCCATTCGAATTGAAATTTTTTTTGTGTTAGATAGTCCATCTATCGAAGAACGTTATAGGTTATTATTACGTCACGCTACGACCAATAGGAGCAGAATATTAATGAAAAATGTTGCAAAAAATATATTTTTGTTTGTTTGTTTGAACACGCTAATCTCAGGAATTACCCATTCGAATTGAAAAATTCTTTTTGTGTTAGATAGTCTATCTATCGAAGAACGTTATAGGTTATTATTACATCACGCTACGACCAATAGGAACAGAGTATTAATGAAAAATGTTGCAAAAAATATATTTTTGTTTGTTTGTTTGAACACGCTAATCTCAGGAACTACCCATTCGAATTGAAAAATTCTTTTTGTGTTAGATAGTCCATCTATCGAAAAACGTTATAGGTTATTATTACATCACGCTACGACCAGTAGGAGCAGAGTATTAATGAAAAATGTTGCAAAAACGGGAAAAATTATTCTTTTTGAGAGCTTCCGTTACGCGCGCTGCGTAAACGGTAGATGTTAAACAAAAATCATGTATTACGGAATTGTTCCCCTTTAAAAGTTCTAACCAAAAGTCCGCGACAGCATATGTGTATCTTTTAAGGTTGACTTACTATAACCTATTTTATGGCAATCAAATTTGTTGCTAGACGCGCCACAGAATTTATTTGTTTGGACGACGACGATGATACCATAGTGTAATGATACTTTATGGTTGGAATAGCTACCCACCCCGACTTCGAACGGGTGCAATGTACTAATGCGTGGAACGGGAAGAGAAACGTTCCCGTAGTCCACCCGGCTTTCGCCCGGGTGGACTACGGGAAACTATAAATTTATGAAAATTTGTCATAAATTTATATGACAAATTTTCAGTCTGCCTCCCCGTCTAGACAGAATCAAAGAGAATAGACATTGTACTTATTGTATAACTCGAAACCGAAGTTTTTTTTGTAATTTATATTATAATAATAATAATAACACACACAATCACAACAACGTCTAGGTCCCAAACTAAGCATTAGCTTGTATTTTGGGTACAAAGCGAAGACACGACATACATATAACTACCAAGACCCGGTGCCAGAATTAATATTCATCATATAAACACTGACCCGACCTGGGGTTCGAACCCGGGACCTCCAGCTTCGCAGGCAGGGTCGCTCCCCACTAGGCTAAGCGGTCGTCGGTTATATTGTAGCAAATCCGTCGATTAGTGTTATTAATAACATTCTTCGATTACATTAGTTATTCATCAAGCAATCACAGGAAACAATGATGCACGAAAAAAAAAGTGGCGTCGTATACAATAGGTATACATTTGAAAGGCAGGTATTGTCACTAAAGGAGAGATCGTTAAACAATTAAACCTTTTCATAGTAGAAAGGTGGAGCAGTTTTTCATATCTATGTAGAGGGAAAATCTTTTCATTCATATCTGAAGTTAAATTAAACCTAGAGAACAAAACAGCTCCATACATAACCAAGGATAAGTATATATACAACATGTTCAGGTCCAAAGTAATAATACTTCCGTGATGCTAATTTCCAAAACAATATTAAAAAAGGTTAGTTTATTACAAAAGAAAAAATCCCCGGCAAATTGACTTGGGTGCTTCGGCTTCAGCTTCTTATTTTACACCGATGCAGAGGCCCACTCAGCCACGCACCGTTGTTGTAGCTCAACGAACGCTTTAGGTAACAGGTGCCAGCGTCGCTGAATAAATGAGTTGTTTTTTTGAGTAGAAGATATAGTAGAAGATATATTCGACGACCGCTTAGCCTAGTGGGCAGCGACCCTGCCTGCGAAGCTGGAGGTCCCGGGTTCGAATCCCAGGTCGGGTCAGTATTTATATGATGAATATTAATACTGGCACCGGGTCTTGGTTGTTATATGTATGTGGTATCTTCGCTTGGTACCCAAAATACAAGCTAATGCTTAGTTTGGGACCTAGACGTTGTTGTGATTGTGTGTGTTATTATTATTATTATTATTTTAGTTTGTATTTTCTTATCACAGTCAGTATGTATCTGCTCATTAAGTATTGTTCGAATAGACCCGACCGTCTATAAAGCTGGTGATAATAGTTAAAGAAACCAAACACCAATTATTAACACATCAATAATTATTATCACGAGGCATATATGAAAGAGTTCAGTCGTACATATATTTGCCATTTTAATATTATCAATAATTTACACTACGAGTGTAACCTACCTACGTGACATACGCTTTAGATCATTGCCAAGGCGTCGCATACGCATCTAATATGTGATAGGACTAATTGTCGCAGAAGCACGTGCACACGAGAATTGCATTGCATTGTCGACGTGAAGCGTAGTTAACCATACGAACAAAATACACGAGGTTAATAAAGGGGCCATATAAAGTCTGTATATAATAATTATGCAATACTATAAGCTTTGAGATTTCGATGATTAGTGTTTAGAAACAGTGTTTGAATTATGTCGCAAACCATTTTTAGAAAAACACCAGACTTCTCCCATAACTAAAAAAATGTTTAAAGAAATGTTGTGTTATTTTATATGTTATTAAAGTGTTAAAATATTTGTGGACTACGGACTATATGGGTCTTAAAAGTTTCAGGACATTTTCTGGTCAGTGTTTGCAAAGCTCGATATCTAATTTCAACAATTCGATATCTAGTTTCGAGGCAACGTTAAAGAGATAAATAACAAATGTCGCAAAAAATTATTCATATAGTATTATATTTCAATGGTTAGGTATTCCGGGATTATTGATTTGCGGAACTGTCAACTCGATATCGTATTATATGTCCTAATATTATATTAAAATTTTATTCGTTGAGCATATTATATTACAATAGATACCTAATATTATTTTTAATTATAGACAAAGGTTAAGCATTTACAATCTCGACCTGATTGTATGTTTTACAGGGGACTGGCGAAGTTTCCTATTTCTATACAAATGTAGCATCGCTAAGAAATGTTTAACGGCACAAAAATTACGAATTATATACCATCAGCCCATTAATGCCCCACACCCCAGCCCAGAATGAATGCCTCAGGGGCTTGGGCCTCCACTCGGGATGAGGAGACTTGAAGTCTAATCCACCACACTGCTCCAGTGCGGGTTGGTGGATTTTAACGACTGCCGTCTAACGTGCTCTCCGAGGCATAGTCAGTGATAGTTATGTACTTAAGTTAGAAAAACTCATTGGTACATGCCCTGAGATTCGAACCACGGCCTTCTAAATAAAAAGCGGGCTTGCTATCACTCAGCTATCACGACACATATACATATACAAATATTTATATGGATTATATATCTTATATTTAATTAATATGCAATACAATGGTTTCAATCATAATTAGTATAATATATATATATATTGTGCGAATCACGTGTGATGTGGTATGAATACAATGTTATTTGTCTAAAAACACGACAATTTTATTCGTCTTGCAGCGACAGCTAGGTTAGATAGTTCACCCAATGCCCAAATATTCATACGCAATGAAAAATTTTTGAACAATGACTTTGTTCAATTTGATAAGAAACAACCTTTATGGTTACAAAAGATTATTCAAATTCAATTATAAGAATTCGAGTAAGTTTGATCGCTTAGTCCACGTGTACTCCCTTGAACTGCGCTTTGATTAGATGGTATCATTTTTGTTTCAAGTGCCCCAAAAGGAATCTATAAAAGAAAAAATATTTCATTGGAAAAGGTTTTTTTTTAGTTTTTGGTTTGTATTAATTATACAAGGTATAACATTTTATTACGATTTACTGTTAGCGGAACAAAATTGACAGCGGCGTTTTCTACAGCAGCTTGTGTGTGTATATACATTGCCGGTTTATAGGCGAAACAACAGACGATTATGCACGGACCCCCGCATTACCGGCTTCACACCCGCCATTGTTTTTTACAAATGATACACAGTTAAAATTGAGAACGAACACCGTAACTAAACCATATGCTTCTGTATATATGAGTACTTTAACTGACCAATTGGCCGAGTTGTTAGAAATCCTAACTGCAGAGGCAAGGATTGCGGGTTCGATTCCCGCCCGGGACAATTATTTGTGTGCATGAACATGTCTATTTGTTCCGTGTCTGGATGTGAAATATTTATATATGTATATATTATAAAGAATAATAATAATAACGTATACATCACAACAACGCCTAAGCCCCAAACTAAGCATTAGCTTGTGTTTTGGGTACCAAGCGAAGACACCACATTCATATAACAACCAAGACCCGGTATCAGTATAAATATTCATTATATAAATACTGATCCGACCTGGGTTTCGAACCCGGGACCTCCAGCTCGGTAGGCAGGGTCGCTACCCACCAGGCTAAGCAGTCGTCGTTACACAATATTTACGTATACATATGAACTGTTTAGTACCCATGAACTGTTTAGTACCCATAATACAAGTATAAATAATACTTGCTTACTCTGAGACTAGATGGTGCTGGGTGAGATAAAGGTGGTAACTGTCTTATTTTTATGTTCCAGTAATCCCAAGTCAACACACACTGAGCGAAAAAGCTCGTGCCGCGTCCCCAGCAAGTGTCCACGACACGGATGTTGTGTCGCTCACCATCGGCAATTACGGCCCGTGGCAGCTGCTCATGACGTTCCTTCTGTCACTGTTCTCTTTTCCATGCACGTTTCACATATTCTTGCCTACATTTACGGTAAGCACGTATAACTTAGCCTACTAAAGATTTAAAACACTGTAAGAAATTGTTAGTTTTCGATATCGATTATCGACTTTTCTCTGTCACTAACTTTATGACAGAAGGTTCGGTGAAAAACTTATGACGTTTCATAAAAGATAAGAGTTTTCTGGAAACCAGTAAAATAACCGAACCTTATCTTTAAGGCAATGCGCTGGACGGAGAATGTCAGAGTAATGAAATTATAGTGTTTCAAGTAGTAGGCAAAAGTCGAATATAGGGCGATGTTAATAAGTTGTCATGGGTATGTCGGACCGATATCAATATTTTATACCCGATAAATTACGGCGGCGCTACGTGTGAAGCTGCCTAGTCTACCTACATGCCCGCACATTTCTCCACCGGGTACCCGGCATCCAGCTCGTGTGAAAAAGCTCAAACAGTATTATTTTCACATTTTGTTACTTTTTCTTATATTATGGTATCTATTTACCGAATGAATTTTTGTTACAAAAAATTTTCTCCCGTAAAATGCAAAATATACAATTTGATTCATTTTCTTTTATGTGTCTCCGTTCCAATTAAATTTCATTCAATGTCATTATTTACCTAACCTAATTAAGGCAATATATCTATAAAATCATAGATACCAATGAGACAATGGTAAACGTTTAATTACATTAATAAACGGTACAGTTTATGATGTCTTAAGTTATACGACTTGGTTCTAAGTTTTATCGTTTATTACCTACAATTCTCAATTTAAAGATTGCAGTTCCGTATGCATAAATATTTGTGTCCAAAAAGATACAGTCGTTCTTTATGTGATGAATTTCTAATGAATTTGCAAGTTACGTTTTGATATGTTCATAAATATTAATATAGAACTAAAATTAAGCATAACCCCTCCTTTTCAAATATTTAATTATACTATCTATCTAAAAAAGTTATGCCCGAAAGAGATTCATTGATTTTTTATAAATAGTTTTTTTTACTTATAGTGAATTTACTAGTTTTTAACTTTAAACTATGGAGGGTAGAGGTAAGGAGGATCGTCTAATATAAGGGTTAAACTGAAAAAGCATTAAATTAGAATAGCGCTACCTTCGCAAGAGTTTAAATTTAAAACGACCGGCGACACGCCGGATTATAAAATGGCCCAGTGTGGTACAACCCTTAATACAAAGCAATCACATTGTTCAATTATTTTGTTGATACTATTAACATTTAGCGGTAGTATGTTTCCAACGGGGTCTGTTATTGACTTTGATCGTTAGAAAAATTATCTAGGTCAGTGCTGACTTCAATTATTTTTCTAGTATTTGAAGTCAGTAAATGACACTATCTAAATCTGCCTTTCGTAGACAAAATCTATGGAGGTGACTTTCAAAAGGTGAATTGTCAACTAACAAAATTTTTCTGAGATTTTAGCATGTTTCTATGACGACTAGTTCCTTTTTGATGAAAAATCCAAATTGCTTTCTGATTGAAAATATTGATAGAAAAGACAAGATACCTTACCAGAGCACTCGAATCAAAAAAAAAGGATTTTGGTATGGTACGGACAAGTTACCTCTTGAAAGTCACCTCCACTATCAAGTAATGTTTTTAATAATGATTTTTATCAAGAATATCTCCAGCAACGAACTACGATTATTTTTCACAATGTTACTTAAAACTTTATATTACAGGCAAGAGAAACGAAATTTTGGTGCCGTAGACCTGAGAACCTGTCAGACTTGCCTATCAACGACTGGATCAATTACAGCCAACCATTGGGAAACTGCCTCATTCGTAACATTAGTTGGGACGTTACTGCAGAAAGTATTCTCAACAAAACTGCGCCTTTAATCGACTCTTTCAAGCCATGCAAAGAATGGGAATGGGATACGTCTGAAGTGGGGCAAACTATAATATCAGAATGGAATCTGGTATGCGACAGAGCTGGGTTGACAAATTTAGCTGAAGTGGTGTTTTTGGTCGGCGTGGGGCTTGGAGGCGTCATCGGTGGATGGGTTTCCGATAAGTGAGTTATTAGATATATTTATCAATTAAATTAATAACTGCATTAGTTTTACAAATCTGCGAAAATGTTAAATTTTTGTTGTTTTAATAAATAGAATAAATAAATTTGATAGCATTGGAGGAGATAGAGTGCATTCGTATTTTTATGTCTTAATATAATTTTTGCCCTCGCAGAGTACAGCGATTTGAATCATATACCGGGTGTTCAATTGAAAGTAGTTTAAACTTATACAGCGTGTGGGGCTTACCGGACTAAAGGAAAAGTTTAAAAAAATTTAAAAAAAATTATTCGACTTTTAACATGTTTTTCTCGATAATCATTAGTTTACGTCATCAGCTCACTTGAAACGTTTTGTTCAGTTCGGTATGCTCTACCCGCTCTATATGTTTGGACTACGTTGAGCTGAAAATGCTGTATATTAAACACGGCGTGTTCGGCTGAACGTAGTCCAAAAAAAATTTAAACATCTTTTTCTCGGTAACCGTCAATTTGCGTCATATACTCACTTGAAACTTTTTGTTTGATTCAATAAGCTCTACACGCTCTATAAATTTGGACTATATTCACCTGGACACGGTGGTTAAGCATGTTAAGCACATCGGCAACATTCGCCTTCCCAATGTGATAATTTCCGTAAATGATGTTTTTTTAGCTCTTATTACAAATCCGTATATCTAAACAATATGATATTTAAATTTAGTTAAAAAAAACATAATTGAAATAAAAAAATCTAAATAAATTATGAGCCTTTTAGATTATTATCCCGTGAAACATCCCGTGAATGAACGAGTAGATTCTTCGATGAATGACAAATTATTATATATATTATAATAACAATGACGACCGCTTAGCCTAGTGGGCAGCGACCCTGCCTGCGAAGCTGGAGGTCCCGGGTTCGAATCCCAGGTCGGGTCAGTATTTATATGATGAATATTAATACTGGTACCGGGTCTTTGTTGTTATATGTATGTGGTGTCTTCGCTTGGTACCCAAAATACAAGCAAATGCTTAGTTTGGGACCTAGACGTTGTTGTGATTGTATGTGTTATTATTATTATTATTATTATTATTATTATTATTAAATTTTTGTTTCAGATTCGGGCGCAAACGTATATTGATGGGCATGTTAGTAGCACAAAGCGCTTTGGGCATTCTGTCCTTGTTGGTACGTTCGTACGCTCAATACATAATAGTGCGACTCGTTATGGGACTCGTGTCAGTTTCGGTAGTGTATGCAGCGTTCGTGCTTGCAGTGGAATTGGTTGGAGGGAAATGGGTCACGGTGGCCGGCGTGTGTATATTCTTTCCACTACCCGTGGCTTATATCACCGTGTCGCTTCTATCACTTGTGATGCCTAATTGGCGGGAACTGCAGCTGTCTCTGTCACTGCCAGGTTGTCTGCTCATAATTTTATGGTACGACTTATGAATAAATACTAATTTATTTTATTAAATTTAGATCAAACTGAAATAAAGATTGACAATTCATTTAGTAATAAAACAGTAATTCGCGTTATTGTGCTTGGTTTTATCGTAGACCAAACTTTTGCAGATCCTCTGAATTTGGAGTGGAACATAACTGAATCACTTATATCATTGCACAACTTTGTGGTCGGTTTGGTCTATCAACACTCTGAAATTAATTATAGAATTTAATTATACGTAATTATGATAATTACGATAATTAATTATATATTATTATAATAATTATAATTAATTAAATATAGCAATTATTAAATAGTACGTATCTGTGAAGTCGAAGTTTTGAAACTAAACCAAAATTTCTTTTTAATGGCAACTGAAAGATAGTAATTTTTGTTTTCACTATCTGTATTTCAGGTTCGTGTTACCAGAATCGCCACGATGGTATTTAAGTATGGGTAAGACACAGGAAGCCAAAGCGGTTCTGCTGAAAGCGGCAAAATTTAACAAAAGGGAACTACCGGTGGATTTGGATAAACTTCTTATGTTGAACAAGCCAGAGCATTCCCAAGAAGATTCGAACGTGTCCCTTCTGTTCAAGGGTCCAATATTGAAGAGGACAATTTGTTTGGCCATCGCTTGGTTCTCCATGACGATTGCGTATTACGGGCTATTATTGAACATCGGTAAATTCAACCTTGGAAATCTTCATACAACATCCATAATTCTGGCAGTCGTCGAGTTGCCAGCGATAGCTATAAGCATACCGATACTACTGAAAGCGGGTCGACGGATACCGATTTTTATTACAATGCTGGTTTGCGGTCTTGCCTGTGTCGCGAGTGAATTATTTGCCTTATCGTTTGATAACGATTGGATTATCATCGTCTGCTTGATGGTTGGGAAATTTGCTATCGGATCCACCAATATGATGTTGCCGATATACACAGCTGAACTATACCCAACTGTGATTAGAAATTTGGGCGTCGGTGGAAGTCAATTATCAGCTGGCATGGCACTGATTTGCATTCCTTATTTATGGAAATTGGTGAGTCGTTCGTTATTATTATATATTATAGATAATTTCATGCAGTTGGTTTCCTTTTTAATTTCATATTTGTGTTGAGGAAAAATTATCTCATTTTTATTCAATAGTTCTTATTCATAAACTGAACTAACTGTAATTGTACTAGCAAAAAGCAAAAGTAAATTCATTTCATTTCCTTCTTGGAAAGAAGAGGGAATGATTTTTTTGACGCCTTTGTGTCATGACACTAGAAGGCGGGATGATGAGTCTGGTGAAATTCCACTTCGATATGAGACCAGAGACTATCGAAAATTTTATGAAACCTCCTTTATCGTAAACCTTACTTTAGGATTCACGTTAATTTTAAGCCAGTTGTATTCGTTAGTTTATTTTTGGCAACCAGAAACAAAAAAAAACAGTTGTAACATTTTTTTAAATATGGGATGTTCAAAAAGTGAATTACGTGTGCTAAAAAAATCTAATTTTTACATTAAAAATCCATTACGGAAACAAAAATAATAAGCTTGATAAGTACTATAGGCACTCCGCACCGTCTATTAAAACGGTTTATGAATGGTTTACTGATTTTCGCTATGGTTGTACAAGGGCAAGTGATGCCGAACAACCTAAACGCCCCATTGAGGTCATCACACTAGCGAGGATTGCCAAAATCCATGACATCGTATTAAAAGATCGAAGAGCAAAAGTCTGTGACATTGTAGAGATAGTAGGCATTTCTGATGAACCCGTGCGCAATATCCTTATATCAACATTTAAATATAAAAAAGTCCGCCCGCTGATGGGTGCCACGTTTACTCACATCAGATCAAAACGCATCCGTGTCGCCACTTCAGAAGCAGGTTTGGCAATGTTGGAATGAGTTATTATGATTTTTTTTTAGTGGCGTTTGATAACAACAAAAACATGGATGCATCACCATACTCCAAAGATAAAATAACAGTCGAATTAATGGTTCGTTTCCGGAGAACCGTACCGTACTAATGCAATTTTATCGGCCAACAAAGTTGTGGCTACAGTTTTTAGGGTCGCTCGTGATCCACATTGACTACCTATAGAAAGACTTATCGATGGCGAATACCGAACTGATTCAATGGACCATTTCCATAAAATTGTAATGGACAAACGATCGCATTTACGAAGAAGAAAATTTTCTTCCACCAGGACCATGAACGGATGCACACATGTGACATTGCCTGGCTAAGTTCCAGGAATTACCTTATGAATTGTTTGATCATCCATCGTATTCTCCAGATTTACTACCTGGGACTGTTTCCTTTTCCCTAACTTTTAAAAAAATGGCTCAACGGAAAGAGATTTAACACCAATGACGAGATCATTTGCAAAACAAATGCACATTTTAAAGGGTTATCGAAATCATAGAAAAGCGTTAGACGAAGTGTGTCGAGTTAGTAGAAGTGTATGTTGAAAAATAAATACTAGTAGTGTGCAAATTAATAGTTTTAGTTAAATTTTTACCAGACTTGTTACGATAACTTGCCCGTGGTACTACTAGCGTTGTACTACCAGTTGGTCCATGGGAGATTTTTTGCCCGTGGACCAACTATGTACAACTGGTTATACAACTGGACATTTGGACTGGACTTGCCTGTGGTACTATCAAGTGTTGAGTTAGTTGATTTTACAGTTACATGAAACTGATCCTATGGCCGCGGGAAATACTATACATGCCATTTTATATTCTGATGATGAACCTTACCTAACCTAATAGATGATGATGGTTACAATTTTATACTAACTCGAGACTTGGTAGTGTCACGGACAAGTGAAAAATGTCCAGTTGTACAACCAGTCGTACTTGCAGGTTCCCGACAAAAAAATCCCCGTGGACCAACTAGTAGTACAACTCTCTACAGTAGTACCACGAGCAACTCATGCTTACTAACTCGATGCTCTCGTTTTATACTTTTCATGGCATCATTTCTAAAGTATCGATTGAATACTTGATCGACTCTTTATGGCGTTTTTACTTACTGTTTTATTGCGTTTATGCAGTAATATTTTACAATTTGCCCACAGTCGGCCCTGGCACGCCAGATGCCAATGCTAACGATTGCGGCCCTCAGTACTTTTGGTGGCGCCGTGGTCCTATTGTTACCAGACACTGCTGCCACCACATCACCGGAACCACTACCAGCAACCAACAAGAAACTGTGAGTGCATACATTTATAAGATATTAAGTTGTGTATCTACTACTCTGAAATGTCGGTGGTTACTAAAGTCACGTATAAGTAGTAGGTATATAGTTTCGAAAATAAATCTTTAGGTAATCGGTTCACCTACGAGTTGCTATCAGTCAATGTAATCAGGAATTGTATGCCAGCAAAATGTCATGTTTCATGCATTGAAACATAAGCGACATTCTGTTCTATATGTTTTTCGACTTACGACACTAAAATTGTATTTATTGAAACACCTTAGATAATCACTTTTCCACTCCATTGAGTGGAAAGAAAGGTAAAAAGTACTTTTTTTCTTCTTTGTTTAATAGTTTGGATTGTTAGTCTTCTTTTTGGACGGATGAATAAAATACTCGAACCTTATACCTGCTCTGAATAACAAAAAGACGGGTACCTGCCACCAAGACTTTGAATTTTGTTATAGTAGTAGACACTTAACAATAATTACGTATATATCTATCTTTTTTTCACAATTCGTAAATAAGCAATAACAAATATTTAATTGCTATATTTTACCTACCTAGGCATTTTAGTGAAATAGTTGATGGTAATTGGAAATATTACTAATTTCAAATTCTTGTAATTTTCTCGATTGGAATCACTCTGGCACATTAGTTTCAAATGTGTTATAATTTTTTTGTCCTCTGGACCACATTTCCATATCTTTGCAAATATATTCCAAGCTGTATGGTTTGGTACGAGATATCTCCATGGCATGGGTGTCTAAAAACATTTCTTGAAAAAAAATCTTATTTATTTATTTTTCATTGCCAATGTGACTATGAGCGTCATCTGTATTTTTCAGGCCGTCTTTCGACAACTCGACAAGTTGCAACGGATCGTTCACGGTTGTAGACGACAGAGGGCGCTAGTAGTTAAAAGTGAATTTAACTATTTCAACGACTTATTGTCTGCCATTTGTCCGCTCACCAAACGGATTTATGGATGCGTTTGTATTTATTAATCATCGAAGTAGGTATTTTAAACTTAGCTAATAAAAGTTGATTTTTTAATTGTATTTTAGAATAAAAGTATATAGTTAATAAGAAGAAAGTAAGTATAACAGTTACCAATACAGATCAAAAATGACGTACTTGTGTACGTACTTTTGAGTTTCCTGATTTTAAAAAAAATCTTATGTGTTATGCTGTACGTATTTGTCTGTGTTATCGATTTTCGATACCTTATTACAATACAATATCAAAATAGAGCAGTAAACTTATAATGAAAATACCTATTATATGTCTCTGAAAAATATAATAAATTAAAGGCTTGGATACACGAACAAAATCTAGGAGAAGCGAATAGCAGCAATTTTTGCTCTAATATCTACCTACACTAAAATCCTCGCACTTAGATCAATCGCTTTTCCACTCATGAAATGCATTCAAACGGGTTCGTTCCCCGTATTTTGTAAATGACTCGTCGTCGGCTATCATGTTCCGCTAATGTTCGAGGATCTTTCATGTATGAGTAGGTAATCGTTCCTTCCATCTTCCGCCGATGATTCCAGAGTTCGCGAAATCGTTCCATATCGGTCCGCTTCCTTTAATGTCCTTAAAAGTTCACAATGGTAGGCGTGATTAAGGTAGTGCGTGGTCACATCGCTATTAGTTATTTTCTATGGAGGGCAGTTTCGCTACTCGACACCTGCGGCGCTAGCTGTTAATTAAGACAGCTAATTTCTGGTGTTTTATCCGCGAGGGTTTAGTCTGGTATTTTACTTTATTTAATTGGTAATAAAATAAAACAAATTCTTCGCCGTGTGTAATGGTTCATGCCTGTAATGCGCTATGAGATCAATGAAATAATTAAGATGTATGATTGTAATTATATTAGATTTGATGTGAAATGTGCCAGACGGTTTAGTTGTATCAAAAAAAAAACCTAATTGTAAAGTAAAAGATTATGTTAAATGATTATAGGGTACCTATTTTTTTTAATATTGATATTTTATTGGAATTATTTTTAATTACACTAAGAAACAATAAGGCATAATTTGTTGCATTTAAAATATTTTTGATTGTTCAATTTCATTCCAGAAATATTTATTGTACCAAAATAATATTATTAACACATCCCTACAATAGTAAATAGTATATAATTTCATTAAATTTAAACAACGAAAAGAATAACATTAATAAAAACAAGTTTCATCTAAGAGTTACCAAGTATTTTTATTTTATAGAATATGTTTTAATAATTATAGACAACTAACAAAGGCTTATATGTTCTATTTTCTGTGACTGCATGGGCATGGATACACAAATTGTTGCAATGTATAATATCGAAGCATTCTACAGGAATTATATTTATAGTGTGTAAAAAAAGTATCGTATCGTATAAATACATGTAGATGTATTCGAATTACAAGTGAAAAAAAATATAATTAATTTTTTTATAATATTACTAAATCTGATCCGTAAATAGCATAATTTTTTTGCGTTAAATTGCTAAATGGAGTACAGTAAAACTTTCTTGTCTGTCATGTTAAAACTTCAAAAAAATTAAAAAATGTATACTTTTGATTTTGTGCAGTTATTTTGTATTATATGAATAACATAATTTTCAGAATTTTTTTCGAAGTAATCTATACGAAGAAAGCGGATAATTTTATTTTTTAATTAACATTTATTCACATTAGTTTCGTACCTGTTATATTTTGCGTTTAAGTAAACATTACTTAGGAATAAGTAAGTATTTATGAGAAATATTTTGTAAGTAGGTTTACCTGTAATTGTAATTTCAGTTACCAAGCGAGCTACTTTTAAGATTGCGGCAGGATTCCGTACTTATAATTAAGTAGATTCGTAAACGAAACCATTGATTATAACGAATATTGTAACTAATTTTAAGAAATAAGATATAATTTTAATTACAATTTTAAAGTATTAATCGTGAATAATTGTCAATTAGTTATCCGTTATTATAACAAAAAGCCAGTGACTTCGAATTTTGTCCTTTAAAAAATAAATCAATAAGTTTCACTATGTGATTTTTTCTTATCTTTCTGTCAATACCTAACACTTATCTTGTGTATGTAACAACAGTGTACATGTAAATCATAAAATGTGTGTAGTTAAAATAAACTGACTTATTTTCTCACAAGGTTATTTTAACTTGCCAGTAAAACGACACAGTTTAATGCCTTTAAAACGAAAATATTTTCTAAAGGGTATATGCTTCTCAGCAACCTATATCGGTAACAAATAAAAAAGATTAGAACGGTGTATATGAACACATAATTTCCTCATATTATGTTATGAAGTCACGGGGAAACGAAATCGTAAATAAACTATTAAATTATGAAAAAAAAATCTATCTATTTATTATACCTAATACTATTCGATTCGAAAATTGAAAACGATTTTTTCTAGATTTTCAAAAAGCCATCTAAATGTCAACCACGACAGTTCGACTGAATTCTATAAAGAAAGTTGTGAAGACTGGAAACACTATCTTCATTGTATTATCTATCTAAATACAAACGTGGGTCATAAGCGGTCAGTATAAGTTTTGAGAAATTGCGAAAAACAATATATTTTTATAAATTTGTATTATTTTATTCTGCATTATTGTCTGCGCTTACTTCATATAAACATTTATTCCAGTCTTCCTCCGACAGATCATAAATGGCTGATAAATGGGGACCACCATTTCTTCAACGCTGCAAAAAAACTTTTTTTAACTTCCCGCTATCCAAGGGAAGTTATTGATTTGGGTCCGATTTTCGAAAATCGAGTTTTCATTAAATTTCATTAAATGGCTTGCCAGGACCCGTTTCGAGGTCCTGGCAAGCCATTCTGACCATTTTCGGCTGCACGTATTTTTTGTCGTACGATATCTTGAGAACGAATTGACCGATTAAGACCCGCAATACGGCGTTTGAAAGAGTTCATCGAGACTTGATTTAATTAGATTTTGATCTCAATCGGTCGAGCTGTTTCAAAAATATCCAAAATTTAAAATTTTAACGTTTTTTTAAATAACTTTGAGATTTTCCAACCAATCTACTTGAGACCTTATATATGTTTTTGTACATAAAAAACTGCGTCGAGTGCCACCAAAATATCAAATTCGAACGACGCGTTCAAAAGATATCACAGTGCACAAATTTTTTAACATAACTTTGAAATTTTAAGATCAATCGATTTTTGGTTTTACACAAAAATTTTATGCTTATAAAACTGCATAGAATGCCGTAAACTGCATTAAAATCAAACAAAGCGTACAAAAGATATCACAGTTCAAATATTTCCAAAATAACATTTTCTTTGATACGTCCCAGTTTCTATCTCTGAATGTATAGAAATTCTGTTTTTGGACTTAGAGAGCTCGAAAAATTAATATTATGAGCTCAAAGAGCTGACAAACCACGAGAATCAATATTTTGAGTGCGAAGAGCTAAATAGCTTTCTAATTTTCGAGCGCTTTGAACTCGAAAATAGCGGGAAGTTTCAGAGATGGCGGGCAGGGTCAACCGATTTTTTGTCATTGGAAATGACTTTCATTTCGTTGGAGTATAGGGGGTCATTTGGGAGTTTTGTGAGACAGGCAGATTGCACAAAGAGTTTTCAAGATATCGGGATGAACGTGGTGTTAAAAGACGCAGCTTGGTGAGGTCTAGAAGATATCAAAAGACAATTTGAAAAAAGTTCAATAACAAAAAAATTATCGGCAAAAAACGAAAAAAAATCGCAATTTTTTCCCCCGATTTTCATTTTGGGAGTCCGATATCTCGAGAACTAGGTCCGAATAAGAAAAAAATTAAAAAAAATGGCTCGGGGTAATTAGACGGGGTATCGATTGAGACTAAAATTTTTAGAATCGGATAACCTGAAGTAGTGGTTAAGGGTGCCCTTAGTTGGAAGTCGGATATGCGTCGGTGTTACATTTCGTACTAATTCGGTTTGTTCGAAATGTTATATTTTGAAGTTTTAAGCTTATTCAGATACAGTTGCGTTATTTCTTAATGTCGTACAGAATGTTATGTTTCGAAGTTTTAAGCTTACTCAGATACAGTTGTGTTATTGTTTTTGCGAAAAAAATTTATTTCGAAAAATATTATCCAAAATATGTGTGTTTACTTTATTCCGTTAGGTTCATTTCCAATGTCTTATGAAGTTCGTGCGAAAACAGGAGATCCATTGATTTTTTGTTTTTGAACTTTTTCCAAATTATCTTTTGCCATTTTGTAGAGCTCGCCGAGCTGCGTCTTTTGACACCACGTTCATCTCGATATCTTGAAAACTCTTCGTGCAATCTGCCTGTTTCACAAAACTCCCAAATGACCCCCTATACTCCAACGAAATGAAAGTCATTTCCAATGACAACAATGACAAAAACAACACACCATTTTTTTTCCAATGTTCAGTTGGTCATTTGAATACATCTATACCGACAAAGATTTTTTTGCATTCCGGGTCATACCGATATATTCATATTTAGTCGCCAGTAATGATTTCAGAAACATGCCATAATGTCCCATTTGGAAACGTACTTGCATTTCGCATCGTATAAATGCACTACGTTTCACCGGTGGCACCAATCCACACGGGCTTCTTTTTCTTTCTGAAAGCACACATGGTATTTAACGCCTACAAAGTTTCCTGACGTCAAGATGGTTCAGTAAGATAGTATCCACATTCCTTTTCATATTGTTTTTTAAGTTGCAGAAAAACGCTTTTGACGTTCGATATTGAACTATATTTGCAATTTAAAAACGTAGTATCCGTTCCTTTTTTACATTTCAAGCAATTTAAAACTTATATAGTGACCTGTGTAAAACCGTTAATTTAATTAAACCAGTAGCTTTAAGAACTATATTTTATGACTACAGAAAGTAATACAAAAATTTATGCTGCTTTAACTTGAAAACTAAGTAGGTATATCACGGATTTTATTGAAAGGTATATGAAGAAAAATTGAACCTCGAGGAAAAACATAGCCTAATTTCTACCCCGATAATACTCATAGGCACTTTTTGAACCTGGACTCGGTAATTTTTAAACATTCTTTGTTATCATAATAGCATAATATCATAATAGCATAAGAAAATGCTTAATCTCTTCAATCAGCTCTAAAATAGTACTTGTAAAACTAGAGAGCAGAAGTAGATCAAAGGGAATCTCTGTACCAAGTTTCAAAAATATTTGTTAGAAAATAACATCGTTAAAGCACGAACGAAAGGACGCACACGGATAGACAGACAAACTACCATACCAAAATTACGAAGCATCAGCAGTCTTGCGCATGGGACTTGCTTCCAAGGGTATGCTTCCAAGTAACTTTTAGATATAAGTAAATACTCCTCATACGTTCGTGGTCATTCATTCACATTCTTTCAGTCAATAAAATTCAAAATTTAGATGGTCGTTTTCCGTTAATTTTCCTTTTTGTAAGATAATAATCCAGACAAAGTATATTAATCAAACCAGCAGTAATAAATAAATCTTCTGATCCATGAGGGCAAAGCTCTGTGCAGCAGCCGTTTATTAATGTAAGTTCTATTCAGTCAAACGTGTAAACAATTACGTTGTTGGCATAATTAATTGAGGTCTGTAGTCCTGGACATTGAAACATTACGGTCACCTCGGCCATTGACTCGGTGCGTTCCCGACGCATCCAATATTAATGTAGGCAATACACGGTTTACCTGTCAGGTGTTATTGGACAGGTCGACTGGACATAGTGTTTTCATAACCTGCGCAATTTTCAGAACATACACACTTCGGTCCACCTCAGCTGCCGCGTTTTTCCAACTTCGCATTTAAATCTGAGCGTGTGTGACTACCTTTAGAAACGGAAACTGAAGTAACGGAGACGTCTGACGTCGTCGTCACTTGTCGTGTGACATGGTTATTAATTATAAATTAATTCTGAGGTCCAACTATTTAAATAAAGGTTTATGTGTAAGTAGGTATATAATGCATTTCATGGTTACTTGATGAAACGGAAATATTGGATAGGTATACACCTTTAAATTTGCGTCCATGAAACATTGAATTAGGGTCTCTAAAACTTTTACGTTATTGTTATAAATTTTTTTAAAAATTATTCGGGTGCCGTGCCGTTTTGTAAAATTTATATATATACTTCCTGTTTATATAAAAGATGTACTTATATTTCTTATATTTAAAAAAATCTATTAAATACACACTCTCTGACTACTGAAACAAATGTTAGGTATTAAAGTATTTCAAACACTTACTGGTAAAAGACATAATTTTAAATTTTTAATCCAGTAAGCTTATTTCTTTAATGTTTTTGGACAAAGGTGGAGTGGTTTTTGTATAATTTTAATATTTATTTGAAAGTCCATTACAAATTTAAATAAAAAATATAAAATCATAAATATATCATAAATACTGTTTAAAAGTTCCAAAATTTCTTTAATGCAAAGTTATTTATTGTCATGTAATAAAGTCAAATAACGAGACACAAAAGTTCATGTATCCGATATGCGTTATTTGTCACTCTTTCCATGACAATAACTCATATCGCTTGAAACGTCAAATGATAGTATTTTAAACTGACTACAGACTGAACCCCTATTTAATTTCTGTTTCATTAAGTATCCAGGAAAATATATTATTTAAAACTTTTTGTTTATTTCTTTAAAATATTAAAATATTAATTGCATTGCACAGGAAAATATTTTCATCACTTTCTAGAGGTATTTGAAAAAAAAATAGACCAAATTTTCATATTAACAAATCTCGTACTTAAGTCAAACAAAAGTACTACACACGGGCGACAGCCATGTCTCAATATTTTACTATTGCTATTGCTACTGAACGGTACTAAAAGAAAAACACCTATTTTATTATTTTCAATAAATATCCAGAGTATTAAAATTTGGAAGATGATGCAAAAATTTACCGGTCTATAATTAATAATAATAACGTATACATCACAACAATGTCTAGGCCCCAAACTAAGCATTAGCTGGTGTTTTGGGTGCCAAGCGAAGACACCACATACACATAACTACCAAGACCTAGTACCAGTATCAATATTCATCATATAAATACTGACCCGACCTGGGATTCGAACCCGGGACCTCCAGTTTAGTAGGCAGGGTCGCTACCCACTAGGGTAAGCGGTCGTCGTATAATTAAAAATACTATATAACAAAATGTTTAAAATGGTTATGGCTTTCCGGTTATTTTTTTTTTTCTCCATGGAATATCAGTGTGGCAACGTAAGTTTCGATTTTCGTCCTTGGTCGTTGAACTGTGAGATTGAATTTCTCACAGCGTGCTGATTTACAAGTAGTAATATTATTTTAAATCAAACAATTGTTTCCGCTTGAGTCCGATGCTGGCTTTGCGCGGATACGTAGTACATCTTACCCCCCTTCACCACCTAAACACTCTAATAACGTGGGGAGGCCTAAACCCTTAAGTACCAATTTTAAAAAGTGTTGAGTTTAAATTAAATTTGATTAGTTATTCCATTAAATAAAAATTATTAATAATGTTACAAACATTACAATCTTTTACCTTTTTACGTTATGCACCGTGTCCCGTGAATAGGTATAAACTCAAATCCAAAACTGTAAATAGAATATCAAATTGCATCGAAAATAACATATGAAACTTACTTATCAATTAATATTTTTTATTAAATTAATACTAAAACCACCAAACAAAGATTAATATGTGCTAAAATGTATTTTAAAACTATTTTCGGCTTGAGTCTATAGATATTTACGGGACCGTGTAGAAATATCTTTGTATAACGTTTCTCTACATGAGCACCTACGTAGTGTAACCGCAGCAACTGCAGTACCTACTAAATATGTAAATACATAGTCGAGGTGCTGTGACGAATTTAAAAATTAGTATCGTAATAGGCGAAACGGGGCGAGTAACGGAACGAGTTACGGCGGACGGCGTCGTCGCTCTGGTCTCCTTGCCTACAGTAAGTCAGGTCATGTTACCAGTCCTGGGACCATTTTGCCTTACAGGAACTAATGGAGTAATACTAATGTATAAGTACTTTAATACAACTATTTTACAAGATAAATTAAAAAAAAACCTACCCATATTATTACATTAAGTAGATAAATTAAAAATAAAAAAGTAGATAATACCACAAATAATCTAAATTAAAAAATAGGTTAAATTTCTCGAATAAAATAACTTTAAGTTATAATTTTATTTTTTTATTTTTGGTATATTAATTGACTTTTTATTACAATATATTGTACTCGAACTATGTGATACGGTTACTTTGATTATTTTTCATAATAGAGACACATTTCAAATTGGTATTACGCATATGTTGCGGTTTTGGTCGTCAGAACAATTGAGACGAAGCCGTAATATGTACCTTGTGGTTAACTTATTCATTATCAATTCGCAAAACATTTTGAGTCCACTGATCCTCATTGAGTAAAACATAGCAACAGAAATACAGAATTTCATAAATATATGTAAGTAGGAAGAATGCTTCTGTTGTATAGTAATGACGCGAACGCGACGTTCCACGACGCGTGTTTACAGATGCTTCTTCATGCGAACAGTAAGATTTTGGGCAAATAAATTGTATATAAGAAATACGTATACTTCTATAACACAACACATAACTAGAGATGGACGCTTAAACGAAAAGCTTTTAGTAAAGCACACTTATAAAAAAACCTTTTTAACTTTTATATTCAAGCATATTTCGTTATAAGCTTTAACGTTGGTGGCGTAGATTGTGTTATCAGCTTAATTAATTAAAAGTCGTCTATAGTCAAATATGACAAAAGTTTGTACCTAATTAACAAAGTAGATGGCGTTATATTCTGCCGACAACTATATTATTATTCATTCAATGATGCATCTGTGCGTCAAAAAAAAAAACAAAAACCTTTTTAAGCGTTTTAAATAGCCTGCTATTTTTTAAACAACATGCTTAAATTCGTTATCAGTTTTAAGCCTACATATAATATCTCTACACATAACCCGTGTTAAGGCTAAGAAGGCAATGCGTTCTGTTGGAACGTTACAGGTTTACGAACGCTTCTATTGGCAAACGCTGCACACACGACAACTGCAAATACAAAAAGAAATGAAGCCAACTCATGACTTGTGAAAAAAAACTTTGGTCTGAATTCATTCCAATCATTGATATACCAATAGTATAACTGGATGGGCTGTACGCGTTCTAAAGTGTCCGCACAGGAAGTCATCCGAAACGCAATAAGTTCACCAACCGGCTTTTAGTCGGTGTAATGGCTTAGCGCCGAATAAATGTACGCGATGCCGACTTGCGTCGTAAAAATTTCTAAAACTACTCGTCAAAGACGCAAAAAAGAGCTAAATATCGCATTTGTGGTAAGTAAACATTATAATTTAACATTAGTTTATGCCTGCAGACGGTTATTCGATTATTTTTAATTTAATTTGAACATTGTCACTATTTAATTCTCGTCACATTCCTGTAAACAGTATGACACGTCTGACCAATAACAAGTATTTTCATGCACTGACGTGCACAACGGAGCCGGACCGCGGCCATGTCAGCCCACGCACGTTGCGGACGCTTTTATTTCGCTTTTGGATATCGACTACAAATCCTTATTAAATTATCAAATCAATGATTCCAATACCAAGTAGTTACAGTTGAAGTTTCATTTTTAGCACAAGTTTGTTTGTCCAAAGTGTGGCCAAAGAAAATATGCAAAAAAATGATGAAAATTAAAAAAATAAATTAAATATCTACGTCCTTGACACCACGACTTATCTATATCTTATCTTATCTTATCTTATATACGTAATAATAAGGTTGCTGTCGAGATCTTATCACTCGTAACATTAGACATATTTTACTTACATATACATACAAACGGGCAGATAGACGGACATGAAAGTGATGCTACACCGAGAGAAATCCTTCGTACAGACGAACGTATATTTCAGAAATATACAGTTAACGTATACTTAAATACATCAAAAGTACACCGACAGACTTGTCCTGCAGCTGCATGCTGTAATATACTGTGCTACGCTAAATCAAGTAATACCACGATTCAAGTATACAATATCCTTTTTTCATGCTGAAATTTTTCTCAGTGTACAAATGTTCTGTACCTCATAATAAAAAATTAAAAAACGGATCCTATAATGGATCCGTTGCTGCAGAACAACTCTATAATTAGTTAATTTGTTTTCCGTGTGTACGTCTATTTGTCCTTCTGTCCAAAACCCTTTTCTCAGAAATGGGTAGAGCAACGGAGAATCTATAAGTTAGAGATGCCACGTGACGGTATGTGTTCGAAGGCACGCGTCCCTAAAAGATTTTTCACACAACGAAAATAAGTAAAAAAATATTACGCGTACGCAAATAGTTTTACCTAAAATTTGTCTCATTTTCGAAAGCGGTTAACACGTTCATCCCCTTTCCTCACATTTTCGGTATAATTTAATGACGCATTTTAGAGTTTATAATAATAATAATAATAATAAATGGGACTTCCCACACAGCGTCGTCTAGTCCCAAAGGAAGCAAATATTATGCTTGTGTTATGGGTTACTAGACAACTGATATACATACTTAAATATTCTTTATAATATATACGTATATAAATATTTTTGCTAAGACGCCACATACATATAACAACCAAGACCCGGTACCAGTATCAATATTTATCATATTAATACTGACCCGACCTGGGATTCGAACCCGGGACCTCCGGCTTCGTAGGCAGGGTCGCTACCTAAATATTTCATAATTTAAGGGAATAGCGTAACTTCCTACATACCAACAACTCTAACATACTCTAATGTTCTGTGCGTAGAGGTATGAAGTTGAAATTGATAGCAAATACTAACATCTACGACCCCTTAGAAGTATAAAATACTCAAGTTTCTAATATGAGCACAATCATAAGATTTTCAGACAGACAATCAGAAGATCTAGATATTTGACTGACCAATTGGTCGAGTGGTTAGATACCCTAACTGCGGAGCCAAGGGTCGCGGGTTCGATCCCCGCCCGGGACAAATATTTGTGTGCATGAATACGTCTATTTGGTCCGTGTTTAGGTGTAAAAGTATCTATAAATGTATATACTATAAATAATATATAAGTATAATATCATCAGTTGTCTAGTACCCCATAATAGAAGCATAATACTTGTTTACTTTGGGACTAGATAACGCTGCGTGGGGTGTCCCAGATATTATTACTATTATATTTTAGCTTTTGAGTTATTCAAACTGCAGTTATTCAATAATACAGGTAAAATGAATATTTTCAGACAACTGTTGAATTCATGAAATTGTGAACTTCGTTTTGGCACTAAAAATTAAGCTCTGATGAGTCTCTAATTAAAAAAGTGGTTTTACCATGTTTTTGAAGTAGGGGGGCGGAAACGGTAAAATTTTGAATAGTAATATAAATTTGCCCGTACGAAGAAGTGATGACACGGTTCCGTTTGAGGCACCTTGATACAAACAATTCAACGAAGCCAGATGAACTTCACATCACGAGATGCAACACCAAAGAGTCGACTTCTAACCTTGACTTGTGAAAGTGGGTGTAATTCAATCGTCAATTTTTTTATGTCGGAGATGATTGGAATGCCGATTGCATGTATACACCTGTGTCAACGGCTACAGAACAGTGTGAATAATAAAGATCAGCAGGTAACATGATTTCGTAATGACATAATGATTAATGTCGTTCAAAAACTTTACACCCCTAGTTATCGCCATCTTGAAAGTTCAGAGAAAACAAACAATGAATTCTTTAGCTTGATAAGTATTTTCTGAAAAGCGCTAGTGCATCTGAATCTTCGAATATAAAATGCGGCGCACTTAACCTACGTGCATCTCAGTCAGATTAGAGTATATAAAAAGAACGAAGTGAATGTGAAGATTTTGAGAATCAACTTTGTGGTGAAGTTCTTCCACAAAGTAATAAAATTCACTCTTGTGACGTATTTCAAGATTTTGTTATATAACTACGAAATAAACATATTTGATGATATATTGAAAAAAACTCAAGGTATCAGTTAATGTTAAGTTAAGTTTTCCAATATATATTGGAAATACATTAATATATATTAATAATACCAAATTAATACGTGAAGAGAAAATATTGTACTCGTTTTCAAGGATATTGCACGAACCAAAAAGTATGAGGTTTGACTTAGTAAAAGGTATATGGAAAATTATCTAAAATCTATAACATATATAACATGTGATTAACATGTGTTAAAAATACTGTCAATGTCAAACATATAATAGTATGTGGTCATCGGAGCTAACTTAACCGACAATATTTGAAATATAAGTATGTATGCAAGAGGTATGAATACTGATTAAGAAAAAAGCCTCAATACGTTCAAACTCAAAGAAATGAATAGTGGTCGAATTTTGACCACTGGGCAACCACTAGTTTAAATAAACCGAATCGGTTAAGTGCGTTTTGGACACGCTTTAAATTAGGACGCCTTCACGTTGAGATAATCATAACACAAAATCAGTGAATAGCTGCAGTATACCATTCACCATCATTGAGTTAGAGGCAGACAGACGGACAGACAGACATTGTAGGCTCAGTAATAAGGTACCGTTTCACCCTTTAGGAACTTTAAATAAATTTGAATCCTGTTTTTTTTTTTTAATTTAAAACTATATAAATTATAACAATGTCTGAGTCGTGATAGGCGAGTAGTGGCAAGCCCGCTTCTTGTTTAAAAAGTCGTGGTTAAAAGTTTTTCTGACTTAAGTACATAATATCACTGACTTCGTGCCTCGGAGAATACGTTAAACACTCGGTCCCGGTTGCCATCATCAGATGGCAGTCGTTAAAATCCACCAACCCGCACTGACGCAGCGTCGTGGATTAAGCTCCAAGCACCCTCATCCCGATAGGTGGTCTAAGCTCTGCACTTGGACATAATGGGCTGATATGGAATGTCCGATAGTTTATGTGTTTGTCATGCCTCCTCATATCATATCAGGTAATGAGTAAATTTGGAAGGAATCCTTTGGACGTTTAAGATTTAAGACTATAAAACATTCCAAGGA
Organism: Luffia ferchaultella; assembly: GCA_949709985.1. NCBI lineage: Eukaryota > Metazoa > Arthropoda > Insecta > Lepidoptera > Psychidae > Luffia > Luffia ferchaultella. The sequence goes on from OX453251.1 coordinate 9,319,216, forward strand.
GAAATAGGTACCTACGAGATGTAAAATTATGATAATTTCGTACGTGAAAACATGACAATGTGCATGAGGTCGGAACAGAACCAAGCGTGGCATGGGGAAAGGGAGCAGAGGAGTATATGTGACACAAACATACAGGATTGCCATTGGTTACATGTAGAGTCAGCAAGAATCGTGATAAAAAATTAAAACTAATTCAGTAGCAGCCAGGGTACATACTGCATCTTCGTCTTTTGTAGAACATAACAGTTGGCAACGTTGTTAAGGGGAATGAACTATTACGATTTTGCACTCTCACTATAGTGTTGTGATGCTACAGATACACTTTCTTGTGCGTGAGTGGACTACGACACTTCACAATCAATCTGTGATGTAAGAAAACAATGCCGCTATTTAGGAAATGATTAAAATTAAATTTTAATTTTTATAGCTTTCGATACAACAAAGTGCACACAATTCCCTGAGTAAATATAACTTAAATTTTTAATATTATTTATGAACACCATAAACCACTAACTTGATTTATCATGTTCACGTATCGTCTGAAAATTACTGCTTAGTTTTATTGTTTTAAAGTCACTTTCATTGTCAAGTTACATTCGTTGATATCAGATATTTTAAATATATAAAAACTTAATAGACGCACTCCAGGTACACACTATATTTTTGAATTCGGTGTTTTGCAAACAAATGTTTTACGTTACGTATTCAGTATAAGGGACGCAATTCAAAATAATCACAGAATTTCATTTTATAGCAAATAAATCCTTTAAACTGAAGTGAAACTTCTGCAGTGAAGTACGTACGCATGAACTTACGAGTTTAATTAAATGTTTATTTACAATTTTAAACAGCCGTGTGTGGTAGAGTGAAAAACCGAGAACAATTTAAGGATAGGATATAGAAACGAATATACTTCCAAATAAATATGTTTTGAAAGTTGTATACGAGAGTCATTTTTAAATTCAGAAACCGATGGGATCTAGTCGAAAAATTTAAAAAATTAAATAACTGAAAATCGTGGTGTTGTGACATTTTGTATGTCTGTCGCAGCTCCTCAAACGAGTTTACTATTAATTAAAAACTTTTTAATTCTCTTCTAATTACTCTCGAAAGAGATGTCTTTGCCTTTGTTCGAAATGTCAACCAAAGAAGTTTCACTTCTCCCATAAGCTGGCGTAGAAAGGTTCATCCTATTTTTTTTATTTACTGATCTTTATGCGTATAACGATATGACATATAAGAATGAAAATCGAATATAACGAAAGAACAGAAAAAATCAGATAATTGACACGATCATGACAGCAATATGAAGTGACAGTGTTGCGCGCCGACGATCTTGAATCGAATTACAAATAGAACGAGAACAATGCCCATACTGCCTTCGCGAGTTCGCCTCGGAGGTGTGCTTTACGTCACACAGTTTGGTAATCTTAACAAATGGCAGAAGTACATAATACGTGTCCGGAATAAAGCTCTATCAAGATAATCTTTAACAAATCCCATGAGTATGGCAAAATGTTAAAATAAAACGTAAAATTTATTGTTTAAATTATGTTTGAAATAATAACAGTATTATGAAAAAAAATGGTAAATTCATAAAAACCGGTAAACCGTGTCAGACTATTTATTATTTTGAATCTGCTAGACTATTAATTTTTAGTTACAATTTTTATTTGCAATTTTTAGTTTTTTAAAATTACAAATTATTGAAATGCCGTTTCCTTTGCACTGAAACACATTTTTTTGGTGAAAATTTAATGATAAGTTTGCAGAAACGAGTAAAGAAAGCGTTATAGACATTTTGGAAAATTTAATCTTCTTTAGTTGAAAACAAGCTAAGTAATAAATAAAACAATACGAATAAACAATATTTGTTTTCAATGACACCAAGTCAAGTGTGTAAAGGAAAATTATACGTTTCATAGTACTCGTTTTAAACAAAAAAACAAAAATTAACAAAACTAAAACATTTACAATCACAATATTGAGGGAGTGAAGCCAAACGTTTCGTCGCGGGCATCGGCCGTCGTCTGAGAGAAGGGGGATTCGACCCCCGTTCCAATTCCTTCCTGGTGCAAAGAATTGCCATTGCAATTCAGCGCGGCAATGCGATGAGCATCATGGGCACATTTGCGTCGGGGGCGACGAGGGGTAAATTATTATATTAGTTTTATTTGATCACCATTAGAAATAGTTTACATTGTGATTGATTGATTGATTGATTTATTTATTTATATTTTACATTTGATTGTTATATTTGGTTGATCACAATATTCAACAAAACAACGATGGTAACTTAACAAAAATATAAAATTACACAAATAACTAGTCAAAGAACGACAGTCAGCTAAATAAAATAGACTACATATTTACACATAGACATAGGTATATAATTACACGCTATATTTAAAGCAGTGCATCATTTATTACACATTACACAGCAGTTGAGTGTTCGAAATTTTTTGGGAACTACACATATTGACAAATTAAAACATCGGACTCAATTATTACGAATTATTAAATTTATATCGAATTTTAAAAAAAATGTACCACGCTTTTATGGGTTTAACACAAAAATTTTTTTAATCGTTCGTAGTTGGTTAAGCCATACATTGTCTATTATGCTACAAAACTTATTGGAAACAGATACCTACCCTATACGACATATAGACATTTTTTACACTCAGCTCAAATTAAAGTATTTAAGGCTTAATGTCGGTTTTTATTGAATCCCTGCCAGGTTTCATTAAAAAGCCTGCTTTTGTATATGCCAACAAGTACAGTTCGGACGGGGTCTAAGCCGGAGGTGCACCAGGTTCATGATGTTTGGGCCGGGGATTTCTTCAGTTGGAACCGACTGTACCGCTTTAAAATTTTAAGCCAACTTGCGAATTGTAAAGAATAATTGCAATATTTATAAAAGCTGCCTCACGAATATAAAACACTTGTTAATCCGATTCGAGAAATCGACTTTGCGGACACTACGGTTACATATATCGTTTTCTTTTGTCCAAATATATCGCAAAAATTTATTATAAAACAGTAAAAGTCACAATAATATTTTCAAACGTGTAATATTAAACTGTGTCGTGACAGTCGAGTGGTAGCAAGCCCGCTTCGTGTTTAGAAGGCCGTGGTTTGAATCTCAGAGTATGTGCCAACGAGCTTTTCTATAAAAGTACGAATTGCCTAGAAGCCCTCTTCTGCTTAAACCGTTTAACCACTCATACTGTAGTTAGCTGGTGTAGGATGGCGAGATTTAGTCCAAGTTTCAGTTGAAATGTCCCTTCGCGCCACTTTTCACCCGCGAGGGATCCCCGCGCGCCGATTCAACCCCCCAAAATTGCGTAACGTCACTTCGATACTGCGTGAACTGACATTTATGACCCTATTAAAACCAAACGCTGCTATAAAATTAATTTACTCCATGGTTTTTAATAACTTATGTACATAACTAATACTGACCTTGTGCCTCGGAGAACACGTTAAGCCATCGGTCTCGGTTAAAATCCACCATCCCGCAATGGAGCAGCGTGGTGAGTTGAGCTCCAAGCCCCCTCATCGCGAGGGGAGGCCTTAGTCCCTGCAGTGGGGCATTAATGGGCTAGTGGTATGGTAAGATAACTTTAAACTATCTCACGGACCAAACTGGTGATCAACCAAAAGGTGGACACCTTAATTTCTCTTCAAATGTCGATAATTCTTAAACGCTTTTAGATTCATTTTGAATTTTATATTAGCCATTAAATGGTTTAATTGATTGTTTGTTTACCAATCGAATTATTAATTTAAAAAAGAAAAATTATTATCATTTCCCGCGTAAACAAAAAAACACTTTAAAACGTAGGCGATTTCTTTCGTCCGTAAGCATATGAAGGGTCTGATTCTAAATATATTATGTGGAGTAACATAAGTGTGATTTAATCCTCTGCTATCCGGATACGAGTTTTGAGCTTTAAATATTTTTAATAAGGCTGTCAACACTTAATTCAGAATAAACAATGCACCAAAAGTCTACATACAACTAGTCTTATACTAAAACTAGCGACCGCCCGCGACTTCGTTCACTTGGCTTTCAATATTTCCACAGTTTAAATAATTTAGAAAGTTTACACATGAACTCTAATTATTTCCGGAATGAAAAGAATAAATTATTCAGCCGTTTTGGAGATTATTCCGGACAAAGAGACAGACATATAGACAAAAAGTATCTTATGTCACTCCTGCCTACTTCCTTTTCATGTCTTCGAAGTTTCGTTAAAATCGGTTAACCCGTTTTGGAGATCAGCCAGAATAGATAGATGAACAAACATAACATTTTACATAGGTAATATAGGGGTCAAACGGATGGGAATATACCTCCTATGAAAGTTGACATCTGTCTGACTCTAATACTTGTAGAAAGAAGGGAAGATTGTTGTGTCCTCCGCCGCGCCTCGCCGACCAGTAGATGTTGTAGTAAAACAAAAATGAATTTACTAATAAAATAAATTTAATAAACTTTATACAAAAACGATTTACAATACAAGATCTATGTGACCGCATGACCAAATTTTTAAAAGCTTATATTTTCGAAACCATCAACCGCAGACCTATGGTGTTGGTACTCAAACTTGATGTTTAGGCGAGATCTATGTGAGAATGTAACCAAATTTTTAAAAGATTATATTTTCGAAACTATTAATCGTAGACCTATCGTGTTGGTACTCAAACTTGATGTTTTTATGAGTTCTAAGTTTAGTACCGCGCCGTCTGTTGTATAGTAATCTATAAAACAGACGGCACGAACGGTGCATACGTATGCAACAGTGAGTAGTGCAGGGTGCACGTGAGGCGGCTGCTAATAAGTCATAGATACACGATGTCGTCGTCACAGAGGCGACTAGCGAAACTTTGTTTATATTCTGCTTATTGAATTGAGTAATTTAAGGGAATGTAGTGTTGTAATATTCCGAAGCGCAACGAACTGTCTCAAAGTTATAAGGCCATAGGGCCATGGTTCCAATCCGGGCGTGTACTAATGAGTTTTTCTGACTTAAGTCCATAACTATCACTGACTCCGTGCTTCGGAGAGCACGTTAAGTAGGTGGTCCCGAACGCTGTCAATAGATAGCGGTCGTTACAATCCCTAACCCGCGGTGGAGGAGCGTGGTGGATTTAAGCTCCAAGCCCCCCCCCCCCCCCTCACCCTGGGAGAGGCCTAAGCCCCTGCAGTGGGGTAAAAATGGGCTGATGAAGAAGGGAACGTAGTAAAATAAATTGAAAGAGACAAAACTGATGGTTTTAATTACAATGTCTGGTTTAATTATTACTGTAATACATATTTCCCCATTTAAGTAAAACACTTATACATTAAACTATAATTGATACTGAAAATAGGTACTAGAATATGCGCTTGCACTAACTACACCCGACACTTTATCTCACTTTGCTTTATCGGTAAAGAAATGAACGAAGTGCAATGAAAATCATCGTTCCAACGTGCTTTACTTACCCTTAAACAAAATTAACTTAGTAAGTTTCTGACTAAAAAATACTCTGTGACAGACAGACAGACACATGGCAGAGTTTGAGTAATAAAGAAACAAAAAAATAATCAGTTACCGTACAGTACTGTTCCACTGTACAGTTTGGAAACGTATGTATAAAATGTTGGAGAACTATTTGACTTAGCTACCTACCTAAGTCAAATAGTTCTCCAACATTTTATACATACGTTTCCAAACTGTACGGTTCACTCTTCATAATCTATGATTTTCATATAGAAATGGCGGCAAAAGACAAAAATTAGTTTTGATTGATTTTAGTTGATGGTTTGCTTACTTACCGATGATAAGTTACGCCATTACCTTTTTTCTTCGAAGTTGACTCATTTTTACACGTTTGTAACACGGAAGACGGCATTTTTTAATTGTTGTTTAATTATGGTTTAGTTACACTTTCAGCACGTATTCACGATGAATGTACACGAGATCGCGGCGTCGTCGTCCCCATACCGATGCGACACGTGTGGTTAGGCAGAAGTTATCAATGTTACATAAAAAGAAATATTTTAGTTTGTTTTACGTATACATTCTTTACTTTTTCAAATATTTACAGAATCGGAAATAAAATACATTAAAAATACTCAAAGTAGGATGAAATTGTGTTAAATATAAATCTAATTAAATCTAATCCACATGTTCGACGCAACAAGCTGATATGACACTACGACAGAAAAAAACACTACGGCTTATATGCTCTGCTACCCGCGCGAAGCCGGGGTGGGTCGCTAGTTATTTATAAACTAGTAATGATATTGTAAATAGATAAATATTTGTCTAATATGTAAAAAGTGACTAAAAGTTTAGGAATAAATTACAGAAAAATCATACGTACGAGGCATATAGTATACTAAAACAATAATTTCATTTCCGATTCAATATTCGATTTTGCCTCAACAATTTACACAATATTTTAAAATTTCAAGTCTTCTACTCATTTCCTTTACGAGCTAAAGTCCCGTCCCGTGACATACGGACGGACAGACGGAAAGACTGACGTACCGACAGACAGTCATCGTCATCAGCCCATTTTCACCCCACAGCAGGGGCTTAGGCCTCCCCCAGAGTGAAGAGGGGGGCTTGGAGCTTAAGTCCACCACGCTGCTCCACTGCGGGTTGGGAACTGTAACAACCGCCATATATTGACAGCGTCCAGGACCGACTGCTTAACGTGCCCTCCGAAGCACCGACAGACAGTAGAGTGACGCAATAGGGCACCATTTTGTCTATTAGGCACGGAAAGCAAAAAATTAATTAACTTAAAGTATCTTAGTGTATAATAGTCATTGTTAATTTTAGGTTGTTAATTTATTATTTTCCACATCACTTTGTTCATCGTTTTAAGAAGAGTGTGTAGTGGCAAATTTCTACACAAACGGCGTGAACGGTTCGTTACACGCCGTTAAACGTTAACCGATTGACGCAAAAAAATATATGCATATCAGCAAAAACTAGGTTCAACTGTTTTTATTTTTATAATTGTTTTGATACATCGTAAGAAATAAAACTTATATGTGCGAGTGCTTTTTTTTTAAAAAAAAAGTTCATAATACGTGAAAATGTGATTAGTTTCATGTCAAACATGTAAAAATAAACTTGGATACTAGACAAGCGATATTACATGCTTAGATATTTTTTTAATAATACATTACATAAATAAATATTTTACACCCAGACACGGAATAAATGTGCATTCTCATGTACACAACTATTTGTCCTGGGCGGGATTCGAACCCGCGACCTTTGGTTCTGCAGTTAGGATCTTTAACCACTCGACCAATTGGTCAGTCAATATCATATGAGCTAGTTAGTTTGATCTACTAACAATAGCATAACAACTTAAAAATATCCCATATATCTAAGTATATACAACCAATATACCATGAATAGCGGTACATTGTATTTAGTTCGAGTGCATTGTTTTCAGATACAGTAGAGATCTATTTTCGTATTCTATAAGCTCGCAAACGGGGGTGAAGTGCGGTGCGGGGAAGTCGACCTCATATACCGCGCCCGGGAGCGGACTTCCTTTATTTGAACGTGGTGCGCCGTGTGATTGTGTCGTGCCGGCTCATAATACCCCACCATGCAAGCTTTATTGGTAAGTAACGTATTGTTTAATTAAAATATTCGATATTATCAATTAGAGCGTTTACTAAATGAAGCCATCAATTGATTGTAAATAAACCTATCTTGTTAAATATTTACCCAGCAACTATAATTATCATGATTTTTTCAGTTCCTTTCGTTTTATGAAAAACATAATATTGTTAAACAATATTTTGCTTATACAACTAATTTTAATATAAAGACCTGATTAAAATAAAATATTTATTTTCCAATCAGTGCATCAAATTAAAAGTTATTTTATTATTATTCATATATAGTACCTGTCAATTAGCAATATTTTTTCAGTGCTTCAAAAACTATATTTTGAAATTGCCGGTGAGTGGGTACATGGTAAACAAAAGAGCCTTATTACAGGACATTTAAATACCAAGTAGAACGAAGGATATCCAGTTAAATGCAAATATCAATTATGCGTGAACACCGCAAGCCTTTTCTCCGCGCGCCAGCCTTGTATGGAAGGTGACCCAACGACGGCCACTTTTCAGAACGTAACCTCAAACATTATTGCCCGCCGCCCGACATACTGCCAAAGAACGAAATTATAAACCGTAACGAATTGTTAAAAGGCGCAGAAATACATGCCAGTTTTTAGTTAACTCGCAACGATGTCGTATATAACTGAGTAATTACGTAAAACGCAATGTACACTTACAGCTGTTACCGTTACGACACTCTAAACTGGTTCACTAGCCGCCAACACGGGTGGAGCACTGTTTACTTGATGGCACCTATTTTAATTGTTCCAATTAATACTTCCGTCGAAATTACGGTTAAATTGAAAATAAAGCTTTTAAAGTATTTATTCAATAATAAAACATATTATCAATCTAATATTTAAAATTTTTTGTATGTTTTCAATATTTCATTATAATTTTTACTCAATACGTTAACAAATGCAAAGTAATTATGAGCTGATGCTAGTTTCATTTTAAACATATTGTTATTTAAAAAATTAAATTTAATACAGTAATATATTTTAAAATGTTATTCATAAATATCACGAATTATACTTAATATTCTCAGCGGAAACTTTTTTTAAGGGTTACATACACGTACTAAACACGTATCTACGCTACGAAATAACTAATGTAACAAGTATTATTAATTTTAATTTAAAAATTAACACAACTTGTTTAAATCATAAACTTTATAAATTATATTTCATAAATGTTCACATTGCATGACGATATTACTCGAGACTCACAAATGTCAAAACATTCATATAAACGACTTCAACGCGCACAACATCTTTGTACTCAACTGTTTGAAGTGTAAAAATATATACTAATATATCACCAATAACAAAAGAGATTTAAAAAATTTCAAGAACATTAATTGCTAATTTGTCATAATTTTCTTGTAATTTTATTTGATTAATTTAATTAATTGTAATCTTTATAAAACTTTACAATTTTTATTTTGACTGAATATATTTTAACCGGAGACCCTTTCGGTGTAGTGTTAAAAATGTTGATTACCTTGCAGATTTTTTTTGTACCTACGGAATTCTCGGAGCGTGATTTGTATCCATAATATTACAAGTCTGACATTTACTTTTAATCTCGTATCGCCGAAACACAGCCTCAACTTTAAAGACATTCTAGTATCAATATATATGCAACGATATTTCGCAATTACATTGAATTGAATTTTCACACGTAATAACCGTGGATCAAGGAAGAAAGTTCATACTTTTAGCTTTGTAGCTGTAAACCGATTCTTTTGCATTTATTTTATCGTTATTTTTATACCTACTTCTATTCTATTGGTTCGCAAGTAATTTTTTTCTGTAGCCAATAAAATATAATAGATTTTTTGTCAACCGTTTGAAAGTATTTAAGGTGTATTTTTAAGTAAATTTATTTACTGATTTATAGCATAGTTTATAATGTGGAATTTATAAAGTACTAGCGACTCGCCCCGGCTTCGCGCCGTGTTTCAAAAATGTTTCTGTCGTAATGTCTTATATATCAGCTTGTTGCGTCGAGCATGGGGATTAGATTTAATTATATATTACGTTATTATATAATAATAACGTATACATGAAAACAACGTCTAGGCCCCAAACTAAGCATTAGCTTGTATTTTGGGTACCAAGCGAAGATGACACATACATATAACAACTAAGACCCGGTACCAGTATCAATATTCATCATATAAATATTGACCCGATCTGGGATTCGAATCCGGGACCTCCAGCTTCGTAGGCAGGGTCGCTACCCACTAGGCTAAACGCTCGTCAAATATACGCAATATTAAATCACAAAAATACGAAGTGACTAGAAGCCCTCTTCTGCGCTTACCATTTAACCACTGATATTCTAGCTAGATTTTTTAGTAAATTTTTTTAGTGAAAAACGTAGAGGTTGCAGACGATTGTATGCTATTAAATATCTTTTGATGTAATTTTTTTTTTGTGTTCTGTAACTGTTGTTTTCCCGAATAAATAAATAAATATATGGTGTGTACCCGTTGCGAGATGGCAAGTTTTAGTCCGAGTTTAGTCGGCGAGCTACCCGCACTTCGGCCGGCATCCCTGCAAATTTACGTTTGACATTTTCGATACTGTGAAGTGGCATTTCTGACTCTATTAAAATCAAACGCTGCTGTCAAAGTTATTTACTCTATGATATAAATGTAACATTATGTCTATCTCACTTGGACTATTTTTAATGTATTTTATTTGCAATTGTTCAAATATTTGAAAAAGTAAAGAATATATACATAAAGACAAACTATTATACTTCTTTGTATATAACCGTGACAACTTATGCCTAATTACATCACACTGGAATTAGATAAGTACTAAGATATTAAATTAAATTTTATGGTGTAAACACGGTGTAAAGGGCAATTTATGATGTGCATGAAATGCTTATGGTTACTAACGTATTTAATTTGATAAGGCTTAATATCGTATTCATGTAAAAAGCTTTTCAAATTACAACATTATATGTGAGAAGTTTTTTAAACATTAAAATAGGTATAGTAAGCTATCCTTAAAAGATTTATAATGTGGAATTGTCATCGCGGACTTTCTTTGGACCTATAAAAGTGGAACAATTCTCCATATATTATTTTGTTACATCTCAAAGGGATTAGACAGCGTTTTCAATGAAAGCTTCCAGTCGGCTTGTTTTTTTCCGACATCTTCCGCAATCATCGTCACAGTTCAAAACATTAATGAATTATACATATAAACCTCCCTCTTGAATCGCTCCTTCCATTAGTGTCAACCACAAGAAAATCCGTTCAGTACTTTTTGAGTTTATCGCGTTCAGACAAGCAGGCAGAGGCGGCGAGGTACTTTATTTTATAATGTGTGGTGATTTATATAAAAATCTGCATGCATTATAACTTTTTAGGGTTCTTTACATCAGAGGTTAAAAATGAACCGTCATAGGATCATTCTGGTGTCTGTCTATCGTCCATCCTATTGTTTCCAGATCTACTGGACGAAAACGTTGAAATTCGGTATACATATAGAGATTTGTGACCCAATCACGTACGTAGGGCGTAAATAAACAAATTTTCATTTTAGAGAGTAATTTTGGGGGACAAATTAACAATTTAAAAAAAACCCTCGAGTGCATCTTGTCACATTCAAAATAACTAAAAGTGCTTTTATGAGAAATATATACATATACATATTTTTAAATTTTAAAATGCATAATTTAATAGATATTGAATAAAATATACGAAAATCAAAAATTGCTTTCATTATCTCCGAAACTGCTAACGCTAAAATAAATAGAATACAGATAATAGGGTCTCACTTACCTATATAGATTACAGAAAAGCACAAACGAAACCGTAAGTTGTTTTTACCAGTCATTTAACATATTAGCTTACTTTGCCCGGGTTTCACTAATACCTACCTTTAAAATCGTCTCTTTTCTTGTATTCATTTCTAAACAGCCAGTAATATCATAGCGGCTACTTCTTAATATAATAATAATAACGTATACATCCCAACAACGTCTAAGCCCCAAACTAAACATTAGCTTGTATTTTGGGTACCAAACGAAGACAACACATACATATAACAACGAAGACCAGGTACCAGTATCCATATTCATCATATAAATACTGACCGGACCTGGGATTCGAACCCGGACCTCCAGCTTCGAGGCAGGGTTGCCACCCACTAGGCTAAGCGGTCGTCAAATCCCATATTTTTTTCTTTTTCTCTTGGTCCGATTTCTACTTCTATTGTAGCGCCTTGCTCTTCCAAATCTTGTAGTTTCGCTTCCATTTCCTCTTCCGAATATTATTCAAGTGCTTGATTCCATGTCTCATTATGACATCGCTTTTGTTTCGACTAAGCTTTTACCGGTAGATACTTAATGAAGTAACCAAACGGACCCAATCGAAAACAATGTTAGTAAGACAAGAAATACGCCCACTTGCGCTCTTCTTCGTGTTTTCGTTCTTCTTCAATTTCTTATTCCGTTTTTCGTTTCGCTCGGATTTCGGAAATTGTTTAGTTTTCATATCATTGAAATTTTCGTCTGGGGTTACTGTTAACCTGTACTCTCTAAGCTATTAAGTACCTACTAAGTAAAATAACTTACGTTTTGTTAAATTAATAGCGGTAAGATTCTGAGACTAGTACGTAAAGATATACCTACTGCTTAGCGTTGCTCTTACGTACGAGCCGCATGACTATACCGCGGTATATATCTAAAGGAAAATTTCGTGATTTTTTCTGTGCGTGTAATTATTAATCATTTAGAATTTATAATCGAACGATTTATAAAAAAACGAACAAGTATAGTTTATGCAAACAATTGTTTAGGCTGTAATTTTAATTACATGTATTATGTGTGTTTTTTTTTATATTTTAAGTTCTGGTTTGGATGTCGTGATAGCCCAGAGCGCAACGAACCTATCTTAAATTTATAAGGCCCCATAGGGCCATGGTTCGAATCCGGGCGTGTACCAATGAGTTTTTCTGACTTAAGTACACAATATCACTGACACCGTGCTTCGGAGGGCACGTTAAGCAGTCGGTCCCGGACGCTCTCAATAGATAGCGGTCGTTACAGTTCCCAACCCGCAGTGGAGCAGCGTGGTGGACTTAAGCTCCAAGCCCCCCTCCTCATCCCTGGGGGAGGCCTAAGCCCCTGCAGTGGGGTAAAAATGGGCCGATGATGATGATGATGATGAAGTTCTGGTTTTGATGGTTTACGCCTGTCGGCATAGGTATGTCAGAGTACACATACGATAAATTGAAAATTGTCAAAATTTATTTCTTTTGTACATAACTTCACAACAAAATTCGCGAACACAACGAATTGACGAAATTTCGCAGTAGCAAAAGGGAGGGCCAGTGTTTGGAAAAACATATAGCATAACAATCTGAACTATTTCACTATTCTCATTTGGAGTAACTTAATAAAGCCGTAAACGAAACACTGCGTAAATATTTGCACTTGAACTTACGCTTCAAGTTTTTTTTTTTTTTTTAACTCAATTACATAATTAATTTACACCATTGTGACATTTCCTTATTAGTTTATTATTAATGAGATATTACAGTATTAAAAATAAAACCGTTCATAGCAAAATACTTCAATTAATTTTAAGTGACCGGTTGGCCTATTGGCTGGACGCTTGTACCTTACTCTATTAGTACGTACGAAAAAAACGGTGAAGGAATATTCGAGTAAAATTGATACACATCTGATACATCTTTAAAAAAAAATAGCCTACTCAAAGCGTGTAGTCGACCAGGGCTGTGTAAATAAAATCACCTTAAAAATATTTGTGATAGGCTAACTCCCCTATAATGAAAATAAAAGAGCCGATAACTAGATATAATAATATAAATTACGCTCAAATATTAATATTGAGTAATTCTTTAGTTCCGCGTGTTTAAATAATACAATTAATGAGTGAAATGCGGATAAAGATGATTTTTCTACAACATTTAAGTATTGTACAAATACAGTATTGCATGGTCTGCAATAAGGTACAATATAATGAGTTAATTCAATAATCTTTTCGAATGATGTTATAAGCTTATATTTGAGTTAGGCAACTCTTATTATAATTATATAATTTCAGACATTTATTTCTAAATAGTTTATCTTGAATAGCTTTAATGAACACTTGTATTCTTAGAATTATTCTACTATGGCTGTGACAGTTTGAATATACCTATTTCGTATGTAAGACTTTAAAGATCGACCGGCTTGGGTGATTACCACCGTGCTCCAGCACGACAAAGTGTAATTTAGTAAAGAAATGTTTACAAACTCCATATTGGATCGAAAGGTTAGTTCAAATATAACACTTTATGACTGATACAAACACGATTCCGTCTTATATGAAAACTCTTCTCGAATAAGAGTGCCTACTCATTCTTAGAAGGATGAGATTAATATTTTAAGCGTAAAATACAACTTTTAGGGGATAGGTATCGAGATCGGAATCAGGACCGGCGGCGCCAGTGTAGGAGGAGCCGCAGGCAAAAAATGTCCTACCAATATTATAAACGCGAAAATTTGTATGTGTGGATGTTTGTGGCTCTTTCACGCAAAAACTACTAAATGAATACAAACACAATTCAGCCTTATGTGAAAACTCTTCCCGAATAGGAGTGCCTACTCATTCTCAGAAGGATGAGATTAATATTTTAAGCGTAAAATATAACTTTTAGATGATAGGTATCGAGATCGGAATCAGGACCGGCGGCGCCAGTGTAGGAGGAGCCACAGGCAACAGATATCCTACCAATATTATAAACGCGAAAATTTGTATGTATGGATGTTTGTTGCTCTTTCACGCAAAAACTACTAAATGGATACAAACACGATTCAGCCTTATGTGAAAACTCTTCCCGAATAGGAGTGCCTACTCATTCTTAGAAGGATGAAATTAATATTTTAAGCATAAAATACAACTTCTAGGTGTATTTCATCCCTCGACGTAAAATATACAGTAAATTTATTTTTGTAGTCACTATATAACGAAAGCGAAACTATTTCAAGGCTAAATTTTGTGGTACATGAACTTCTTATTTATTAAATATGTAAATGTTACGAGCAGTGTAATTAATTGACGTTAAATAGAGGGAAACGGTTATATGTACATTTAAACTTGTTACCACATTCGTTATCGTCAAATATTGGTGTTAATTACGTACTAAAAATGAAATGATAATAATAATTTTTCAACGGAATCGAACGACTCAATAGAAATTATGTTTTAACTGAAACTTCAATTCGATTCAAATAAAACAAACCAATACATTCAATTTCAGTTCAGAAACTCATATAAGTATGCAGTCAAGGCGAACGAGGGAAATTGTCAGTCGCATAATAACGATGCACAGCATAACTCCCTGCTTCGCGTGGTTACGTCTATTACATGAAGAGTTTTCACTCATAAGCACATAGTTTGTTATGTAAGTACATGAGGATAATAAGTCGATAATAAGAACTGGAGTTATCGACAATTTTTTTGAGTTATAAACCGTATTTGAAAAATCGTTATTTACGGAAAGCTGTAACGCCACTTCTAGTGGACATACAGGACGTAGACATAAATGGATACACGGACAACTAGAGTTGTTTGTTCCAGCCACAGACCAGTCAACCTATAGACCACGCTTTAATAAACGTCAGTACGAAAACGAAATCGCCAAAAAGTGTCGTTCAAAATTGACAATTTAATGGCTTCCGACGTGCTTCCAACTGACCGCTCACAAGAGACGTAGTTATGTAGTGTCACTACATAGCCTTGGCGAATGCTACTCCCTGTCAAAGCGTGGTCTATAAGGTTGACTTGTCTGTGGTTCCAGCTAAGCTTGACAAGGCGGTTTTGTGCACCATGTAGACAACTCGGCGCGTGGCTAGCCGCTCGTAGAGTTCGTGTGTTTCGCTTTAACATTTCCTCCAAGTATTTGCTGCTTGGAGCTGCTCTCTGAATATTCCGTGTGTATTATTTACTAACTAAAGTGTAACTAATCGTATAATTGAATATATGTGTAATAACTTTTACCTGTTTGTAAAGGTCAAACGCTCCGAGCGTTTATTAATTTAGCAATGGTTAGTTAACGTGATCTATGTCTCTCGTAACATGTCTTCCGAGTGATTTTTGAACTGGTTCAAGTGTCCGCTGTAGGTCTGTCACGGACCTCTGACTTCTAAATAGTTAATTGTAGTAACGTATCAAGTTGGCGTTTTGCTCTACATAGTTCTCGGGTCATTTTTCAAATTACTAAAAACTGCACTCATCTAGTGCTCGTCTAGAAATCTTTTTTTATTTTTTGTTTTGACAAGTGATACGATGCATAAAAAAAATAAGGTTTCATTAATTAATTAATTCATTCAAAGGTAATTGTGTAAGATTTTATAATAAACTTCTAAGCAATATAATAGACTTCTCAATAAATAAATTCAAGAATTAAATAAAAACGACAACTTATGTCTACAGCTTATTACAATTTAAAACAGCAAAAAAATGATAATGCTTGGAATTAAATTGCTCTAATCCACTTAGTTTTTAAGACAATGGTTTAAAATAAATTAAAATAAATATAAGCCACTCATAAGTGTCTTGAAGTGTTCTTCTTTGAGTCGTCGCATACGAACCTGCTTAGACTTAAGGTTTAAGACGATTAAAAGTGACAGCTATGATAATATATAGATTTTCATTTTTTTTTTTGACAGATAAAATTTGTGCATGATTTCCTGCACTTTCTCCCATACTATATTATAAAAACCAGTAGGTCTCTAAATAAAAATCTCTCTGTGAATAAGATATATTAACGAGTAGAGTTCTATTCATGTTACATCTAAGGGCAAGAATCAACCATTTAACACATTGAGAGTCAAATCAAAGATCGTGGTATAGAATTACACCAAAAAAATTTTTTTAAACTTGTTTCAAAAAATGTGATTTACATGGATGTTTCGTGATGCAATTGTCACGTCTAAAATTCATTATTTAAAGCGCGATCGATAACAAAAGTTAATTCCATTATAACCTTTTCCGCTCCGAAATGTTTTCAAATAAAGGCGTGACCACGCATCAGAACAAGTACCCAACAAAGGTCGGTGTTTGGTTGCGTCATTCGCATTGTCGCATTAAGATCGATTTCCGAAAGTAGAGTACCGATTTGCATTACGTTGCGTCAACAGATGTCGACACGTCCAAGATATATAGATAGAGGCATTAATGTACTATAAAATATAAATAAACAAAACAGGGAATTGAAATCGGAACCAAATCAATTAGGGGTTGAGATCCGAAACATAATCGGGAGCGTAATTGACATCGGGATCGGAATCAGGATCGGCGGCGCCAGGATTTGCACCAGAACCGAAAAGAATGTCTTCTAGATTCGTGTAGGAAGAGCAGCAGTCAAAAAATATCCTACCAATATTATAAACGCGAAAATTTTTATGTATGGATGTTTGTTGCTCTTTCACGCAAAAACTACTATATGGATTTTACTGAAACTTTACAATAATATAGCTTACATATTAGAATAACTTATAGGCTATAATTTATAAAGATACTAGCTTTCTGCCCGCGGCTTCTCTCGCGTGGACTACACAGTTATACACTGATTTTAAAAATTCTTTCACCTATAGGAAGCTACAGCGAGTACCATGGGCTGTATTTTATTTTCAAATTAACTTTTCGCCCGCAGTTCCGCTCGCGTGGACTAGGTACACAGTTTTACTGGGACCGCTATAATTTTTCGCGTGAATATAGTTTATATAAGCTGAAGAGTCACATAGGCTACATTTTATTTCGGAAAAAGGGGTCACGGTACAACTGTGTAGTCCACGCGAGCGGAGCCGCTGACGGAAAAAAACTAAAAAAATGTAAAATTTGTATGTTTGTTTCCGGGCTAATCTCCAGAATGGCTGAACCAATTTTGATGGGACTTTAAAAAAAAAAAACAAAAAAGGACTTTTTTGTGAATATAGAGGGTGGGTTAATAGGAGAGATGTAGGGAAAGGGGTCAGGAGGGCAGGGGAGAGTAAGTGACTGAAAGGGGGAAGGCATGGTGGTAAGGGAGGGAATGGGAAGTAGAACGTTTCTGTAGTCCACCCAGGCGGGGCCGGGTACGACCCCGGTACTATTATAATTTTCTATATAACAATATGTCAAATTACGAGCCTAAGGGATGTTTTTTAAACATGCATTACCTCAGAAATGGTAGGCCATAGAATAAGTCTAGATACCGTTAGTGTTTCGTACACACGGCATTTAAGTGCTAAAAATTCTAGTGATGTATTGTAAGATACCCTTGTAAGGGCAAAAGAGGAAAATAAAATTGTTAAAGAAGAGAACGGGAAAGAAGTGATAGATATTAAGGAATTGATAAACTATAATTATGAATAATAATAATAATGTATACATGACAACAACGTCTAGGCCCCAAACTAAGCATTAACGTGTTTTGGGTAACAAGCGAAGACACCACATACATATAACAACCAAGACCCGGTACTAATATCGATATTCATCATATAAATACTGAGCCGACCTGGGATTCGAACCCGGACCTCCAACTTCGTAGGCAGGGTCGCTACCTACTAGGCTAAACGGTCGTCCGAATCGAATAAACATACGATACGAAATTAAAGTCGAAATAATAAACAAACGAATCCACGTGGACGAAGTCGCGCCATAAGAAACTAAACAAAAATAGATCGTTAAATCCAAGTAAATCGGAATGCGTAGTTACGTAAACTGTCCAACAGCACTAACCGCAGGTTCCAAGTTAATGTTAGCCAGTCTGAGATACTTATTCGGAATTCACAAGTCACCAACCAGCTGTACAAGCCGGTGCACGGCAATGGAAAGTGTGCCAAGATATTGCGCGATGTACAACGATATTTAGTGTTTTGTTACAATTTAATATATATCTACATAGAAAAACTTGTATTACTTAGATAGACATAATCTGTTAGCAAGTGCATGTACATTATAGTTTTAAAACTTTTAATTTTAGTCCTGTGATTCAACAGCTTACGCAAGAACCCATCAATCTGCAGTCGCGAGTACATCAGTATTCGTATCATCTAAAACTTTATATCCAATTTGTAAAATACCTTTACATAATGTAACACACGATCTAGTAGAAAGTAGGTAATCTATCTGAACTGTAGATAAATAATATGTAGAAAAAAGCCGTTATAAGTCAATATATCATTCCATTATCAAAAATATGCAAATTCGGCACTTTAAATATATTTTTCCTCTGTCCTGTTCTAGTTCAAAAATAATTTGATTGACCTGTGCTTTTTGACTTTGTTCTAAATTATTTTAACACTCCATTATATTACAGTAAAAGTTCTTCACGCTTTGAGCTTTATAAATTTTTATAAAGTTGTGCGATGCAAGGACCTTGAATTGTAATGCATATATGTGTGAGGCTTGATATGTGGTTCGACCTCAAAAACTGGTTTTAATTATTCAACGAAGGTGGCTTGTAATTGTAACCACGGAGGTTATGTAGCTTTCAATCAAGTGCCTATCCTATTCAAGCACACTCAAAACGTAATATCAATTGATACCTACTCAGTACAGGCGTTTCCATCAAAAATACTTAACCAGACTGTGGGGGCTGTATAGTAAAACAAATGTTTCCGGAAACCTTGATTTTCCTACGAAAATTGCAATTATTCAGAAGTTTCAATTGTAGTAGTCATCGTGATCTAATAAAGTAAATATGCATTACATATTTTCGGAATATTATGTGCGATTTTTGTGCGAAAATCTTAATTTTTTTAAGATATTCCAGTGGTTTCGATGACAACAAATTTTCGCTAAATATCTGTAAACAAACTGTTGGTTACTTTTTTTTACCCCAATAAAGACTTACGTATAAAACTTATTTCGCAGATATGTATACTGTGCGCTGTCACAGTATATGCGCAATACGAGGGACCAGCGCCGCCAAGATTACAAATTCCAGGGGCAATACCTGTGGGGCCAAGACCGGGCAGCTTCCGCCAGGGGCGGGGGCAACTCGGCGCGGGGGCTGCAGGCGGCGTGCCCCGCTTACGTCGGCCAGGGCAGTCTCGGCCTTCGTTCAAATCTGTTGACGCTTCACCGCGCCCCAGTTTACAGTCACTTGACGAACCGGCAAAGCCCGTCACCGAGGAGCCTGAAGACGATCTACTGGAAATTAATACACCGATCGCTTTCGCACCAAACGCATATTCGACTCAGGAACCGCAAAACGACTACTACGAAATAACGACAACATCGCAACCGAAACCACCGATTGCTTTTAATCCTAGTTCCTTCCAACAATCGACGCCTAGCGTCCTGAAACCGGAGCCAATCAGACCTAGCCAATACAGACCCCTGTTGGCGCCGCAATCATTCGCTCCGTCGAGAAATGATGCTCCAGCTAAACAACCGGTGAGGTTACACCCGTTGTCCTCGCGACCGCAACGACCCTCATTCCGGCCCGAGCCAAGGCCGCAGTTGTTTGACGAGGACGATGCGCCTGTCCAGCCCGTACGGCAGTACACGCGACAACAGGAACCAGTCACTAGAGCACCTTACAAGAATGCTCCTGCCCAAAAAGTACTTCCTAACAGGGAGAAAAAACCAGTGGCACAAATCATCCGTAAATTCAGAGACGAAAACGAGGACGGGAGTATTACGTGGGGGTTCGAAAACGACGACGGCTCTTACAAGGAGGAGACGATCGGGGTGGACTGCATCACGCGCGGGAGATATGGGTATGTGGATCCAGACGGTCTCAAACGTGAGTACAGTTACGAAACGGGCATCGCGTGCGACAAAGCCAAGGAAGAGCAGGATGAGAATGGCTTTGTTGATTACCAACAGAATAAAGCTGTGCTACCCAACGGCGTGACCATCGATCTATCCCAGATGGGAAAAAAGTCCAAGAGGCCATTTAGGTCGGCTGGCAACCACTAGCTCAATCCTTTAGACTAATAATTTAAGTTTTAGCCATAAGAACAAATAAGATCATGTGTCCTCTGCGTGCCTTCAGAATAAAATTTTTGTTGATAAAACATCTGTTATTTTCTTTAGATAGGTATCTTTTTATTTAATTAAATATTGTGATTAACGTCAAGCACTGAATTGTTTTACTATCGTAAATATTGTTTTTTTTTTTATTATTATCAGCATGCAACAGCAGCTTATTTGTGATTTCATTGTTGTTGTTGACGTGAATATTATTAATTGCAACCAAAATGTATACCTATTCTATTATGAGCCAGTCGTACTTGGTTTGACTATTTTTACGTAAAGATATTTCTTAAAATATTAATAATAATATCCAGGACATCCCACACAGCGCCATCTAGTCCCAAACTAGGCAAAGCTTATATTATGGGTACCAGACAACTGATATACATACTTAAATATTCTTTTTTTTTAATACGTAGGTGCACATATTGCTTAATCTTAAAATATTGCTTCAATAATTATATTTCCAAAATGTGTACCTATACATTTTTCTTTCATACAAATATCCTTATAAAAATAAATGCAAAACTCCAGTAAAAATACTAAATCTATCAAGATGTAAAAATCTTACCAATATTATTGTGTACCTACAATCTCACCCGTGGGCCATTTGATGAAAATGATGCTTTTGGAAAAATTAAATAAAAACCTTTTTATCACTGACATGATTTTGTGTAAGTAATGCATTGTGATCCCTATCTAACTAGCTTGCACGCTGAGCATAATCTCATTTTGCGTCTGGCGCTGACGGTACTTCCCGTTTGTTAGTCCTAGACGCTGCGCCGTCTATATCTGGAAGAGCGGACACATCGCTTTGGTTAGGGCAATGAAATCATATTTTACTATTTATCCGCGTTATTTGTTCTATTTCAATAACAAAGTTGTGATTAGCAAGCGTAGTAATCCTGCCTTTATACGGTTAATCTCTAAATGAACGTATAATTCTAAGAATTTAATTGTTTACGGAGGCGCAGGAGTACCGCGAGAAAACATGCTTCGAATATTTCACATAAATTTCAACAATGTCTTCCATATTTATATCTACGATTATTAATTTCTTATTTTATCACCATGAGACTTATTAATTTAACAAGAATTTTAAAACATCATACTTATTCATTTTGTATTGCATTTGGGTTAACGTCTTCACCAAAAATAACTAATGGCACTTTCGTATATTAAAATATTTAATACCAAGATATTACAATTTTGCCAGTTTATTATTACAAATCTCATGTGATTGAAGCCTGAATAAATTTAAATTTCAATATCATACGGAACAAATTTTCTTATCTAACTTCTAAACAAAATTATTTTTAACATAAGGCATTTAAAATAAAACAAAAATCGTCACCCTAATTCGTTAAACTGCTAAGTCCATATTTGAGCAAAATTTACTTTTTATATCAGCCAAATAGTTCAAACTGATATCTACCATGGGGCGAAGGAATAACGACTATATCAGCTTAAAAAGCGAGAAATGCCATGCCGGAAAAACTGCTAACTTACCAACAGCCAATCTTCACAACGGAAATCTGCTATATCCTATTGGCGCTTTAGAGTTTAGCTTTAGAGCGCGCTCTTCGATGATCTACCGTCCACTGCCGTCAATTTCGAGCCATTAGCTGGTTTATGAGGTTTCAGGCCACGCTCCGCCAATCTTCTTTTAATAGTAGAATCGCTCACGGTCAACCCTCGAATCTCACAGAGCCGCTGCTGCAGTTGAATAGAGTTAAATCGGCGATTTCTTAGAGAAACTGACACAATATACCGCTTATTCCACTAGGATCTATCGACAAGGCTCCACCGGTGGATCCATGGATATTTTATTTCCTCTTCAATCCACCGATTTAGGGCAAAAAAATGGATCTATAGTAATTATACATTTCTTATTCCACTTTGATCCATCCGGCTTAGGGCAAAAAAGTGGATCTAAATTAAGCATACATTTCTTATTCCACTTAGATCCCCCGTTTTAGGACACAAAATGGATTTAAATTAATCATATATTTCTTATTCTCCCTCGCTCTACCACTAAAAGGTAGGTAACGCCCAACACAGATGAATGATCTTGACAAATAAAAAAACCAATAAAAATCGCAAAAACAAATGAATATCTGTAAAAAAAACAGGTGGCAAATGTTCGTTCACAACTACATTCGAAGAATTAGGAAGCTCAGGATCTTAAAAGTATGAAATTCCCTTCGTAATCAAGTAAAATCTTTTGGGGATTGATGAAAAAAATTTCTGTAGATCCACCGGTGGATCCAAGAGAAAAAATAATATCCATAGATCCACCGGTGAATTGAAGATGAAAAAAATCATCCACGGGTGGAGCCCCGTCGGTGGATCCTAATGGAATGAGCGCAATATACTGGTCATCTCATTCAGACGAGACTCGATGTCTACCAGATCCTGGGCGGCGAGTAAACATACCAGTCTCCCAGTAACGCTGATACCCTCTGTTGATTGCAGAGAGGCTAAGATGCAATTGTGCAGCCACAATACGTTGACTAAGATCTGAATTCAGCAACGCCACAATTTGGGCGGCTTCTGTGGGCGATGCATCAATATTTGTTAGGAAAAAAATCTTTTTGGTAGGATATTACAGAGCTTTGTTTACAAACAATATTAAAAAACATTCTTGGAAAAGAAATGTGAGTAAATGCAGAAGTTCCGACGGAATACACTTTGAAAATTATCTCCACATTGAGTTCCAGTCATTCATTTATTGAATGAAAATTCGAAAATTAATATTCAAATTTGCAATTGTGGTACACCATTGTGTAGACCAAACTGCCAGGTATTTATTGGAGTATTTTTTTTATGATATCAAACTTCTTTCTTTATTAAATGCCGCCTTATTAGCACTTGCAGTAGTGTTTCGATTTTTTTGATGAGAAGTGTATTAATTGTGATACATTTAACGGCAAAAAAATAAACATTTGTCATTAATAATAATAAAATATTAAACTACTTACAAATACAAACATCTGCGACTGTAATAATGTGTGTTGATTACTATTACAGTTTGTTTATTTAAAAAATCGGTTTTAGATATAACAAAGAAAACAGATTGTTGAATTTTTGATAAGCAATAAATACACATTTTATGACTAATTGAACTAATTACATTTTTATATACTTTATTTATTTATTCAGATCCCATAATCAAATTAAGTCCAAAAAATGCTAAATCCTAAACCAAATTGAAACTTCACCCTGAAAAGCTGTAAAATAATTGTTTTTCTGAATTTTCTTCAATGTGTAAAAGATAAGCTGCTGGTTATACTTTTAAAATATCAAGGAAAGTTATAAAAACCAACAGGCTTTTCAAAATTTTGATGGCTAAATCAACAAAGATATTAATCAGTTTTTCTTCATCCTGTAAACTATGCCAAAATGGATTTAGAAGGTTAACGAATTAGGCCGACGAAATGTTATTAAGCAAGTCAACTAAAAATATGACACATTTTGTCACACTAAGTGAAGCATTGCATCAGAAGGGTCAACAAAACAAAATTGTATGAAATTAATTGGTTATACTTAATTAAATTTATTGTGTTTGCAACATTTGTTAATCAAATTACTTAAAACACTTCTACTATATATGTTTTATTTAAAAATATCCTATTTTCATTTAAAAATAAATCTAATTTCTGAAATTGGAGCAAAAATTTAAAGATTTATTAAAAATACAGTTCAAGAAAATTTAAGAGAAAATATATTGTTTGCAATATAAAGATATATTTGAGTCATAATCAAAATGTTTAATATAACCATGAAGAGCCCTGAAAGCGTAAAAACTCCACTTTAATATTTTTAACACTACTTCGGAACATTTCAAATTAAATTATTATATACTTTTTTTCCACTCATTTCCACTTCTGATTCATCACTTGAATTTTCTAAATATACAGAATTACTGCCACCTTCACCAGTGTTTATTTTATACCTGCAATTGTTCCATATTATCATACATTTTCTCAGTACTGTTCTTCCATTTGATTCCAGACTTCAACCATAACAATATAAATGTAAACAAAAGGTTTAAACAATATTCTTATTAATACAAAAATTACATTGATAGCTTAATAAAAATGTAATAAAATGCATTACAATTTTAGTCGTTACAATCTACCAATCTGCACCGGAGCAACGTGGTGGATTAAGGTCCACGCACCATCATGCTAAGGGAAAGCCTAAGCCTCTGCAGTGGGGAATAATGGGATAGGTACTTCTAGAAATATATCAAAAATATTTTTGAACATAAAATCCAGTAGATTTTCAAACTGATGTATTCGAAAGAAAGTTACATTAAGTATGAATATATCAGTTTTAAAATCTACTGGATTTTATGTTCCTATCCCGAACATAAATTGGCGACCGTGACAGGACATGAACCTGCAATCTTCGGATCCGAAACTTCATATAAGTATTATACCGGAAGTTAAATTACTAAAATTATGTGATAACTAATCAAAGTAAAATGGGTAATTTTAGTAGATAATTATGAAATATTTTATTTTATGTTATTTGCTACAATACACTTATTCTTTGTTAGGTATATACTATAGGTGGGTAGTATATTGTATGCCTAATAAATGTTTAATTTACTAAACTGCCACAAATGTTTATGTCTACTTAAAACGCAATCTTGAAAGTACCTTGTCACACTAAATAAAACATTAAGTGAGAAGGGTCAAACATGACTTGGAAAAGTGGAAATTATTTGTAACCATTATTAAATTTTGTGTTTATTGGTATCAATTGGGTGTAAGCAGCGTCAGGTTCTTCAAAGTTTGTACGAATGCCGATCTTATTCGTATTTGACTCGCATAATAGAATCAAACAATATACATGTAATTAGGTTTAATTTTTTTAAATTGAACGCACATAAGAAGTACCTACACTTGCATATTAAGTATAAAATTGCTAGTCATTACGTTCCATAAAGTTAATAGTTATAATTAAATGTGTAACTTAAAAATATTACATTAATAAGAGCGATTATTGTTATAAGGTTGAGGACGTCTCATAGGAGGAGGCATTCTGTTTGGAGGTGTAATAGATATATCTAAATAATTCCCAATTTGGAACTTAACTTGAGCTAAGGTTTTATTATCATCTCCACCTCTTTGACCAGAACATGTAACACCAATTTCTCGCATTCGATAAGTAGGTGATCTCATATCTGGATAGACAATAGCAAAATCAAAATATGTTCCCTTGCGTCTTGTCTCTGGATTAACTTCTTTAACGAGAGATGTAAGTTCTCTGAGTGTAGCATCCATCCATGTGTATATTTGGAGTTCATTCTGTGGCACACCACCTCTACCATAGTCGGCTGGCGAGTTATGTCTGCCCGTCGAGCAAAAAACACGAAGTAACAGCGGACATGTCTATAATAAATGAAAAAAATTATAGTACTTAGATTTGTAGAGCGATCAGTGTATGTTTGTATTGTTTGTTTGTAGCCGGTTTGTTTATAGTTACCTTTTCTCGATCCACTGGTTTTTCTGCAGGTTTAACTTCTTCGACGACCATTGACTCGAGTCCAGCCATTTTCATTATACAAGAAATAGACGCAATGGTAATTTATAGACAACTTAATAATTTAAACAGAACAAATATTTTAACAATTTCTTTGATATTACACAATATTACACATTACAATGCTTCACAGGCAGAACCAGGCAGGGCAGCCACCCACAGACTCCAGACTCCACAGACTATCAGACACACAGACACGCCGTCAGATGGTAACAGGTAACAGAACACAACAGACACAGAAAAAACAGACTCTGAGCCAGACCACAGAATAATCATTACAGCTTCAGCACTTCATCACTCACTTCATTAAGTACTATAATTGATTGAAATTTACATTGCACCATTTGCACCCGGTTTAATACTGGAAGCGATCACCGCCTAGTCAGAGGCACTCTGAATATCAACTACAGGCTTGAAAGGGCCCGTCTGATGAAGTTCAAGCTCCGACCGACACCGTCCCAAGCCGACACAGGCTCCGAGGCTTTCCAACTGGAGTTGAGAAACCGATTCGATGCGCTGGAAACCATGGCGAATGTTGACGACATGGCGGACAATCTGATCAATGTTGTCAGAGAAGTGGGCAGCAAACATTTTAGATCCAGGTGCAAAGGCAAGGAGTCTAAACTCTCCAGCGAGACACTGGATCTCATGCGAGAGAGACGTGAGAAGTCGCTACGTGGAGTATCGTCAGATTTGGCTCTGAACAGGAAAATCAAGAGGCTGATACGACGGAACCTCCACCTCTTCAATACAAAACGTATCGAAGAGGCAATCCAGCGGAACAAAGGTTTGGAAATGTTCGTACAGCAGCTTGTTAGAAGCCAACTGACGAAGCTCAGGACTAGCGACAACAGAATCGTCTCCTCTAAACCAGAGATTCTCGCTGAGATTGAGACGTTTTATAAAAAACTCTATGCCGTACATGCACCTCCCCCTGCAGCCCGCGACAACAGTGATCGAAGAGCTCCGCTCACCCGACACTACACAAATGACATTCCCGACGTCAGCCTGGGCGAGGTAAGATTAGCTCTCAGGCAGCTAAAAAATGGCAAAGCACCCGGCGCCGATGGCATCACGACAGAGCTTCTGAAAGCAGGCGGGACGCCAGTCCTGAAAAAGCTTCAGAAGCTATTCAACACTGTCATACATAGTAGTGTTGCGCCGAGTGCTTGGAGTGAGAGTACGGTCATCCTATTCTTCAAAAAAGGAGACAAAACGCTTCTTAAGAATTATAGACCGATCTCACTCCTCAGCCACGTGTACAAGCTGTTTTCGAGAGTCGTCACGAATCGCCTCGCCCAAAGATTTGACGAATTTCAGCCCCCTGAGCAGGCCGGGTTTCGAAAAGGCTACAGCACCGTAGACCACATACATACGCTGAGGCAGATTATACAGAAAACAGAAGAGTATAATCAACCTCTGTGCCTAGCCTTTGTGGACTACGAGAAAGCCTTCGACTCCGTCGAGACTTGGGCTGTTCTGGAATCCTTGCAGCGATGCCGAATTGACTGTCGTTACATTGAGGTGTTGAGGTGTCTATACGAAGCCGCGACAATGACTGTCCAGGTCCAGGACCAGCGAACGGAACCTATCCAATTGCGAAGAGGAGTACGACAGGGGGATGTTATATCCCCTAAACTGTTCACCAACGCATTGGAAGATGTTTTCAAGACGCTGGACTGGAAACATTGTGGCATTAATGTCAACGGCGAATACATCTCTCACCTCCGTTTTGCTGACGACATAGTCATCATGGCAGAGTCGCTGGAGGAGCTCAGCGGAATGGTTAACGGCCTCAATGTCGCCTCTCGGCGGGTGGGGCTCGGGATGAACTTGGACAAGACGAAAGTCATGTTCAACGAACATATTCTCCCGAGACCGGTAACCGTAGAGGGTGCGACTCTAGAAGTTGTGCAAGACTATGTCTATTTAGGACAGACTGTCCAGTTAGGCAAACACAACTTCAACAAAGAGGCCGACCGAAGAATTCAGCTGGGCTGGGCTGCTTTCGGGAAGCTTCGTCATCTGTTCTCGTCGCCACTACCACAATGTCTGAAGACCAAGGTCTTCAACCAATGCGTCCTACCTACAATGACGTACGGTGCCGAAACGTGGACTCTCACGGCAGGACTGATCCATAAATTCAAAGTCGCTCAGCGTGCTATGGAGCGGGCTATGCTCGGTGTTTCTTTGATGGATAAAATCAGAAACACTGAAATCCGTCAAAGAACTAAAGTTATCGACATAGCCGAAGCGATCAGCAAGCGGAAGTGGCAATGGGCCGGTCATATTTGCCGTAGAACGGATAACCGATGGGGTAGACGAGTTCTCGAATGGAGGCCACGTACCGGAAAGCGAAGCGTTGGACGCCCCGCGGCCAGGTGGACAGATGACCTGAAGCACCATACCGGGGGTAGTTGGATGCGAAAGGCGGAGGACCGTGTGTGGTGGCGAGCCTTGGGAGAGGCCTATATCCTGCAGTGGAGAGACACGGGCTGATGATGATGATGATGATGATGATGATTTGCACCCGGCTCTCTTAAATTGGCGGTTAAAAAATGTTTTTATTTTTATACCTATTCGTTTGTTCGTCGTTTGTTCTTGATTGTTCGATCAAATTCACTGTTTATTTGTTCTTAAATTTTTTATAAACAATATTCAAAAATTCTTTCTCAAATTATTACACGAAAGAAATTTTTTTAAATATATTTTTTTCTAATTCGTTTGTCCGCCGTTGTTTTTGACTGTTCGTTCAAATTCATTGTTTGTTTGTTTTTCAATTTTTCATGAACATTATTTAAAAAATTCTCTCTTAGGTAATTGACGTTCCATTTTTTAATTTTTTTCTTTGCTAATTCGTTTGTTTTTGATTGTTCGATCAAATTCATTGTTTGCTCGTTTTTTAATTTTTTTTTTTAATACTTTAAAATTTTAGACAATACTTAAAAATTTCAAAATTTTCGCTATCAAATGTGAATCAAAAAAACGAAAACCAAAGTGGCTGAATTTGATACAGAATTAAAAATAGTTGCACGGTAATGAATACCTAACGAAAGCTTTAAAACTTACGAAACATTTTTATCTAAAATTGCGTCATTGTTAAATTTCCTAAGAAAGTCAAATTTCACTACGCGAGGAATCCTAAATAAAAAAAAAATGTGTAAGCAGCATGTTAACGACACTCTCCCTTTCAATATGCTTTGCTTGGTGTTAACATAAAAACTGACCAAATATTCGGTCGCATTATTCAGTAATCGTCGTTCAAGGATGCTTAGTTGTAACCAAAAAAATAATAATACGTTAAGCTAAGAGGCTGAATCTACGAAGTGGCTATTTCAATTTCACTCAATCCAACTCAACTGTCAATCAACGATAAAGCTGGAGAATCCATCACCTACCACTGATAATATTAGTAGAACAGACGGCACGTAAGGCCGTAAGAAAACGAAGAAGACACGAACAAAATCCGTGCGCGTGGCACTATCTCCTTGTTTCTACGTCCATATTGATTATTCTAGCAAGTATAATACACTGTATTATACATGTCTCATACATGTTATACTTGGTTCATTTTCACTAGAATACGTAAAATTGCAAGTATTATACAAGTACTTAGTAGGTATTATATATGTCGTGACATTATTTGTAGTTAAAACAAATATGGTGGCGACAGTAAAAAATAATTTAAGTACAAAATTTAGTTTTGGATGGTTTTAGTGTTGTTTTGTTTAATTATCGACGATTAAGTTATGCCACTATCTTTTTTCTTCGCAGTTGATTGATTTTTACGCGTTTTAACACCCACGACCGCTTTTTTGAATTGTTTTTTAAATCACGTTTTTGGCACGCGGTCGCGATGAGCATAAGCGAGAGACTGAATGAGTTGTTGCCGGTCGACAATAACGCTTGGCGCAAACATTTGGTTCGCGGCGTCGATTCTACTAGTATATATATATACTTCAGTGTCACTTATAAATATTTCATCCACCATTACCCCGGCACCACACGTTACGTTGGCCACATCTTTGGTGACCAACTTGGCTGGTTGCCTTGATTGGTGAAGTATACGCACGTTGGCTCTTATATTAGTAATGTCCCGTCAGAGCCAATGGGAAGATGTTCGATACAGAAATTGAATTTGTTATAAGCGCTTTCTAAAAATAAAAGTGTTTAAAATTTTTTTTTCTGAAAGTTTTAAAAATTCAATGACTTTTTCATTTGTCCATGTGGATGGCAAGGGTGCAGATGAGAATAACATTTGACAATACTGGACATATGCACTTAATGCGTGTTGCAACACTACTATACGTACTGAGCGAATCGTCAACGTGTGAACGGTTCACCAACGTTGGCGCGCGATAACGCGCATAACGTGACAGTAGCCTTTTTTTGGGCCCTTCTCTTCTCTTGTGATTCTCTCACATCACAGACACAGGCATGGGCTCACGTTTACTCAAAGTTAACTTGTTGTAAGGTCGCCAAATGTTAAAGACGAATATAATATCGTCATATGATTGGTTAATCCTAGGGTAAATCGACTCATTTTTAAGACGCTACTTAAAAGCCAATGAGTGGGTGGGAGTCTCGGTTCGACGTCGATAATTGGGCACGAGTCAAAGTCGAACCAACACACTCCTCTCGTACGTCTGACTTCATCTCTAGAAAACGATGAGAATTTTTATTGTTACCTAGGTACATAAATGTTACCTTTATAAAATAAATTCGTAAGAGCGCTACAGCGGCAACTGTTTCAGTTTCCATTTTTAAACCGTTTGTACGACTAAAGGAATAAATTTCGACTTTGTCGGCATGAATTCTTGCCGAGTGTGAGATGAAAATTCGGACTGTCCAGGCAAAGAGTCTCACGACTCGTGGTTACGACGGATCTCTCGTCGATTGATATGGGTTAACCGACAAGATTGTTCTGTGGACATAAGTATTCTTAGTTGACTGACATGATAGGCACAGAATGCACAGAATCTCAGAATGTTGTTCTGTGGCTGACGTTGACAGGTGTCTCGGTTGTTGATCGATTATTTTCGTATGAAAATAAAATCTCAAAAATTGTGCTGACAGATATTGCGTTTAAACCGGTAATTTTTTATGTAAAAAGTTATTGTTGTTCATATTATAGTACACATACTAAAAATATTGCAATATGGCTCATAAAGACGATGACTCTTTCCAAGATGAGGAAGTTTTCATCAATCCAGAGGATGGAATGCCAAACATACATCCGAATATTCTAAACCAAGAAAACGATACGCAGAATGAGGTAAACGACTTTGACGATCTGCCCAAATCGGTCATCGTTACTAACATTCGGAATAACATATTCGCCGATGAAAAACTTAAACAGGAAATGGAGGGTCTATTCAAAACATTTTCTGAAAAAGCTACGTTTCAATGGTTGCGCAGTTTCAAACGTTTACGCGTAAACTACGATAGCCCCATTGCGGCGGCCAACGCTCGCATACAGTTACATCAATACCAATTCTATGATAACTGCATAAATTGTTACTTTGCCCAACCTGTGACGCCCGTTTCCTTTAAAAATCTTCGCCCACCCGCACCGGTCAAGCAGTTTCTTATCTCTCCTCCATCTAGTCCCCCAATAGGATGGGAGCCTCGTGAGGAATGTGAACCGTTAGTAAATCACGACCTATTGGCGGCGTTGGCGAACTTATCTCCGGGTGAAAGCCACGAACTGCATGCACCGACACCCACACAGCCGGCCATTATAGTGCACACGGCTGTCGCTCCCGAAACATCTGGGCCAGACCACATAGGACGTCCTATACCACACACAAGATGCCCTGATCATTGATTGCCTTTATGAAACAGCTAGTGATTTTGTAAAATAATACATAAGTAGAAATATGGATGCTTTGTTGTTGTTCACAAGTCAATTGATCCTGACCTGTGATGCCAAAGATGTTTGATGGTACCACAAACTCGTATTAAACTCATACTCAATACTGATGGAATGTGAGTTACACTATGTACTTATAGTGATATACCTCAGTATTTGAGTTTTGCTATTTGGCATTTTTATTTTGAGGTAGCTCTTATTACTTAGTTGTATTATTAAATTGGTGCTATTTTATGTAATTGCATCCGAAGATACTCTTATCATTTTTATTTTTTCAAATGTATACTTTTAATTTACTACAATAAATCAAATTAGGGGCTGTTCGTAGTATCCATATATTACGTCATTTGAAATTAAGGTGGAAGGGTCTGGTCTGTGGATGATAGTAACATGATGCAGTAAGGCATAGTTCTAGCCAAAATTGATGTCAACCTTGCAAATGCGGAATGACTCCAAAATATTTAAAATATTACATAACATTTATTGAGCTCATAAATTAATATACCTATAAAGTACCTATGTAATAGTTAGCAGTCTAAGTAAAGATGCATGTTTATCTTAATTTTAGCTTTGATATTATGCATTAATATTGGTGATTGATTATAAGATTGGTGTCGTGATAGCCCAGAGTGCAACGAACCTGTCTCAAATTTATAAGGCCATAGGGCCATGGTTCGAATCCGGGCATGTACCAATGAGTTTTTCTAACTTAAGTACATTAACTACCACTGGGTCTGTGCCTCGGAAAGCAAGTTAAGCAGTTGGTCCCGGACGCTGTCAATAGATGGCGGTCGTTACAATCCCCAACCCGCAGTGGAGTAGCGTGGTATATTTAAGCTTCAAACTCCCTCCTTACCCTGGGGGAGGCCTAAGCCCTTGCAATGGGGTAACATGGGCTGATGATGATTAATATTGGGTTGGGGAAATAGTTTCTTCGCTTTTTATATGAAAACAAGACATTTTTTTCAAAGTTTATTTACATTCAGTTACAATATATATGTCATTTTGTTTGATGACTGTCTGCCATTTTGTAGGTAGTCACATGATCCCGTTGCTTTAGAAATTTTAGGACTTGTAGTGAAAAAAACGTCACACGTAGTTTTGGTAGTCCATTTTAACTTGATGTTAACCTGATATTGTCTAAAGAATTCTAAAGAGACCAAAACAGGTGGAAAGCTGAAGGTGCAAGGTCAGGGCTATATGGCAAATGCATTAACACCTCCCAGCCAAACTATCTTTATTTTTCTAAGTGACTAAAGATGTGTGAAGTCTAGCGTTATGGTGATAAAAGACATTTCTCTTTCTATGGATTAATTCCGGCCGCTTTCTTTCAATTTATTGCTTTAATCTCATCAGTCGTTTACAGTAGAGATCCGAATCGATGGTTCTGCGCGGCGGTAAAAGCTCATGATGAACAATACCCTTCCAATCCCACCATAGACACAGCATCAACTTGGACCGGCCCTTGGACCATGACCTTTTTCGCACGACCCTTTTCGCACGTTCTTATCGTACTTTTCATCACCAGTTTTTACTCTCTTCAAAAACAGTTCGATTTGATTACGTCTTAATAAAGAATCGCAAATGAGTACACGGTTCATTAGGTTTCTTTCAGTGAGCTCATGTGGCAGCCAAATATCGAGCTTTTCGTTTACCCAGCTTTTTTCAAATGGATCAAAACTGTTTTGTGGACAATTCCCAGATCTTCAGAAAATGTTTAAACAACTTTGTGCTACTCTTACTGACACCACATCAGCGCCATAAATGTCACAATTTTTTTTCACAGCTTATGTTGCATTTTTTCCTTTTTTTATAGTAAAATTTTAAAATGTATCAAATTTCTTCATTAGATTCACTCATTTTGACAGAGAGAAAAACAAAAACTGATGGGAAACAATATTTTACTAAAGTGTTTTTTTTTATGTAACCTTTTTAATGGTATCAAAACCAGCCAGATACAGCTTCAACTTAATATAAAATATATAACTCTAATATATAACTATAAAATATATAATATATAACTATAAATATATAACCTCAACTTAATATAAAATGGCGTTTTGAGGCAAATATGAAGAGAAATATTGATTTTAATGATTTAAAAACTAAATACTTTCGTTATTTGTTGATTTCAGGTTTTATATGCAAGTATTTATTATCTTGCACTGACTTTTTCATTTCAATCTATTTATTATCAAGGTGACAATTTTTAAAATATTTTAAGGTACTATGCTGATTTTTAGCAATCTACATACAAATGAAAGCATTTCTCATACTTTTGTACATTTGGTAGTTTTGTACATTTTGTTACCTTAAGATATTTTCATATATCTTAAATGGAACGAGGAAAATTATATAAAAAATATTTATTTTGTGATAAGCAATAAGGTAAATGGAAATGGCGGGGGGGGGGGGGGGTCGAAGACCGACAAAAATCGATGAATTAATATATGGACAGCCCCTTAGTATGATTTTGTTTTTAAGTTTTTCAAGTAATGATTTTGTACATATCACAAACCTTGTGCACGATCTATTTGTTCAACTTTGCTCAAGATACTGATAACATGTGTAACTTTCGAATATTTTTTCACTATAAAATATATCAATTTGTTATAACTACTCAAATAGATAGTGTATTAAAGTATAATAGAAAATTGTTCTCTCATTCATTCCAACTGAATGGATTATGAATACACACAGTTCAGATAATCTATTTCATCTTTCAATAGTAATTTATTATTTAAATATTAAGAATTTTGTAATCACTGTTAATGTTGTGAGATTGTCTCTCTGTAATATCATAATGTTGTTTTATCACTAAATATCATTTCGAACACACACATCACAATTTGTTGACATAAATTATGAGTATCATTAATAAAGTAGATAAAATTATGTGATATAATAATAACTGAACAATTTTGAAATATACCTATATATTGGCAACTTGTAAATAATAGATTATTTTTGCAATATAAATTTTATCATTTTTGATAGATTAAAAGGTCCATAGTATAGACGAGTTAGACACGTTTGATCAAACGACGTTTGTTATATTATGCTGTTTGTCTATGAATTGATATTTTTTTGATATTTTAGTCGAAATGGCTTAATTGAAGTAGAACTGTAGTGTAGAAACGAGATTAACATCTTTTTTCTTTAACAACAAAATATGTTTTAAGCATAAAACTAATATCTGTTATAGTGTATTGAATAATTTATTAATTATTTACTTCTGCGGTTACCATTACTTAAGCAATTTTTTTTCTCACGTTATCAGTAGGTACCTATGTACTGATAATGTGAAAATTGATACAGTCCCAAAAAATTTAAAATGTTGAAAATTAATAAGTCCAAACCTTTTATGAAATTCTTGTTATGACAGGCATTTGTTTCTAAGTCTAGTTAAAAATACAGGGTTAATTCTTTTTAAATATAAATATGAAGGGAGTGGTACGTTTCCGTATTTTAATCATTCTCATCTCAGTGTAATTTCTGTGTTTCATAAAGCCATTTACGGGCAAGCCGTATGAAGTTTAGGCACTAATGAAGATTATTCTTATCCTATTATTTAATTAGATATTATAACAGGGTTATTTTGGATATCGCTTGCCTGTATATGGTAATATTTCAGTCAAGTTTGTTAACCACTGAATGTCGAACATTGATGTATTTTATGGACTCTTGATGTCTTTAACTCACTGTGATTTAAAATATTGTTTGATGTAAATATTAAATTATATTGTGTTTTAAAACTTCATTTTTAATTAACTCCTTGCACTTTATATCCTCAGTGCTCGTAAGTTCTGATTGCTTTTAACCTTTCAAAAAATATCTTTTTGTTGTTCCCTATGAAGTTAACATACAAATATATATTTTATATAATTGAAATCAAACATAATCTATTTCATTTTATGTCAAACTAAAAAAAGTTAGTATAAGTATTGCTAATGAAAATCGTAGATTGTGAATGATTAATTTTGTACTTGTGCTGATCGCTGAAAATCTTCGTCAAAAAGTTGAAAGACTGCTTCAGGGTGTAGGCTAGGTCTTCACTAATTTTTTTTTATGTTCTAGTCAGTAATACTGGGTGTTCAGCTGAACATAGTCCAAACTTATAGAGCATGTAGAGCTTACCGAACTTGAGCAGACGGTGTAAACTAACAGTTAACGTGAAAAACATGTTTACACTTGAGCTCTGGTAAGTCAAACACCTCGTAGGTACCTATATAATATACCGCGTGTTCGGCTGAACGTAGTTCAAACTTATGGAGCGTGTAGAGCTTACCGAACTAAACAAAAAATTTCAAGTAAGCAGATGGCGTAAACGAACGGTTACCGAGAAAAACTGTATAAAGTAAAAAAAATTTCATCTTTTTTTTAAACTTATTGTTCAGTTCGGTAAGCTCTACACACTATAAGTTTGGATTACGTTCAGTCGAATACCACGTAGTACTAGTAGATACGCCTATACACGGCCCAGAAAATGGGCCATGTATTACAATTTGCTTGAGTTGTCGATACATTTCAGGTAATGTCGCTATAGGCTCGGCGAATCTACGAGTTGTGTGTGGTGGTTGTCTGTTCAATGTAGGTAATCATATTTAATATGGCAGGCACCGGCCTTTGAATCATTTCAGTAGAGTAGTAATGGTGGCTGTTTAGTTCAAGAACCAAAATTACTACACTTAGCGGCCGGCGATGATTTTCGACCCCCGCGTCACATCTATAAACTTGCTACAGTTTATAATACACGCTACGATTTTTATTTGATTACTTTGAATCAAATTGCAACAAATCTATTTAACGTGCGCTGCCTTCCGGAAAACGATTAAGTAAGTAAATTCGATACCATCCACACCATGGACTGCCATGGAGAGAAAGAAAGTCAGTGATTGAGCTAATACATATAAGCTAGCATAGAGGTGGCTATCCTCGCAATATAAATATTTATAGACTATTTTAAATAATTCAGGATTACAAGTTTGGAAGTAGCAATAGTTGATTGTTATGCAAGGGATGAAACTCTGAGATAAGTGTTCATCATCAGTCGAGCAATGGATTACGCCCATAGCAAAAAACGAGGAAAAAAATATACGTCAGCGGAATTTATGGTTTTTGTAACGTAGGGAATTTGTTTCGGGATACCAGATATTTTGTATTTGCCAATTACTTACCTCAAACATTTTCCTTTTGGGTAAGTTTCATAAAAAAAAACTGCAGTTTAAAAAAACTAAAAAACACGCTTTAATAGTAAATTGAACTAAAAATCAGAAAATAATCTTTAGTGTAGGGATAATCAATTAATTTAAACTAAATAAATTAGGTCAATTTACTATTAAAGCATGTTTTTTAGTTTTTTAAACTACAGTTTATTTTTTTCATTTTTAGTCTTAAAATTTTTTAAACTACCTACGTTTAATCTAAATTTACAAACGTACGAGTGTAACTCACAATCACCTATAAAACGACGAAGTCACTTACAAAGTTTCATATCCGTGCTACTAACCACTGAGGAGTATCCTCATGAGGAGACAATCTTGGCTTCAGCATCAATTCGTGGTAAAAAATCATGGTTAACTATCAAAATGCAACGTCAAATCAAATCAAATCAAAATATCTTTATTTCGTAGTTATGTAACATAATCTTGAAATACGTCATAAGAGTGAATTTTATTACCTACTTTGTGGAAGGACGTCACCACAAAGGCGCATTCAAAAATACTGGTTCCTCTCAGAAGAATACGCAAGAAACTGAGGGACGCTCTTTTTAACAAAATTTAAAAAAAAAATTTTTAACAATACATACGTATATACAAAATTTCGTGTCCGTGCTATTAACTGTTGAGGAGTACCTCATGAGGAGACAATCTTGGCTTCACCATCAATTCGTGGTAAAAATCATGGTTAACTATCAAAATGCAACGTATATAAAAAAAATTTCGTGTTTGTGCTATTAACCATTAAGGAGTGTCATCATGAGGAGACAACCTTGGCTGCAGCATCAGGTCATGTTTATAATTGTAGTGTATTGTCATAAAAGTTACATATGTCTTCCAAATTTCAGCCCGATAGCTTCAGTGGAAGTAGGTGAAAATTGCGTTCTAAGGTTCCATTACATACAAACAAACATACAGGTGGAACTAGTATAAGCGTGTTAAAAAACGTTCAGTTTCAGTATCACTAAATCTAAGTCCTTGGTATTTTTCGATTCTTTGTACAAATTCTTTCTTTATTACGAAGGTACGGTCAACTTTTGTTTTAGTAGGTACCTACCTCTTAACTTTACTACCTAGTGTTATTTCACCTTGTTTCTCTATGGCATGTACCTACCTCTATACTTACCAGTTCAATGTTCTGCAAGCGCCACTTACGGCCAACCAACACGACCTGAAAAGTTGGTAAATGTACCTAAATCTTAAATGAGTAGTTCTCTTGTAGGTATATTATATACATGTCTAACTACGATTTAAGACAAATGTGTTAGATGCGACGACACTGTAAAGATTTCCTTACCTTATTACTAAGTATAGATATTTTATCGGGCGCTTAATTCAAGAAGGTTTGGACCTCTTGTGCAGTGAAAACTTTGGATTTTTTTTTTTGCTTTGAATCCATCCGATTGTCTTTTCGGAAGTTTAGATAGTTTGGCGAAATTTTTCAAATGTGTTTTGTATTAAGGTAAAGTCGTCTTAAACATTGAATGCACGCATTATAAGTTGAATATTTTTGATTTTTAAATAATCTATTGAAGTATGTTAGTAACACGTTTTGGAAAAAGACTCCCTTTTTTCAGGGCACCATTTCATAAAAAATGCGTCAGATTTTAAAAATCTTTTTATTTTGGCGGTATAAGGTTTTCCATTACTGTTTTACCCTCTTTTCATATTGACTTACTCTGCAATGGATTAGTATAGATTAGGTTGTATAGTATAGATTAGGATTGAATCATTTATCAGTGTTTGTTTCATCGAGCACATATGATGTTAATTTCTTTAGTGTGTTCTTTCTACTACGTAATTTTAAGTTACTTTCTTGTATTATTGGTCCGGCTTAGTTATTGTATTCTTCTGCATCTATTGTATTTTTTGACGACCGCTTAGCCTAGTGGTTAGCGACCCTGCCTACGAAGCTGGAGGTCCCGGGTTCGAATCCCTGGTCGGTATTCGGTCAGTATTTATATAATGAATATTGATAATGGTACCGGGTCTTGGTTGTTATATCTATGTGTTGTCTTCGCTTGGCACCCAGAACACAAGCTAATGCTTAGTTTGGGGCCTAGACGTTGTTCTGATGTATGCGTTATTATTATTATCATCACATGGCGACAGTCTCCCGAGTGATCCTCACATTTAAGAAAATAATTTATTTATTCAAACATATATCTTATCACAACTTCCTAGCATAGCCGTACCTTCAACACGGTTTTTTGCCGTCGCTGGGTTTTTGACCCAAAAGTTCTACCTTCGCTGCTATCCCATTCGGCAACCCTTTATATCAATATGTGTTCCAAGTACATTCTGAAAATATTCTACTTACTTGATAATAAAATCTACCTTTAACATTACCCAAAATTCCTGCTGATATTTGCTTGATTTCCCGCATAATGTGTTCTCAAAGTTCGTCGACACTATTGAGTTTTGACAAATAAACTTTATTTTTACTGAATGTCAATAGAAACAAGTCACATGGTGTAAAATCAGGAGATCTTGGAGGTCATTCAGTTTGAACTTATCGCACTCACGAGACTAGACATTTAGACGCTTTTTCCAAACCTCACTATGAATACGAATTATTTTTTTAAACTAATTGTAAACATATGTCGAGTACCTATAATAAAGGCTCTGCTTAGTTTACTATTGTTAAACTGCGGGACTAGATGGCGCTGTGTGGATGTCTTTAGTATCATTATTATTATACAACGGTGAGTGGCTATGGACAAAACTCAGTAT
The DNA here is from genome assembly GCA_949709985.1 of Luffia ferchaultella. NCBI lineage: Eukaryota > Metazoa > Arthropoda > Insecta > Lepidoptera > Psychidae > Luffia > Luffia ferchaultella. Next base: position 9,359,247 of record OX453251.1, read on the forward strand.
TCATTTTAAAGTAGTTTTTCTTCTTACCCAGTAAAAAGAAGCTTATGTTCGTATTCAGGATATAAATACTCCCTTCACAATTTTCAATAGAGATAGGTTCACCGGTGTAGCCGTGATAATACTACAGACATACAGGCATATTTCCTCTAGTAAAAGTCTCTCCGGGGTCCAAGCTATCTCGCTATATCAAATTCGTCAAATCCGTTACCAAATTCAGCGATTTAGCCGTGAAAACGTAACAAACATACACACAAATAAACATAGCCTATAGCTATAAGCTTAAGCCATAGTCTAGCCATAGGCTCCTGAAATGAAGAGGAACATTTTAAAAAGTTTCATTAGAATCCGTCAAATAATTTTCAAGTTAGAAGAAACATAGAACATACGAAGAATTTTCATATTTATTTATTATACAATTACACTGCTGAAAATGTAGACTGCACTATTTGAAGTTTCGAAGATATAAATTTTTAATGTGCAGACTGCGCTATAGGTTTAGAGTAACGGATAGGAAAAAACACTTTATGCGATGCTTTTGAAAAAAATAAATCATTTTTTATTTTAAGAAAGTCACTGACTCCGTGTTTCGGCGGGCACGTTAAGAAGTCGGTCCCGGACGCTGTCAATAGATGGCGGTCGTTTCAGTCCCCAACCCGCAGTGGAGCAGCGTGGTGGATTTAAGCTCCAAGCCCCTCTCCTCAACCTGGGGGAGGCCTAAGCCTCTGCAGTGGGATAAAAATGGGCTGATGAACTGAAGTGAAGTGATGAATTTCAATTCATCATGACTAATGGACACAGCCTAGTGGGTACCTATAGGTATTTTCATTAACCTACAATTCGTCGAATCTCCGTTACACTAATAGATAATTTATTCAGTTAAGTAACACAAGAGCGCAAACCAGGTTAGTTTACGCGTCATAATTGAGTTAAGTTTACTAGGAAACTACTATCAGTAGCTTACAACTTCAAGCGGAAATCAGATTATGTATATGATAACAATAAACACATCAGTAACCATTTTAATAATGTTTCTTTTATATTTAGTACAACATTAATGAGCCCGTTTTTGCACTTAAACATTTTGTACTTATTGGATATTTTAAAAATAGTATTTACAATTTACTAATTTATTTTAAGAAACGCCCATATACAGATTGAGGTTTTAATGACCAGCCAAATTTTAATATACCTAATGACCTTTGATAAAAATCCGTTGGCCGTCTTGTTCCTTTTTAGTATCGTTCAATAGGAAAATATTCAGTTAAGACTACGTAAACCTTTCCCAAACTACCAATATACTAGTCACCATTCGCGAGGGCGCCAGTACACGTGCACGCGCCCCACCCACATGCCCCATGCCCCGCCCTTTTGCCTATGTAAGTAGAAGGTAGCCAAATTTTGTTAAAAAATATTTAGGAATATTTGACCTATATTTTTATTTACGTAATGAGGTCTATTGGTGATACCTAACATCTAGAAAAATTTTGGCTGGTGACTAAAATCTCATCCTGTATAGGTACAGTGTGTGTGACTTTACCTGAAATAAATTCAGTGCATAATATATCTAGACAATTTGTTAAATATTTTTTAAATTTTCGTAATGGAGGTGCTGGAGACCAACCCCATTTTTTTAATTGCAAAAGAGTACTTTGTGGTCCCTCTTTTAAAAGGTCGTTTAAAGACTTGGCACACTAATCTGAAGAATTGAAAGAGAGTAGATGTCAAAGAATAATAACTACTACTAAAGATATGATTTTTTTTATCAATATAAAAGAGGTTTAATGTTTACCCCAAATGCATTCTGACAACATTCTACTCGAAAATAAAATGTATTTTTGGAAACTGGAAAAACTGAATGACCTCCAAGATCTCCTGATTTTACCCATGTGACTTCTTTCTGTTGACAGTCAGCCAAAATTAAGTTTATTTGACAAAACCCGATGGTGTCGATGAACTTTGAGAACACATTAAGCGTAAAATCAGGCAGATATAAGCAGAAATGTTGAGCAATGTTATAGATGGATTTGATTTTTGAGAAGAATGTTTTCAGAATGTACTTGGGGTACATATTGAATCTTTTTTAAATTCACGTATATTTCGTATCAAATACCTAATAGTAATTACTTTGACATCTATCCCCCTTAAATTTTTAGATTTCGGAACAGAATTACAATGTGTATTCTTTTGCATTTGAACAAAAAATGGAGGGTCCTCGAAAATTAAAAAAAATGTTATTAAATTGTGTACAAATTTAAATTAGCTTTGGGAGTTTATTGACATCATTTTTAATTATTTTATACTGAATTTATTCCTGTTAAAATAAACACACTCTATAATAATGTCTATGGTATAAATATACATTACATGTTATCTTATGTTAGATTTTTATAAAATATAACTAACAAGTTTTATCTAAATAGGTAAATGTTAAAACAAAATAATTCAACATTTAAATTCAATTCATAGCACAGATACTCATTGATAAATATATTTTTATCACAAATGCATATCACACAAAGTTCATTTAATACCTAAAAGAGTTGGTAGGTAGGAACCTAACATAGAAATTATCTAACTAAATAGATGTATCTAATACCAATAGCAATGACGCAATCCAACGACATATCCCATTTTTTTCCAAATATTATTTAAATTAAGAACATAATAAATATTATCTACCTTTTTTAAATATTAAATCAATATGTAGATAAATAACATTTGGCTACCTGTATTTTGATTTTTTTTTTAAATAAATAGTATAGTAAAAACCACGTAAATAGTAGAAACGGAATCGAATAACCTAATAGTACACAAGTAGTAAGACTAGTTGTTATAAGTTATTGATTGCGATACTAAATACAATTTATTAGATCCTGTCTTAAAAATACTACTACTTGTTTTTTTATTGTCATCACTTTAGTGCTTTGATTCGTCGCGTGTCGTTTGTTTAAATAACTACTTATTTTGTAAAATATCTTTTTTACGTTTGCTTAATTACTAAACTCATTCAGGATTTCTCATTGAAATTCCTTAAAGGTACGGCTGATTCCATTTTCTCGTCTTCAGGTGGCGCTTTTCCGAGACATGACGTGAAACAAGTGTCTCCTAAACCGAATTTCTCACCATCCGCCAGCGACTCGGGCATTGGTTTGTTCATCGTCTCAGGTAAGAACAAACAGAGGAATCCAGAAATTAACGCAACAACACCGAAAATAATTGCAGGTACTTTAGGGTCGAAGGAATCTAAAAGAGTAATCAGCGGCGTGAGGGCGCCCGACAGCCTGGCACACATTGACCCTAGGCCCAGAGCTGAGTTTCTCACCACGGTAGGAAACAGTTCAGCCGAATAGTTGTAAACTATCGCAAAGGAACCGGCAATAAAAAGCTTTCCGATAATGACGACGGCTGTAGAAGCCATACTGCCGGCTGAAATAAACGTGGCGACAATGCACGCCATCCCACCCACCAACATCATCGCACTTATCAAAGGACGTCGACCTAATTTGTCCAAGAAATAAATTACCGCACCGTAGCTCGGGAACTCCACAAAACCTAGAATTGCTGTTATTAGATACGGATTTCCTTCCAGTTTTCCCGCGCTCAATGAGAGCCCATAATATACCAGTGAATTCGCAAACCAACACAAGCAGATGTTTAAAGTTTTTGTTCTTAAATTGGGCGTTCTGAATAGATCGATGGTACCAGCGGCGGGTGCATCTGATCCTCTCGTTACTTCGACCTGCCCACGTGATACGTATAAAGCTCTGTCAAAATCATATTTTATTCCGTTGCACTTGAACGCCTTTTCTACTATAGCGATCGATTCGCGAGATCTACCTTGAGCCCACAACCACCGGGGCGACTCATCCATTATCCAGATGTGAGGGATGAGAAGCAAACTGTGTAAGCCATATATTACTTGCAGAATTTGTCGATTTTCAATTATAGCGCCCCAGCCGGCCACTAACATGATCCCAAATGCAAAAGCGGCTTGGAAAGCCACACCACACGCCGTCCGCTTACTCGGACCCACAATTTCCATGGTCAACACGAAACCTGTTATATAGGAACCGGCGGAACCAAAAATACCATATAAAAATCTGACAACCAAGAAAGACCAATATTCAGGTATAAACGCCACCACGACACCAAAAATTAACTGTAACACTGCAGACCAGCAGAATATAGTTTTTCTACCGTACTTGTCGGCCATGCCTCCTAAAACTACAGCTCCGGTGAACACCCCGAACATGTACATCGTTTGCGCCAACGCTCCCATCCATCTCTTGTTACAGACCAAGTCCCATTCTATAGCACGTGAAGAAGTTCTATATGTATCGTCATAAACCCACTTGACACACGAGGCCGTATCGTTTTGGGAACTGCTGTACATGTAACAGTTATGCAAACCGCCTAAAGGTGTACGCGGTATCGCCATCATTATTTCCGTGGAGTTCCAAGGTGCCGTAGAAACGTTTGTATCCACTCCATCGATCCAGCACCTGGAACGTAACAACAGCATTGTACAAATATGATGATAATATATACTATCTGGTATGCCCGTTCAAATTAAACCCAAGAATTCTTTTTTTTAAATCAATTAACACTTCATGGAATAAAAAAAGTGAATTGATTTCACCCTGCTATCTAGCTGTATTAATTGTTTATTACCAGTTAACACCTGCCCGTGGTTTATAGTAGTACAGGTAGATATTTTATAATAATTGCGGCCCGTGCCTCGAGAGCACGTTAAGCAGTCTGTCCCTGTTACTGTCAATAGATTGCGGTCGTTACAATCCACCAATCTGCACTGGAGCAGCGTGGTGGATTTAAGCTCCAAGTCCCTCACCCTGGGGGGGGGGGGGGGCTTAAGTCCCTGCAGTGGGGTATAATGGGCTGATGGATTGGAATGGAATAATTAAATAATACTTTTTTTACTTAATGATTTATAAAAGTATGTATACAATGATGCAAAATTTATTATTTAAGGTATAAATAAATTTGAGTTCATATTGTAATAATTATATTCAATTACATATATATTTTAAAAATCATCATAGTAAGTACCAAAAAAGTTATCATTCGTGAAATAGTTATCAAATAATATATAACATGGAGACGACAATATGGCAATAAATTAAATTTCTCCTATATAGTCTGCATGTAAAAATATATGAAAATTTTCCAATTCTTTAGTCACAGGACATTATTTTTTATTTTTAACGTTTTCTACATGATGCACCGACTAAGCTATTAACGAGTCTGGGAGTCTTTGACTCCCGGATTAGTACAATAAGTTTAAGCCGTAAGAATCATAATGCGTGTCATTTAAAAAAGTGCGAAAGGGACAAATCAAGGTACGAGCGAACAAACGGTTGTTTACGTAAAAAGTAGGAAAGTGGCTCAGTGTGTTACTGTTATCCTGTAATGGTAATGTAATGTAATGTCAAATCTTTGTTGTTGCCAGATCGTAGCGTAACCACGTGATTTTGATGGTTTCTTAAATAAATGCGCTACTGTGGCTGTTCGGTTTAATTATTTTTATTTAGCATTAAAGGCACTTAAACTTCACGTAATCGTTTGACATCGCGCTGTTGCCGCTCTTATAGGTAAATGAAAAAATATTTATAAATGATGTTTTAATTTCTTTCTATTTTTGTGCTAGGGTTGTTTGAAATAAATAAATGGTTTTTTTTTTCGATTTTGATCGTAGGATTTATTTGAGAGTTTTAAAATGCTTCTATGACGTAGTTCAGCCAATGGTTTCATTTATTGTCGTATTGTCGTCTCCATTTTGTATATACCAAATAATTATACTAAAGGCAATTGTTGAAATATCTATGCTAAAAACCGTTGCTTTAATAACTTTTTTTAATAGCACACAAAATTACGTAGGTAGGTAAGTTCACGTGGAATTGCACTTAATCGCCATGCGTGAAAGTTGTTTATAGATACTTTTTGTAGTTTCTCGTTCCAGACACAGCCACGTCGCGAGCTCGAGTCCTAGGGTTGTTAACTGAGGAAAATAAAATAACAACCAAACTTTATAATATAAACTAATGAAAAGCTGACATACCAACTGCACCTATCTTCTATTAAAACTGCCGACGCAATAGAACTACAGAGAAATATTTTATTCTCTGCTGCTGAGGACAGTCTTGCAACCCGAAAAACAAAGGCATATAAAGTAACGCAACGACGAGGAATGCGCCACTCTAGTTATTGCAATATCGCACGCGTGAACCAGTATAATTTGATACTGCTATAGTCACTACACATTATAAAATAAAGTCTCCCGCCGCGTCTGTCTGTCTGTCTGAACGCGATAAATTCAAAAACTACCGAACGGGTTGGCATATTATTGGCACTAATTGACGGAGTGATTCAAGAGGAAAGTTTACGTGTATAATTTATTAATGTTTTGTGCAAATTTGTTGAAATATGACGATTATTGTTGAAGAAGTCGGAAAAAAATCAAACCGGCTCGGATCTTCCATCGAAAACGCTGTCTAATCCTTTTGAGATATAACAAAATAATGTATGGAGGAATTGTGTATCTTATATAGGACTAAAGAAAAGTCCGCGATGTCATATATCTATCTTTTATCATGGATAGCTTACTATACCTATTTTTATGTTTAAAAAAATGGTGTCATATGATGAGGTAATTTGAAAGCAATTTATACGGATACAGTATTAATCCTTATCAAATTAAATACGTTATTTATCTTCAGCATTTTATGCACATTATGATTGCCCTTCACACTATATAATTTAAATTAATATCTTAGAAGCTGTCGCGAAATATATATATCGCGTGACCAGCCGGGCGGCCATACGGGACGACGCGACACGCGTTTTTAGGTTAGGTTAGGTTAAATGTATTAAAAATACTCAAAGTAGGATGAACTTACGTCATATTTAAAGGTAATTAAATCCAATTCACATGCTCGACGCAACAAGCTGATATGACACTACGATAAAAAAAACATTACGGCTTAATTGCTCTGCTACCCGTGCGAAGCTGGGGCGGGTCGCTAGTAATAAATAAAACAAAGATGTCAAGCCAGATCACATCAACTATAAAAAGATTGCTATGAAACACATCCTATATTTTAAATCAGCCTACAAGCAACGCTATTGTGAAAAGGGATAGTTCATTCAAACGTAGGTATACCTACATTACTACGTATAGATCAGATGAAATACTATGAAAAAGGCTGTTAAGACTATGGTGTTATGCAACGTTTCGTCACAAACATTTGCGAATCGTGCTCAACTACGATGAGGTCGCATCCATGTAATAGTATATCAGTGCATTCAAAGTGTAGTTTTGAGTTAGTTATAGTTCGTCTCAAACTTTATGGCGGATCGGAATACAACGCTATAAGCATATAATTATGTTATAAACTGGTTACTGCGACGCGACTTGTGCCTAAGCGCACATCTGCCATAAAGTGTGATTATAACTGTACTTACTATCAGCTCGACTGTACTTACTAAAAATTTATGTCAAAATTAGCTAACCTACTTTATAATTTCAATATAAAATAAATAATACTTTTCACAATCATTGATATCACAAAAAAGGATAATTTATATTGTGTTTTTTTTTTACATTAAGACATCTATTTACACAACAAATTAAATTAGCACATGGAATTCTGGACCTACTAGGATGCGCTGCTAGTAGCTACATTAAAATAAGCGGGAGCACTCAAAGAAAGCGCGCAAAATGTTACTCATTACATGCAAGTCCTGACAGCCCCACTGCTTTGTTTATTGAATCGGCGGCGCGGTGCGTCGAGCTGTAGGGGTTTTTCTTATACTATGAACGGAGTGACCAATATGAGAGTGACTGATGTCTGCTTACAAGTATGTTCCCTAAATCATAATTTTCAAAAAAATATTCCATGTACAAAGATCCCGTTATATATATTTAGATCGTATTTTATTGTAATAATGCATTGAGCTGATTAATAGGTTCTATTCCGGTTTACTTTTTAGTCAGTGCGGACATTCCGCCTACAGAAAGGTCACTGAAATAAAGGTAAACGTATTATTGTGTTTTACCTTTTTTGGAACAAAAATATTAAAATAACTGCATCCCCGAATCCCTATCCACAGAAACAGAGGAAACATGGCCACATGTTACATGGCCAATGGTTAAGAACGGGCTAATCGTGGTCTCCCACGGCCTTGTGCGTGTGGTGGCACTGTAAACTGTTCTCCATGGGTTTTTGGTTTGCCGCTAAAATTGTCCTGGGATTAGGCATTTGCGGGTCAATAACCGTGGAAATTAAAAATAAAATTTTTTAATTTTTTCTTTTTAATGAAATATGATTAATGCCACTGATTACGTGACAAAAATATAGGCACTGACTAAAAAGTAACCCTGTAAAATAACTATAACAACCAAATCTTCACATATGCACGAAATTTGTGTGGACACGTTTTTAGTTCCACTGTTCTCGAGATATCACCGCAGTAATAGTCTAATTACTGTCGATCTAAGATTAGTTGAAAGATGTATAAAGATTACATGAAAATTATTTTAGTTGCTATAGGTAGTAAAATATAATATACGCGTACAGTAAATAGCCCTTGGCACGCGATGCACAGTTGATAACATTTTGGACAAAAGTATAATTTTGTACGGGATTGTTGGCAGACACTAAGCAAAACGCGCAAATGTAATAAATATTTCGTTAATTTTTTCCTACACGAGAATCGAAACCATAGCTAATCGTAAACAATACAAGCAGGGATCATGAAATGAAAACACTGAAACAGATGTGGTATAACAAATCTTTATTACAATAAAAAAGAAATCGTGACACTTACAACAAAACCCTGTGAGATTCTATACATTTCTATAAAAATCAAAAATTCTAAATGACTTTCCGAATTGCGGTTAAAAATATACGTTCTTTTACAGCCAACTAAATTCAATCACATTATTGAGCATTTCGCCAAAAAAAAAACACTTAGTGATTACGTTGAGTTTTTCAGTACAAAACTTAAAATTACTGGAAAAAAAACTTACCCAAAAACTACAAAAAGTAGCCTTACGTGTCAAGTGCGATCATATCGGATATCAATTATGTTAGAGCTTTATAAAAAAAAAAAGAAAGACAGGGTGCCGCGAAACAACACACTGAAGGGTGAGTGAAGCTTGGACGCTTTAACAGTCATGAACTGTGGTCATGAGTTATGAAAAATAATTCCATTGAACTGTTATTTGAAAGTGGTTTTTACACCATTTTATGATATACAATGACATTTTAAACTTTTTTCACGCCATCCCAGTAGTGGTATAGCGGGCAGCGTTCAAAAAGATTTTGATGGATATGTGTGCGTATTTCTTATATATCAAGTGTCCGGCTGGACGTAGTCGAAACTTAAGAGCATGTAGAGCTTACCGAACTAAACAAAAATTTAAAAACAAAAAAATTCAAATATGAAACTTTAAACATATTTTTCTCGGGAACCGCCAGTTTACGCTATCTGCTCACTTCAAACCTTGTGTTTAATTTGGTAAGCTCTACATGCTCTATAAGTTTGGACTACGTTCAGGCGAACACCCGGTAAATATACAAGGAAATTGTCAAAAATTTTGAGACTCCATTATCGAGTAGGTGGTGCCCTGTCTTTTCTATGTTTTGTATTAGACCATAATTATATCTTCATCATATTAACAAAAGTAACAAGTTTACTTAGTTTTTCGTTTGAAATTTTTTACAAGGTTTCAAAACTATTTATGTGTACCAATAAGTGACCAATAACATGCCTTGTCAACTGTCTACTGTACATTTTCCGACAACAATATAGCAGAAATTTCAATAATTCGGAACAAATTTACAATAATCTATAATATATATAAAACTGAAATCAGCCCTGTATACCATAAATATTTAAATAAATGATTATTATGCAAAAATTATATTAAAGGTCAATCGGAACATCTTTAGATTGAGTTTTAATTAGAAAGTTATAAAAATATTCGGTGTTTATTCAGCACAAAATTAGTTAATACAATATACTTTAAAACGTACGTTTATTATGACATGCGAAGCCATAGTCTGAAGCAAATAAATCGCTACTGTTTTTTGGATTAAAAGTTAATTCTTATAATAATAGAAGCAAGGAGAGTTGAAACGAATACTACTCACATAAATGCATTCCTTCGACACAGGAATTCCCGTGTCATCAAATTAGGTTTTTAGGTTTACTGTTAAGTAAACCAAAGTACGTGTTATTCGCTTTAATACTATGACAATTTAAAAATAAATTATGCTACTGACGTAAAAGAGAATATTATCCGTTATTAAACATTATTATATAGTTTTATTAGGGAATATTATCCGTATTAAATTTATTAAACAATAATATTTGGTCCCTTCACAAAAACAAAGTATCTTTACAAATAAAAGCTTTCAAAGCTGTATTAATATTTTGTAGTGTAATGCCATGGATGACCACAGGATTCCACGTTGTGACAAAAAAAAATTTAAGCAAAAAAAATATACGCCACTTGATGTTTTGAAATATTGAGAGTAAAGTTGAATTTTGTGTGACCGACATGTAAAATTCTTACTAGAAAAGAAAACAAAGATTCTGAAATAACATTTCTAAAAATTCTAAATGTCGGACTAATCTCCTCAGCTCACTCCCCTCTCTCTTATTATTAATACTCATATAATGGTAGTTTTGTGCATTCAACCCATTCCATCCAGTGAACAGTCATAAATACAGTGGGTATAAGGCAGAAGTGAAGGCGGATAAACCCGCCTTAATTTCGAATTACATTTCAAGTGTAATTTAATAAAATATTTGTTTGAAACAACAATAATAATAATAATACATGGAACTTCCCACACAGCGTCATCTAGTCCCAAAGTAAGCAAGTATTATGCTTGTGTTATGGGTTACTAGACAACTGATATACATACTTAAATATTCTTTATAATATATACACATATAAATATTTTTGCAAAGACACCACACACATATAACAACCAAGACCCGGTACCAGTATCAATATTCGTCATATAAATACTGACCCGACCTGGGATTCGAACCCGGGACCTCCAGCTTCGTAGGCAGGGTCGCTACCCACTAGGCTAAGCGGTCGTCATAATAATAGCTTAAAGTCTGTCCAATCACTGAGTTTGACATTTCGCTCACGTTTTCGTTTGTATTTAAGTAGTGTATACTAAGTGTAATGCATGTAGTGGGTACAGCTGCTATTTGCACTCAAGTATTTTAAAAGCTATAATAATATTTTTTTATAACAAAATTATAAATTGTTAAAAATTTTGATTTGAGTTTTAAGCAACGGACAATAATATTATACCCGTTTTAAAAAGCCTCTTAATGTATGGATAACGAAAACATAAACTTTTATTTAAAAATGTGTAAATATTTACACTTGAAAACTTATGTTCTCGAAACTACTGACTAGGTGAAAAGTTATGAAGATATAATCTATTATTATGTGGAGGATATAGAGGGACACATAACATAAGAAAACTGTTAGTTATTTTCAAGGATAGTCAGTCTTATACTTAGTACGAAAAATTAACGTGTTTCATACAAAAGTTGAAACCACACTCTATAGCATTTTTTTTTCTAAATGTGGTTTTGTTTTACATACCAAATCCTAAAAAATAATCGTAACCACTTTGACGTACTTAAAATAGTTATAGGCCAACGGTTTTTACACATTGTGAAATAAGTTAATTACGTAGGTAAATTGTGTTTGAATTAATAATAATATTTTATAAATGCATTTTTAGTCTAACTAAACAAATGAACATATTCATTTAGACATAATATTGTATACCATTTTTATAATTTAAAACTAATATAAACAGATTAGGTACATACCTATTCAATTAAATAACATTAGTTCAAGATTCGTTAAAGTATTGAACACATTTCAAATTTAAATTTGAGTTCTTAACCATGTTTTAATATTAAAATATGGTATACCTATGTAACAGTACATTATATTCTGTAATGGCAAGAATAAGATGACAAGAGTGACTAGATGGCAGAATAAGGATCCAAGTTTTCAAGTCTTCTATTTACAAATAAAAATTTATAAAAATAATACCTCGCCAAAGTAAGTAACCGACTCGAACACTTCTTCATACAAAAACAAAACAATTGTTACCTACGTCATCTCTAACAAATGAATGGCTCTGTAATGAACCAAAGGCAAACAGTGAAGCATGTGTTAGCATACACAACTTTAGACTCAGACACTTACTTATCGCTATTTCTGATTATAAAGAACACATTAATTAAAAAATATTATTCTCTGAATTCAGTTATGACAAAATTGTTCAATTTTAATCAGATGCTAGATTGACTTCAGAGTGTTTTAATGTGGACATTAAAATAAATTCACATAGGTAAATTATTTGAAAATTGCACTTACTAATTTTAAAAGGAGTCGAGATGAAATAGAGACGGTACCTACATTTCAGTCTTTCATGCTAACCATATCTTAGTGCGTATATAGAAAAACGCTAAGTGAAAAGAATTAAAATTTCAAGAAGTGTGCGGTCAGAGTTGTTGAAGGTATAAAAAAATCATAATCGCTACTCGTTCGTCATAATTTATCTTGACATCTAAATGCAGGCAAGACGCGATGGCAGGTTTAATTTGTTTTCACTGTTTCTTTTCAATAGTTTCCAGTGGAACCATCGTCTTGGGTAGTTCCGATGAACTGGCGCTCATGCGCTTACCTCTCCAGTTGGTACAACAAGTATCACCAACGCCAAAATTTTCACCATCTTCCAACGATTGGGGAAGATTCCGTCCAATAGTTTCCGGCAACAGAAATGTGGAAGTACCTGAGATTAAGGCTAAAAGTCCAAATATGATTGTTGGGATTTTCGGATTCAATGCGTCGAGCAGGCTAATCAAAGGAGTTAGAGCTCCAGACACGCTGGCGCACATGCTTCCGAGGCCGACGCCAGAACTACGCACGACTGTGGGGAATAATTCTGCAGAGTATTTGTATATTATCGAATACGAGCCAGATATAAAGAGTTTGCCTACCATAACTATGCCAGTAGTCGACGAAGAACAGTGAGGTAAAGCTGCTACAATCAAACAACACATTCCTCCTAATAGCATCATTGCGCTGATCAGTGCCCGATGACCGACACGATCCAAAAAGTACATTATTATAATGTAACTGGGCAGTTCCACAATACCCATCAAGAAAGTAATAAAATAGGGATTTCCGTTCAACTTCCCGGTGTTCAGCGACAGGCCATAATACACGACAGAATTGGCAAACCAACAGCCACAAATTATCAGAGATTTCTTCAATATATTCGGGGTCTTGAACAAATCGGCTGTGCCTGCTGAGTGTTCGTCGGTATATTTCGCACAAGTCACTTTACATTGCGAAACGAGACCTGACACATCAACGATTTCTTTAGAATTGTTCCATCTAAGCGCCTTTTCTACAATACCCACAGAATCTCTGGCCCGACCTTGTGACCACAACCAACGGGGCGACTCATCCATTAAAAACCAATGTGGCAGCAGTACCACGGCATGAAGCGCATAGACAATTTGAAGCCAAAATCTGTTGTCTATGAGGTATCCCCACAAAGCCAGCAACATGATACCGACTGCGAACATTATTTGGAAGGTGACACCGCATATCGTACGTCTCTTAGCACCGACTAGCTCCATCGTCAGAACGAACCCAGCAATGTAAGAGCCTGATCCGAATATGCCATAGAGGAAACGAACAGCGACAAAACTGTAGTAGTCCGCGGTAAAAGCGACACCACCGCCGAAGAGTAGTTGCAACAACCCTGACCAAACGAACACGGTTTTGCGACCGAACTTGTCACAGAACCGACCGAGGACGACCGAACCCACGACCACGCCGAACATGTAGGCGGTCTGCGCCGTGGCGCCCATCCAACGCCGCCCACACACAAAATCCCATTCGATGCCACGTGACGACGTATAGTAACTCGTGTCGTATATCCACGACTCGCATGTCTCGTGCGTTTTGTTGACTCCGTACATAATACACGATTCCAGCTGCCCGTGCTCATTCATAGGTATGGCCTCCGCCAGTACGCTCGTATTTAACGACTCGCTGCCGTTTATTTCCAGTCCACTTAAAGCGCATCTGAAAAATTATTGTACAATTTAATATAAAAAAAAATGCATCACGGCAACGATAGATAATAATATATGTGCAGTAAAAATTTGATATAAAATGTGCCAAGCAAAGGAAATAAATGTCTTGTGCTACTTGAAATACAATGCGCGGTCATCTGAGGTTATCACTGGAACACATCGTCCCAGTTTATTAGGTTTTAAATAGCGATCATTTTGCAATTTATTGCCCATAAAATTTTCAACCTAGGCCAATTAATGACCATAATACAAAGTAGGTATATTTCTTATCAATATTACATTCAGGGATACTTATCTAAATCGTGTTACTGGTGTTACTTATATACATAATCTTTGTAAATTCATACGCGACAATAGTTTTTAGAGTTCTGTACTTCTGAGATGACAACCTAAACTCTTACAGGATTACTCTGGTCATTCTGTCCGTCTGTTAGAGCCTATTTTCTCCGAATTTACGATAAAATTTGGTGACCCAACGATGGACGTCAAGTGCATCATGGGACATATGAAATGAAAATACGAAAATGGAACTTTCCCGCCATATTTCCGAAACAACTAAGGCTAAAATTCTGAAAAATGTACGGAATATTTTGTCATTTTGTCTAAATACTAGTTAACATAAAAGAAAACACAAGCAATAAACGGATTCTCATTTTGAGAGCTAAATTAAAAATTGGGTCAGAGATAATGCGATGATTTATAGTACGGAACCTTCTCCATCCGATTGCGAATTGCACTTGACTAGGTTTTATATGTTTATTATATTAAACGTATAGTTAGATCACAGACAATACGGAAAAAATACATTTTAATTTTATTAGTATTCCCAATAGACACTTTGTTAGATCCCAAGTAAGAAAACTATATCTAACAATAGTGTATGCCATATTTGTTAGTCCATACCGCCCATTTGTATTTGAGTACCATTAGAATTATCAAGCAAGTGAAATGAGATGTAAAAAAAATATGTATTAAATCAAATAATAAATGTATAGAAACTACGTACTTACCATTTTCAATCACCGAAAGACACGAAAAATCACACAACCGTCGCACACCCCGCACAAATAACAATGAAGAAAACCATCAAGTTTTTCATGGAGTACCTTGGTACCCGGAGATAGCAAATATACAGACCATTTTGTTAATAATCCTATCATGAATATAAAATCGTTATTGAATATATCAAGCGATATTACTAAATAATATGACCCGTAATTATTAAAGCATCCCTTTAAAGATTATTTTAGACGACAAAAATCGAAACTAAACTTTTATCGGTTTCGTTTTTTTCATATTCTCGATTGATAAAAAGGAAACACACAATTTTAATCTTTGTACTCCTAGTATAAAAATAATGTCACAAATACAATATTTTGATAAATTTTCATAGAGTAAACGATTTTACTAAATAAACCCTCTTGAATATTTTCAATCAACTTATTAACAGGTTGAACGCTAAGGTGATTTTTGGTGGTTCCACCCGAAACCGACCATACAAAAGGAATTGCCTAAGAAAAAAATTAGTTTTTCTTAGCTGGGTAGCCAGATCTCTAAAACAAAAATATCCCCGGAAAGATGAGAAGTTCGCCGAAACCAACGTACAGTTTAAAATTTACTTGCAGGAAACCATCAGATTTATTTCAATATAAATTTAGTATACAAACGACATCCCTGGCGAGAACCGCGTATATCACAAATATGTGACGGTTGGCGCTCAACCTGTTAAACCGTAAAATAGATTTTAGCACTCATCTCATCGTTCAGTCTTTGATTATATAATGCCTGGATAGATAGCCGACGTCAAAAAAGGTAGATAAAAATATCACCTAACGGTTCGGTTATAATTCACATAGATATTACAACTTAAATTCTGCCCTTTATTTAATTTTGATATATTAAAAGAATTTGAGGTTAAAAAACATTTTTCTCTGTGAAAAGCCAAATTATCGCAGAGGTAGCAAAGCAGTAAAATAAGTTCATGGAAAAGAGCCCGGAAGATTGCACAGAGTATTTTTGACGCCTTTTTGGACAATTTATTCATTCATTTAAAATAATAAACTATAACATATTTGCATAGTACACAATTACTAAAAAGTTGGCTGTATGTACGAGTATTTTTCTTTGTCCCAAAAATGTGTATAGAAACAGTTGAATTTATAAAAGAGTTGAAAAAAAAACTTTAAGTGATCGTATACAATCAGATTTTTGTTATATACCCGGTTCTCGGCTGAACGTAGTCCAAACTTATAAAGCGTGTAGAGCTTACCAAACTACACAATTTCCAAAAAATAAGATAAATGATTAAAAAATCAAATTATAAATACGTTTTTCTCGGTAACCGTTAGTTTGAGCTATCTGCTCACTTGAACCTTTTTGTTTACTTTGGTAAGCTCTACACGCTCTATAAGTTTGGTTTACGTTCAACAGAATATGATGACGCTATAACTAAGAAGAAGAAGAATATGGTGTACTCGTATATCTCCATATATTAAAGGACTTACAAAACCAAAATTTTCTTATGCGTTCAAAGCTGGCGGAACGGAAAAATGAGTTTTGAAGAACCATTGAGAAGGGCTAACTCTTAAATAGTGTAAATGATAAATGCCTTAAAATATGAGATGGTCGAGGAAGAAAGTGATAATTGGAATAAAGATAGATAGACAAGGAGATGAAGTTAAAAACTTGGTTCGATCACTAAGTCAAATCCGAGGTTACATCGATACCCGAAATGATAGCTCCGATGTGCAGCCGCAGGTGGAAAGGTAGTATAAAATAAAATCAATATGATCAAAGGACATTATCTTAGATGTAACCTAAGAGTAACATGCTGGCTGTTTAATTCGAGAACCAATGTCACATTTGAACCAAATGACGCGGAAGGGATACGGGCGGGACGCGCGTATGGCCCAGGCGATGATTGGTTACCTAAATATTTGTGTTGTGTCTAGGTCTTTACGTATTTCCCGACACAAATAGTTACAAAAAAATTAAAGTAAATAAGGTTGAAGAAATTTGTCGTGTTTGAGTCGTTGCGAGTTTAGCAAGCGTGCCCCTTCTAGTCTGTTACATTCAAAGGATTTATACGTGGCAAATTTATTTAGATAATTGTTGATCGATAAATGTATGAATACAATATATTATTATATGTAGGATTTTTTCATCACCTTCCAAATTATAATAAATAAAAACATATTTTTTTCCTTTAGTATCATTCAGGACTAAAACATTGAGATATGGCGCCACAAAGTTATCGTCTTGACGTGGGAATGCACAGGTGACTGACGATTCGGTCGGTCAGGGGCCGTCAGCAGGTTACCCCTCCCCGTTACACCTACAGTCGTCCCTTTCTCGTAGTTGGTAATATTTACGTTTGATTTAGTAATGATTTTTTGAGGAAAATAATTACCTCGCTGTAGCAATGAATCTTTGGGGAAAATCATTTTATTGCGGGAATTCGAAGTGACAACAGAAACAAACCTCAAAGTCTTTGTATAATAATGATGCCTAATAGCTAAACAAATTTGGAAAGTGATGAACAAATGTTCCTGTAGCTACCTAGGTCTACCTAGGTCAGACTTATCGCAGAAAAAAGAAATAAAAGCCGAAGATACTTCGATTTTTAGTTATACGATTTTATTAGAAACCATCCAAGTGAAACATTCATATAAGCAAAGCAGCTGGACTGCGTTTATTTTAGGTAAAACACTTACTAAATAACCAATGTATCGTCTAATAAACATTATACACAATCCATTTTCCATCCCATCCAATTTTCAATCCAAGTTTTGCTTGCATTGTGGTTTAAGATGGGGATGACTTTCTCAATTTCAATTTTAGAAATATTATAAGCAATATGAGCATGCATTAAAAAAAATTATTTTCAATTCAATTCAATTGTATGTTCTGTGAAAGTGAATTAAATGAATTTGAGAGAGTAGTAAGTTTATTTCCCGCTGTTAGAAAATCCCAGCGCAATCAAAAACTACAATAATTTTTTAGACACCCTGGATATATTGCGATATTTATATTGTAATATTTATGTAGTGTATCCATATGCCCCTCAAAAAAAAAGAAAACAACAAAGCACCAATATCTTTGTCAACCAAAAAATTCACAGCTCTCACGTCATCTAATTTAATAAAATAAATTATTTATTTCAACGTATACAAACTAATACAAAAAGTACAATTACGCAAACATATTTGTTTTAAGAGGACGGTTTGAAAGAGGAACAAACAGTTTAGTGATAGAATTTTTTGTGTTTGTGTTTTGGATACCGCGGCGTGACTGAACGCAGAAACGAGTTTGATAAAATTAAGAAAATCGGGGAAAATTTGTGTTAGAGTTTACTCGGATTTTCCGAAATTGATTAATGCAAAAAAACAACATTAAACTCATAGTTATAGACCAATGTACCTTTGTATAGGCCAAAAATAGAACATTTAAAAAAATATTGAAAATAAAAATATTTTCACTTTTCTTCTTTCTTTGTGAGATAGATCTCTTCAATTAATTTTTTTACGCCTTTTTATTTTATAGCTATCAGGTATTAAGAATGGTCTCGAAGTCGCGGTTTTCCAGTAAGGCGCTTCCTATACCAATATAAACAAATATAATTTTCAAGTTCAATATTATAACAAATCTCGAACAAAAAGGCGGAAATAGGCCGCTATAGGTACCTACTCCGCTCGTCTATATACGTCTTTGCGTCAAGGGAGCAGCCTACTCCCAAGACACGGAGACCCGTTTAATCCACTATTTGCTACCCAAGTCTGGCCATCTGTGGCTGTCTAGATAATGAAAGATAATTAGACTGACTGAGTGGGTCGATTGGTCAGTGACGCTAGCTTCATAACCAAAGGTCGCGGTTTCGATTACTCCCGGGACAAACATTTGTGTGCGTGAACGCATTTGTTCTGTATCGGGGTGTTGTGTGCTGTAAATAAATATCTTGGTGTAATAATAAAAGTAATAATAATAATAGCCATGCGTGAAATGTCCCTGTCCCAGGTATCATTTTTAATTAGTTTTCATGTATATGTCGCAGGAAGATTTGATAATTAAAATTTTCGCGAAAACCCTAGGGATTTTGGAAAAAACACGGATAATTAGACAATTGTGAAAACATTTCTCAATCTTACTGGAAAAAGTTAGAGTTTTTACAAAAACACTAGTCACTATAGTAACACTGCGAAACGAAACGTTAGCTATTATGAAATAAGAACGCTGATTGGCCGGTCGGCGCGCCCAAATCGAGACCTCCTCTGATTGGTTGACGTTTTAAATGTCAATCATTCACGCGGGTTGTTTTGTTTATGTTTTTGAGAGCAACTCAGCAGTCTTTTGTTTTAAATGTGGTTAAAAGTGTGCAAAAGTTTCTATAAATCGATATTGTTGTTTCTAACCCTTCATAACTCAATGATCTAATATTTCAAAATTCACAGGGTAAAACTAGGGACCAATCAGAACAAGAGTTAGTAAGCAAAAATCTAGCCAATCAGAGTTAAGGATATGCAATGTTCCTAGAGCGACTCGCGTTTTTGCAAAAACCCTATCTTTTTCCAGTAAGATTTGCAAATGTTTTCGCCACTGTCTAATTATCCGTGTTTTCGCAATATACCTAGGGTTTTCGCAAAAATTAAAATTATCAAATCATCCTACGACATATATAGTATATCGTATATTGACGGCAATAAACGGTTGAGTAGGAACTATTTTATAACTACCTCGTACTACGAAAGTATCCCTACAAAAAATTTTTGTAAACAAAATGATAAGATCGTCTACAACGATAACATACGCTTATCAGCTTCCGTCTTCATAAACGTTGTTTAAAATTAACGCTTTCGATTTCATCGTGTCTATTTTGATTGACTAAAGATTATGGTGCTTTATTTTCTTTCTGCGTTATAAAGAGTACAAAAATTCACCTGTGTTCGGGTACCGCTGCGACAGTTACAAGCGACAGCATGTGCATTCCCGCAGTCATGGCCGCCAGGATGTGCAAAACAAACTGGAAGCATTGGTACCGGCCGAAGTCGCCTGTAATGCAGGAAAACGGTCATTATTTACTGGACCTGTTATTAAGACCAGCCACTTAAAGATAAGCCTTTACACTTGAAAATTATCGTGATCAACATTTTTGGGTCTTATCGATTTTTATCTCTTGTTAAACACTCATCTGTCATATTAAAGTACGACATGTAATGATCCACTTTAGTAAATCGCAAATCATACTGATAATGAAATATATTAGTTTCGGAAAACATATAGACAAAAGAAAATATATGGAAAACGTTTAAGTGTTTCTCCGGTTTAAATTAACTATAAATACCGTTCGGTTATGTATTATTTATAGCAGCATAACCAATTACCAGTAATTAACATGCGGCGTCTTGAAGTGTTAATAATATTATCGGAATAAATAACATTATCGGAACGGAGCGTTGACCTTTGAATTGAAAGGTGTCATTATCGCTTACTCTGGACGTAAATAACGTGCATTTTGTACTGGTTTATTGAAATAATAATAATAATATCTGGGACATCCTACACAGCGCCATCCAGTCCAAAGTAAGGAATTATTATGCTTGTATTATGAGGTACTATGCAACTGATGTACATACATAATTTTTTTTTTAATATAATATATACATATATAGATGCTTTTACACCGGACACGGAACAAATAGACATGTTCATGCACGCTAATAATCGTCCCGGGTGGGAACCGAACCCGCGACCCTAGGCTCCGCAGTTAGGGTCTCTAACCATACGACCAACCGGTTTGCCTAGAAATAAAACTATAAAACAATTTATTTATATCGTAATGGGCTTGAACCAATCTTTTTAAAATACAGTTTTTTACAATATTTTTGTTCCAAAATACAGACCAAATTATACCTTCCTCTTAAAATATAAAAAAGTAAGAGTTTACACTTCTTAGTTTGTTTTTCCAAAAATTTATTAATATAATATTCCTGTGACGTCAACTGGACAGATGCTTACTAATCGCTTTAGACTAAAGTCATAATATTTTTATTTATTCATGAGGATTACAATTTCATTTGACGTTTAACCTTACCTCAATATTTTTTATTTAGTTTCAAAGCTTTGGTTTTTCACTGTGGAAAGAATTATTTTTTTGTTTTGAGAGGTTATTCAAGACGCATATTCCATATGGCTTTTATTCACAGGAAATTTTATAATTTTTAATAAAGATGAAAAATTTGCATTTATAAATTTTTGAAAAGTCACTTGTCTGATTCCGCAATCTAACTGACCCAAAAAACTTCTTTAACTGATAGCAATAGGTACCTGTCATTAGTATAGGGAACAAATCTTTGTAATAAACATTGTGTCTAAAAACAAAGGAAAATCATAAAATCTAACAAAATGTTGGAATGTAAATGATTATTTAATAGTCAATTAAGTTATTTTATTATCATTAAAATTATTCATTTTGTGTTTATTTTATGTTCCTTTGATTTAAGACACAACGTAAAATATAAAGATTTGATCTCAGTATGATTGGTCCATCGATTTGTGATATAATAAAAATTGAGTTTTTTTTTATTCTTTTTTTGTGTCGTTTCGATTCCCGGCTCAGATAAGTGGCTTATCGAAACTCCATGAATGCAGAATTTTCATCTTTCTCATTTTTTTTTAAATTTCTTTCTGATTTCATGACTAACAGATTGGCCGAGTGGTTAGAAACCCTAACTGAGAAGCCAAGGGTCGCTGGTTCGATTCCCACCCGGGCCAAATATTTGTGTGCATGAACTAAACATATCTATTTGTTCCGTGTCTGGGTGTAAAAAAAACATCTATATATGTCTATCTGTAAAAATATGTATATTATAAAAAAAGATATTTAAATAGGTATGTATACCAGTTGTCTAGAAGGTACCCCATAATACAAGCATAATACTTGTTTACTTTAGGACTAGATGGCACTGTGTGGTGTGTCCCAGGTATTATTATTATCTTCAAAACTTGCTTTAAAAACAAAACAAAATTTCTTTCAAGTATTGTTAGATATATTGTTTACGATATACTTTCCTTCCAGCAGCAGGCTGATTACGAACAAGTATTAAGTCACGATAAAGCACATTTTAATGTTCCTAAAATGCTAATTTTTAAAAACGTTTATTTTTGCCAAAAGTGAGTGTGATATCATAAAAACTATTTATTATTACGAACATTAGTGATTTGGATTTCAGCGCTATTTCCGTACCATTGCTTTTTCATACCCGTACGATTCTCGCCGTGTGCTTTCCGTAGTAGGGCCAAAGGGTGCATTCGTTTGCCTAGCACTTCACTTTCTAAGAAACAGCAAAAAATCGCCTAGGGCTCCTCCCAGCAGTTTTAGAGAAATGTATGTATTGCAGCCCCCCTGGTGGCTCATAGCCGAAATTCTTATCTGAGAACCTGCTCTTAGGTGATATCTATGTAACACAAAAAACCGCATCAAGACCCTCAGAGCTGATTTACAAAAACTTGCTATCGCAATGCCACCTGATGGCCCATGACCGCAAATTTTATCTAAGAACATGCTCTTAGCTGATATGTTTATAATGCAAAAAACAGTGTAGAAATCCTCTCAGCCGTTTTAGAGAGATATATTCATTGCAGCGCCCCTTAGTGGCTCATATCCGCAATCCTTATCTAAGAACCTGCTCTTAGGTGATATCTATGTAACATAAAAAACCACGTCAAGATCGTCCTAGCAGTTTTGAAGATACTTATCTATTGCAGCGCCCCTGGTGGCTTATTTAATTATCTATTCGCAGGTGACACTCATGTAATGCAAAAAACCGAATCAAAATCAGTCCAGTCGTTTTGAAGATACACATTTACTGCAGCGCCCCATGGTGCTTAATAATCATAAAACCGATTTAAAAACCTGTTTTGGACTGTTATCTATCAAAATCTGTCAAAATACAAAATTTCATATAAATCTAAAGAGCCGTTTCCGCCTATAAAAGAGCCTATAAAAGAGTAAAGAAATTAATTTTTGTTTGACAGGTAGGTACGAACACTTTGTATGGGAAAAAGAAGTAGTTCTTTTTACCATAATGTAGTTTTTCCTTGCAATTTCTTCATATTTTCTTACCTTTTAAACCTTCCTCGGACTTCCAGAAATATTTCAAAACCAAAATTAGCCAAACCGGTCCAGCCGTTTTTGAGTTTTAGCGAGATATGTAATAAGCTTCATTTCATTTTTATTTATAAGACATATAAATAAAACAGGTATAGATAGCTACAGTACAATATATAGGACATATAAATAAAACAGGTATAGATAGATACAGTATAATATATAAGACATATAAATAAAAGAAGTATAGATAGATACAAGTCAATAGGTGTTAATTTAATTAATTAATGATATGAAATTTTATAGTCGTATATTTAATAATACTCGTTACACTATGAGAAATGTGACGCACTTTAAAATTTAAATACTTATGAAATATCTAGAAAGATATTTACGGCTTGATTCGTGATAAAGATAGCCATTCTATAGATAGTAAATATAAAAGGGTCCAATGGTAGAACGTAAAAACCCAATCCCTCAAACGATAACCATAATTTTCTAATGGCTTCCATAGTTTTAAAGCATCCTTACAAATATATGCTTACATGTTACGTTAACCTTGCAGTTCATGTATACATCAGTGAACCAAGAATGCCCTTTTATTTATGATGACGCATTAAGAATCGTTTAGAAGACAATTGTTTCAAGTGAACGGAGGTAAGTCTCGTTTACGCCAATCATAGTCGACTTAACGTCTCTTGTGGCGAACATTTATAACTCAACTAGAGCCGAGCTATGTATATACATGTGTCAGAATCTCTTTGTGTTATTATGAACTTGTTTGAATAACAAAGTATTCAAAGTATTATGATATCACAAAGAGGATTTACAAAAGACTTTAATAACAAGCCTTTTCAAAATCTGCTAGATGTCTTCAAAGACAACAAACTATTTGAAGTTACCTAAATTGTGCACGCGGAATTCGAATTCGGTGCCCTTAGATTAGAGAACTAATTAGCTACGTTGTAGCCGTTTTCGTCGTAAGTTAGAGAATTTTTATGTCTAATAATATGCTATTTGTACGTATACACGTTTAATATCGTATAAATGTGATTAAACCACGAAAATTTTGAAAAGAATTTTTATGTGTCCATTGCATATTTCATCGAAGTTCATGCCACTTCAACAGAATAAAACACTAAACGATTGTTAAAGTAATCGGAAATAAAACGTTGCTGTGTCACATTAATAATAATAATAATAATAATAATAATACATGGGACTTCCCACATAGCGCCATCTAGTCCCAAAGTAAGCAAGTATTATGCTTGTGTTATGGGTTACTAGACAACTGATATACATACTTAAATATTCTTTATAATATATACATATATAAATATTTTTGCGAAGACACCACATACATATAACAACCAGGACCCGGTACCAGTATCAATATTCATCATACAAATACTGATCTGACCTGGGATTCGAACCCGGGACCTCCAGCTTCGTAGACAGGGTCGCTACCCACTAGGCTAAGCGGTCGTCATTATTATCATCGTCGTAATTAATTATTCATACTTAAAGTAAGTACTGCGTAGGTATACCTAATAGATAGATTTGTTTCATTCACACTCTCAATACAATGCACTCATATGATGAACTTGCATGTTTAAAAAACAATGCACGCATTGATCTTGTACGGGTATAGTAAACATTTAATATTGTTTATGCGTCTTAGAGTAATATTCGTGAATGTAACCGCACGTTCCAAAAATATTTCACCAGGCATTTTGTATTCATTTGGAATAAGAGTCGTTTCACAATTTTTTCATAGTTAGCGCAGTTTCCACGGATTTTTAAATTTTGATTGTGACTAAAGTCAAAACATATGAATCCAAATAATGTATACACGTAAAAATTTAATTCCTGTTCATGAAATAGTACCTACCTATTAAGAGTAACTTTGATTTTCAACACCTAAGTTTAGTAAAACCAAAGAATTTTGTGTTTTGGTAGTTTCTAAATTTAATTTTTACCTATGAATAATGGCTAAAAATGTTAATAAAAAAATACTGTCAATACGAATATATACTGTTTTAGAAATTACATCAATCTATTAAAATGACAGTAAAAAGATGCTAAATAATACAAATCTGGCAAAATCAGACTATCGAATTATATTTTATTTCTGTTATTTTAGACGGAATATCATCAAGCTAAATTATCAGTAGTTACTTAGTCCAATTAATTTTTTACACGTTTATAATTGTTTAAATAATTGCTCAAATATATTTTTTTAAATAACCTATAAATGATGCGATAGTGCGACTTTGTAATACGACTCTTAAGAAATTACGAAACTCACTTGGACGGAATCCAGTTTTTTAATACCCGACTGCGGAAGGTAATGTTTTTCAAGTGTACGTATGTATGTTTGTATATATATTTCTTTTGCATACGCTGTATGCCGGCTTAATGAATTTTAACATATAATGTGTCGTTAGATTTGTTTTAATGTAATATTTAAATATGGCGTCAACGGATCAAGCAAGTGAGGGAGAACAAAGATTTTTTTGTTTTTAGAACAATATGAGCATCAAATGAAAGTTAGTAAATAACTATAAGGATGTTGATTACTTTTAAGTTCATATCATATCGTACATAGACACCATTTCATACCGTTGACGATTTATGAAAAAACAACATTTTTGCTGACCTCTCCAGTCATCCATCGGGTGGCTTAAATTCGAGTGAACTTTGCAACACACAAATTGTTTTCTGATTGGCCCAAACGATAACGCGTTATATACGTCAAGCCAATCAGGTAGCGAAATGCCACTGCAAACGCTCCTAGTTCCAACCCTATAAAATCCCCGTCATTATACAAAACTCTACCTGTAGAACTACCGCTCTCCTAACTATACGAAGATTTGCGTAAGCAATGTTTGTATTGTATTTGTGATTTGTATTTATATTGAATAAGTAAATCAGTCAGACTGACGTCAACTTTCCTAGAAAGTCTAACGAAACATATCAATACACATTAACCCATCAATTCTCCTTTATATAGTTTAGTTCCAAATATATGTTATAACACTTTTATACTATCATTTTGGCACAAACTACAAAACAAAGTAGGTCCATTGTGGATATTATTAGGTCGGATGTCTTTGAAAGAATTACGCTTGTGTAGTCTTGAGCGGGGTAAAAACCAGATAAAAATTCCATAGTTTATAGAATGTGAATAAACTACACTATCATAAAAATATTACTGGCTTGTTATATAAGGTATAAGGTATTGCAGGCGGGGGCAATCAAAAATTACAAAACATATTTGTTCTAAATATTAAAATGGATTTTGACTAAAAGAGCATCACCAAACATAAAGACATAAGTCTGCAAACCATAAATAACATTCCAGTCATATTTAGTTGATAGTATTATTTTTAGTTTTCGGGGCGGCTATATGCGAAATACAAATAAATAAGTAATTACTTTGTATACTAATAATAATATCCGGGACATCCCACACAGCGCCATCTAGTCCCAAAGTAAGCAAGTATTATGCTTGTATTATGGGGTACTAGACGACTGATATACATACTTAAATATTCTTTTTTTTTATAATGCATGCATATATAGATACTTTTACAACCGGAACAAATAGACATGTTCATGCACACAAATATTTGTCCCGGGCGAGAATCGAACCCGCGACCCTCGGCACCGCAGTTACGGTCTATTTAACCACTCGGCCAACCGGTCAGTCATATATATAGTCAGTATAGACTATAGAGCTTGTTTATCTTTACAATATATTATGTTTTCGCAGTTAGGTTTTTAAATATTTTTATACCTACTATTATATAGGTATGAGTGTGTTTTAGAAGGGCACACTTTCAGAGCGATTATAATATAATAAATAAATTTAATAATTTCTTAATGTTTATACTGCTTTTCATTGCAGCGAAATGCAACGGAATCCGCATTTTCTGCGCCATTCTCATATCCCGCGGGTCATTGAACTTTTATTTCGAGCTTTAATTATGTAGTTCTGGCTGAGCGATAAACTCGGAGTTGAGAAACTTCTTAAATTAAATTCCTGTAATAATACAAGTTGCAAAATATGCGATGTTATTTAAAATCATCTTATGAATTGTATAAATATTTACATTCCTTTCATACATGCACAAATACCATTTAACCACTGCTTAACGCAATAATTATACAGCATATTATGAGGAACAAAATCGTAAAGCTAGTATTCCGTACTTTTGGAAACAGAACACATAAGGAGTGACCTGGATGTTCGCTGCTGGTCTGGTACATGTAATTTTAAGAATTTGAAACTTGGTACAAAGATAAAAAGTGATAACCTGATTACATAAATGTGTTTAGTTTAAAAAATTGATATTTGATTCAGAGGGTTGGTTCAGGGAATAAACCGGAAACTAAAGAAGAATTCTCCAAGGATATCAAGTGAGATGTCAAACGAAATCTCATTGAAAATAAGAGACAAGAACGTTTAATACGTTACTTTGTGTTAGTTTCTTTTTAAGTGACACTTTTTCGAAAAAAAAAACTATAGTAATTAATCGCTGTTCCCCCCCCCCCCCCCCACCACTTTATAAAGTACCTACCGCATATTCTATGGTACTGCTCCGAAAAATCTGAATAATATCGTGAACATTGAGCATAAGATGTAATTTGAATGAAAATTATAAGAATAGCATTACGTTCAAATTAAGTTATATATTTTTTTTAATTATTAAAAATTACCAGTACCTCGTTCAGTATCTTACATTCTATAATTTTTTCTTTATTTTTAGATATTATAACTTGGCAAAATGTAACCTATGTCCTTCTTCACGGTTCAATTCAAAAAATAAAACTTATAAGGATCACTGGACTACTACAAAGACATTAAAGAAACTGCATCTCGATACCTTCGGTAGTTATTCCATGATGCACACCAGGATTGAAGTCAGTTACAATTTTATTTATATAAACTAGCTTTCCACCCGCGGGCTTCGCTCGCGTTGAGCACAATTGTACTGGGACAGTTAAAGGAACGCGACGCTCTAGAACATTGTAACACTTTCTAGAACGTTCTGAAATTTAACTGCCTAAGAAATCTTATGAAATTTTTATGAAATTAGGTAATATGACATGGTCACATAGATTTCGTCAAAACATCAAGTTTGAGTACCAACACGATAGGTCTGCGATTGATAGTCTCGAAAATATAAGCTTTTAAAAATTTGGTCACGTGGTCACATAGATCTTGTCAAAACATCAAGTTTGAGTACCAACACGATAGGTCTGCGATCAATAGTTTCGAAAATATAAGCTTTTAAAAATTTGGTCACGTGGTCACATAGATCTTGTCAAAACATCGAGTTTGAGTACCAACACGATAGGTCTGCGATTGATTGTTCGAAAATGTAAGGTTTTAAAAATGTGGTCACGTGGTCACATAGATCTCGTCAAAACATCAAGTTTGAGTACCAACACGATAGGTCTGCGATTGATGGTTTTGAAAATATAAGCATTTAAATATTTGGTCACATGGTCACATAGATCTCGTCAAAACATCATGTTTGAGTACCAACACGATAGGTCTACGATTGATAGTCTCGAAAATATAAGCTTTTAAAAATGTGGTCACGTGGTCACATAGATCTCGTCAAAACATCAAGTTTGAGTACCAACACGATAGGTCTGCGATTGATGATCTTGAAAATATAAGCATTTAAAATTGTGGTCACGTGGTCACATAGATCTCGTCAAAACATCATGTTTGAGTACCAACACGATAGGTCTACGATTGATAGTCTCGAAAATATAAGCTTTTAAAAATTTGGTCACGTGGTCACATAGATCTCGTCAAAACATCAAGTTTGAGTACCAACACGATAGGTCTGCGATTGATGATTTTGAAAATATAAGCATTTAAATATTTGGTCACATGGTCACATACATCTCGTCAAAACATCAAGTTTGAGTACCAACATGATAGATCTGGGATAGATGGTTTCGAAAATATAAGCATTTAAAATTGTGGTCACGTGGTCACATAGATCTCGTCAAAACATCAAGTTTGAGTACCAACACGATACGTCTGCGATTGATGATCTAGAAAATATAAGCATTTAAATATTTGGTCACATGGTCACATAGATCTCGTCAAAACATCAAGTTTGAGTACCAACACGATAGGTCTGAAATTGATGGTTTCGAAAAAATAAGCATTTAAATATTTGGTCACGTGGTCACATAGATCTCGTCAAAACATCAAGTTTGAGTACCAACACGATAGGTCTGCGATTGATGATCTAGAAAATATAAGCATTTAAATATTTGGTCACATGGTCACATAGATCTCGTCAAAACATCAAGTTTGAGTACCAACACGATAGGTCTGAGATTGATGGTTTCAAAAAAAATAAGCATTTAAATATTTGGTCACGTGGTCACATAGATCTCGTCAAAACATCAAGTTTGAGTACCAACATGATAGATCTGGGATAGATGGTTTCAAAAATATAAGCATTTAAAAATGTGGTCACGTGGTTACATAGACCTCGTAAAAACATCAAGTTTGAGTACCAACACGATAGGTCTACCATTGATGGTGTCGAAAATGTATGCATTTAAAAATCTGGTCACCTGGTCACAGACAGAACGACAGACAGACAGACAAAAAACAGCTTATGCCACCCCCGATAATGCCCTCTGCATGTCTGCAAAGTTTTATTGAAATCGGTTCAGCCTTTTCGCAGATTAGCCGGAACAAATAGACAGACAGATCGACAGACAGACAGACAAAAAACAGCTTATGTCACCACCGATAATGCCCTTTGCCCGTCAGCCAAGTTTCATTGAAATCGGTTTAGCCGTTTCAGAGATCAGCTCGAACAGACAGACAGACGGTCAGTTAGACAAACAAAGAGCAGTCTATGTCACATTTGATAATACCCTCTGCACGTCTGCCAAGTTTCATTGAAATCGGTTAAGCCGTTTCTGAGTTCAGCGCAAACAGACAGACAGATGGACAGACAGACAAACAAAAAGTAGCCTATGTCACCCGCGGTAATGCCCTCTACACGTCTGCAAAGTTTCATTGAAATCGGTTCAGCCATTTCGGAGATTAGCCGGAACAGACAGACAGACAGACAGACAGACAGACACTTCAATTTTATTAATATAGATTAATGAATCAAGGTATACTTTAGGTGAAGTAAAAATTCATGTATTTTTTATCATGTAATCAAACTAAAAGAACTGTTTCAAGGTTGTAATCGGCCTTGACTGAGATATCTACTTATCTAATATTACAATACTATGCGATAATAATTTTAATATTCACAAAATGTAATTATTAATCGATATTACAACTGTAAGAAACGAAAGAAATATTTAAGTGAATAGAAATTTGTCTTATATTAAAAATACGAACTGAAGCCATTACTAACTCGTCATACGTTACAAGGACGGTCGCGTTTACGTGCCGTGCTAATTAGCTGTAACAGCTCTAGTATACGGAGCACAATGTTACTTCATAGATTTTCGTTACAGGTTTATTATCCATTGCGTTTTGTATTCAGTTACACTTTTAGCATATTTACGTCCGTTTAAATATGGAACTATTGAATAGGCACCAGGTGTATTAGGTACCCAGACCTACAATGGAGCTATGATTGTTTTTAAGCGCCGCATCCCAAGAAGCAAAATATAATTTTATATGTAAACACGATTGTTAATCTCCGCGGGAACGAAGTATGCGTGCATAATGACAAAACGGAACAGCTGTCATAAAACTTCATATTTAAGAATCAAGTTTGGAGCCTCTTACCGAACTTATTTATTTTATAATGTCCACAGGGCACAGCGTGTGAAAACGACACGCGACGTGTTGATAACTCCATGGTACGATAACTTACACTGATATTTAATTTTCACTGACTTATTCCATATTTTTCTTTTCTGGTCTACGTTAAATATATAATAAATAAAGCAATTAAATGTAAAAATGTTATTAAATCATTAATTAAATTTTGATCGTTAATTAAATGTAAATAAATGGCATTAAATAAATTATCTACCCGCTCAGAAAAAAATTTAATCATCAGTCGAGCAATGGATGACTGCCATAATAAATTAACACAAGGAATATGAAGAGAAATTAAAGTTCCTGTAACGAAATGATTCATCCTTGGTTTCCTCGTATTTATGATGATATCGATCATCAATTGCCCTACTGATAATGAAACCCTCATAATAAAATCTAAATTCACTATAGTACTTTTCTCAGTGCAAGCGGATTTCGCTATAAGTACGCTGGGTAGTTAAACATATTTTACACAAGCAAATGACACATTTCAGTTGAAATGGGTACTCTACACATTAAAAAATTAGACAAGAAATACGATATCTATACTAATATTATAAAGCTGAAGAGTTTGTTTGTTTGTTTGTTTGTTTGAACGCGCAAAGCTCAGGAACTACTGGTTCAAATTGAAAAATTATGGATGTGTTGGATAGTCCATTTATCGAGGAAGGCTATAGGCTATATTACATCACGCTACGACCAATAGGAGTGGAGCATCAATGAAAAATGTTGCAAAAAACGGGAAAAATTATTCTTTTTGAGAGCTTCCGTCGCGCGCGCTGCGTAAACGGTTGATGTTAACCAAAAATCATGTATTACGGAATTGTTCCCCTTTAAAAGTTCTAACCAAAAGTCCACGACAGCATATGTGTATCTTTTAAGGTTAACTTACTATAACCTTTTTTATGACAATCAAATTTGTTCTAACATTATGTACTATTTGCGAAGATGTTTTTTAAACGTGATATTAATCCTTATCAAATTAAATACGTTAGTTGTGTTAAGCATTTCATGCATATTATAATTGCCCTTTACACCACACAATTTAAATTAATATCTTAGCAGTTTTTATCGAAATATGAAAACTATAGCGGGAGAAAATAAATTCGCTGTCTGCCTCGGTTCGTTAACTTTTTACTTCCAATCCACGCAATAGACTTTGATACGGTTTTCAGTATTATCTTATTTTCTTATTATCTTATGATCTATTAATCTATATTATAGAAATACTTATTATAAAGCTGAAGAGTTTGTTTGTTTGTTTGAATGCGCTAATCTCTGAAACTACCGGTCGGATTTGAAATTTTTTTTGCCTTTGATAGCCTGAATCTAGCGGAGGGTTATCTATACTAATATTATAAAGCTGAAGAGTTTGTTTGTTTGTTTCTTTGTTTGTTTGTTTGTTTGTTTGTTTGTTTGTTTGTTTGTTTGTTTGTTTGTTTGTTTGTTTGTTTGAACGCGCAAATCTCAGGAACTACTGGTTCGAATTGAAAAATTATTTTTTTGTTGGATAGTCCATTTATCGAAGAAGGTTATAGGCTATACTACATCACGCTACGACCAATAGGAGTGGAGCATCAATGAAAAATGTTGCAAAAACGGGAAAAAATATTCCTTTTGAGAGCTTCCGTCGCGCGCGCTGCGTAAACGGTTGATTTTAAGCAAAAATCATGTATTACGGAATTGTACCCCTTTAAAAGTTCTAACCAAAAGTCCGCGACAGCATATGTGTATCTTTTAAGGTTAACTTACTATAACCTTTTTTATGACAATCAAATTTGTTCTAACATTATGTACTATTTGCGAAGATGTTTTTTAAACATAATATTAATCCTTATCAAATTAAATACATTAGTTGTCTTAAGCATTTCCTGCATATTATAATTGCCCTTTACACCACACAATTTAAATTAATATCTTAGCAGTTTTTATCGAAATATGAAAACTATAGCGGGAGAAAATAAATTCGTTGTCTGCCTCTGTTAGTTAACTTTTTACTCCCAAACCATGCAATAGACTTTGATACGGTTTTCAGTATTATCTTATTTTCTTATTATCTTATAATCTATTAATCTATATAATAGAAATACTTATTATAAAGCTGAAGAGTTTGTTTGTTTGTTTGAATGCGCTAATCTCTGAAACTACCAATCGGATTTGAAATTTTTTTTTTGCCTTTGATAGCCTGAATCTAGCGGTTATAGGCTATATATATTTGAAAACAAACTGTCTGTCTATTCGAGCAAATAGGTTTCGGCCAAAACAGCTTAACCGATTTTGATGAAACTTTACACATATGGAAAGGATGTAGTCAAAAGTGACATACAGAACTTTTTGTATGTCTGTCTGTACGTCCATCTGTCTAAACCAATTTTAATGAAACATCACAAGTATGAAAAGAAGGTCGTCAAAACTAACAAATGTTACTTTTTGTCCGTCTGTCTGTCTGTACGTGTATCTGTCTATTTGAGCTAATCTCCAAAACGGCTAAACAGATTTTAAGGAAACTTCGCAGACGGGAAAGAAGGTTGTCAAGAGATTTGACATTAGCTACTTTTTGTCCGTCTGTTTGTCTGTACGTCTATGTGTCTATTCAATTCAATTTTATCTATTCGAGCTAATTTTCACTACGGCTGAACAGATTTTAATGAAACTTTGCAGACGTGAAAGAAGATTGTCAAGAGTGTCATAAGCAACTTTTTGTGTTTGTTTGTCTGTCTATCTGTCTGTCGTTTGTCCACACTGATCTATCAACTACTACAGCCAAAACTACTAAGTCTAGGAAGCTTAAATTTATAACATAGGTTTATTTTATAACGTGAGCATTAAGTTAAGAAAGGCTTTTTTAGAAATTTCAAACTTAAGGATGGGAATGGAGGGACTCAAATAATGACGTGTTTCAGGGTTTTTAGATTTCCACATTTTAAGGGTGGGAAACGGGAGATGAAAAATTGTATCGGTTTTTTTAAAGGGTGGAAGGGGAATGAAGATTGAAAGTTTGAATGGGTGTAACCAAAATTGGTTCCAGCAAAAAGTACGTATAAACCATCTCGAACGTTAATAGTACGTATAACAGGAATTCGTAGTCTACGCAAGCGAAGCTGCGGGCGGTCGCTAGTAATATTATATAAGGAGAAAAATAAAGATGTCTATGCAAGTTTCTTGAATTCAATGTTGCGCGTTGTAAATGATTTCATGTTCATTTATGACAAATTTGCTTAGATAGCTGTACGTAGTTATAATAATTCAATTTGTTTTCATGTCGTTAAAATATTATTTTACATTTTTCTAATAAATAAAAGTATATCAAATTCTTATTTCACTCAGAAAAAACAAGGAGTTGCCACGCAAGTACTTAGTTATAGTAAAACAAAAATGGATCTCTTCTTAATGATCTATCAGTGGCAATTTATCATAGCCTAATCTTAATGTTTCTATTTGTAAATATTGTATGACGCATAACTTAAACTATCATTATGATATGCCTTATCTATATTTCGTTCTTAAAAGGGAGTTAAACATATAATTTTAAATAAAATTAACGAAGTAATCAAGAGTAAGTAAGTAAGAGAAAGTGTCGTGATAGCCCAGAGCGCAACGAACCTGTCTCAAATTTATAAGACCCCATAGGGCCATGGTTCGAATCCGGGCGTATACCAATGAGTTTTTCTGACTTAAGTACACAATATCACTGACACCGTGCTTCGGAGGGCACGTTAAGCAGTCGGTCCCGGACGCTGTCAATAAATGGCGCTCGTTACAGTCCCCAACCCGCAGTGGAGCAGCGTGGTGGATTTAAGCTCCAAGCCCCCCTCCTCACCCTGGGGGAGCCCTAAGCCCCTGCAGTGGGGTAAAAATGGGCTGATGATGAAGTAAGAGAGGTAAATTAGAATTGTAATCGGTCCCACCGAATCGTTGGCCAAATGGTTAAACTGATGGTAAACGGCTCATCACTTATGTCTAATTTAGGAATAAAAAATGTCGGAAAATCGGTTAAAAGAAGATTACAAAACAAATTATCTCAGATTGGTTTTCATTAGTATACTGTGATATTTGTACTAAAATTAAATTTTCAAATAACTTTGCGCTTAAATAGCACGGTTTTGGCGTTTTTCAACAGTCAAGTATATAATTTTTGAAGCTAAACATAGGTTCCCAACATAAATGGTACCAAGAAAAATCGAAATCAACTCAGTAGTTACGTTTATTTTCCAAATTTCAATTTCAAATTAAGTGAATATAAGTTTAAGAACAAGATATTACTAATAGTAAAACTTTAACAATTCTATAAAATAAATTTGGAAATAAGTTTGGAAATATCCAAACATGTCGATCGTATCGTTTAAGTAGGTATATCGTTTAAGTTCATCACTAACTGTAGTCATAATACTTTTACTTTTTACTTAAAACACTTTTCGTATGGTTTTAAATTGGTACAAGAGCAAGTTTAAATTTACCACTTGTATTTTGTTATAAAGGCCCATAAAACACTTCTTCAAGTTCTATAGCTGAAAAAATTGGGACGCAAGTAAATGATGAAGAGCGAACCAAACAGAACTAATTACCTATAAAAATCGTAATATAAAAGCTTATAGTAATTTAAAAATACAATGACGCGTTCCCCGAGGCGACCGTTTGGTCTCCGTTTAACTGAGGCTTCGCGACGCGACTATGAGACGTCGATGATTCTTGGAAAAATCGACGCGCGTCTGGTCCCCAGGAACTCAGTGTTCCGATGCCAGACGACGCAAATATATAGATACTCGTAGCTACGTGCCTAAAGCGGCTAGTCTTATTGCCTTCGCAAATTTATATTTATTGGTGTTTTTTGGCTTGAGAAGGCAGGCACTAGGCATCTCTTTCTAGCTTTATCCAAATACACAAAATCACTACTTCGGCATCTCCGAGAGATACTTAATAATAATAATAATAATGTGTACATCGCACTTGTGTATTCATATTGTATAAATCACTATTTTTATTGTATATATTGATATTTTAGACTATAAACATTATGTTAAAACAGATTTACTGCAATGTGTATTAAAACACCAAATTCCATAAATCGATCTACGAGTGAACCAGAGATCCTAAGCTATTGATCACACGTACGACTCTTAATAAATAATAAAGTTTTCTATACCAACGGCCATGGTCTAATATAGGTTATCCCCAAGACTTGGCGCTGTGAAAGTAACTAAAATAAACTAATCGCGCAGCAGTATTCTAAATTAGTGTTAACTCTTTTAACATTTTAATACATTTAGTTTAGCATATAGAGCAAGATTGTTTGCAACAAATCAACTCTGTATTTGTTTTAGTGTACTATTTACATCGTCGTTAATTATCTTCAGGGAACATTTTCATTTTACAATTACAATTTTACAATTATGCATTACAAATAAAAACAGGTCCTTAATGTAAATTAAAAACAAAATTGGGCACAAAATTGAGTCTTGTCAGATACCTAGTGAGCACAGTCATTCCGGAAACCTGCCAACTTTATAATTGTACACGTTGCACTGTATAAATTGTGTAATTATGATACATTAGCTCAAGTGCTATCTACAATACCATACCAATTTAGTTTTCTTACAAAAAGGAAGTTTCATGATCGACACAATCAAAAGCCTCCGACAGATTCGTCCCAGAGATTTCCCAGGTGTTTTAAAAGTTCCCACGACGTCGTTGTGGATGAACCAGTTTTTGTAAGTATTTCCCTGTGGGAATGAAACATTTGTCCGCAGTAAAAAATATCATACTTATACCTACATTAACTCGGGTACCTAATAAATTATCATCACACCGAAATTTCATCAAAATAGTTTCACCATCCAGTAGTTTTTATGTACAGAATTTTTTTTTTAAATGGTGTTTTGATATATGTGTTAATAACTATGTGGTAGAGTAGATACACTAACAACGCGATTTAAAAAAAAAGTAATGTAGACACACGGATTCCATACCATACCATTAGCCCATTAATAGCCCACCCATACCATTAGCCCATTAATAGCCCACTGCTGGGGCTTAGTTCCAGTGCGGGTTAATGGATTGTAACGATTGTAACCGGGACCGACAGCTTAACGTGCTCTCCGAGGCACAGTCAGTGATAGTTACAAGTTAGAAAAAACTCATTCGAACCACGACCTTCTAAACAAAAACGGGCTCGCTGCCACTCTACTATCACGAGTTATTACGGCTATCGAGACACGATCTCATTACAGATTTATTATAAGCATATAGATGTATAAATCGTTGTATAATCTAAGGTGTAGGTATAGACAAGGAGTTGTCGTTAGTTATGTAAAAGTCTCATTGCCACACGGTCGTAACAAGAATGTTTCTACGTCTCACAGACGGAATCTGACACACCTCCGACAGTAGTCCAACGTATCCTAAAATAATTCCAACGTAATAATAATCTCTGACGTTATCTGACGAGTACGACAGTAAAGTGTGCGCTAGATTTATTTTACGAAAACAAATAATATATTCTATTTCTTCAGAAGTTATTACGATACTATTTGGGTTGTCCTATTTATTTTTAAATAGCTCCAGAATACGCACTCGAATCGTCTACTCGAAAATAAAACATCTTTTGTTATCTTCATAATTTTGCCACAAAAAAATTTTTTTTTTAAATGTGTTGCGTCTTAGACGTGTCTTAGTCAATCAGCAAAGTAGGTCAAGATTCTATAAGTAGAATATCTTCGCGATAAATAGGTGACAAAAGTGGGAAGAAGCTGTGCGGTTGGGGCAGAGGACGGTTCCCGGCCATCACTACCGCGAGCGTCGGGAGAGCAGACGAAAAAGGTATTGGAATATCACAGAAGTTTACCTGTGGCTAATATATTTGAAATATATGAGAAGCTACGAAAAAAAAAGATATTTGTTCGTAGCTATGCGATGTGTACATATCCCTACACGTGTGTCCCGCGCTAAGTATTACTAAACCGGCGTTAGTACCGAAGATGACTTACTCGGAGCGCGCACTCCAAGTACTTTGCAATCAGTAAGGACGGTTGTAACGTGGCTATTTTCATATAATCGTGGATTTACTTGAAAACCTGGAACCAATTCAATTGACACCTCGTCTTTACGATTTCACTTCATCAGCCCATTTTTACCCCACTGCAGGGGCTT
This sequence comes from Luffia ferchaultella, assembly GCA_949709985.1. Classification (NCBI taxonomy): domain Eukaryota; kingdom Metazoa; phylum Arthropoda; class Insecta; order Lepidoptera; family Psychidae; genus Luffia; species Luffia ferchaultella. The sequence goes on from OX453251.1 coordinate 9,397,511, forward strand.
AGGCCTCCCCGAGGGTGAAGGAGGCATGGAGCTTAAATCCACCACGCTGCTTCACTGCGGGTTGAGGATTGTATATTAATTTACGATTGGATACGATATATTTCAGACTGTCTGTACGTACCACACCACTTATTTTTTTTTAAACAGAACCAAATAAAAATGACGCCCACAAAAAGTTTTACTTTTTAGACGACTAAAACATGGTAGGTACTTTCGGCCGCATTGTTTAATATGAAAAACTGTTACAAAAGAAATTTAAAAATAACAAATATTTTATAATACTATATATCTGTTTTGAAAATAATAAACACAATTCACAATAGCTGGCAAAAAGGACGGAAAATTTGGTTAAATGAAATAGGCGTTGTAAATAATTTCCCTTCATTTTTTAAAAGAGGTGTAAAATCGATACTCTGGGACACGCCAGAACAACTATATAGTAGGCAAAATGCTGGTCTAAGTGAAACCAACTTCTGTCCGCTCTTAAATTTAAATCATATTCTGATTATACTTCTTTCGGCTATTACTATTATAAAACGACTAGCTTTTCGGCTGCAACTTCGTCCGCGTGTACCTATTACGCGCTTGTATCGGAACTGCTAAAGGAAAATTTCAGGATATAGTAAAACTTTCTAGAAAAGTCTTCAACTTTCTAGAAAAAATCTGAACCATTCTTAGGAAAGATTAAAGTCACATAATTTCGGCATCCTGTACAGTCCACTCACAGCCATCGCCATCAAATCCTCTTAGGATCGATGAGAGCTCAAGAGCTCAAGAGATCAAGAACCATCATAACCACGAGTGGAGATCGGTAACCAACAGATAGGTAGACACATTTTCTGCGGTAGAAAGTAGTCTATGTTTGTCTTCTCTAGTGCAATATATCTCCCGACCGATGTCATCAAAATTAGTTCAGTGATTTAGACGAGAAAAAGTAACATACAGACAGACAGAGCTTAGAGCACTTTTGCAATCATAAAGACTACTTTACAAAGAAATTAAATTCCTTCAAATGTTTAATATTTGTTTTTACCAATAAATCAACAGTAACAATACACTTAAATAATCTTTATAAAACTATTCCTACTTCAGAAGTTTAGATAACAAGTATGTTATCTATTGATACATAACATTCTTTTTATTATATTACATATATTACATAATATATTATATAACATAACTCGTTTTTTTAATTAGCATTTCATTTAGAGTATTAAATTAAAACCAATTAAAAAAACTAAAAAATACCTACAAATTAAAAATATTACCTAAATAATGATAAACGAGAAAATTTTAAAGAGACGACGACAGATCAAATAGTCTCTCAAATAATTTTTTAAGCCAAAATCCGAAAAACAAGATGTCATTAGGTGATGCGCATGTAATGCAAAAAACCGTATCAAAATCGGCCCAGACGTTTTAGAAGAACACATCTACTGTACCACTTCTTGGTGGCCGTTGATCGTACAACAATGCCTATAGCACTTCTGGAATCATAAAGAATATTCGAAAAAAAAAATATTGAAATCCAGCATCCAGCGGAATCTACCGGAGTGATTTATGTGCATCGCGGATGTCCATGAAGATATTGTTGCCTATATTATCATCGACTTAGACGTCCTTGTACAGTACAAAATACATGTTTTAAACATTGTAATTTTTTGTCGGTTCGACTATTTATCTGTTGTTAATGAAACTTTCACATTTAAATACATAAAATTATGATTCATCATATAACTAAACACGCTGCTTTTTTTTAAATACAGAAAAATGAAAAAAAAAACATTGTATAGCTGATTTTGTCAAAACAGTTTAAGATTAAAAACGAAATGTAAATCGCGAAAAATATGCGGACGAACACGCAGGCAAAGTTAGTTTTAAAGAATAGATTTATAAAGGAAAATCTTTTTTTGTATGAAATAAATGACTGATCGATTGGTCGTGATTTTCTAGTACACATAATACAGGCTCGACATAATTCAGGACTTGATGGCCGCGTGTGAAATTTCACAGGTATTATTTTAATATTATTTTATTAATATTAAATAAATACATATAAAAAAAGGCTAAACTCTATACCAATAATAAGTTATTAATCATAATGCCATTAATTTTATCTGTATTTAGCATATAATTATAAAAATCCGTAAATATCGTTATGTAAACACAATTAGATAAATAACTTTCTAACCGACTAACTTTTTTTTGGCACTTTGTGCAGAGTGATTTCAGAGATTAATGATTCAGTTTCACACTCTGATGACCGCGATCTTATTATAAAAAAAAATAATTAAAAAAAAAAAACCGACTTCAAAAACATAAACTAAAAAGTTAAAAATAAAATTTTCACTTTAAAGAAAGGAGCATTAACAGGCGGCATATAGTTAATGAAGTCGGTGTCTACTCACTCAGACACTTAAAATTGTTTTCTATATTTATTATAGTTATAAATATATAGTTGTTGTAATTGTTATTACCTGGTAAGTACCCATTTAAAGTGTCTGAGTTGGCACCGACTTCATTAACTATATGCCGCCTGTTAATGCTCCTTTCTTTAAAGTGAAAATTTTATTTTTAACTTTTTAGTTTATGTTTTTGAAGTCGGTTTTTATTTTTTTTTTAATTATTTTATTTTTCAATTTTTAGTTGAACGCATCTGTAACTTATTTGTATTTAGTATAAATGGGGCTACTAAACGCGCTACTCTAATGAGACAGAACCACGATTACGCAACGTAAATTCAGTGTCAAATTGACGCATCAGCATGCCTAGTAGGCAGTGGTATTCCTATGTAAAACTTCAATCTTAATTATTATTTTTGTGCGAACTGAACATTTTGGCATATTCAACCGTATGAAGGAAGCTCAACAAAAAGTAACTGCTGTAAATCGTTGAGGAATTCCCTCGACTGTTTATGGTCTTCATCATCAGACCTGTAATAGCACTTATAACCCATATGAGTGCAAAGTTCTCTTCAATAGAAATGAATTAAGTCCAAACACCAGGTAATTGCTGTAAATCGTTAAGGAGTTCCCTCGATTGTGTATGGTCTCCATCATCAGATCTGTAATGGTACTTAAAACTCATATGGGTGCATAGTTTTCATTAATAGAAATCAATTAACTCCAAACACCAGGTAATTGCTGTAAATCGTTAAGGAGTTCCTTCGACTGTGTATGGTCTCCATCATCAGACCTGTAATGGTACTTAAAACTCATATGGGTGCAAAGTTCTCATTAATAGAAATGAATTAAGTCCAAACACCAGGCAATTGCTGTAAATCGTTGAGGAGTTCCTGGATTGTGTATGTTCTCCATCATCAGACCTGTAATGGTACTTATAACCTTTATAGGTGCAAAGTTCTCATTAATAGAAATGAATTAAGTCCAAACACCAGGTAATTGCTGTAAATCGTTGAGGAGTTCCCTCGATTGTGCATGGTCTCCATCATCAGACCTGTAATTGCACTTATAATCTATATGGGTGTAAAGATCTCATCAATAAAAATGAATCAAGTCCAAACACCAGGTAATTGCTGTAAGTCGTTGAGGAGTTCCCTCGACTGTCTTTCAGCTCCATCATCAGATCGACTCCCGACCTTCATTAAATAGTACTAGTAGTCGTACTTTATCAAAATACTTAAAATACGATACTTTAAAATACGATTTTCGAAGGTGGCCCTCGATTTCTCTAAGATGCCATCATCAGATCCTGGTTTCCTTATCATGGTACCATTTCGGAGATATCTCTCTTTCATAAAAAAAAAAATCATCCAATTCGGTTCATAAACAACGAAGTTATCCCTGAACACACATAAAAAAAAAAAAACATATACGGTCGAATTGAGTAACCTCCTTCTTTTTTGAAGTCGCTTAATAATTTACGAGTACGTGAGTTCTATGGGGCGCCACAGACGACTTTTTTGTTTATATATATAAAATCGTATAGTGACTGTCTGTCGGTCTGTTCGAGCTAATCTTAAAACGGCTGAACGTATTTTTATAAAGAACCTATTATTGAGCTAGTGTGGAATTCAAGTGGTCCACTGCTTCTGGCGCGACTGAATGACAAACTTCCATAAATGTATTGGTACATATTATCAGCAAAATTATATTTTTCAGTTTCACCTAATTTTAAGTAATAAAAGATTTAGAGAATATGCAGTGGGATTCACCCACAGGGTTCATCTGTTCCCCTATCAATTTCGGTACGCGCACAGCCTTGTTCGATATTGATTATCGACATTTCTCCATCACTAGCATCATGCTAGTAGGTTCGGTAAGATATAATTTAATGGGTCTTTTCTGGAAAGCTATAGAACGATCAAACAGTGACTATATCATGTAGCACGCTTGATAACCGGAGAGTGAAAATTGAAAAACCAATATGAGATGTCAGATAAGTCGGAATGACATGGTCAAGTATGAAAAAAAAAACAAGTATCACTGGATAATAAACCAAAGTGACCTTTTTATGTGAACATTTGTGAAATATTTTGCTGTGATTGTAGGTGTGTTGAAATATTCTAAAAGTCATATTTGAAATTCTCCAGGGAAGTAGGTAATATTTCCCCTAATATATGCAGAAGCAACGATTAAATAGGTGATCAGATCCTTTCACAGAAATGAGCTATATAATCGATATTCCTGACTTCACTGCCAATAGTGAGCTTATGTGTACTACACAGATGTACTAATGCTCCCAAACACCACTTTTCCACACGCCTACGTGCCAGAGACGCAGATATCAATAGAGATCTACACAAAAATACTACACTGAGACAAGTGTTCACCATTGTTAGACCAACAACGGCCGACCGACACAATAAAATATGAGAATTACGGGGAGATTACACATAAGCTAAGGTTTCTGATCTAAGCTAAGGTGTCGTGATAGCCCAAAGCGCAACGAACCTGTCTCAAATTTATAAGGCCCCATAGGGCCATGGTTCGAATCCGGGCGTGTACCAATGAGTTTTTCTGACTTAAGTACACAACTATCACTGACTCCGTGCTTCGGAGGGCACGTTAAGCAGTCGGTCCCGGACGCTGTCAATAGATGGCAGTCGTTACAATCCCCAACCCGCAGTGGAGCAGCGTCGTGGATTTAAGCTCCAAGCTCCCTCCTCACCCTGGGGGAGGCCTAAGCCCCTGCAGTGCGGTAAAAATGGGCTGATGAAGTGATGCAGAAGGTATCTGGATGCATTTTTTTCTTTCTCGTATGCCTTTTATTCTATGGCAGTCTCGATCATCCATTGCTTTACAGATAGTTAAAACCATCATATTATTTAAAGAACACATTTCTCAGTAATTTACATAAATTATCTACAATAACAATACAATAATTCGTAAAATAAGCATTGCAATGTAGACGACATTTGTATGTAATGTTGTCTACACTGTTTACAGAACATGTATTAAAAGCATTTTAATGACGTCAATGCAATCTAGCAATCAATACATATATGTCCTTCCTTTTTGTGTAATCTATATTAAATATTAGTACATAACTGCAACGGAATGATACCTGGACATGGCAAATATTATCCAGTCCAGTCTTCCACAATCATTTACATTTTTTGCCATAAACTATTTTGTATTTTGTAACATAACATGTCATGTAATATGCCTTGTAAACATTTGTGAGGGAAATAAATATATTATTATTTTATTATTATTATCAAAAAACTTTTTTCGTCTGTTACTTTTATTTGTATCTTTATATTATAACCAAAGATTCATACTAAACCGATTTTGATGAAATTTATACGTCAATTTTCAAATATACGTGTATGTACATACATACCCTTACGCCGTAACCCATAAGCCATAACATTATGGCCGAGCCTTTATGATTATATATGAACACACAAGTATCGTAGTACTAATACAAGAGCTGCGTATACGTATAGTCAAACGAAATTTCGAATGATTAAGTGATGTAATCAATGTAAAGTTAAAAAATGACGTTTACACGTGCAAAGAGTGTCTAATCGTAACGTAACGTAACTACCTACCGACATCACTATTTTGTACGTAGCGCGTACAGGTAATAATCGAAAAAAAATAATGTAAAAAACAAACTAACTTTATTCATACATAAAAGGGATACTCGGAATCGTCAGCTTTGCCGATCAAAGATTTGACATCTAAGAAGGTGCCAAGTAAAGCAAATGATGTAACTCGGCAAGTTTTCACTAATAAGTCAATCGTTTGTTGTATAAATTATTATTATAACTTTTCAAGTTGCACATAATTTACTTGGCACCTATTCCGATCTCAATTAATATAACGGCGCAGCCGATAATATCACATGTCATTCGCATCTAAACGCAATTTCGCGGAGGTGAAGTCCGGCACGCTGCGCTGGGACCTCGCGCACTGAAACTTGGACTGAAACTCGTCATCTCACACGAGCTAGCTAGAGCATGAGTGGTTAGACAGCAAACTTTTATTTAAATAGACATCTGAAATAATAATACGAATCCATATTTTTGTTGTTTTCTGTTTTCTCATTTGTGCTTTTTATACACCCAAAAATTTACTAATTATTTCTAGCTTTTCCTTTGCACATGCCTATGGCCTGTCTGGACGCAAGTTTTTAAGCCACAATGCTCTAGGTTTTAAATAAATGACTGAGCCAGTAAGTGATTAAAATGAGTTTTCAAACCTTAATACGAACAAGTCAAGAACTACATTTATTCATGAAATTTGGTATTCTAAGTGTTCGTGGGGGCCTTAATAGATGTGTGAAATTTTAAAAAAAAATGTGTACATTCTAATACCTATATAGTTTCAGAGTTAAGGTCGGCAGTACCTATAAATGGTTCGTGAAACAACTGGCCGGTGCGTCACCCTTTCCTTTTACAAGCTTGGCTAACCCACTGTCGTTTGCCTAGATATATTGTGTTTCTAGTGAAGAAATTGACAGCAGCGTCCATTAAATAAATACAACATTTTAGTTGTTCCATTAAGTTTAGCTGTGTTCACGTTGTCGATTTGTAGGCGAAACAGCTGACGCCAACGTTCCGGTGATACACGCACGCGGCCCTTAAATTATTATTTATAAATTATTATTTCGGGTGTTAACCTGGGACATCCCACACAGCGCCATCTAGTCCAAACAGAGCTTGTATTATGGGTACTAGACAACTGGTATACATATTTATATTTTATAATAAATACGTATATAGATATTTTACTTCTAGACATGTTAATGCATACCAATATTTATCCCAAGCGGGATTGGAACCCGCGATCTTTGGTTCTACTCTTAGGATTTCTAACTACTTGGTCAATGGATCGAAATCGGAATGCACGCTAACTAAATCATATGCTGCTGCTTCGTTCCTTTATACTCTCGCCTATATGAATTCTATACTTATTATCAGTCTCAAAATTATTTAGTGTTTATTAAAATGTACATACAGTGTAGAACTCAGTATTAGAACTGAATCGTAAAAGTTATATTTCGAGAATATAAGGTGGTTAAGGTATACATTCTCATTTGTAGGGTCAAGGATATTGCTTTACAATACCTATATAAGGAATTCAGCTGACAATAACTACAAATTATTTCAGACGTTTTCAGCAACACCTGCGCATTGTTCAAATAGTACGTCTATTAAAAACATAATCGAGTTCTTTTTTTGTGAAATTATACCTACACTATTAACATTTATAATACATATGGTTTGGAAACAACCTGACAACTATCAAAATGGTACTTTTAAGAGTGAAAAATAAAAAGTTATACTAACACTGTACTCTAACCCTGGCCCCATTTCTGAGTTGCAGTTATTTATATTTATTCAAAGCTGTAACGTTTCATAATAAAAAAAATTGTCACCTACACGAGACATTGAAACGAAATACATTTAATTTAATTTCGACTGGTTCTCAACTTTTACGTATGCAACTGCTTTAATATGATAATTTAATAAAAGTCTTGTATATTTATTTGAATATTAATTATTTTCTTATAAAACATTCCAAGAATGTTCTCGATTTGCATGGCCAAATATTATATTAGTATTAGAATCTTTAAAAAATTAATTGAAAAGATTTCTTTAAATTGTAAATCATTCGTTATAAATAATATATAAATAAATAATACTACGAAAAAACGGTACAAACTCTATATCTAATTAAAACTCTATATTCTTTATAATTGTACTTTGCGCTGTTAAAGTAATAAATTGTAATTCTTAATGCAATATAAAATTAAATACGCTGTGGTGATGGAAATCCTTTAATCCTTGAATTTGTTTTTCTTGTTTAAATACAATGCATTCAATTACAGTTCTTGCCATACGTATGTGCGGCTCTGAACTACGATGCGCATGCCCTATTGCGCATGTCGGCCATACTTCCCGGCCTTCCCGGCCTTCCCGCCATTAGTTCCATGTTCCCGTCACGATGCGTCTATGAAATTATGTCACTGCGACATTTTTGTGACTAATTTGTTACCGGGTAAGAGCAACATGAAAAGAACATTTGGGAAATTAATAATCACCAATGAAATGGAATCAACAAATTTCGATTGTCAAGAAATTTATCTTCATAGTAAACAATAAAGATAATTTAATAAATCTTCAATAAAACTTATAGTCAATATTTTCAAGAAGATCAATTATATTATTAACATGTACTTAGTGTTATATTAATCCGAATTAATTAATAGTTGAAAAACTTTTTAATAAAACAATTAAACCGCCGAAAAAACTAAAAAGAAAAAAAATATAAATCTTTTTTATTATTTAACTTTAATAACTAAGTTCTTAAACGGATGTACCTACCTACTTATACTTAAATAATTTTGAGTCGGCACCTCAAATTTATAAATTCATTTCTTTAAATTTAAGGTAATTTCGTTCATTAATTGTTTGGTGCCGCTTGAAAACTAATTAGGTATAAGTACATTTAGTTTAAGAACTTTTAGTTTTTTAGTTAATTAAGAATTAGTTATTAAGGTTAAATAATAAAAAAAGGTTTGTATTATAATTTTTTGCTTTTTAGTTTTTTCGGCGGTTTGATTGATTTGTTAAAAAGTTTTTATTTTATAATTTTGTGCGAAAATTTAGGAGTACTCTGTAAAAAAAAAGTTATGCGTGATCATACATTATAATCATTGAGTGAACAATCAATCATTCCCTGTTTTCTTACCCTTAGGGATGAAATTTTTTTTTCAAATTTATATTGGACCAACTTCAGGATATACCCTTTCAAATAAGAAAAGAATTATCAAAATCGGACTACTCTTAAAAAAGTTATGCGTGGTCATACAAAAAAAAAATATATACGCGTCGACTTGAGAAACTTCCTCCGTTTTTTTCGTCGGTTAAAAAGACTGAACTCTATGTGTGCGTTCCATAGACAGGTACCTATATACCACTGGCAACTTAGTTATGTTTTATTCGATTTGAATTATAATTAGTTTTGTATCAGATATTCGTTTACTACGTCATGTACGTGGAAAATCCTTCGTTATTTTATTGTCTCGTAAATCCTTTTCTTGATTTCATGACTATTTTAATGTGCAATGTGTCAGAGAATATGGACAATTTGGACATGTCACGAAATTAAATAATTAATTTCCTTAATATTCTACTTAAGAGTACGCTTTCCGTTTGTTCAAACTACGACGCGCGCTCGGCCTGCCATTTCATTTACCAGTCCGATAAAGCAGTGCATAAACTAGTCCATCTATTCTTGTTCAATATGGTTAAAATTTCTAAGAGACTTTGAGGTTTTTATGTATACTTTATATAATTTATTTACGTACAAAGTTATGCTAAAATATGTGATACAAAATAGAAATTTCAAGACTCACAATTTTCAGAACCAGCATAATTTTCATGTTTTGTTTTATTATAAACCAAGTCAAAGATTAGATAAATCGACAGCGAGCTTGCTTTTGCACTTTCGCAGTTCGCATGGTAAGTGACCAGCTAGTGCGACCATGGAGACGATAGGATAGAGTAGGCAAACCAGTCCGAAACGCAAGTCTCGACAGAAAGAGATAGAGAATAACTATACCTCGAGATATACAGAACTATACTAAATCTATCTTTTTTATTTTGAGCGTGCGCAGTTGATAGCTGTCACCGCTGTGACTGTCAAATGAGTGTCCTAATGCACATGCGGCATAAAAGTATAATAAGGATAGAACCGGGTACAGTTATTTTCCATCCTTTTTTCTCTATGCTCAACCGTCACATTCAGGGATTTAATGAGCTTGCCTACTTAACTCTAGTTATATTTATCTCTGTGAGCGCAACCTTAATACACACATAATACCGAACCATATGGCGAAATCGATGGAAGAAACCATACGACCGCTGTATATATAAGTGTCGAAGTGGAATAAGCAGATAAATAAACACTCAAGAGTGTTTTAAAGTCTACTGCACAAACACAAGTGAACCAGAAATCAGTACATTTTACAGAAAGAAATAATTTACGCTCTCACAAAAAAAAGGTGTACTTACGTAACATGCCTAAAAGATTTGGTTTAATTATTTAAATGGATAGTTTTTATAGAATTTAATTATACTTGATGCATTTCAATAAGGACGTAGAGTTCTTGTGACATTGTTCTAGTTTTACATGTCAGTGGTAAACATATCGAATTCTCGTATAGTTATCCTTCATGACATTCACTGCAACAACGGTTGCATATTACATTTTTTATTAAATAACTGGACACCTCGTAAATAATATTGACGTGTCGGTATTATTACATAAATATTTCAAAAACTTTTGAATTATTAACGCGAATGTGCCACATAGTCGACTTACCAAGCTTCCCCATCATATCTTCTAAAGCGTGGTCGTTGTCCATTTTGATGGTAAGTTGCTGCCGTTCTCCCGAAGAAAAAGATCCGACAGTCAAGCAGCGACTTAAGTTTATTTCACTGGCAGTTAAGTGATTTCGCGTTGGCGGGCTACGCGCCCGATGCCGGCCGACTGGCGAATGGTCGCTGGCCGTTACTGTCGCGAGGCCGCTGCGCTCTGTTAGCGTGAACTACGGCGCCCGCGGCGACCACGTGCTCGCCAGATAAGCGTAAAGGGAAAGTCTGTTGAAATCCTACAAAAACCTTGTCAAGGGCAAGCCTGGAATACTCCCAGGGTTCCGTCGCAAATTCTAAGGTTAATAAATCAATACGAATACTACAATGTCTAACGAAATATATCGAGTACAACAGGTATTTGACACGGACGGTCAAAGCGGTACGGGGGACAACAAACACGTGAGCAAAAAAAGCTGTAGGTACCACACAGACCCCAAATACACACCAGTTAAAGTATTGTAAAATTCGTATTGGAAAAGAAAATAAAGAATCAGAATTAACGAAGTTATATTTCCTGGGTTTTTAAATTTATGAGTCTATCAATTTGCTCGTGTTTTCCGTCGTTTAAAAGTACCTATGAGTCGCTCCATCTTCATTATTATGTTAGCTTACGTATTATCTACATATGCAAAATAGTACCTTGAATCCATGAAGTAAAGTAATTTGACAGCAGCGTTAGGTTTTAATATACTCATAAATGTCACTTCACAGTATAGAAGTGACATTACGCAATTTCGCGAGGTCGAAGACCGGCGCGCGGGGATTTCGCGGGTGTGAAGACCGGTGCGCGGGGACTTGGCGCACTGAAACTCGTACTAAAACTCGCCATCTTACACAAGCTAGCTAGAGTAGAGTGGTTAGACGGTAAACGCAGAAGAGGGCTTCTAGTACAATTCGTAGTTTTATGCTTGAATCCGTGAGTATATATTAGGTATTACATTAGAAACATTCGTTTTCCAAAAAATGTGTTATATATAAACAGACATGTTATTTCGCTCAGGTATCAACTATATAAACCTATTAACGTGGTTATTAAAATAAGTGTATTTAAATTACAAAATACAATCGTACACTTAAAAGTTTACAATATTAAAAAAAAGTGCATAAGATGTGTTCCGTTGTTTAAAAATTCTATTCAAATCAACTCTAGGCCAGAAAATATCACCAAAAATTCCTCTACGTGCCCTAAAAAAAATCCTTCCGATAAAGTACTTAAATCCTGTAACAAACCAGCTGCGAAAAAGACACTCGTCCCGTCTGTTTTGAATGGTCAGTTAATAGAGCACAGGTAAACAGACACCGTAGACATTCTACCTACCTTGGGATTCCGCATTAAAATAGTTTTTACCACTTTTAAATCTCATTTACACAGATAAAGGGTGATAAAGCCTTGTATATTTTTCGTTTGATTGAAAATAATGAACCATCAACGTCAATCATAGATTAAAATTCAGTAAGATAAAATATGATAACATGAATATACTGTATATTTTTCCATTGACATATGTTTTTCTATGTTTTTTAAACCATACGAAATATAAAGCACGTTTAATTTGGGAATTTTCATTTAAAATAATGTAAGCAAAAAAATACACACCGACTAAACAAAGATCAATTGATGTTTTGAAAATATTTGCTAAGAAGTAGAATGTTGTGTGACAATAATAAATGTAATCGTAATGGAAAAGAGCGGTGTCGTGATAGCCCAGAGCGCAACGAACCTGTCTTAAATTTATAAGGCCATAGGGCCATGGTTCGAACCCAGGCGTGTACCAATGAGTTTTTCTGACTTAAGTACATTAACTATCACTGACTCCGTGCCTCGGAGAGCACGTTAAGCAGTCGGTCCCGGACGCTGTCAATAGATGGCGGTCGTTACAATCCCCGACCCGCAGTGGAGTAGCGTGGTGGATTTAAGCTCCAAACCCCCTCCTCACCCTGGGGGAGGCCTAAGCCCCTGCAGTGGGGTGAAATGGGCTGATGATGATGATGATGTAATGGAAAAGAAAATAAATATTCTGAAATTACATTTTATTTGCAATTTAACAAAATGTTCGTTTAAAACAATAATAATGACGTCTCATTCCATTCCACCAGCCCATCGTGCCCCACTGCAGGGGCTTAGGCCTCCCTCCAGGGTGAGGGGGCTTGGAGAGTTATCCACCAGGCTGCTCCAGTGCGGATTGGTGGATTTTGACGATTGTCATCTGTTAATGGCACTGGATGGATAATGACGTGTTGTCTGTCTAATCAGTGAGTGTGACCTTTTGTTCAGGTTTTTGATCGTTTCGAAGTATGAAGGCGCTCCATCCATTATCATGCTGTCTAAGTATAGATGTATACGAATTACGACCTACGAATTGCGAATGACGACCGCCTGGCCTAGTGGGTAGCGACCCTACCTACGAAGCTAGGGGTCCGGGTTTGAATCCCAGGTCGGGTCAGTATTTATATGATGAATATTTATACTGGTACCGGGGCTTGGTTGTTATATGCATGTGGTGTCTTCGCTTGGTCCCCAAAACACAAGCTAATGCTCAATTTGGGGCCTAGACGTTCTTGTTTATGTGATATATTAGTTATTAGGTATTATTATTATAATATGCATTTAGGTTTATATTATTCATACGAACAAACAAGCTTAAGTCAGAAAAAAATATTGGTCAATGAGTTTTGACGTGGTTTTCTAATAACACAGTCTTTTTGGCTTTCTGAAGGTCATAATCGAACGGGTAGTTTTGAAAATTGGTATAGTTCCATTCAAGCTTTATGGCGGTTCCGAACATAAGCCCAAGTCCCGTCGCAGTAACCAGTTTTAGGTGTAGCGGGGCGCAGTAGAGCGAGGGGTATATGACTGTACCTGCGCAAGAACGCTTAAAGCGTTGTATTCCGATCCACCATAAAGTTTGAGGCGAACTATATTTAGCATTAAAGTAGAAATTCACCACACATTTTCATTCAGCACACCGGTTTCAACCCCCCGAAAATGCGAAATATCACTTCGATACTGTGAACCATACGCTGCTGTCAAATTAATTTACTCTATAGTATATATACCTACTATATCTACGTATTTATGGCCCCTTTTTCAATATTCAAAATACAAGCTTAAGGTTTACCATCGAACTGTCGACTAACCTAAACTATAGACTTAAAAGTAATAAAGATTAAGTTTATTAAATGTATTGTATCGTCAAAAAAGAATAACACATCAAAGATATTCGAAAACTTAAATATAGGTCGACTTACGATAAAATCTACCATTGTTTTGCAGTCCTATATAGCTTGTTTTACAAAATGTTTCAATAGTGTGCAAAAGAATGACACCTTATTACCAATAATTATGAATCCATGTAATTTATATTGTCTGTATCATCCATTGCTCTACTGATAGTGAATACCACAGAGAATCGAGTAGATTAGAGATGCCATGTGACGGTTCAGAGGCACATGTCCCAAAAATAATTACTCACACAACGATAATAAGAAAAAATATGACGCACACATAAATAGTTATGTGAAAGCGTTCATCTCTTTCACTTACATTCTTTTGTATGATTTGATGTATGCAACCTACTGCATACTTGAAGGGGACAGCGTACCCGCCTACATGCCAACTCTAATCTACTCTAATGCTCTGTGGTCACCATAATATTTAAACAATCCTTTTCTCAGTGTACATACATAAATACTGTTTATAATATATACATAAGTATATAGATATTTTACACTCAAAAACGCATCAAAAAACATGTTCATGCATACATTTGGTTCTACAGTTAGAGACTCTGACCACTCGGCCAATCGGTTAGTCAATTGTATTTAGCAATTAAAGTATCATTCGATGCGTCGTAACACTTCGCGTGTCATACATAGGTTAATGCTTCGTCGTCTCATTGAATCCATTAGGGCGAATTTTGAAAGTTAATTTCACACCTCGAAAATAGGGTTGAACATTTCAAAGACCATCTCATAATATATAGTAATTATGAACTTTGTGATATCTGTTATTATAGATTCACCGAAACCGCTGTACCGCGCATTGGGTATGTGCGCGGCGCGGAGGGAGGCAATGCGCGGTACAGCGGTTTCGGTCAAACTATAAAGTATATCCATTATTTTAACCCACATCCTTTGAAACGCCGCCAAAGCACTCAGACAAAAATTCACAAAAGAAAACCGCTGCACGTGCCGGCCGTAACAAAGAAACCGACGGCTTGCGCGTGCCGCGTACAGTTTCAGCGAAAATTTATCAGTTTACATCGACACTTTACCGAGTATGTAAATGACAAAGTATAATGTTTTATTATAAACACAGGTGGTGATTCGAAGGACACATCGAGTAACGAAGAATGTCACAAGTTTTTGTTTCGTGTGTAGCGAATGTGATAAGTTTTTGTTTCTTCTAAATAAATATATTTTAATTTGTCTATTTCGGTCCTGCTTTGCCTTTTGGTGTACCGAGGTCTAATACAACGGATAGACTATACAATTGATATTTTAAATTATGTCGAGTGTCTTCGTGATAAGCCGACTATCCCCGAATTACCGTACAGAGGAATGTGTAGTAGCAAATTTCCATACAATCGGTGTTAACGGTTGCGCCCATTAAACCTTATTCGATAAGCGCAAAAATTGGTATTTAGGGACTAGGTTTACACGTTTTTGACTTTTCAAACATTTCGATTTTTCATAACATGTTCAACATGAAACTAATTGATTGACACATGTAAGAAATTAAAAATAAAATAAAAATTACTTCGCGCACTTAAAGTTTGTTTTCTTAAGACGTATCAAACTATTTAAAAACTTGAAAACGTGTAAAACTAGTTTTTTCTGATGTGAATACTATATTTTTCTTTTATGCCAATCGGTTAAGGTTTAATTAGATGCAACCGTTAACGCCGTTTATAAGGAAATTTTCAAGCAAGTACACACTTTTCTTGAGGAATACGTACTAGTATTTTATTTTTACCGAGTATTATATTTTTCAGTGCCCTTTTATAATTATATAGAGCGCGAGATCTATGTTTTTTTTTTAATTTTAAATAATAAAAATGCTTTCTTCCTGTGAAAGTGATGGCGCATTTCCTTTCATCGGAAGTTGTTATCAAACTCTTTTTTTTTTTTTAAGAATACAATTTGCGTTGCACCTTCGTGTATTTTTTCACATTATATTACTTATATGAGTAAATTAAATATACATATACATGCAATATATGATTAAAATTCTACGCCTGTTAAGTCCATACTTACAACATATCGGTAAATGCAATTTTTTAACTGCACACAGTGTATTGAGAAATATGATACGATTTTTAATGAGCACAGTACATGGCGTTATCATCACTTATTAAACACTGTTAATATTTATCTACGTAGGTACTTCATAAAGTACAGTGATGAGAATTTGTTATATAATATCACATCTGTGCATTGGGTTTAGTGATCGATGAAAGGTTATTAAGGTATGACATTAAGGCAAAATAATAAACATTAAAATAAAATGTTTTGGTATTAGAAGTACCATTGACTTTCAACTAGGCAAACTGTGTTTCGGGCACTAGACAACTGATACACATACTTAGATACTATTTGTAATACATACATTTATACACATTTTATATCCAGACATAGAACAAAATAGACATGTTTATGTACACAAATGTTTGATCCGAGTGGAAATCGAACCATGACCTTTAGGATATCTAACCCCTCGAACATTCGGTCAGCCAGAATATTTAAATATAATTGTTCAAGCTTTAATCAACGCAAATCAAAAATACACTATTTATGCTATTAGTTTACCTATTAAAAATATTAAATTAGCTTATTTTTTTAGCCTTTTCAATTTTGTTTATGACCTCTTATAATTTGGTTATTGGTTACAACCAAATTATAAAAATACTAAAAAGCATAAACAACGTATAAATCTAAGCATAAATTCGACTCATATTCCCCGCTCGCTTTACCTATAGATAAGATGAGATTTTTACCTGTTGTGGCATGCCCTCAATCGAGTCCACAAAGATTAACAAGCAGATAGTATATTATTCTATAGTTTTACTATTTTTTTTTTGCAAAATGAGAGGTACAATTCGAAAATGAGACCATTACTTGCCACACGTAAATCTCATCGAATTCTGTTTGCTAATATTTTAACACCTACTAAAATCGTCTTCTTTTGTTGAATGACGTGTGTTGATCAAAGCTTTTAGTACAATGCGCTAATGTGGTCAATTTTAACGTATTCGTGACGTAACGTATTAGTGATTTGAAAAAAATTACCGATCGTTGTCCTGGATTCCAATCAAATACATGTACGAGTAACGAAATTTATATGTACATACACTAGCTCCTGTCCGTTGCTTTGCCTGCATGGACGCTATATAGTTCTCGGTTTTCACCCTGTCCTGAAAAATCATTGAAACAATCGTTCCCTGTCTAGTCCTTAGATAATAAAGCGCGATAAATTGTATCTCAGATTAGCACAGGTTTACAACTACCAAAGTACAAAAAGTTTCATCGAAATTGGTTCAGTAGTTTTTGAGTTTATCGTGTTCATACATACAAGCACACAGACAGGCGAAACTTCCATAAATTATTGTTTTAAATTCGATATCATACATATAGTTTTGGAAAAATATCTTATGTACATAATTAACCTTGTTACGACTTTATTATGTATGTATGAATAGGGAGTGCATAGTAGGTACTCTATGAATCAAAATTAAACGGTTTTCTTCACCAATCAAATAAATATGGATAACGTTAGCTACACTACAATTATTTTTTTTAAACGTAGATCAATCAAAAGCCATGCTATTACATTTGGCAACGTCGCATTAACTGTCACTTGTAGTCTGATTTATTTCGTCAGCTGACAAGATGTCATGATTTAATAATTGAAAATATGGGATTTAAATAACTAAATATAAAATTATCGGTAGCATTTAACAGAAAATAGAATAGGAGTATCTTTTAAATTATATTAGCACCCGCCCGCGACTTCGTTTGCGTGTCATAAGTGGATTTTACGAATAGAATAGAATCATCAATAGAATAAAAAGAATGGTTATTATATCTCATTTCTGTTAGTGTTACTATGATTTTGTGCGTTTATCACAGGCTATATCTTAAAAACTAGTTTTATTGTATAATGTTCTACGGGAATGTACCGTTCCCTTGCAGTTTATTCCTCTTCCTGGGTTCTACGTAATCAATCTCGCCGGACCTGCTGGTGGCTAGCATGCGGTTAAAGTGACCATGAAAGGTATAAGTATAGTCCTCCGCGATCTTCCAAATTCCATATCCTCGAACCTATTCGAAAAATGATAAAAATTTACTGTAATTTCCACCCAAACGTGACGTAAAACGAAAGACGATTATGGTGAAAATATCAACTTACCTTACTAATTACGAATAAACACGATGCAAAACATAATTTTTAACACTGATTTATTATTTTAAATCTGTTTACATAACGATTAAATGGAAGAAAACGCGAATTAATGACCTGATTGATACTAAGGCTCGGATTACACGCAACGTTGCCAGATTTCAGTAGCATGGCTTGTAAACTATAGATGGCAGTGATCAGATACGATCTCACCAATCATCCTTTATCTATTGTGCGTCATTTAGGTATATTAGTGAAATATATAAAAAACATATTTTGCTATTAGTATCCATCCTTGAGTTATTTTCTTTTAACGTCCATCTACATATTTGAAGATAAAAAATAAATAGTGATTTTTTTTTTGATCTCTTCGAAAATGGGGGCTTTATAATTTTTTTAAAGTTATTCACGAAGTTGTCATATTACTAGTAATAATCGACAGATATTTTTCAAAAAATCAATGACCTAAGAATCAGTTTCTTATACACTAACGTGTGATGTATGCACACCTAATTTTGTTAAAAAAAAACGTGCTCATTGACAAGAACATCAGTAGGTATATAGTAAGAGCCGGGTGCAGGAGACCCTCCCTGAGGAAAGTTAATTTTTTTTTTATTTAAAAATATATACGTTATTGAAATCGAATCCTTAGAAAAGTTAATTATCATGTACACTGAGTAATAAAATGACATGCTCTCACTTTCCATCAGATGGCAGCAGAATGGAAGTTCAAACATCTTTTGTAACTTAGCCTATTAAGAAATATAAGCTTTCATATTAAAAATATTTACTCTGAAATAAAAAAAACACAATGCTGTCAAGACTTACATTAAAGTAAATATTTGTGCAATTAAATAAAAGAGGCGTTTCCTATTTTCAATATAACGGTCAACGTTCAGTATTTACAATTCCCTGTTAGCTCTAAAAATGGTATCTATTTAAAAAAAATATTCCTATTTTCCATCAAAGAGTATTTCGTTCAGCCGGCTCTTGGACTAATAACTGTTTCAGGTTTTTAAACCTTCTATATGATGATCGGTGCAACAAAATCTTATTGTTCTTCCTGACTCTTCTGTGTTTTCTTCCTTCCTTCCTTCCAATCTAAATTTGATTTTTTATTTTCTTCTTTTGTCTTCAAGCTAGTGCGTTTGTTGCATATTTAGTTCTTATATGCTTGCCAGTGCGTATAAGCATATACAATCCCTAAAATATTTATGTTTGGAAACGTATTAATGACACAAAAAGTAGTAAAAACAAACAAAAATAGCGAAATGTCTTAAGCGACTTTCATATGCATATGTATCTATAGGTACATCTAATATCAAATATCAATTTGACATACAAAAAACCGGCCAAGTGCGAATCGGACTCGCACACGAAGGGTTCCGTACTTCGATCGAATTGAATCGAACTTAACCATTAATCGCTATTATTTTGTAATTTAAGAATAATTGTATAAATATATTTCATTTTTATTTCGTTAGTTATTTAGAGGGCGCTCGATCCTCTCTGGCTAATACGAAAAGAAATAACATGAGTGCACTGATAGCTTGAGACAATTTTTATTACTTATTTTATTACAGTGAACCTTTGACTTTTAGTGTCGATGGTGAAGAGAATAAGCTCTGCAAAGGAAAGCATAAATTTATAGTACTTAGTAATACAATGTAATTTTCATCATAAAATGTTTTTTTTAAACTATCTTTTATAATAACATCACAAGATAAAAACGCTATTATTTTCTATGGAATTTTTACAAAATTTTTACTTTTATAAGTACATTTTATAAGTTAATCTATTACTCATTAAATAATACAGTGTAGTTAGCTGTGATAATTTTCCTTTTAACTAAGTTGTATATACTCCTGTCATAAATTTTTTCCACATATCCAAAAACAACGGTTTAGCTGGAAGAGGGGGAGAAATATGACTAGCAAAAATTAGAACTTTAAGAGTGCATTATCTCAACAACTGTTAACTTAAATAAAGAAAATTGTTTGAAACCTTGATATCATTTTTAAGACCTATCGTTTGGTACCTCTCGCGTTAATATACGAAGAATTTTTTTTTTTTTCGTTTTTCAATTACATGTATGGCGACCTATTCCAAAAAAAAATGTTTCTTAATTTCACTACATGTCGTTGTGTAGCGGTTCATAGATTACACCTACCTTCCAAATTCCATCTATACATATATTTCCAATAGTTTCCGAGAAAAACCACAACGGACGGACGGACATGGCGAAACTATGAGGGTTCCTTTTCCTTTTGGCTACAGAATCCTAAAAGCTACAATGTACCTTTTCACGTGGACGATATTGATGAACTACTTGTAAAGGGCTTATCTGGTAAATATAGCATATCTATCGATTAACAATGAAAAAAAATACAAATTATGATATTACAAATTCTAAAACGAGACAAAACGTACACCCACCTACTTATTCAATGCTAAGAAATAAAGTAAACGGAAATATGTTACACGCCATTTCATGCGCGTGTTCATCAACGTGATAACCATCGCGAAAGGTCAATCAGCTGCGGAATATTACAGCTAATGCGATAATATTGCGATTTATTTATAAACATCGAACGATCAAGCGATTATTGAAAAATACTTCAAGTACTGCAGACCTATTACCTATTGAAATATCTTGTGCGCCAGACCAGGGTTCCGACCTGTGTGCAGTGTGTTACGCGAAACCATTCGCCGTGTTTTATTTATCCCTCTTGTCACTTCGGTCACCTTCGGTTGTGTAGGTACATAACGGTACGGACGCATGTCGTTTTAAAACTTGAAAAGAGATTTTTAGAGAATGGACCATTGTTAATAACAAATGTAAAACAGCCGGAAACAATGTGGAATCAAAGTAAATTCATACTTCTATTCTGAAATATATATATGTATGTCAAAATAATTAAAATTTACAGTACAGTACCCGGAAATAAATTTCGCACATCGGCAATAATCGCATTTTCGAATACAAATGAATGTCAATATCCATTGTCTATCCATTATTAGATTTGCCGTTTATCAGAATTCGAATTCAGAACTACTTTATTGTTGTTTAGTGTGCAATAGAGATAACGCTCTAAGTCTAAAAAGCCGAAATTAGCCGATTGTCTCATTTCAAAAGTTGATGTGCAATATTTACCGCAGGGTACTGTATGACACTATGGCGATGACTTTTGAAATTTTGGTTTTGAGAAACCATTTTGTTCAAATGCTACGGCGCCAATCATTTTCAAAAAAAAAGTATTGGGTGAGAATAGTATAATATGTAATGTAATAAGATAACACTATCTTCAAATTAAAAACCTTTACCTTTTTGCCATAGATTAAACAAATTATCTAATTGAAAAAATAATAATAATAATACCTGGGACATCTCACCATAATCGCCAGCTTCATCTAGTCTTAAAGTAAGAAAGTATTATGCTTGTGTTATGGGGCACTAAACAACTCATATACATACTTAAATATTCTTTATAATTAAATATTGAACAACTCGAGATAACACACGTAAGTTAATAAATCAAAGTGTTTGCTCTAGTGTCACATTACGCCGTATAGGTGGATTGAGCAGGACTGGATCCGTATACGTAATCGGTCTATGCAGTAGGTAAGCCATAGTAGGGAGTGAAAACGAAATTAGATTATAATTTGTTGATGCAGAACTGGGTATATGAAAACTATCAAAAACCAGAAAAGAGATAGGCTCTTAACTAAATAGAAACACAAAACAGACCGTTTCATATAAAACTAGCTTTCCGCCCGCGGGCTTCGCTCGCGTTGACTACAGATCGCGCGGCGAGAGTTTGGCTTTGACCTTCGGGGTGGAGGGGATTACTGCGCATGGGTACTGTCACGCACACAATACTTTTCCTTTTTATGTACCAGGTTGGATATTTGAGTGGGTCAAAATTCATGTACTGTGGTAATAATGCTAGAAAATAATACGAAATAGATAAACTTCTTCATTTATTAAAACTATTGATAGTTATTTTACTTATATAAAATGTTTATTTCCTTTTAAAGTTTACAGAGACAGCGATGAAAATTCTAAATAATTGTTTTTTAATTAAATCATCATCATCTTCATAACCATCATCAGAATCATCGTCTTCGGAACTATCATCGACGCGAATTATAAATTGCTCGGTAAGTAAATCAACTACATGGTCACTCTTGGCGTACTCTTCTTCTATATCTTTTACCTTTTTACATATTTTTTCCCATTCCTGGGCACCCATTAAGGATACTTTTTCTTTGATAAGTTTGGTACATTCTTGTAAATTCCATTTAACATTTTTGCTAGCTACATATTGTTTAATAGTAGCCCATGCCTACTATAACTCAACAAATAATAACAATCGACAACAATAAACAATTAACGAAAATAGCAATTCACTTGTGAATGTGATTGTACAACAGGAGTGCGCGGGGCACGCGAGAGGCAGGGAACGACTGGAGCGCCAATCAGAGCACCCGTGCGTGCGCCTACACACCCGCCCCGCACCCCGCTAATTGCCCGTTGATACCCAATTTTCAAATTTCTGCGCAATAACGGTCAAAGCCAAACTCTCGCCGCGCGATCTGTACACAGTTGTATT